>CM053785.1:1115518414-1116718414 GCA_028749045.1 Cupressus sempervirens
CACCACTATGTGGCCCAATTAGAAAATTACATTTCTTTTGTGGATCACAACAAATATTAAATGCATGATGCCACCTACACACCTCAATTAATGGAATAACAACTATTTTTATTATTTTTCTATCCATGATGCCACCTACACACCTCAATTAATGGAATAACAGCTATTTTTATTATTTTCCTATGCATGATGCCACCTACACACCTCAATTAATGGAATAACAACTATTTATATTATTTTTCTATTTATGCCACCCATGCACCTTGAAAATAGAGATTCCTCTTTTCTCCATTTTTCCTATTTTCTATTTTAAATTATTTTCCTTCCATTTTCGTCACTTTCTCTCTCCTCCACAATTTTTTTTTTTTTTTTTTTTTCTAATAATTTAATTTTTCCATGCAAGATGCTCCTGCATTAGACTCCCCCGGTAAATAGAAAAGTGTGTCTCACACTTTGATGTCAAAAGAGAGATATAGAACCATCTTCATCTTCACCACAAGCTTCCACCTCAACAGGACAAGAAAACCAACATGCAAATCTTCCACCTTTTTTTTTTTTTTTTTTTTTTTTTTTTGCTGATGCATGATGCTCCTGCATCCGACTCCCATGGTAGGAAAAATTTTGTGAATATGGATCCACAAAATGAAGTAGCCACTGTTGACATTTTTTTTTTTTTTCTCTTCCTCCAACACATAGCTGGAACAAGTATCCGATGCTGAAATCTCTCTTCCTCATCCAATCTTATTGAATTAATCACACTTGTAATAAACCTAACAACACCATACCAATCTTCCTTTGCATACCACACATCACTAACAAGATCCTCATGCAAACCATAATCAATATCTTTTAAACTCATCTCAAATTCAGCATCATATAATGCATAAGAATTTACCTCTTTAACATATTCATCTTTTCTTACCTCTTTCATGCATGTAACTACTTCACTTGTTGGATCTCCAACTAAGGCACCATACTTCTCCTCCATTGCTGCAATCTTCAAATCATCTTGATCTATTTCAGGTTCATAAATCTTGCCATCTTTATGCTCTTCCTCTTCTCATTCATCTTCTTCAACTTTAAGTTCACAAATAATTTCCTCTTCATCCGCTTGCTCTTCCACTGGATCATCTTTCTTTTCCACATCCAAGGAATTATCAACATCTCTTTTTTGGTGATATGCTCTTTGTTTCCGCAACTCAGCTTCTAATTCATTCACTTGCTTCTGTAAATCAACTAGCAATGATTGTTGATTTTTTGCTCTAAATTTCTCAAGTCGAGGAATCCTCAGAATCCATCCAATCACAAAAGTCATCTTCTTCTTTCTCTTCTCCATAATCAAGTCTTTAGAAGACAAATCTCATGCAACACAAGAACCTCGTGCAAACTGCCTCACAGTCGGCGATCTATCTACACAATCAAGAACTTCTTGACAAACTTCACCCAACTCAAGGTCCTGGTGCAAACTGCCTCACGTTCGGCGATCTGTCCGCACACTCAGGAACTCCTGCTCTGATACCACTGATGACGGGCCACACCACCCGTACCAACTCACAACCAAAAATGCAATAATATGGAGCTAGAGAGAGACAAAATGCTTCATAAAAATTCTATTAATACTTGAAATTCATTAGAAGAGATTACATTTGAAGAGCTTACAATTCCAAAACTTGATTACAAATGATAATAGGCCTTTCTTAAATAGGCACTTACCACCCAAGGCATGATTTATCCACAACATTCTAGAATCTCCACAACCTTCTACAATATCTACAACCTTCTAGAATTTCCACCTAAATACAGCTAAGCACCACTATGTGGCCCAATTAGAAAATTACATTTCTTTTGTGGATCACAACAAATATTAAATGCATGATGCCACCTACACACCTCAATTAATGGAATAACAACTATTTTTATTATTTTTCTATCCATGATGCCACCTACACACCTCAATTAATGGAATAACAGCTATTTTTATTATTTTCCTATGCATGATGCCACCTACACACCTCAATTAATGGAATAACAACTATTTATATTATTTTTCTATTTATGCCACCCATTCACCTTGAAAATAGAGATTCCTCTTTTCTCCACTTTTCCTATTTTCTATTTTAAATTATTTTCCTTCCATTTTCGTCACTTTCTCTCTCCTCCAACATTTTTTTTTTTTTTTTTTTTTTCTAATAATTTAATTTTTCCATGCAAGATGCTCCTGCATCAGACTCCCCCGGTAAATAGAAAAGTGTGTCTCACACTTTGATGTCAAAAGAGAGATATAGAACCATCTTCATCTTCACCACAAGCTTCCACCTCAACAGGACAAGAAAACCAACATGCAAAATGTATGTATGTATGTATGTATGTATATGTGCGAGATCTAATAATAATAATAACATATATAAATATAAAAAGATAACTCCAATAATAATAGTGAATAAGAAAATAAGAAAAATACAAAAAAGATAAGAGAATAAATACATCAGAGAAAATGAAAAGGAATACATACAAAAACATACATGTGTATATATGTGTGTGTGTGTGTGTGTGTGTGTGCGCGCATGCATGAGACCTAATAATAATAATATTGATAATACTAACCAATAAAAAGGTAACCTCAATAATAATAGTAAATAAGAACATAAGAAAAATATGCTAATAATAAGGGAATAAATACATAATAGAAAAAATATAGGAATAACTAAAAAGAAAAATAACATGGGGAAAGACAAGAGAGAGAAGACAGATGACCGAGATGAGCCCGAACAATTGAGACAAGAAAATAAAGTGCTGAGAGATGACTTAAAAACAACAAGAGAGAGAAGGGGAAAAGAGCACGAGACTAAGACATAGAAAAGAGAGTGAGGGCCTCAACCCGAGGGAAGAAGAGAAGGGGAAGAAGGGAAAAAGGGAAGGGGGGGGAGGGGGGGGGGGGGTGTGCAAACAAGGTATGAGGAAGAGGTGGGGGGAAGGGGGGAAAGAGAACCAAGGAGATGCTCGAAAGAGGAAGAGAAACCAAAGAGAAGGAGAAAGAAATAGAAAGACGGTCATGAGACAGGGTTGTTACTACAGAGGGAAGATAATAACGGATGCCAAGATGTGCTCAAGCTCCAACCGTCATCACGATTGAGGTTAGAGGGGTTGCTATTGATTTTGATGGCCTCTTTGAGCTTACACTTGAAGAAATTGTTCTCTCTATACACAATTTGGATGTCCTCTAAGCATATGTTATGCTTGGTTGAGAAAGAGTGCTCAGCAAGTGTTGACTTAAGAATCTGTTCATGTTTGATGTTAGCAGCATGTAGTGCCTGCCCTCATTCACATCGTTTTCGGACATTGTTGCTATTATTATTAGACTATGTTGGACTAGTTTTATGTTGATGGATTAGTAGTATTGTTTTGAGACTATCAGACATTATGTTATGGATTTAGTGGTTATATGATGAGATCATTTAGACTTTACATTTCATGTATGCATGATGATCATTATATTGCTTTCAGTTATTGTTGATGATTAGTTAGATGGTTTATCATCTCATGTGTTTTATTAGGGATACTTACCCCATACTTGCATGTGTATGGTGTGCGTGTTTTCATATTGTATGGCATTTCTGATATGGTTAAGGAAGGGAGTCGTAGTCACCTGCTTAGTCAAGATCTACACGATGCACCACTTCCTGCCATTGTCTGTTTAGCTTAGCATTATATATATTGTATGTACATGCATAATTTTTGTGCAGGTTGTAGGTACCGGGTATCGACTTCCCTAAATTGCCAGGATGAGCATACCCTATTATACTATCTCAATGATAGGAGAAGGGAGATAAATTCTTAAGTCCAAATCCCAAACCCTGAAGCCAATTGTCCTAGTGAGGTAGGACAAGTATCTGGATATTTTACCTACCGAATGTGTTGGATGACATAATTCATGATTTTTAACCCTTTAGACTGATTTTGTGTGAATTGCTCTATGATGGGTTTTCATATTTTATCTTGGAGGTCTATGGTGAATTTTCTATTAATTAAGTCTTAATAAATAGATTTAATTAATTAATTATTTGAGAAAATTAATATAAAATATCATGATATTTGATATTTTGTTTATAATTAATTAAATGAGAATTAATTGAAGAAAAAGGAATTAAATAAAAAAAAATTAGAAATTAAAATTAATAATAATTATAAAATAATAATAAAGTAATAAATAAATAATAATAATAAAAGTTATAAAAAATTAAAATGAAAGTTATAAATATTTAAATAGAAATTATATAAAAAGTAAATTGGAGTTATAAGCTTGCATGGGAGTTAATACACCTTTTCATTTCTCATATGTCAACAACATGGGGGTTAGTGTATCAATTAAGCACATGGTTTCTACAACCCTATGACTCATCTAGAAGGTTGGAAAAGACACATGCTTAGTTGGTGACACCTTCTAGCTGTTTCTAGAAGCATTCTAGAGGTTTCTTGAGAGCTTTTTATATTCAGGCATTCCTAGAAGCTTAGACATAGCGTTGGAGAGCAATTGGAGCATTGGAGGACTCAAGAACTCTGAAGGAGAGAGGAGCTTGCTCTGTAGGTTTTCTGAGGAAGAGCGAATTAGCATCAGAATTCGAGTTGATTCTTGTGATTTTACTTATGCTATTTTCGCATCTTGCATTCCCTGTCTTCTTCGTGTCTCCCATATTTCTTCTGAGAATTTTCTTATTTTTATTGTATGCATTCTCAATATGGGTGGTTAAATTTATTTGAAAATCTTATATGCATAGAAAAGAACATGGGGCTAAGGATTAAATTATAGCCAAGCCATTAGATAAACTATTGAATAAATTTTGAGATCAAAAGTTTATAGAAAAATTTTGAGAATTGGAATTTATATATTGTGTGTGTGTGTGTGTGTGTGTGTGTGTGTGTGTGTGTGTGTGTGCGCGCTATGATATTTGATTAAATTTTGTATGTGTATATATATATATACACACACACACATATATATATATATACATATATACTTTTATATATATATATATATATATATATACATATATATATATACATATATATATATACATATATATATATATACATATATATATACATATATATATATACATATATATATATACATATATATATATATATATACATATATATTTAATTAAAAATCAAATGACATATATTTCGCAGCAAGCAAATGTTAAAAAAAAAAGCATCGTGATTTACATTGGAGGGAAGCGTTTTTTAAAAAAATGCAATATAAAAAATAATAATAAGTAAATTTTGGAATGGGCGGAAGGGACTTATTTCTCCACCCTCGCCGACGGTAATGCCTATGCAGACTGCGGTACCACAGAGTACTTGTGGTCTGTAGTGTACCTACGACCGCAGTGTACCCTGTGATTCGTAGGGGACATATATATATATATATATATATATATATATATATATATATATATATATGTTGTTTGTAACTGGCGGTTATTAAACTCGTCGTTTGTTGTCAAATGTTTTATTAATTCAATTTTTTTATATAATACGTTTTATAAATTGATAATTATATATGTATATGTATTTATATATGTGTGTGTGTCTATATATATATATATATATATATATATATATATATATATATATATATATATATATATATATATATATATACATTATTAATAATAAATTGATAGATGATTGAAATTTAAAGAGTAATTCTTTAATAACAAATTATTTTATAATGTTGAGCAATATAGGATCAATTTAATCTTTTAATTTGGAAAGAGGAATATGAAAAGAATTTCAATTATTATTTTGAAAATGATGGAGGTCATTATCAGCAAAATGTGTATACAAAAGACATTTAGAACATTTAGAAAATTGAGTCTAACAGTTTTTGGGGAGAAACTTTTATCTGTCAATACAATACATGGGTTAAGTAAAACGTGAAATTTCTCGACTTGATATTTAAATTGGAAAACGTAAACTGAGACCTTTACATTTAAATTCAAGTTTGTAAATTTAGCAAAACCAAAACATGTGTTTGCATTGTGTATTCTTTATGCTATTGTTTTGGGTTTTTGGGTTGCCTAGCGTTGACCAGTTATAGGACGTCTACCAGAGGCTTGGGGGTTATGTGATTGTGATGTCATGATGATGTTTCATCTCGATCTTTATAAACTCAACCATGGTTATGTGATGGAATTCTCTATGTATTGGTTGTAATTACTGATTGTTATAGTTGAGATTCTTATGTATGAGACACTTGACTTAACCATTTTTTGTCATCGATTAGTTATCCTTGGTTATTTTTTAGTCGCCATGATGGGACTTAAATGTGGATTTATTCTTGATGATGTCATGTTGTGACATGCTTGACTCAACCATTTTGAAGTCTTTGATCAGTATGATTGAGATATATTTTGGTTATTGAGAACCAATGGATACTTTTTGATTATCAGTGATACTTCAGTTGCCAATAGAGAGCTGTTGTGATCATGATTTTCTATGGATGCTTGCTCATGGAGATTTGATTCTTTTATGCATATTTGATGATTTTTATTATGGATTATCTTTTTTGATTTTGAGATTTATGATTCGATGAGCTTAGGGTAGGATATTTGCATGTAGTGTCGGGAAGTGGCTTGCAATGGGGGCTGGGGCCCTAAGAGGCTGCCAGGGTAACTCATTGCAAGTTGGATTAATAAGTGATAACATTCACACCTAATACTAACTAAATGAACTTAAAAAGATAAGTTTTTTGGTTCTCGCCCATGCCTTGAGTACTTGTATAGACTAGGATGGGAGTAGTGAGAACGCATGGTTGTGACCTTGCATTCCATAGTATGCCTTGTCAGTATGAGAGGATACTAGTGGCCACATGAGATCAGTATGGACCTGTGGAGTTTAGCTAACTACCAGAGTAACTTGTATGTGATAAATGTGATGACACTTTCCCACTTGCATAGTAGGTTCCTACATGTCATTGTGTGCCTCTGGGATTAGATGTCAGATTTTGTGTCTGGAACCTTTGAGTTAGTATACTTTTAGGATTCTCGGACTTGCAGAGATTTATGCTATGTGGTTTTTGATAGCCTATTTGGGACTTGAGATTATCTCCTCAGCACGATGGGAGTGGACCACTTAAGTACCACGTGGTCGGGTGGTAGTGTTTTTCCACTCTTATCATTTGAGATTCATTGAGACATCATGGCTGATGCTTCCTTCATGATGGTGGATATGTAACCTTTCATTGATGATTAGCATATGTTAGATGATGTTATCTCATGCTTTTATTTGAATGTTAGATTACTTTCTGCATATGATATAGTATATGTTAGGAGTGACATTCCTACTTTGTTAATACCGATGATCTCTTCGGTGATTTGGAATGTTATGCATGGAGGGATGGCTAGGATCCACGATGGTCTAATGATGCTATTTACGGTTGGGAGGAACCATGCACTTAGTTTATTATGTTTGATCTTTATGATGGATGTACATCTTCTATGATGATGTATCATGTGTATCATGTGATTAGCTTTACTTTGATGTATCATGGATTAGAATAGGATGATGTATCTTATTTCACATATGTATATTCTTTTGAGCTTTTTCATACCCTGTGACATGTACAGTGGATGATTGAGCATTTGAAATGTAATGTATGAACATTGGACTTATCATTATTATTTCATGTGGATGTTGTACTAGATGGATTCATTAATGTTAGTTGTTTAGATGTAATTCAATGTTAAGGGATCTTAAAGAATGTAATCTATTATGTATGTTATGTTTAATTTCATTTGGACATTGCTATTACTTCCGTTATTATGCATAAGTTATATGTTGTATTTACTTTCATGTTAAAAAAAAATGCTACCAATCTTAGTGAAATTCTAGGTTAATTCTTTGGATCCCTTGGCGGGGCATTACACAGCATGCTCTTTGATTCTAGTGTTGAATGAGTGACCAATATCTCCAATGTAAGGGGTTCCACAAGAGCACATGACTTTGTAGACCCCAGACTTAGTAAGGGCATCCTTGTGGTCCTTAGTGGGAGGGATGCAGTGCCTTAAAGTGGATATCGGCTTGAATGCCACTCTAATGCCCTTTTTGTTAAGAAGTTTAGAGATCAAGTGGGAGATCCCCGTAACATAGGGGATGGACAAAAAAGGGGGGTCTCAGGGGTAGAGGGGGCAATGATGGGTGGTGAAAGATAGATAGATTTGGCCAAGTGGAAGGCTTTAGCAATTTGTCTGCTTGAATATCCATTCCACTTGAAAACTTGATGGAGATGTTGAAGTTCTTGGTCAAGGTTATCATTTTCACAGATCCTATGCGATCTCAGGGTTAAGGTTTTTAGGATACCAACCTTTTGCCTAGGGTGTTGGTGTGAGGAAGCATTAAGATAAAGGCCAGTGTGGGTAGCTTTGTGAAACACCCATCGACCAAGTGACCTATCAGGTTTTTTTAAGATTAAAACATCAAGGAAAGGTAAGCAGTTGTCTGATTTGATCTCCTTGGTGAAAGAAATGGAGGGAATGAAATTGTTGAGGTGTGCATGAAACTCTTCCAACTTGTCTAGACCATGTGGCCAACATATGTTGGTGTCATCTATATAACATTTCTACCACTTGGGCTTGAGGGGAAAAGAGTGTAATGTAATCTCCTCAAAAGCTTCCATGTAGAGGTTTGCAATAACCAGGGAGAGTGGGGAGCCCATTGCCACACCATCCACTTGTTCATAAATGACACCAAGGAAGGAGAAGAAAGTGGATCGTAAGCACAACTCATCAACCAAAGAGGCCACCTCACCATTCACCTTGTGCTTGAAAATCTCTATGGAGTCAGGGATGGAGACCTTGGTGAAGAGGTAACAACTATTTTATCCTTTTAAATCCTCATTAGGACAACTGAAAATAAATTGCATGCAAGTAAACATATAAGAAAATATGAAATGAAAGCATGCATTTACATGACACAAGAGATTTTGGTGACCTAGAAACCCTTTAGGAATAAGAAGGTAAAACTGGGGTGGGGATGACACCCACAAAAATTACTGCATTAATGAGTTCGACCACTTCTGATTGTTTGCCTTATTAAATGCCTACCTTTTTAAAGGCTTTACATTGTGTCAATAGTGACCTTGTTAAAGGATTTACAAACACTTTATATTAAGCATCACCCTATTAAAGGATTTACAAATAGGTTGTTAAACCCACCTAACTTAATAGGATTTTCATCACCTTCTCCAAAGGTTCTCCTACCTAGCTATTATGCTAACCTATCAACATAGGATTTCAATCTCTAATACAATGGTAAGAAAGTATTAGAATATTTGATCTGATTGAATGCAATCTCTAATTGCTTGGTTCAGGTACTAGATCTAATCTTTTTGTTCTGATCCTTGCTTAATCTAATCTCTATGTGAGTCCCCTATTCTATTCTGACCAACTAGATGTGTAGATGATGTCCATTACACTAAGTCCTTGACACCTTTTCTAATTGCTCTATTCTACAGTTTGATAACTCCTTCAAAACAACCTTCTCAACTCCTGTCAACAACTTCAACATGGTTTCATAGTCTCCTTATAAAGATATTATGGACTTAGGGTTTTCTATGCAATCACAAACTTAAAATTCCCATTCAAATCCTTTGATTTCACCTATTGGTTGCATGTTGACTCCAATTTTCTAATTGGCTACATGCTGAATTCATAGGTAAATGCAAATGTTTGATCTTATCATCTTATCACTTTGTGAGTCATGCAAAAATCATTTTACATATTAGTTTGTGAAGATACAAACTTTTATGTTGATCCTGTGTTACTTGGCACTCATTGCATTACTGATGCTCAACACCTATTATATTCCTAGTTTTCTCAACACCTGTTACTTTCCTGGTTTGCTCAGCACTTATTACTTTCCTAGTTTTCTTGGCACTTGTTAAACACTGCATTGCTTGGCACAAATATTTTCCTAGATCACTCAGCATCTGAACATTCTGGATCACTCAGCACATACTATGCTCTAACTTTCTTAGCATCAATTGTGACTCAACACCTACTGAAATTCTGACTCAGCATACATTGTGTACTTGACATATATGATGAAAATGGTTAAGTCTGTTGACACTCAATTGTCAAAACCATTCTTTTGACTAACATGATTTTTTTAGAAATTACATCTTTTGGCGATTATACTTGTCCAATCTTGCATTTTTCAACTTGAAACACTTCGTACGAGCTCATTTGGACTCTTTTTCAAGTTCTACTTTTTTTGAGAGTGCATTTTTTTGGTCTACTTTCTAGATTTGCATTCAAATTATGGAGTTGTGTGGAAAAAAAATCACTTTCAACATTAGGGCCTTTTTTGCATTGTATTTCCTTGATTACCTTTCAAAATTCTTGTATATCTGAGCTACAATGCTTAGTTCCAAATTTAGGCCTCAAAAGGTAGTTGTAAATAGAAAAATCAGTAGTCCACTTTGTACATTTTGACTAGTGTCCTATTGTACCACCTCTAAAACACCAAATCATACATTGGGGGGGGGGGGGGGGGCGGGGGGGGGGAGGGGGAGGGCCCAACTTCTAATGTGGCTTTTGGAGCTTTCTACTTGGTCGGTGGATGCCTACTAGCACTTTCTAGAATGTACTCCTAGTCCTTAACCCTCCGGGGTCTATTTAAGGACATTTTTGGCATTGTAAAAGGCAGTTTGGAGTGGAAATTGAGAGGAGGTACCAAAAAGAGAAATTATCTCCAGTTTTGTGCTATTGTAAGCCCTTAGGGCATGTTTTGAAGTCTATTTTCTCTGTACTGAATGTACTAGCTTATTTTCACAGTTAATACAATTTCCCTTTTCCTATTGTGTTCGTTCTGTGCTTGGGTTGTGTCCCCATCAAGTTGTCATGCTTATCTTATCTCTTGGCTCTTTTTAGAACCATTCTAGATGAATCTTGAGAGGCCTTTATATACAAGCACTCCTATTTTGTATGTACACATAGCGATGTATCAGGACATACTTTGATATATTGATCATACTCTTTTTGGTCTACAGTTGTGCTTGTGTTCGAGTTCTTTGATCTTGGGTGATTTTTCCCTAAGGAAAATTCTTACAATATTTGAGTAAACTAGAAGAGGAAAGAGAAGTGGTTGTAGATAGGATACAAGAATATGAGTCCCAAGTTAAAACATTGTTTGACAAGAAAGCTAAATAGAGGTTGTTCCAGGAAGGTGATCTTGTCTTACTTTGGGACAAGCACAGAGAGACAAAAGGTTTGCATAGAATGTTTAACTCCTTATGGAGAGGCCCATTCTAGATTAAAGAAGTATCTAGACAAAACTCCTTTATCTTGTCATATCTAAGTGGTACTTAGTTGCCCTTACCTTAAAATGGTCAATATTTGAAGCATTATCATCAGTAACACATCAAATCTATCACCTTGTACATATCTTAGCTAGGAATTTTTGTCGTGCTTTCCTTTCTCTTTTGTTTTGGCTGTTTTCCCAATTTTGGTGTGCTTAGTTCCATTTCATATAGTTATCTCCTTTTTGGGTGACTCTATAGCCCTTGTGATAACGCACTACTCTTTCTTAACTCTAGGTTCATTCAACATCCTACAAAGTCCTTGTCCCTAGATAGAGCCAACTATTACCTGAAAATTTTAGTGGGAGACTTAAATTAATTTGAAAGAGAGGTTAATTTCCACTTATACTAAAAATATTCTCTATCCCTATACTTTTCTCTCTCCATATACTTTTCTCTCTCCCCATATTTTTCTCTCTCTACATACTTTTCTCTCTCCACATACTTTTCTCTCTCCATGTACTACCTCCCTCCACATACTAAAACTTCTAGAAAGAAGTACAAATTTGGATTCCTCTCACTACTTATTAAAGCTCTTTCTCTCTCCATGTACTAAACATACTCTCTCTCTACATATTCAAAATTTTTGACCTAATCTTTACTCAAACTTTCCAACCTAAACACCACATTTATAATAACCACTGGATGGAAATAAATTTCATAGATATAATCAAAAAGATTGGTTTTATCTAGAGAGGAGGCAATTCTTATAAAGTATATAGATACTATCTGGCACTTGCAAGTCAGTCATGGTGAGTTTGAAGGTGGCATGACTTCCATTCAATATCATGTGTATTTTCACCGATGCTATGAATTTTACAATGGCTTGACAGAAAAGTGAAATCATTCAAAATGTTTGCTCGAATGTCTTCTGAGATTGCATAAGCATGGGAGAATAGACTGTTCCATTTGTTTGACTGAATGCCTTGTTGGGGGTGATGCTTCATATTTCAAACAAAGACCATACTTATGAGTTGTTTGATAGGATGTTTTATTGTTCAACTTGTTAAAAAGAAAAGATAGAGTGCATGAACTACTTAAAAAATCTTTCCATTATTACTCCAACCTGCAGCTTGATGGGAGATTAACACAATACATTGAAAGTGTTAAAAGGAAGGAATGACATCTCATAGAATGCTCACATCTACATCTAGCCTCACTGTGCACATATAAAAGTTTCAATGTTTTTAATGCGAGAATTTGAAGTCTTAGGTGGTAAAAGCATGACTCTAGCCTCCTTTGCAACCCATGGTATTCATACAACAAAAATGATAAGAGAAGATAGCCATTTGATAGAATTCTTCACTTCTCCAAACTGCGGTGTCTCATTTCTCAATGATTTTGAGATGTCATGTGAGAAGATGTATGGTTAATGTTCATCTCCATACCTACATATAGACAAGCATTCAATGTAGAATATTTTGAGTCTTGTTGTATCATTCTCAAATGAGTGAAATCATAGACTTGGCAAAGCTTGATAAGATATGGTTTGAAGAAATGAATGATAAGAGATGTGTCTATATGTCCAATGCTATCATCAACCATTTTTAAACCAGTTTAGTTCAGTTGATGATGTCATTTATTTTGTTAAGTATGCCATAAGTTAAATGGTATATTCTGTCAAGTCAATAGATATAGATTTAGTTAATGATTCTAGGGATTAAGGTCCTGTGATTGAGATTAGGATCTCGTGCTAGTAGTGGACCTCACAACAAAGACAAATCTAGAGAGCCTAAAGCTAGTAAGCCTAAGGAAGGTTAAGCCCTAGTGTCGCCATACCTTAAAATAGTAGGGGAAGCACCCCCAAAAAATAGTAAATAGTATTTGACCGAATATTTGTGTTGAAGATCATCAAAGCACTCTAAGTATGAAAATGACCATTGTTCAACCCGTAAAGAAATCAAATGGAATTAAAGGGTTGTTAATTCATTCTTGCAATAGTACCAGCACCTCAAATATTTGAAATCAAAGATAATAATTCATGGGAACTATTTGACACAATCTCCAACCCGTTACTTATTCGAGGAAGTCAAATGCATCATAGGAGAGAGAGAGTCAATGAGCTCCTTAATGTAGTGTATACCAAGTTGTTACCAAACTATAGCATGCAAATCAAAAGGCTCAAAAGGACTTGCACAATAGTCTTCATGGCTCATTGAGAGACATAAGCAACATGTTTGAAATCACTTAGGGACTATCAATCAAATATAGATGGTGAAGAAAGGATACGACATGCTTGATAGAATGACATTGTTTTAAGATACAATAACCTTTGAGTATATGCATGTATGGATAAGGAAGTCCACAAGAAAGGAAAATAAACTATTTGGCATTATGTCTTTAAACAAATGCATCCATAAGTGTGAGGCACATAAATTATTTGACACAATGCCATTCTCACATCCTTCAATCTGAATCATGTTGACTTAATTTGGATTAACATCCACAGTCTCACAAGTTCCTTTAGTAATTGAATCATCTACCAATATCCCAAAATCTTGGTTACAAAAAAAATTGGAGAGAAAGAAGAAAAGGATGATCCAATTGGAAGCACCAAATCTGGATGTTGTAGCTGATTTAGTGCATAAAGGTACGTAAAGAAAACTAGAATAGATTTTTGACTGGCATTGAATCCTACCACAAGAACCCTATTCATTGAAATTACACAACCATTCATAGAGAAGAATGTAAATGAGCCATCCGAAGTTGATTTTAGCATAAATAAAGTGGATCTAGGTTGGACCACTCATGAGGGAATAGAGCATAATTTTCAAGTGTCATCTACTGCAATGATGGAATAGTCAAAGAGAGATAAACAAGAAAAGAATCAACTCAAGTGTCATGTTCAAGTCCTTTCTTCATGCATCTGATTGATGGTTGGTGATTCCTTTCAAGACCCTAGTTCACCTATAGAAATAGTAGGAGATCCCAAGAAGATATTTGATGAAGAAACCATTGAATACAGAGGAGAATGCCAAAGTAATGGTAAGATGGTGAAAGCATGAATGAAAAAATGAGCATCAAGCTTATTTCAAGAAGTTAAGGCTACATATGCTAAGGTAGATCATATACAATGAAATATTCAAAAAGAGTTAACAACTCTCAAGGAAAAACAAACATTCTAGAGAAAAATTGATGGTAAGTTAGTAGAGATTGAAGGAACAGACAATGATAAAGTCAAATCATTGAAGTTAGTCATCAATGGAGACGAAGAGAAAATTGACATATGGCTGGAAATCTTACATTTTGGAATGTATAAAGGTAAAGATTAGGACAGAACTTGGTAGTGAAAAAAGTTCAAATGCTAACATTATGGTGAGATTGAGCAATCTCTTAGTGGCATTGGACTTGTGTATTCAAAAGTTACTAGGTTATACCCTAGAGTTGGATGAAGTTAGAAAGAGACACGACCTATGCAAATTCTTTGGTCTACTATGTGCTTGTGTTTGAGTTCTTAGTTCCTAGGTGAATTTTTCCCTAGGCAAATTCTTACAGGTAGTATATTTCATCAAAATCTATACCCTTTTTCTATGTAAAACCTTTTACCACAAGTCTGGCCTTATACCTTTCCTTCCTCCATCTTCCTCCTCCAATGTATAAACTCATTTGTTAGGAAAGGCTCTTTTTCCTTCAAGTAAAGGGACTAAGTCCCAAGTCTTATTTTTCAATAAGGAGTCTATCTCCTCTTTCATGCCCAATTTCCACTATTTTCTGGCATCTACCTATATTCGCTCTTTATACTCCTTTGGTTCACCAGAATCAATCAATAAAATAGAGTATAAAGCAGGAGAAAATCTTTCAGGAGGTCTACTCAACCAAGCAAAATGTCTAACACTTATAGGAGTTTCTAGGATAACCTGTTCTTACTGAGCATTAGGTACCGGTGGCATTTCTATTTCAGCAGTCTCATCCAAAACCACATAGTCTTCTTTGACCTGTTTAGGCTTCCTTTCCTGCAATTGTTCTTTGTACATGACCTTCTCATTGAATATAACATCTCTACTTCTAATTATTTTTAAATTTTTGAAATCCCATAACTGATAACCATAGTCATCTATTCCATATCCAATGAAGGTACATTTATGAGATTTAGCATCAAGCTTGGTTCTATTTTCTTCATCAACATGGACAAAAGCTTCACAACCAAAAGTTTTCAAAAATGAATAATTTACCTTTTTACCAGTCCATGTTTCCTCTAGATTACCACCATCCAAAGGAGTTGAAGGTCCTCTGTTTATCAAAAAGATGGTAGTGTTTACAACATCTGTCCAAAAATGAAGTGGCAGCCCAACATGCAATCTCATTCCATTAACATAATAATAATCTTCAAAGAACTTGCTGTAATAATCACCTCCATTATCCGATTAGGGACACTTTAGCTTCTTTCCTATCTCATTTTCAACCAAAGCTTTCCATTTCTTGAAAGTTTCAAAGACGTTAGATTTTTTCTTTAGAAAATACACCCATGTCTTTCGAGTTGATTCATCATTGAAAATGACATAGGAATGAGAGCCATCAAGAGATGATACTTGAGCTAGTCCCCGGACATCTAAGTGCACTAGCTCCAACTTCACTCTTCTTCTATTTTCCAACTTTTAGAAATCTGACTCTTCTTTGTTTACCATAAACACAATTTTCACAAAACTCTAAATCAATATTTTTCAAACTTGGCAATAGATTCTTAGAGTGAAGGATTTTCATCCTTTCTCACTCATGTACCCAAGCCAATGGTGCCAAATAGCTAAATCTATTCTTGCAACATTTATGGAGCTTTCACTACATTATCAATATCAGTAGTTATGAAAGTGGAATAAGTGTTCCCAATACACAAGTACAATGTGCCAACCTTTGCATCTTTAGCTACTACTAATGAACCTTTAGTTACCTTCCAGATATTGTCTTTAAACATGACTACGCTGCCTTCACTACCTAGTTGTCCTACAATAATTAAATTTCTTCTTAAATTAGGAACATGCCTTACCTCCTGCAGAATCCAGTCATTTCCATTTGGCAACTTGATCTTTATTTTTCCTTTTCCAACAATAGTACAGGGCTCATCATCCTCCAAATATACCTATCCAAAATCACCTTGAACATAATGTTGAAAATATTTCGTATGGGGTGTAGCATGGAATGAGGCCTCAAAATCTATTGCCCTTGAATCATTATCATTATCTAAACATAAGATTAAAGTATCTTGTAAATTGAATTACTTGCAACATTAGCTTCCTTACTCTCATCATCACTTTCATCTCCTTGTTTATTTTTTTGAGACCATAAATCTTTCTTTACATGACCAAGTTTTCCATAGTACCAACAATCTTTCTTTCCTTTAGACTGAGAACGTCCTTTCCTTGACTTTCCTCATGAATTTTCATGTGAAGGGCCTTTTCCTCTTTGAGATGTTCTTCCTCTATTCCACACATTCAATGTTAAACCTGATGAGGTTGAAGCTTCACCTGTGCTTTTCCATCGCATTTCCTTGCTTAGGATAACACCAACAACTTCATCAAATTTTAAAGTATTTGAACCAAAGATAGAGTTACTTACAACCATAACCAAGTAATTCTAGCTTTTTGGCAAAGAACATCAAATTAAGAGAGCCCTAACCTCTTCATTGAATGAAATTTTTACAGATTACAATTTACTAGTGACTATGTTAAACTCATTTAAATGATTTGCTATAGATCCTCCCTCACCCATTTTCATATTAAATAAACGCTTCATAAGAAATACCTTATTTGAAGCTTAGGGTTTCTCATATAACTTAACCAGTGTCTCCATCAAATCTAGAGTCATTTTTGCCTTTGATATATTGAATGTTATAGACGGGGCAAGGCACAATAGAATTAATCCTAGTGCCTTCCTATCTAAGATCTCCCAATCTTCCTCTGTGATCATTCCTTGTTTCTTAGTTTTCCCTTCTAATGGCTTCCACAAATTCTTTTGATATAGATAATCTTCCATCTACATTTCCCATTACAGAAAATTTTGGTCATTGAATTTTTCAATCTTGAATTTGGAATCTTCCATTTCTCCCACTCAAATCTGAATGTCTTGTCAGTCTACAGCAACAAGACCTTGCTCTGATACCAATTGTTAGGAATCGACATATTCAAAACAATATAAGAATAAATAGTTAAATATAGAAACTAAAGAAGAAAACCATAAGAACACAAATAACACACAGATTTAACGTGGATCACCCAAAACCTAGGCTACGTCCACCTACATGACCATCCAACATTTCTTATTATCTAGTGATTACAGTACAAACCCTTACAGCTCAATACCACTGCAAGAACAACCTACCTCATTATACATCGCATTATATTAATACTTAACCCTATGTTACCTTATAAGATATATCTCGCTTTAGGGTTCTATATTTATTTGTGAGATATGTAATATGATTTGACTAACATTTCCTATTCAGATTAGGTGAATGTTTGTTCTCTAGTAATGATCAAATGATTAGCATCAAGATGATAATTCTCTAGTAAAAATGAGGTTCTCTACTAAAAATAAGGTGAGTGTTCGATTCACATTATTGTTCAAATTTTGATTCTATTAGTAATTTGTGTATTTTTGTAGAAAGACAAGGTGGAGGAGTTTTATTGAATGATAATACTATATTATTTATGCATATAACTAAACACAAAACTATTTATGCATAAAACTAAACACAAAACTATTTATGCATAGAACTATTTCAGATAGGTTCTAGATTAATAATATTGCACCTTTTACTACTCATAAACAAAGGAAAACCTTTAGGAAAAAATATTTTGAATGTTCATCAAATTAATCATGGAAATATTAGAAATCAACCTATTATGATAGAGCAATAATCAAACTTGATTTCCAACTCTACTATTGTTTGCATAATTAAAAAGAGTGTAGCTAATAATAAAAGTATTAGAAATCAAGTTCCATTAATAATTCTATGGAGTTATAGAGGAATGTATAACTCTAAATGGTAATTTTTCCCTATTCTCCTTTCTATTGACTTTATGATCATAATTGAATTAATCTAACAAGGAAAATATATTGGTGTTAAAAAAAATTAAAATACAAGTGATTGTTTCAAATTAAAAGCCTAACTCAAATTTTTTGAATACAATATTTTTTATATCCATCATTAAAATAAAATAAAAAAAGTTTTCTTTAATGTTGTTTAAAAAATTATTTGTTCATTTCAAATTATCTAATAAAAACTTGGTGGGATTAAAATTAATTAGTCTACCTTTAAATATGGACTATTTACAATTTAAACTTCTTTTTAATCACAAATTATTGCTACGGTGCACATTTTTTTTGTCAATGCATCAGATGGGGTTTTGTCTCTCATTACCCCTTCTTTTTTCCTGCATGTGCCTATTTTCTAGGCTTGTTCCTACCCTTTTTTAATGGATCTTTGCTAGAGGATGATTCTTACTATGATCCCCTTCCCTAGTGGTTACACTTTATGTAGTATTTGGAACTTTTTCTTTTTTTCTACTCTTGTATTTAGTTCTCCTCCATGTCCTAGTTCCTTCATCCTACATTTGGATTAATGTTGTTGGTCCTTTCTATGGGTTGTGGTGTGTCCAAGGTTTAGCATCTAGTTTAATATTTTGGAGGGGTTGTAGACTATGTAATTTTATAGTTTCTCAAGATAATGTATTATTAAGTTTGGTTATAGTTTCACCTATATTATCTATAGGTTCTAGTGAAGGTGTTGGGACACTCCAATGTTATAGAGAGTTTTGATGAGGGAGAATTCTTTTAGCTACTCTAGGTGGCATCAATGTTTGTATTCTAAAATAAAGTTTTGGTTTAGTGAATATTCTCTAGGATTTTGAAGATTGATGTTGGCTCTTCACCATGAATATTTATTTTAACTTACATACCTTGTCCAACCTAATTCAAGTGTATTTTTTTTTGTGATGGGTGAGTATTTCTCTTTTAGCTCCTTTCTATTTTGTGTTGGACTATCCTTTTTTTTCCATGTAGCCTAGTAGTTTCTTTTTCTTTAGTGAGGAGGTGAATGTTGACAATTCTCTAGGTCTCTATCTACAATTTTTTTTGTAAATATTTTTATTTTGTTTGGCATCTTTACCAAATCTTTGATTAGATATATATATATATATATATATATATATATATATATATATATATATATATATATATATATATATATATATATATATATATATATATATATTTATGTAGGCTTCGAAATTTTGATCTTCTTCTTCCTTCACAAATCCTATCAAACTAGATCATCTACTATTGATTTTGAGATTATTTGCATGATTTTAGGAGTGGTCAAATATTCTATTGAGGTAGAGATTTATTTAGCTCGCTGCTATGGTTTTTTTGATGTTTGATGGTATCACATTCAAGACCCGAGTGTGTTGATCTATCTCCTTTCTATTTCTAATAAGGTGGACCCCTTAGTTATAGAGGTAAAGAGAGAGATTCTAAACGGTGCTCAAATAGATCATCAAGATATTATTGTTGTTCAATGAAAACTTCTAACTTTATTATCTGAATAAAGGATTCTCAAATGCGGCTCTTTCTAGGTGCATGGAAGTGTTATATACATTTCCTTTTTGGCACTTTATTTTTAATCGTCAAATAAAGACTTTAACTCTCTGTTGTACGTGCCCTCTCTTGTCCATGTGTACTCAAAGTGGCTTCTCTCATTTGTCTTTTACGGTCTGGGTGTCATTGTGACACTCCTTTGTCATCTCGTACACTTCCTTCCACCATTATTCCCTTGACAACCCTTGGTTTTTAATCTTATACAACTAGCACCACTTTTAGCTATTCCTAATATCAAAAACACACTTTAATACTAATTTTCGTTCCCATTCACTTTCATTTACTTAGGTAAGTTTAAATTATAAAGGTTATATGTATTTATTTTTAATTTACAAAAAGCTAAACACAAGAAATTATTATTGTTTAATTTAAAAAAAGATAGATAGTTTTTCATATATGTTGATTCTAAGAAGTGTCAATTATTTTTATAGACTATTGCAGAACTATAAAACTTACATAATAAGGTTAATGCTTATAGAAAACCTTTACAACTGCACTAAACATTCTTACATAAAATAGTTATATTTGTCATACAATATAAAGTAATAGATCATTTAATATACATGTTAGTTAAAACCATTCTTAAAATATAAAATTTGTAGTTTTAGTTAACTTTAATAATAATAAAAAATCAATCAGTACTTCTCATAACAAGTTTGAATTAAACATAAAAGGTAGAAACATGTGAATGTGGAACAAATGAAAAAATAGATTCTATTTGAAGATTCCTTATTTTATAAATTGTAATTTTTTTAGATACTATTTATGACATAATCCTATTGTAGAAGGGGCATATGAAATGAAAGTAAATACAAAAATATAAACTGAAATATTGCAGCACAATTCATCTTTGATGAACTAATTTAAACTCTATCACAACTTCTTAAAATGCTACAACATTCTTCTTCTGCTAGTGATCCATATTAATCAAATAAAAATTGATACTTAAACATCACATAAGACATAAAATACTAAATATTCAATTTGTACTTAGTTGCAAGCTTAATTTCTTTAATGTATAATGTTTAAATAGTCACTAATAACCTTTGAATTCATGATGGAAAATGTTGTATAAACCTCTCAAAAATAAAATTTCTGACATGCATTCTACATCTTTTCGTTTTAGCTATAAAAATTCTATAGACTTTGCCATTTATCCATTTCTCTCTGCAGGTTGCTCCAGCTCTTTATCCTATAGAAGTAGACTCGGTTTAGGTAATCTTATAAATCTTATAAGGAAGAGTACGATTATAAATTTTGATAGAGCTCACTGCAAGATGAAAATAGGTGCCAATCCCAACATTAAATTGGTTACATTAACTACACCTGGTGTTGAAGTCAAACTTTCTGTTAGAAAGTTCTACAGTATGCAACTAAGCAAAGTTAAGCAGAAAAAAAAGTTTTCACACTAAAAATAGAAAATGTTGAGATCTTTTATAACCTGAAAGGAAAATGATTGAATTAATTTAAACCTGATTTAAATAAAAGCATTAAGGAGTAGTCTCAGTGTGTTTGTTCCATCTATCTATGTAAATTATGAGCTAATAACTATGATACAGAAAAACATAAACAGATCTTTAATTCTTGTTGAAGAATAGCACAAAAGCACATAAGAAACGTCTCTTCTGAAAAATCCTAACAGAAGACCCTCTCTCCATATAAGACAGTTACACCATCTAATGCCAGCAACCCCTCCCCATCCAAAATCTATCCCTTTCCCTCTAAATTTCTCATCTATTGAAACCTCAAAACCACGCAGTGCATCTATTGAAATCAAAGGATTATAAGATGTGTTGATCACGGAGAAAAACTTGAGATGCATCTATTGTTTTGAAAATATTGAAATTAGTTAACGATATCAAAACCTCAAATGGCCTTCAGAAATACTGTTAATTTTCTATTTTCACTCATCAGAAGAGAGGCCAAACCCTTAGCAAAAAAATAACATGGACTCTCAAATATAGTCAAAGAGAACTCAAAATGAGAGAATTCTAAAAACTAACAGATAGAAAGAACAGAACTAGCACAAGAAACAGTAAGAGAGAAGAAAGAACTACTTGTTGAGCTCCTTCAGATTAAACTAAAGAATTTAAGGTCTGATTTTGTCTCCTCGCATTACTATACCACGACCCCATCCCCAATTTAAGTTACATTCTTAAATACATTCCAAACAAACCCATTTGAATAATTTTGACTATCAATCAAACTATTTTTTTTCCAACAACAATCATGAAAATTTATTTGATACTGTTCCATTGCAAAAGTTAAACTAATGGAGATACTTTCTGATTAGATATGAATAATAGTGGAAAGTTATAAGATAAAACAATAAAATTACAGCAACCTACGATCAAGAGAGACATGTTAAATTTCATCATAATATATATTGCATGTGAATACAAATTTGTGGAGTTCAAATCAGTGTGGGCAGGAGAAGAAATACCTGGTTAAGTCTTCTTGCTGCATTTAGTAAATAAACAAAGAACCTGAATAAATCCTGGAGTAAACACAAGAAGCACCTCGAGAGTAGAAACCAACAGCCACTTGGAGAAAAAATGATTTTTGCACTCTCTGCTATTTTTTATGCATTTGATGCAGCACCCCCTTGTGTACTCAAAGAGAGCCTTTCTAGCATTGTGAATCTGTTTAAAATTATTAGATGTGACCAAGCCTTTTGTTAGTGAATTAAAGGTCTTTGCAACCTATTGGTTGCTTTCAAGCTAGCTAACAATGAACTTTTTCTTTATCACTAGATCAACGTCTTCTTCCTTGTCAATGAGTTCAGTCATCAGAGCAATGAACTCTGTCATTGGTTTTGGATGATAGCGATCACCCGATGTTAGCGCCAAAAAAATCATCGCCTTCAAAAGGGCGATCGAATGCATGTTGACTATTATATGTGTAGAAAAAGAGTTGAGCTCTTCCGATTGAATGTTATCTCCTCGAAGACATTTGAGGCTCTAGTTCCAGCTCCAGCTCCAGCTCTAGCTTTTTCTATTACATTTGTAATGGAGATTGGCCTTACCCATACCCCTGCAAGCCCTAGGTATTTAGTAGTTTCAAGCTTCCACTCTTTTGCAAAGGCTCCTCCGTCAAAAAGATGCCCAAAATTGTCTCCAAATATAGAATGATAAACCGCTTCCAAAAGATGGACACTCTAATGTAACACCCCCACCTTGCTTCCAAACCCCAAGCTTTCTCAAGGCTTCCTTAGGTCATTCACCTGACCCACTAGGGCTTCTACACACCCTATGCTTCCTAGGATCTTGCTCAAGAGATCCTATTCCTTTAGTTGGAGGCACACCAACAAAGTAACATCATTGCTCACTAGCCTTCCCCAGTCCACCATCAACCCTCAAGTCCACCTAGACCTCCAAGGGTGCTAACTAGTCATCTATGGTATCTTTGGACTCCTTCTAACATCCAAGATCCCAAACAATTCTGATTTAATGGGCACATTCAACCCAAAAGGCTTCAAACACCAAAATGCTCAAAAAAGGCTACTAGGAATTAGCCCTCCTAAATAGCCGGCAACAAGATTTCTTGGGAAACTTCTTAACAACACTGCAAACAAATTATATTTATGGATATCCTTTTTGGTGTACCTCAATATTCTATAATTTTCCAACACTCAAACTATCTGTATAATCAAAGTAAGAAATTTGGTTAAAATGAGGGTTTCAAAGGCTTTATCGTTGTTGTGATAGAAAACAACCTTAGACTCCTTTCCAAGAACTCTCCTTTGGACTAGATCAAGGTTAGACCTTCTCCTTAATCGTTGTGTGGCCAGATTGAGGCATTTGAACTCTCAATCCCCTCCATAGCTTGTTTTTTCGACTGTGATCCCTAGCCAAGTTGCATTTCGCTTTCCTAAGGCATCACTTTAAAAGTGCTTCTACTGTTTTCAAGGGCCCTCCTTCTTGGTACATAATGTACATGGACCTTAGTTCCAAATCCCAAAATTCCAGAGGTTTCCAATGGTGGGAAATGGCCCTAAGATCTTATTTTTCAATGCAGCCCTGTTCAGGATAGCAAACTATCTAAAACAAAAATATTTTTTAAACCACAAAAAAATGATTGAAATGATCAAAAAAACTTTACACAAAGATTTATAACAACATTTAAGAACTTTTCTCACACAAACATCAGGCCGTACAATCCACTTCTATTGAAAAATGCTTGGAATGCATAAAACTGGCAACAAAACCATGTGCAAAGTCCGTACAAATGCAAAATTCGTCAAACCAACTTGTCCAACATGTACAGATCTGTCCATTTGACCTCTTATAGGCTCCCTCATGTGGACTCAACCAAATTTGATGGTTATGGCCTCCAAACCAATCAATATGACAAAGTTGTCAAAATTGCAAGAAAAAGTTGCAATGTTGTCATGACAACATTGACAACTTTTGAGCAACTTTTGCTCTAGAAGGAATTAGACCCTCTAACTTGCTCCAAGGACAACGTAGACATATTAAATGACATATATGAACTCCAAAAACCTGTTCAACCCTTTAAAAGCCTATTTTGGTCACTTTCTCACATTTTGGACCTAAATCACCTAGTGAGCAACTTTAGGCCTATAGACCCATTTTGGATCCTTCTAGCTTAACCAACCTTACCTAAGGACTAGTCTAGTCCTATTATTTCACTAGTGATGTGGCTAGCATCACTACAAGATAAGAACAAGGAAATACCTAGGTTTCAAACTTAGCCTACCTAGGTGCTCCTACACCACACTCTTTCCACGAGGAGGTTTTCTTGGACAGTGAAATGGAATATATTTACTTATGATTAATTGTACAAACAACCCATCTATTAAATCCATCATAGTTTCTTCACTACTTGGCCCAACCAATGTCACGATTTCCTTCAAAACTTCCAATGGGATTTGATTCTATGGGTTGAGAATGTCTGCCATCAGTTGCAATCCAAGTAGATTTTGTTCACTGGCATCAAAGAAAGGGCTATATGGCATCTTCAACAACTCGAAATGAGATTTATAAAGTGAATTTTCCTTACCAATAGCATTGATAAGAATCTCATAAATAAAACATCCATCCTTGGCTAGAAGTTCTGCAAACGTTTTGTCATTGTAGCGCCTAAGATCCATGCTATAGAAAGACTTAAGCGCCTTCTCCTAAATATTTTTTATCATAGAATTTAAAGATGGTTCTACTTCCTTTTCACCTCTATTCTTCTTCACTCTTTCACAACACCTTTTCATAGCCAGCATCTTGTAAGGCTCCATATTATTTAATTCAGTTCTGAAACGACACAGGGGCCAAAGAGCAATTATCTTTGGCTGTTGAAAACCATAGAGGTCTCGCAGTACAGGAGGAATGTAAAAAACAAAATTATCATTGGAAATGTTTATCACATCGCCCTTTATAACTAGCAAGCGTAAGTCCTCCAAAGAAGACTCCTCTTCTACTATCTCGTGCATGACCACAGCAGGCTGGTCTTCTCTCTCGGGCATGACCATAGCTGGGCTTCTCTATTTCTTCCTCCTATATCCCCTCTTTTGCTGTAGCTGAATGATTTAGAATCAACTAATATTTACTTTGATGAGTTCCTACAGCAGAGTGATGGTTTGTTAGATGTCAAAGTGTCACATCAAAGGCAACAAACTCCAATCAAAGGAGTTTTAGGAGACAAAATTTGCAAATATAAGAATGGTAACTGTTTCAAGCCTGAAAACCTATTGTAACCATGGAAAGGAAGATGATTATAGCAATTCATATTTGTCAGAATAAAAAGAAATCAACGTACAGCCGCAAACAGTAAGCTAAGACCATGTTGCTCAAAATGCAGAAGGGTTGAATATAAATTAAAATACTGGTTATTTCTAATTTGTATTCAATTTGAAAGAATTCTTACCTTCTTCAAATTCATGCCTTCCTTCGATCCATTGAAGAAAGCCGTCAGACCCACCAATTTTGAAGCCTCTTCGAACAGGAAATCAATTCTATCTCCCACACTGAGATATCTCAATTTTTAAAAAGCTCTATTGCAGCAAGGCCCATTGATCTTCACCCAATCTTCGATCATCAGCACTCTCAACGACTTGCACGTGGAATTTAGAACACTCGCCTCAAGAGAAATGAAGGAGTCGTTCCTGACAAGGGAGATGCTTCATCATCATCTTCTATCACTTCTAATAATTTATTATAATTTGATATCCTTGTTTGCTCGCCTTCTAATAATTTATTGTAATTTAGGACGTCATGAATGTAACCATGGAAAGGAAGCTGATTTTTTTGGAGCGTGAATGTGGAACTATTTCAACATTTGTGATATTGGAATTAGTGGAGTAGTACCATTCCAATAATAAAAAGGAATTACACATTTCAAACAAATTAATCATGGTTCATAGAGGACCATATATTCTCTGAGTTGTAAATACCAAAAAAAACTAATCATGATTATTTCAAAAAAACTAATCATGGTTCATAGAGGACCATATAGCCAAAAAAAACTAATCATGATTACTTCAAACAAACTAATCATGGTTCCCTGAGTTTTGACTACCAAACAACTAATCACGATTATTTCAAACAAACTAATCATGGTTCATAGAGCCCCAGCCCGCCCGTTGTTTGTGATTATTAAATCAATTTCAACAAGAATGAATAATAATGAAATTTGTCTGAAATGGTGGAAAGAGTTCCGTGGCACCCCACTTCACCCAGATTAATACATTATTAAAATATAACAACAATCGATCCCTTTCACTCAAGGTTATGTCCAATTTGGCAATAAAACTAAAAGCCTTTCAACTTCATTTTTCTTCCTCCTTTTTTCATTGCTTTGGCAGCAGAAATTTGCAAGGATTTTATGAGTCATATGTCGTCAACAATGAAAAAATGTCTGCTGAAAGCTGAGTTGGTAGAAATTGCTATTAAAATTGTTTCCAAGAGATGGACACTCTTTCCATGACAAGGTGTTTTAAGATCGTCTCCAAAATTGTACAAATAGCCCATCTATCAAAATCATCACTTGTAATGCCAATATCAAAATAGATATATAAAATCCTTGCAATGATGTATGTTGACTCAAACACACGCTGGTGAATGGACAATTATAATAAACCTAGCTCATCTCAGCCGCCCACTAAAGAAGGCAAGAAATTGACCCAACACGATCGAGGGGAAGAAATTGACCCATCTCTTTTGGCGGTAATGAACTTGGGACACTTCAACGTTATAGAGAGTTTTGATGAGGGAGAATTCTTTTAGCTACTATAGTTGGCATTAATGTTTGTATTCTAAAATAAAGTTTTGATTTAGTGAATATTCTCTAGGATTTTGAAGATTGATGTTGGCTCTTCACCATGAATATTTATTTCAACTTACATACCTTGTGCAACCTAATTCAAGTCTTTTTTTTTTTTTTGTGATGGGTGGGTATTTCTCTTTTAGCTCCTTTCTATTTTTTGTTGGACTCTCCTTTTTTTCCATGTAGCCTAGTAGTTTCTTTTTCTTTAGTGAGGAGGTGAATGTTGACAATTCTCTAGGTCTCTATCTATAGTTTTTTTTGTAAATATTTTTATTTTGTTTGGCATCTTTACCAAATCTTTGATTAGATATAGTTTTTTATTTTTTATGTGGGCTTGGGAATTTTGATCTTCTTCTTCCTTCACAAATCCTATCAAAGTGGATCATCTACTATTGATTTTGAGATTATTTGCATGATTTTAGAAGTGGTCAAATATTCTCTTGAGGTAGAGATTTATTTAGCTCGCCGCTATGGTTTTTTTGATGTTTGGTGGTATCGCATTCAAGACCATAGTGTGTTGATCTATCTCCTTTCCATTTCTAATAAGGTGGACCCCTTGGTTATAGAGGTAAAGAGAGAGATTCTAAATGGTGCTTAGATAGATCATCAAGATATTGTTGTTGTTCACATGAAGACTTCTAACTTTATTTGTTCACATGAAGACTTCTAACTTTATTGTCTGAATAAAGGGTTCTCAAATGCGGCTCTTTCTGGGTGCGTGGAAGTGTTATATACATTTCCTTTTTGGAACTTTGTTTTTAATCGTCCAATAAAGACTTTAACTCTCTATTGTACGTGGCCTCTCTTGTCCATGTGTACTCAAAGTGGCTTCTCTCATTTGTCTTTTATGGTCTGGGTGTCATTATGACACTCCTTTGTAATCTCGTAGACTTCCTTCCACCATTATTCCCTTGACAACCCTTGGTTTTTAATCTTATACAACCAACACCACTTTTAGCTATTCCTAATATCAAAACCACACTTTAATACTAATTTTAATTCCCATTCACTTTCATTTACTTAGGTAAGTTTAAATTATAAAGGTTATATGTATTTATTTTTAATTTACGAAAAGCTAAACACAAGAAATTATTATTGTTTAATTTTAAAAAATATAGATAGCTTTTCATACATGTTGATTCTAAGAAGTGTCAATTATTTTTATATACTATTGCAGAACTATAAAACTTACATAATAAGGTTAATGTTTATAGAAAACCTTTACAACTGCACTAAACATTCTTACATAAAATAGTTATATTTGTCATACAATATAAATAATAGATCATTTAATATACATGTTAGTTAAAACCATTCTTAAAATATAAATTTTTTAGTTTTAGTTAACTTTGATAATAATAATAAATCAATCAATACTTCTCATAACAAATTTGAATTAAACATAAAAGGTAGAAACATGTGAATGTGGAACAAATGAAAACATAGATTCTATTTGAAGATTCATTATTTTATAAATTGTAATTTTTTGAGATACTATTTATGACATAACCCTGTTGTAGAAGGGGCATATGAAATGAAAGTAAATACAAAAATATAAACTGAAATATTGCAGCACAATTCATCTTTGATGAACTAATTTAAACTCTATTACGACTTCTTAAAATGCTACAACATTCTTCTTCTACTAGTGATCCACATTAATCAAATAAAAATTGATACTTAAATATCACATAAGACTTAAAATACTAAATATTCAATTTGTACTTAGTTGCAAGCTTAATTTCTTCAATGTATAATGTTTAAATAGTCACTAATAACCTTTGAATTCATGATGGAAAATGTTGTATAAACCTCTCAAAAATCAAATTTCTGAAATGCATTCTACATCTTTTCATTAAAGCTATAAAAATTCTATAGACTTTGCCATTTATTTATTTCTCTCTGCGGGTTGCTCCAGCTCCTAATCCTACAGAAGTAGAACTCGGTTTAGGTAATCTTATAAATCTTATAAGGAAGAGCACGATTATAAATTTCAATAGAGCTCACTGCAAGATGAAAATAGGCGCCAATCCCAACATTAAATTGGTCACATTAACTACACCTAGTGTTGAAGTCAAACTTTCTGTTAGAAAGTTCTACGGTATGCAACTAAGCAAAGTTAACGAGAAAAAAAAGTTTTCACACTGAAAACAGAAAATGTTGAGAGCTTTTATAACCTAAAAGGAAAATGATTGAACTAATTTAAACCTGATTTAAATAAAAGCATTAAGGAGTAGTCTCTGTCTGTTTGTTCCATCTATCTATGTAAATTTTGAGCTAATAACTATGATATAGAAAAACATAAACAGATCTTTAATTCCTGTTGAAGAATAGCACAAAAGCACATAAGAAACGTCTCTTCTAAAAAATCCTAGAAGAAGACCCTCTCTCCATATAAGACAGTTACACCATCTGATGCCGGCAGCCCCTCCCCATCCAAAATCTATCCCTTTCCCTCTAAATTTCTCATCTATTGAAACCTCAAAACCACCCAGCACATCTATTGCAATCACAGGATTATAAGATGTGTTGATCAAGGAGAAAAACTTGAGGTGTTGTTACTAAATTTTCACACATGCTGAAATTTAGTTTATTTGTAACATTGCATAAGAATTCATAAGCCATTCATACATTTATCTCAGTTCATTTCCATTTTAAAATCATTTTTATTCTGAGTGAAGAAGGACAATGTTCATTGTATAAATCATAACTGATATTTAAAATTTATTAAAATGATTGAAATGCTGAAAGTAAAGGGTCTCACACAAGCCATGAGTATAGCTTCCTAGCTAACTTTCTTTCATAAAGGAATACACAAACAGATAAAATATGTTCAAAGGAAAGAAGCTAGTTTAGAGATAACCAGTCATTGCCTTTTGCTTTGACTGGTTATAGATTTCCTATGATTGCTCTATCCAGCTCCAAGCTTGAATTCCCTGACAGCTGCAAAAGATGAAAAGAAATGATATTAGATCCCAAAGGACCTAAGCAATTACTGAATATCTCTACTACTAAATATATTCCATTTTTTGATGCATTTCATTGCAAAGGAAAGTAAGTTATAATCAATGTCAAAGAATAATAACAGTTTGTTTACAAGTGTCACAAGCCCATGCTCGAACCTTGTAAAGAAGAAGAATAAAAGAAAGAATGCAGATCATATATTTCATGTTCCTCCTGCAGCAGACTAGAAGAAATACATAAATTCACCTTCAACTATAGCAGATATCATATCCTATACAGTTGTACCAACAACAACAAACAACCATGACAGCACCAAACAACGAATTCTTTCAGTCATGGACATGATGCAGGCTACAAGAAAGGTATTCATGATACAAGGTTGAAGGCAAGGTGTGAAAATATTGAAAGGTGCAAGAAGAATGCATTCAAAGGAAAGCTACTATGCATAAATGCAAAGAATAAATGGAGCAAGAACAATTATGGGAGACTATGATGTGCAAGCAAAAATGTAGACACTTTGTTCACATTTCTTCCTGTAGCAAATGCATAAATGCAAATAATTGAGGGTATTTGAAGAGAGATCAGCAAAAAAATAACTAAAAGGATGAAATGTATAGAGATCTTGTGCAAATTAAATGATAAAGATCATGCATAATTTCTAAGTTTCAAAGGGACAACCTGTAGAGCCTGCAAAAAGGGAAAGGGTATTTTTGAGCAACATGTAATTGTTGAAGCCTACAGTTTGTAAGAACGTAAAGCATGGGAGATGCAAAAAAATACATAATATAATATGCTATCAGCAAGTTTAAGTTACAAATTGAAGCAGGGAAATGCTAAACAACGATAATAAATAAACACTTTCAGAACAACAGTGAAAGAAAACCAGTTAGTGACTTTCTCATAAAAAAATTGTGCTAAGTTCAGCTATATGCTAGCAATCATGATACAAAAAGGAAAGAAAATAGCCTACAGCTGCACCCGTCCCTGCAAGCAACACTCTTAAAGATGACCAAATAGATCAACCAAGAGAGAAAGGTGAAGAAGCATCGAAGATACCAAAGAAAGAGTCACATTTTTTGCAAGAGAAATGCCAGGAAAAGAAAGTAAGAAATTTTTTTAGTTACATTTACAGCCGCAGTCAGCAAAAGACAATACTCACAAGTGTATGTCGTGAGTTGCTTATCACAGCACATTCCACAAATATAGCAAGAAGCGGCGCCCAACAAACAGAACTCATGGCAATAGCAAATGCAAAGTCGACTCCAGCAAACAAGCCAGAACAGTGAATAAGCAGCGCCCAACAAATAGAGCCCAATGTATGTGCAAAACGCATCCAAAATAATGAAGCACAAACTAAATATACATGCGTCCATTGAAAGAATACAGAATCGGCTTCACATGCAGGTCCAAAGGAATGAGGAGTGTGGCTAGGGTTTCAAACCCTATATGTCTGCATTTTAGGGCTTGAAAATGGACAAATGAAGACTTCCTTTTTGCCTTTTGCGATTTAACATTACAAATTAATTCCTTTCTAAAGGTTGAAGTCACACTTTCTTTTGCTTTGATATTTTGGTCATAATATGATTTAAGGATTATTCTTAAACCTTTTTTATATTTCACTGTTTGCATAATAATAATTGTGATTATTATTAAATTAATTGACCAACTATAAGTCAGTTATTTAATAATAAAATTTTAATGCAATGTGAAATAGAGGTGGAGTTAATTTCGTGTTGAAATTAACTTAACTAGGTAAGCACTCTAATTACCTAATTGTTAGCTGGGAGAACTTGGAGTTCTAACTAATGGTTTTCAAATCATTTAAAGAGTATTTTGTGGACTCATAATGGGTCGAAATTGAGCTTTGTAATGGTAACTTGGAGTCCTTGTGGTTAGCTGGAGTATTTTTATGGGTGATCATGAGTGTGTCATAGGTTCTTCTATGACTTGGTGCACTTCATCAATCACTTATCATTCATTTGGATGGGTTTTGCATGCTTTTTTAGGGCTTTCTATCATGGATTCGACCCCAAGGGGTTTGTATTTAGTCTAGGGATTATGATTGTAAAAGTGTTCAATTTTGGAGAAGGAAAAGGCTATTGTGCCATTTTTATGGTCCTCTGCATTTTATATTTTTTGGATTGTATCATTGGGAGCTGATGTTTTTTTTGGCCTTTGAAGGAATAATATAGCGAGCTAGATCTACTTTGGGACTCATTCTTTGTGTGCAAAATTGGTGATTGATGTTTTTTTTTGTGTTCTTCTAAAAAACCTTTAAGTTTATGTCTCATTTCTGCATCTATTTGAGTCAGTAAAATTGTCATGCATAGGTCATAAGTTGTGCGTCTTAATGGAAATAATATCAATTGTGGTTTATATCTTTTTGATGTTATTCATTTGAGCCTTCTTCTGAAACACTGTTATGTAGAGGTTTTTGTCAAAGTCGTATCTTATTGTTGTCAATATTCCTATCGTTGTGTTGCCGAAATATCAAAACCTCTTATCTTGTCCAGGTGCATCACCTCTTAGGTTTAAGAAAAATTTCACTCCATACTTCCTATCCCTTTTCCTCACAAGTTTACAGTTTTCAATAGTTTAGGTGAGGCATCACATAACATCAAATAGGAACTGGCCTAGAAACCGGAGGTTCAGTCATCTTTATAGTTTACCCACAAACTCGTGATTGTTCCCATGTTATCCAAAATTTCTAAGTGTTTTAGTGCTTAGTTTTAGGGTGTAAATTTAGGAGTTTACAGGTGCATTTATTGTTTTGAAAATATTGAAATTAGTTAAAAATATCAAAATCTCAAATGGCCTTCAGAAATACTGTTAATTTTCTGTTTTCTCTCATCAGAAGAGAGGCCAAACCATTAGCAAAAAAATAACATGGATTCTCAAATATAGTCAAAGAGAACTCACAATCAGAGAATTTTAAAAACTAACAAATAGAAAGAACAGAACTAGCACAAGAAACAATAAGAGAGAAGAAAGAACTACTTGTTGAGCTACTTCAAATTACACTAAAGAATTTAAGGTCTGATTTTGTCTCCTGGCATTACTATACCAGGACCTCATCCCCAATTTAAGTTACATTCTTAAATACATTCCAAAAAAACCCATTTGAATAATTTTGACTATCAATCAAACTATATTTTTTCCAACGACAATCATGAAAATTTATTTGATACCGTTCCATTGCAAAAGTGAAAATAATGGAGATACTTTCTGATTAGATGTGAATAATAGTGGAAAGTTATAAGATAAAACAATAAAATTAGAGCAACCTACGATCAAGAGAGACACGTTAAATTTCATCATAATACATATTGCATGTGAACACAAATTTGTGGAGTTAAAATCAGTGTGGGCAGGAGAAGAAATACCTAGTTAAGTCTTCTTGCTGCATTTAATAAATAAACAAAGAACCTAAATAAATCCTAGAGCAAACACAAGAAGTGCCCTGAGAGTAGAAACCAACACCCACTTGGAGAAAAAAAGATTTTTGCACTCTCTGCTATTTTTTATGTGTTTGATGCAGCGCACCGTTGTGTACTCATAGAAAGCCTTTCTAGCATTACGAATCTGTTTAAAATTATTAGATGTGACCAAGCCTTTTGTTAGTGAATTAAAGGTCTCTGCAACCTGTTGGTTGCTTTCAAGCTGGCTAACAAGGACTTTTTTCTTTATCAATAGATCAACGTCTTCTTCCTTGTCAATGAGTTCATCCATCAGAGCAACGAACTCTGTCATTGGTTTTGGATGATAGCGATCACCTGATGTTAGCTCCAAACAAATCATTGCCTTCATAAGGGCGATCGAATGCATGTTGACTATTATTTGTGGTAGAAAAAGAGTTGAGCTCTTCCTATTGAATGTTATCTCCTCGAAGACATTTGAGGCTCTAGTTCCAGCTCCAGCTTTTTCCATTACATTTGTAATGGAGATTGGCTTTACCCATACCCCTACAAGCCCTAGGGATTTAGTAGTTTCGAGCTTCCACTCTTTTTCAAAGGCTCCTCCATCAGAAAGATGCCTAAAATTGTCTCCAAATATAGAACGATAAACTGCTTCCAAAAGATGGACACACTGATGTAACACCCCAACCTTGCTTCCAAACCCCAAGCTTTCCCAGGGCTTCCTTAGGTCATTCACCTGACCCACTAGGGCTTCTACACACCCTATTCTTCCTAGGATCTTGCTCAAGAGATCCTATTCCATTGGTTGGAGGCACACCAACAAAGTAACATCATTGCTCACTAGCCTTCCCCAGTCCACCATCAACCCTCAAGTCCACCTAGACCTCCAAGGGTGCTAACTAGCCATCTATGGTTTCTTTGAACTCCTTATAACATCCAAGATCCCAAAAAATTCTGATTTAATGGGAACATTCAACCCACAAGGCTTCAAACACCAAAATGCTCCAAAAAGGCTACTAGGAATTAGCCCTCCTAAATAGCCGGCAACAAGATTTCTTGGAAAACTTCTTAACAAACCTACAAAAAAATTATATTTATGGATACCCTTTTCAGAGTACCTCAAGATTCTATAATTTTCCAACCCTCAAACTGTTCGTACAACCAAAGTACAAAATTTGGCTAAAATGAGGGTTTCAAAGGCTTTATCACTGTTGTGATAGAAAACCATCTTAGACACCTTTTCAAGACCTCTCCTTTGGATTGGAGCAAGGTTAGACCTTCTCCTTAATCTTTGTGTGGCCAGATTGAGGCATTTGAACTCTCAATCCCCTCCATAGCTTGTTTTTCCGACTATGATCCCTGGCCAAGTTGCATTTGGCTTGCCTAGGGCATCACTTTAAAAGTTCTTGCTGTTGTTTTTGAGGGCCCTCCTTCCTGGTACATAATGTACATGGAAATTAGTTCCAAATCCCAAAATACCAGAGGTTTCCAATGGTGGGAAATGGCCCTAAGATCCCATTTTTCAATGCAGCCCTGTTCAGAACAGCAAACTGTCTAAAACAAAAATATTTTTTTAAACCACAACGAAATGATTGAAATGATCAAAACAAACTTACACAAAGATTTAAAACAACATTTCAGAACTTTTCCCACACAAATATCAGGCCATACAATCCACTTCTATTGAAAAATTCTTCAAATGCATAAAATCGACAACAAAACCATGTGCAAAGTCAGTACAAATGCAAAATTCATCAAACCAACTTGTCCAACCTGTACAAATCTGTCCATTTGACCTCTTATAGGCTTCCTCACATGCACTCAACAAAATTTTTATGGTTATGGCCTTCAAACCAACCAATATGACAAAGTTGTCAAAATTTCAAGAAAAAGCTGCAATGTTGTCATGACAACATTGACAACTTTTTAGCAACTTTTGCTCTAGAGGGAATTAGACCCCCTAACTTGCTCCAAGGACCACATAGACATATTAGATGACATATATGAACTCCAAAAACCTATTCAACCCTTTAAAAGCCTATTTTGGTCACTTTCTCACATTTGGACCTAAATCACCTAGTGAGCAACTCTAGGCCTGTAGACCCATTTTGGATCCTTCTAGCTTAACCAACCTTACCTAAGGACTAGTCTAGTCCTATTATTGCACTAGTGATGTGGCTAGAATCACTACAAGCCAAAAACAAGGAAATACCTAGGTTTCAAACTTAACCTGCCTAGGTGCTCCTGCACCATACTCCCCTCCAACAAAGAACTCAAGGTGGATCAGTTTGCAAAAAATCTAGAGGTATGCCAACCTTCTTGAACTCTGTCTCAGCAACCCATGTAGCCTCTGAAATTTGTTTTTCCTTCCATTTGATGATGTGTTCCATGTACACCTTGTGCCTTGTAGTCTTATTTACCCTTGAATCTAGTAACTTCTCTTCCTCAAGCTTGGTTACCTTAGGTGTTGTTGTAGGTTCAATGTCTTCTTGGATACCTGGACTAATCTGAGGTAAAGTACCTTTGAACTCCACCAAGTCTTGCACATTGAATATAGGGGATATGCCTAGATCACTTGGGAGCTCTATCTTATAGGCATTTGCTCCATATTTAGCCAATATCTTGCAAGACCCTACCCTCTTCATCTGTAGCTTAGTAGGAATACCTTTTTGAAGCCTTTCTTTGTTCAAATGGACCATCACATAGTCCTCAACAGCAAACTAAACATCCTTCTTCTTTTCATCCACCTTGGCTTTGAGTTTTAGAGTGTTGTCTTGAATAGTCTTCTTGACTTGCTCCTGAATCTCCTTCATAGTTTGTACAAAGTCTTCAGCTTGACCACTAATCTAATCCATGTTTCCAAGACACCTTAGTTCACACACACCTCTTGGATGCATGCCATAAACAATTTCAAAAGGACTCTTTCCGGTAGTCCTATTCTTGCTATCATTGTAGGCATATTCCTCTTGTGAGATGATAACATCCCAAGTTTGACCATACTCCTTAGTTAGGCACCTAAGAAGGTTACCTAAAGTCCTATTAACCACCTCAGTTTGACCATCAATTTGACGATGGTAAGCTGAACCAAAAGACATGTTAGTGCCAAGCTTCTTCCATAAAGTCTTCCAAAAGTGACTCATGAATTTCACATCTCGATCCGACGCAATGCTTAATGGAAGTCCATGAATCCTTACAACCTCTTTGGAAAAAAAAATGAGCTATATGACTTGCATCATTAGTTTTCTTACATGGAATGAAATGCCCCATTTTACTGAATATATCAACAACAACATAGATGTTATCATATCCTTGCTTAGTTTTGGGCAAACCTACAACAAAATCCATACTTACACAATCCCATGGCCGGTTGGGAATTGGTAGAGGCTGATAAAGACCTGCATTGCTCACTCCTCATTTTTCCTTCATACACACCATGCATTGCTCCACATATTTGGTTACATCTTTGACCAATTTAGGCCAATAATAGAACCTTTACACTAGTTCTATTGTCTTGCTGATACCAAAATGCCCACTCAAGCTGCCATTATGCTTCTCTTGTATTAGGTTCTCACTCATGGAACCTCTTGGAACACACAACTGGTTACCCTTGAAAAGTAATCCATTTTGCAATGTGAATTCTGAAAATTTGCTATGGAAGTGATTCTCAAAATTAGTACATACCTTGTATGCATCAGCAAAGTCACTATCTTCTTTATACAGGTCCTTATAACACTCTATTCCAATGCTTTAGAGTTGAATCTCTTGAACAGTCAAGACTCTTCTACTTAAGGCATCAACAACCTTTTTCAATTGCCCCTTTTTATGCTTTATGGTGAAGGTAGAAGCTTGCAAATACTCCAGCCATTTCAAGTGCCTATTACTTAGCTTCTCTTGTGTATTAATATAGCTAAGGGCTTCGTTATCAGTAAAAACAACAAACTCTTTAGGCAGCAAATAGTGTCTCCACTTCCTAAGACACTGGACTAAGGCATACAATTCTAGATCATAGGATGAGTATTTCTTCTTGGCTTCATTTAGCTTCTCACTATAGAAGGCAACTGGTCTACCTTCTTGACTCAACACCCCACCCACTGCTAGGCCACTTGCATCACACTCTAAGGTGAATAACTTTTCAAAGCTAGGCAATTGTAGGATGGGTTGAGTGGCTACTTGCTTCTTCAACATATCAAAGGACTTTTCAGCTTCCAAGGTCCACCTAAACTTACACTTAACTCCCCCCTTTATGTTATCAAGTAAGGGTGCACAAATACCACTGAAAATTCTAATGAATTTCCTATAAAATTGGGACAATCCATGGAAGCTTCTTACCTCAGCGGTAGTGGTAGGTGTAGGCCAACTTAGGATAGCAGCAACTTTCTCCTCATCCATCTTCAAGGTTCCTTTAGACACCACAAAGCCTAGATACACCAACTCTTTCTTGAAGAAGTCACACTTCTCAAGGTTGATAGCTAGCTTCTCCTCATGAAGCCTCTTCAAAACCACTTCTACATGCTTGACATGTTCCTCTTTGTCCTTGCTGTAGATGAGGATATCATCCAAGTACACCACCACAAATCTGCCTGTGAAGTCTTTGAGCACTTCATTCATGAGCCTCATGAATGTGCTAGGGGCATTGGAAAGACCAAATGGCATCACAAGCCATTCATAAAGACGATCAGTAGTCTTAAATGTTGTCTTCCATTCATCTCCCTCCTTCATTCTGATTTGGTGATACCCACTTTTCAAGTCCAACTTAGTGAAATACATAGCACCTCCTAGACAATCCATAAGATCTTCAATTCTTGGAATAGGAAACCTATACCTGATTTTAATGCAGTTTTTGGCCCTTGAGTCAGTACACAACCTCCATTTTCCTCCCTTCTTGGATGCCAAAACCACTGGGACTGCACAAGGACTTATGCTCTTTTAGATCAGACCTTGGTCCATCAACTCTTGGACTTGTCTTTCCACTTCAAGGTTCTTATCAGGAGTGAGCTTATAGGCTGCCTTATTAGGCAAAGATGCACCTGGTACAAAATCAATTTGATGACTTATAACCCTCCTAGGAGGTAGGGTAGCTGGGGTACCGTCACTCACAATATCCTTATACTTTTCAAGCAAAGTTTGGACTTCAACCGATAAGGGTTCCTTGACTAATTTTTTTTCATTAGTGGACTTCAGTATCACTACAAATCCTTGGCTCTCCTTATGCTTAAGGTCTTTTACAAACTCTTTCTCTCCATATAGCAGTACACTAGGCAATTGGGACTGTGGTTCTTCCCCTTCCAACAAAGACTGAATTTTGAAAGTCTTGGCTCCTTTTTGGAATGTTATGGTATTAACCCTGCCATCATACACCACCTCCCTATCAAATTGCCATGGCCTCCCTAGAAAAAGATGACAAGCATCCATTGGGAAAATATCACACAATAATCGGTCTTTATATCTTGTAATTGAGAAGTCCACCCATGCTTGCTCATTCACTAGGATGCTTTTCCCTTTGTTAAGCCATGTGACCTTGTAAGGGTTGTCATGAGGTATCTTCTTCAATTTGAGCTTTTTAATAGCCTCCTCTAATGTTACATTATCAGTTGATCCGGAATCAACCACCACCTTGCATTTTTTTCCTAGGATCTTGCACTTGATCCTAAACAATGCCCTCCTATGTCTAGGCTCATTAGCAGCTGGTTGCTTGATCAACACCCTCCTAAAAATGAGGTTCTCACCTTTTTTAGACTCAATATGGTCTATATCAGCATCCTTGCAACTTGTATTATCATCTTGTGCATATGCTAGCCTTTTATCTTGGCTTGAGGAAGAGGGTTTGTCCGGGCACCTATAGGCAGGATGGCCTAGTTGACCACAATTGTAACACTTCATTGTTGCAAAGTAAGAGCTGCTCCTACCTCCTCTACCCCTACTTGATCCTCCTTGATTATCTCTCCCTCTATTATAACCACCTCTTGAAGAGTGGTCACTAGTTTGCTCCATGGGTTTGCTTTCTCCTTGGTTCTTTTGATCACTACCTTTGCCTTGGTAGCCTCCTCTTTGATTTTTCTGATTTCTACCTTTGCCTCTATCTTTGAAGTTAGAATCTCCTTTCCTCTTGTTCTTTTCTTCTACCTTCAAAGCTAGCTGATGACATCTTTGGATAGTGGTAGTGTTAGATTATGGTGACATGTTATAACCCTAAAGTGGTTTAATACTTGTAGAAAAGGGCTTAGGGTTGGGTATTTTTCATAATGTTGTGATGCGAACTTGGTTCTTGCGGCGGTATTGAGTTGTAAGGGATTACGGATTGTAATCAGATTGTAATCACTAGATTGTAATAAGATCGGACTTGCTGTTTGGTGGACGTAGCCCAGGGATTGGGTGAACCACATTAAATCTTGGTGCCTTGTGTTCATTTCTGTGTGTTCTATTATTTTTTGTTATTGGTTATATTTGCATGTAGTTTTTTTATTTCTGTCTGTGGTTTATCCTAACAGGTAGGGGCCCATAAGCTAAGCTCCTCTTGAATGTTCCACTTCAAGCCACCAAGATACCTTGCCACCTTGAGTGACTCCTCTTCTTGCTTCTTGGATCTTAAACACAACCTTTGAAATTCTTCAGTATAGGAGGTCACATCAAGATCTTTTTGCTTCATTCCTTGCCTTTTTTTATGGAGTTGGATCTCAAAGTCTTCAGGTAGGAAGTTCTCCTTGATTTTGCTTGCCATAGCACTCCAATTTGCAATTGCATTCTTGCCCATGCTGACTCTTTCATCTTGTAAATACTTCCACCATGTTAAGGATGAGCCTCTAAGCCTTGACTTAGCCACCTTAACCTTCTATGCCTCTGACATACCCTCACACTCAAAGTGGTTCTCCATACCCTCTAACCAATCCATAACTGCATCAATATCCATCTTACCACTAAAAAGTGGAACTCATTCCAAGGCTTTACCTCCCAAGGCTTTGATTGCCTTCAAGAAAGGTTCTTCTTGCAAGATAGGATCAGGTTCAGGTATGATGTCTTCCTCTACTACCTTCTTACCCTTCCCATCTTCTTCTTCTTACCTTTTCCTGGCTTCCTCTGCAACTACATCTAGTTTTTGCTTCGCCTCTTCCGGTGCTTCTTCAAGAAGCTGATTTCTTTTCCTTTGCTCATCAACCTCTTTAGCTAACTCCACGTTAGTCACCATCATGGATTCTCCTACTAATTCTTCAGTAGCTTCAAACATCCACTACTTTTTTCCAAATCTTTAACTTGCTCTTATACCACTCTAATGTAACACCCCAACCTTGCTTCCAAACCCCAAGCTTTCTCAGGTCTTCCTTAGGTCATTCAACTGACCCAATAGGGCTTCTACACACCCTATGCTTCCTAGGATCTTCCTCAAGAGATCCTATTCCTTTGGTTTGAGGCACACCAACAAAGTAACATCATTGCTCACTAGCCTTCCCCAGTCCACCATCAACCCTCAAGTCCACCTAGACCTCCAAGGGTGCTAACTAGTCATCTTTGGTTTCTTTGGACTCCTTCTAACATCTAAGATCCCAAATAATTCTGATTCAATGGGCACATTCAACCCAAAAGGCTTCAAACACCAAAATGCTCCAAAAAGGCTACTAGAAATTAGCCCTCCTAAATAGTCGGCAACAAGATTTCTTGGAAAACTTCTTAACAACCCAAAAAAAAAATTATATTTATGGATACCCTTTTCGGAGTACCTTAATATTCTATAATTTTCCAACCCTCAAACTATTTGTACAACCAAAGTACAAAATTTGGCTAAAATGAGGGTTTCAAAGGCTTTATCGTTGTTGTGATAGAAAACCACCTTAGACACCTTTCAATGACCTCTCCTTTGGACTGGAGCTAAGTTAGACCTTCTCCTTAATCATTGTGTGGCCGTATTGAGGCATTTGAACTCTCAATCCCCTCCATAGCTTGTTTTTCCGACTGTGATCCCTAGCCAAGTTGCATTTGGCTTGCCTAGGGCATCACTTTAAAAGTGCTTGCTGATGTTTTCAAGGGCCCTCCTTCTTGGTACATAATGTACATGGACCTTAGTTCCAAATACCAAAATACCAGAGGTTTCCAATGGTGGGAAATGGCCCTAAGATCTCATTTTTCAATGCAGCCCTGTTCAGGACAGCAAACTGTCTAAAACAAAAATATTTTTTTAAACCACAACAAAATGATTGAAATGATCAAAAAAACTTTACACAAAGATTTAAAACAACATTTCAGAACTTTTTCCACACAAATATCAGGCCATACAATCCACTTCTATTGAAAAATGCTTCAAACGCATAAAACCGGCGACAAAACCATGCGCAAAGTCCGTACAAATGCAAAATTCATCAAACCAACTTGTCCAACCTGTAAAAATCTGTCCATTTGACCTCTTATAGGCTCCCTCATGTGCACTCAACCAAATTTGATGGTTATGGCCTTCAAACCAACCAATATGACAAAGTTGTCAAAATTGCAAGAAAAAGTTGCAATGTTGTCAGGACAACATTGACAACTTTTTAGCAACTTTTGCTCTAGAGGGAATTAGACCCTATCACTTGCTCCAAGGACCAAATAGACATATTAAATGACATATATGAACTCTAAAACCCTATTCAACCCTTTAAAAGCCTATTTTGGTCACTTTCTCACATTTTGGACCTAAATCACCTAGTGAGCAACTTTAGGCCTGTAGAGCCATTTTGGATCCTTCTAGCTTAACCAAACTTACCTAATGACTATTCTAGTCCTATTATTGCACTAGTCATGTGCATAGCATCACTACAAGCCAAAAACAAGAAAATACCTAGGTTTCAAACTTAGCTTGCCTAGGTGCTCCTGCACTGCACTCTTTCCACGAGGAGGTTTTCTTGGACAGTGAAATGGAATATATTTACTTGTGATTAATTGTACAAAAAACCCATCTATTAAATCCATCATAGTTTCTTCACTACTTGGCCCAACCAATGTCACGATTTCCTTCAAAACTTCCAATGGGATTTGATTCTCTGGGTTGAGAATGTCCGCCATCAGTTGCAATCCAAGCAGATTTTGTTCACTGGCATCAAAGAAAGGGCTATATGGCATCTTCAAAAAAATTGAAATGAGATTTGTAAAGTGAATTTTCCTTACCAATAACATTGATAAGAATCTCATAAATAAAACATCCATCCTTGGCTAGAAGTTCTGCAAACTTTTTCTCATCATAGTGCCTAAGATCCACGCTATAGAAAGACTTAAGCTCCTTCTCCTGAATCTTTTTGATCGTAGAATTTAAAGATGGTTCTACTTCCTTTGCACCTCTATTCTTCTTCACTCTTTCACAACACCTTTTCATAGCCAGCGTCTTGTAAGGCTCCATATTATTTAATTCAGTTCTAGAATGACACAGGGGCCCAAGAGCAATTATCTTTGGTTGTTGGAAACCATAGAGGTCTCGCAGTACAGGAGGAATATTAAAAAAAAAATTATCATTGGAAATGTTTATCACATCGCCCTTTATAACTAGCAAGCGTAAGTCCTCCAAAGAAGACTGCTCTTCTACTATATCGTGCATGACCACAGCAGGCTGGTCTTCTCTCTCGGGCATGACCATAGCTGAGCTTCTCTATTTCTTCCTCCTATCCCCCTCTTTTGTTGTAACTGAATAATTTAGAATTGACTAATATTTACTTTGATGTGTTCCTACAGTAGAGTGATGGTTTGTTAGATGTCAAAGTGTCACATCAAAGGCAGCGGACTCCAATCAAAGGAGTTTTAGGAGACAAAATTTGCAAATATAAGAATGGTAACTGTTTCAAGCCTGAAAACCTATTGTAACCATGGAAAGGAAGATTATTACAGCAATTCATATTCATCACAATAAAAAGAAATAAACTTACAGCCGCAAACAGTAAGCTGAGACCATGTTGCTCAAATTGCAGAATGGGTGAATATAAATTAATAAACTAGCTATTTTTAATTTGTATTCAATTTGAAAGAATTCTTACCTTATGCAAATTCATGCCTTCCTTCGATCCATTGAAGAAAGTCGTGAGACCCACCAGTTTTGAAGCATCTACGAACGGGAAATCAATTCTATCTCCCACACTAAGATATCTCAATTCTTAAAAAGCACTATTGCAGTGAGGCCCATTGATCTTCACCCAATCTCCGACCATCAGCACTCTCAACGACTTGCAGGTGGCATTTAGAACACTTGCCTCAAGAGAAATGAAGGGGTCGTTCCCGACAAGGGAGATGCTTCATCATCATCTTCTATCACTTCTAATAATTTATTGTAATTTGATATCCTTGTTTGCTCGCCTTCTAATAATTTATAGTAATTTAGGATGTCGTGAATGTAACCATGGAAAGGAAGCTGATTTTATTGGAGCGTGAATGTGGAACTATTTCAACATTTCTGATATTGGAATTAGTTGAGTAGTACCATTCCAATAATAAAAAGGAATTATACATTTCAAACAAATTAATCATGGTTCATAGAGGACCATATATTCTCCGAGTTGTAAATACCAAAAAAAACTAATCATGATTATTTCAAACAAACTAATCATGGTTCATAGAGGACCATATAGCCAAAAAAAACTAATCATGATTACTTCAAACAAACTAATCATGGTTCCCTGAGTTTTGACTACCAAAAAACTAATCATGATTTTTTCAAACAAAGTAATCATGGTTCATAGAGCCCCAGCCCGCCCGTTGTTTGTGATTATTAAATCAATTTCAACAAGAATGAATAATAATGAAACTTGTTTGAAATGGTGGAAAGAGTTCCGTGGCGCCCCACTTTGCCCAGATTAATACATTATTAAAATATAACAACAATCGATCGCTTTCACTCAAGGTTATGTGCAATTTGGCAATAAAATTGAAAGCCTTTCAACTTCATTTTTCTTCCTCCTTTTTTCATTGCTTTGTCAGCAGAAATTCACAAGGATTTTACGAGTCATATGTCGTCAATAACGAAAAAACATCTGTTGAAAGCTGAGTTGGTAGAAATTGCTATTAAAATTGTTCCCAAAATATGGACACCCTTTCCATGACAAGGTGTTTTAAGATCATCTCCAAAATTGTACAAACATCCCATCTATCAAAATCATCACTTGTAATGCCACTATCAAAACAGATATATAAAATCCTTTCAATGATGTATGTTGACTCAAACACATGCTGGTGAATGGACAATTGTAGCAAACCTAGCTCATCTCAGCCGACCACTAAAGAAGGGAAGAAATTGACCCATCTATTTTGGCGGTAATGAACTTGGTACACTCCAATGTTATAGAGAGTTTTGATGAGGGATAATTCTTTTAGCTACTCTAGTTGGCATCAATGTTTGTATTCTAAATAAAGTTTTGGTTTAGTGAATATTCTCTAGGATTTTGAAGATTGATGTTGGCTCTTCACCATGAATATTTATTTCAACTTACATACCTCTTGCAACCTAATTCAATTGTTTTTTTTTTTTTTTTGTGATGGGCGGGTATTTCTCTTTTAGCTCCTTTCTATTTTTTGTTGGACTCTGCTTTTTTTTCCATGTAGCCTAGTAGTTTCTTTTTCTTTAGTGAGGAGGTGAATGTTGACAATTCTCTAGGTCTCTATCTACAGCATTTTTTGTAAATATTTTTATTTTGTTTGGCATCTTTACCAAATCTTTGATTAGATATAGTTTTTTATTTTTTATGCGGGCTTGGGAATTTTGATCTTCTTCTTCCTTCACAAATCCTATCAAACTGGATCATCTAATATTGATTATGAGATTATTTGCATGATTTTAGAAGTGGTCAAATATTCTCTTGAGGTAGAGATTTATTTAGCTCGCCGCTATGGTTTTTTTGATGTTTGGTGGTATCGCATTCAAGACCATAGTGTGTTGATCTATCTCCTTTCCATTTCTAATAAGGTGGACACCTTGGTTATTGAGGTAAAGAGAGAGCTTCTAAATGGTCCTCAGATAGATCATCAAGATATTGTTGTTGTTCACATGAAGACTTCTAACTTTATTGTCTGAATAAAGGGTTCTCAAATGCAGCTCTTTCTGGGTGCGTGGAAGTGTTATATACATTTCCTTTTTGGCACTTTGTTTTTAATCGTCCAATAAAGACTTTAACTCTCTGTTGTACATGGTCTCTCTTGTCCATGTGTACTCTAAGTGGCTTCTCTCATTTGTCTTTTATGGTCTAGGTGTCATTGTGACTCTCCTTTGTAATCTCGTACACTTCCTTCCACCATTATTCCCTTGACAACCCTTGGTTTTTAATCTTATACAACCAAGACCACTTTTAGCTATTCCTAATATCAAAACCACACTTTAATACTAATTTTCATTCCCATTCACTTTCATTTACTTAGGTAAGTTTAAATTATAAAGGTTATGTGTATTTATTTTTAATTTACGAAAAGCTAAACACAAGAAATTATTATTGTTTAATTTAAAAAAAGATAGATAGCTTTTCATATATGTTGATTCTAAGAAGTGTCAATTATTTTTATAGACTATTGCAGAACTATAAAACTTACATAATAAGGTTAATGCTTATAGAAAACCTTTACAACTGCACTAAACATTCTTACATAAAATAGTTATATTTGTCATACAATATAAAGTAATAGATCATTTAATATACATGTTAGTTAAAACCATTCTTAAAATATAAAATTTGTAGTTTTAGTTAACTTTAATAATAATAATAAATCAATCAGTACTTCTGATAACAAGTTTGAATTAAACATAAAAAGTAGAAACATGTGAATGTGGAACAAATGAAAACACAGATTCTATTTGAAGATTCATTATTTTATAAATTGTAATTTTTTGAGATACTATTTATGACATAACCCTGTTGTAGAAGGGGCATATGAAATGAAAGTAAATAAAAAATTATAAACTGAAATATTGCAGCACAATTCATCTTTGATGAACTAATTTAAACTCTATTACAACTTCTTAAAATGCTACAACATTCTTCTTCTAGTAGTGATCCACATTAATCAAATAAAAATTGATACTTAAACATCACATAAGACTTAAAATACTAAATATTCAATTTGTACTTAGTTGCAAGCTTAATTTCTTCAATGTATAATGTTTAAATAATCACTAATAACCTTTGAATTCATGATGGAAAATGTTGTATAAACCTCTCAAAAATCAAATTTCTGAAATGCATTCTACATCTTTTCATTTTAGCTATAAAAATTCTATAGACTTTGCCATTTATCCGTTTCTCTCTGCAGGTTGCTCCAGCTCTTGATCCTACAGAAGTAGAACTTGGTTTAGGTAATCTTATAAATCTTATAAGGAAGAGCATGATTATAAATTTTGATAGAGCTCACTGCAAGATGAAAATAGGTTCCAATCCCAACATTAAATTGGTCACATTAACTACACCTGGTGTTGAAGTCAAACTTTCTGTTAGAAAGTTCTACGGTATGCAACTAAGCAAAGTTAACGAGAAAAAAAATATTTCACACTGAAAACAGAAAATGTTGAGAGCTTTTATAACCTGAAAGGAAAATGATTGAACTAATTTAAACCTGATTTAAATAAAAGCATTAAGGAGTAGTCTTCATGTGTTTGTTCCATCTATCTATGTAAATTTTGAGCTAATAACTATGATACAGAAAAACATAAACAGATCTTTAATTCATGTTGAAGAATAGCACAAAAGCACATAAGAAACATCTCTTCTGAAAAATACTAACAGAAGACCCTCTCTCCATATAAGACAGTTACACCATCTGATGCTGGCAACCCCTCCCCATCCAAAATCTATCCCTTTCCCTCTAAATTTCTCATTTATTGAAACCTCAAAACCATGCAGCACATCTATTGAAATCACAGGATTATAAGATGTGTTGATCAAGGAGAAAAACTTGAGGTGCATCTATTGTTTTGAAAATATTGAAATTAGTTAACGATATCAATATCTCAAATGGCCTTCAGAAATACTGTTAATTTTCAGTTTTATCTCATCAGAAGGGAGGCAAAACCCTTAGCAAAAAATAACATGGATTCTCAAATATAGTCAAAGAAAACTCACAATTAGAGAATTCTAAAAACTAACAGATAGGAAGAACAGAACCAGCACAAGAAACAGTAAGAGAGAAGAAAGAACTACTTGTTGAGCTCCTTCAGATTAAACTAAAGAATTTTAGGTCTGATTTTGTCTCCTGGCATTACTATACCATGACCCCATCCCCAATTTAAGTTACATTCTTAAATACATTCCAAACAAACCCATTTGAATAATTTTCACTATCAATCAAACTATATTTTTTCAAACGACAATCATGAAAATTTATTTGATACCGTTCCATTGCAAAAGTGAAAATAATGGAGATAATTTCTGATTAGATGTGAATAATAGTGGAAAGTTATAAGATAAAAAAATAAAATTAGAGCAACCTACGATCAAGAGAGACACGTTAAATTTCATCATAATACATATTGCATGTGAACACAAATTTGTGGAATTAAAATCAGTGTGGGCAGGAGAAGAAATACCTGGTTAAGTCTTCTTGCTGCATTTAATAAATAAAAAAAGAACCTGAATAAATCCTAGAGCAAACACAAGAAGCGCCTCGAGAGTAGAAAGCAACACCCACTTGGAGAAAAAATTATTTTTGCACTCTTTGATATTTTTTATGCATTTGATACAGCGCCGCATTGTGTACTCATAGAGAGCCTTTCTAGCATTGCGAATCTATTTAAAATTATTAGATGTTACCAAGCCTTTTGTTAGTGAATTAAAGGTCTCTGCAACCTGTTGGTTGCTTTCAAGTTGGCTAAGAAGGACTTTTTTCTTTATCAGTAGATCAACGTCTTTATAATGTACATGGACCTTAGTTCCAAATCCCAAAATACCAGAGGTTTCCAATGGTGGGAAATGGCCCTAAGATCCCATTTTTCAATGCAGCCCTGTTCAGGACAGCAAACTGTCTAAAACAAAAATATTTTTTTAAACCACAACAAAATGATTGAAATGATCAAAAAAAACTTTACACAATGATTTAAAACAACATTTCAGAACTTTTTCCACACAAATATCAGGCCATACAATTCACTTCTATTGAAAAATGCTTCGAATGCATAAAATCGGCAACAAAACTATGTGCAAAGTTAGTACAAATGCAAAATTCATCAAACCAACTTGTCCAACCTATACAAATCCATCCATTTGACCTCTTATAGGATCCCTCACGTGCACTCAACCAATTTTGATGGTTATGGCCTTCAAACCAACCAATATGACAAAGTTGTCAAAATTGCAAGAAAAAGTTGCAATGTTGTCATGACAACATTGACAACTTTTGAGCAACTTTTGCTCTAGAGGGAATTAGACCCTCTCACTTGCTCCAAGGACCACATATACATATTAAATGAAATATATGATCTCCAAAAACTTATTCAACCCTTTAAAAGCCTATTTTGTTCACTTTCTCACATTTTGGACCTAAATCACCTAGTGAGCAACTTTAGGCCTGTAGACCCATTTTGGATCCTTCTAGCTTAACCAACCTTACCTAAGGACTATTCTAGTCCTATTATTGCACTAGTGATGTGGCTAGCATCACTACAAGACAAAAACAAGGAAATACCTAAGTTTCAAACTTAGCCTGCCTAGGTGCTCCTACACTGCACTCTTTCCACGAGGAGGTTTTCTTGGACAGTGAAATGGAATATACTTACTTGTGATTAATTATAAAAAAAACCCATCTATTAAATCCATCATAGTTTCTTCACTACCTATCCCAACCAATGTCATGATTTCCTTCAAAACTTCCAATGGGATTTGATTCTCTGGGTTGAGAATGTCTGCCATCAGTTGCAATCCAAGTGGATTTCGTTCACTGGCATCAAAAAAAGTGCTATATGGAATCTTCAACAACTCAACGTGAGATTTGTAAAGTGAATTTTCCTTACCAATAGCGTTAATAAGAATCTCATAAATAAAACATCCATCCTTGGCTAGAAGTTCTGCAAACGTTTTGTCATCGTAGTGCCTAAGATCCACGTTATAGAAAGACTTAAGCTCCTTCTCCTGAATATTTTTTATCATAGAATTTAAAGATGGTTCTACTTCCTTTGCACCTCTATTCTTCTTCACTCTTTCACAACACCTTTTCATAGCTAGTGTCTTGTAAGGCTCCATATTATTTAATTCAGTTCTGGAATGACACAGGGGCCCAAGAGCAATTATCTTTGGCTGTTGGAAACCATAGAGGTCTCGCAATATAGGAGGAATGTAAAAAAAAAAATGTATCATTGGAAATGTTTATCACATCGACCTTTATAACTGGCAAGCATAAGTCCTCCAGAGAAGACTGCTCTTCTACTATCTCGTGCATGACCACAGCAGGCTGGTCTTCTCTCTTGGGCATGACCATTGCTGGGTTTCTCTATTCTTCCTCCTATCTCCCCTCTTTTACTGTAGCTGAATGATTTAGAATCGACTAATATTTACTTTGATGTTTTCCTACAGCAGAGTGATGGTTTGTTAGATGTCAAAGTGTCACATCAAAGGCAATGGACTCCAATCAAAGGAGTTTTAGGAGATAGAATTTGCAAATATAAGAATGGTAACTGTTTCAAGCATGAAAACCTATTGTAACCATGGAAAGGAAGATGATTACAGCAATTCATATTCGTCACAATAAAATGAAATTAACTTACAGCCGCAAATAGTAAGTTGAGACAATGTTGCTCAAATTGCAGAAGGGGTGAATATAAATTAATAGATTGGTTATTTCTAATTTGTATTCAATTTGAAAGAATTCTTACCTTATGCAAATTCATGCCTTCCTTTGATCCATTGAAGAAAGCTGTCAGACCCACCAGTTTTGAAGCATCTTCGAATAGGAAATCAATTGTATCTCCCACACTAAGATATCTCAATTTTTAAAAAGCTCTATTGTAGTGAGGCCCATTCATCTTCACCCAATCTCTGATCATCAACACTCTCAATGAATTGCACGTGGCATTTAGAACACTTGCCTCAAGAGAAATGAAGGAGTCATTCCCGAAAAGAGAGATGCTTGATCATCATCTTCTATCACTTCTAATAATTTATTGTAATTTGATATCACTTAGGAAGCTATGTTACCTTTGGGAGTAACCGTAAAAGTGAAGCTCATGTTATAAGCATTTTTAGGGTTGCGAAGAGATGTGATGCGAGAAATTTTATTATTGGTACTGTGAGTTGCTACTGGAGTCTTCTGTTGCCATTGTTGAACTTGCATTGCAAGTGTTTTATAACCTTGTGTTGAAGATAATACATTGTGCAGGTTCTGGAGGGGTGGGGTTGTTTTACCGAAAGGTTTTTCCCCACCGAAAAATCTTTGTGTTATGTGTTTCTTTCTCTGTCTATTTTCTTTATGCTTGATTTGCTGAAATATTGTTGTTTACATGATATTGAATCTATAAATGTAAAAGTTTTAATAGGATTTGCACCATACTTCTCTTAAGACATTAGTGTAGGAAGTTGTTTCCGCACCTGAGTTTCCTTACATTTAATCATCAAATAAAAACTTTAACTCTTTGTTGTGCGTGGCCTCTCTTGTCCATGTGTACTCAAAGTGGCTTCTCTCATTTGTCTTTTATGGTCTGGATGTCATTGTGACACTCCTTTGTAATCTCGTACACTTCCTTCCACCATTATTCCCTTGACAACCCTTGGTTTTTAATCTTATACAACCAACACCACTTTTAGCTATTCCTAATATCAAAACCACACTTTAATACTAATTTTAATTCCCATTCACTTTCATTTACTTAGGTAAGTTTAAATTATAAAGGTTATATGTATTTATTTTTAATTTACGAAAAGCTAAACACAAGACATTATTATTGTTTAATTTAAAAAAAGATAGATAGTTTTTCATATATGTTGATTCTAAGAAGTGTCAATTATTTTTATAGACTATTGCAGAACTATAAAACTTACATAATAAGGTTAATGTTTATAGAAAACCTTTACAACTGCACTAAACATTCTTACATAAAATAGTTATATTTGTCATACAATATAAAGTAATAGATCATTTAATATACATGTTAGTTAAAACCATTCTTAAAATATAAAATTTTTAGTTTTAGTTAACTTTAATAATAATAATAAATCAATCAATACTTCTCATAACAAGTTTGAATTAAACATAAAAGGTAGAAACATGTGAATGTGGAACAAATGAAAACATAGATTCTATTTGAAGATTCATTATTTTATAAATTGTAATTTTTTGAGATACTATTTATGACATAACCCTGTTGTAGAAGGGGCATATGAAATGAAAGTAAATACAAAAATATAAACTGAAATATTGCAGCACAATTCATCTTTTATGAACTAATTTAAACTCTATTACAACTTCTTAAAATGCCACAAGATTCTTCTTCTACTCGTGATCCACATTAATCAAATAAAAATTGATACTTAAACATCACATTAGACTTAAAATACTAAATATTCAATTTGTACTTAGTTGCAAGCTTAATTTCTTCAATGTATAATGTTTAAATAGTCACTAATAACCTTTGAATTCATGATGGAAAATGTTGTATAAGCCTCTCAAAAATAAATTTTTTGAAATGCATTCTACATCTTTTCATTTTAGCTATAAAAATTCTATAGACTTTTCCATTTATCCGTTTCTCTCTACATGTTGCTCCAGCTCCTGATCCTATAGAAGTAGAACTCAGTTTAGGTAATCTTATAAATCTTAAAAGGAAGAGCACGATTATAAATTTCGATAGAGCTCACTACAAGATGAAAATAGGCGCAAATCCCAACATTAAATTGGTCACATTAACCACACCTAGTGTTGAAGTCAAACTTTCTGTTAGAAAGTTCTACGGTATGCAACTAAGCAAAGTTAACGAGAAAAAAAAGTTTCCACACTGAAAATAGAAAATGTTGAGAGCTTTTATAACCTGAAAGGAAAATGATTGAACTAATTGAAACCTAATTTAAATAAGAGCATTAAGAAGTAGTCTTCATGTGTTTGTTCCATCTATCTATGTAAATTATGAGCTAATAACTATGATACAAAAAAACATAAATGGATCTTTAATTCTTGTTGAAGAATAGCACAAAAGCACATAAGAAACATCTCTTCTAAAAAATCCTAACAAAAGACCCTCTCTCCATATAAGACAGTTACACCATCTGATGCCGACAACCCCTACCCATCCAAAATATATCCCTTTCCCTCTAAATTTCTCATCTATTGAAATCACAGGATTATAAGATGTGTTGATCAAGGAGAAAAACTTGAGGTGCATCTATTGTTTTGAAAATATTGAAATTAGTTAACGATATCAAAATCTCAAATGGCCTTCAGAAATAATGTTAATTTTCTATTTTCTCTCATCAAAAGAGAGGCCAAACCCTTAGCAAAAAAATAACATGGATTCTCATATATAGTCAAAGAGAACTCACAATCAGAGAATTCTAAAAACTAATAGATAGAAAGAACAGAACCAGCACAAGAAATAGTAAGAGAGAAGAAAGAACTGCTTGTTGAGCTCCTTAAGGTTAAACTAAAGAATTTTAGGTCTAATTTTCTCTCCTAGCATTACTATACCACGACCCCATCCCCAATTTAAGTTACATTCTTAAATACATTCCAAACAAACCCATTTGAATAATTTTCACTATCAATCAAACTATATTTTTTCCAACGACAATCATGAAAATTTATTTGATACCGTTCCATTGCAAAAGTGAAAATAATGGAGATACTTTCTGATTAGATTTTAATAATAGTGGAAAGTTATAAGTTAAAACAATAAAATTAGAGAAACCTACGATCAAGAGAGACACGTTAAATTTCATCATAACACATATTGCATGTCAATACAAATTTGTGGAGTTCAAATCTGTGTGGGCAGGAGAAGAAATACCTAGTTAAGTCTTCTTGTTGCATCTAATAAATAAACAAAGAACCTGAATAAATCCTAGAGCAAACACAAGAAGCACCCTGAGAGTAGAAACCAACAACCACTTGGAGAAAAAATGATATTTGCACTCTCTGCTAGTTTTTATGCATTTGATGCAGTGCCTTGTTGTGTACTCATAGAGAGCCTTTCTAGCATTGTGAATCTATTTAAAATTATTAGATGTGACCAAGCCTTTTGTTAGTGAATTAAAGGTCTCTGCAACCTGTTGGTTGCTTTCAAGTTGGCTAAGAATGACTTTGTTCTTTTTCAATAGATCAATGTCTTCTTCCTTGTCAATGAGTTCATCCATTAGAGCAACGAACTATGTCATTGGTTTTGGATGATAGCGATCACCCGATGTTAGCTCCAAACAAATCATTACCTTCATAAGGGCGATCGAATGCATGTTGATTGTTATATGTGGTAGAAAAAGAGTTGAGCTCTTCCTATTGAATGTTATCTCCTCGAAGACATTTGAGGCTCTAGTTCTAGCTCTAGCTCCAGCTCCAGCTTTTTCCATTACATTTGTAATGGAGATTGGCTTTACCCATACCCTTGCAAGCCCTAGGGATTTAGTAGTTTCAAGCTTCCACTCTTTTGCAAAGGCTCCTCCGTCAGAAAGACACCTAAAATTGTCTCCAAATATAGAATGATAAACCACTTCCAAAAGATGGACACTCTTTCCACAAGGAGGTTTTCTTGGACAGTGAAATGGAATATATTTACTTGTGATTAATTGTACAAATAGCTCATCTATTAAATCCATCGTAGTTTCTTCACTACCTGGCCCAACCAATGTCATGATTTCCTTCAAAACTTCCAATGGGATTTGATTCTCTGGGTTGAGAATGTATGCCATCAGTTGCAATCCAAGCAGATTTTGTTCACTGGCACCAAAAAAAGGGCTATATGGAATCTTCAACAACTCGACATGAGATTTGTAAAGTGATTTTTCCTTACCAATAGCGTTGATAAGAATCTCATAAATAAAACATCCATCCTTGGCTAGAAGTTCTACAAACTTTTTCTCATCGTAGCGCCTAAGGTCCACGCTCTAGAAAGACTTAAGCTCCTTCTCCTGAATATTTTTTATCGTAGAATTTAAAGATGGTTCTACTTGCTCTACACCTCTATTCTTCTTCACTCTTTCACAACACCTTTTCATAACCAGCGTCTTGTAAGGCTCCATATTATTTAATTCAGTTCTGGAATGACACTGGGGCCCAAGAGCAATTATCTTTGGCTGTTGGAAACCATAGAGGTCTTGCAGTACAAGAGGAATGTAAAAAACACAATTATCATTGGAAATGTTTATCACAATGCCCTTTATAACTAGCAAGTGTAAGTCCTCCAGAGAAGACTGCTCTTCTACTATCTCGTGCATGACCACAGCAGGCTGGTCTTCTCTCTCGAGCATGACCATAGCTAGGTTTCTCTATTTCTTCCTCCTATCTCCCCTCTTTTGTTGTAGTTGAATGATTTAGAATCGGCTAATATTTACTTTGATGTGTTCCTACAGTAGAGTGATGGTTTGTTAGATGTCAAAGTGTCACATCAAAGGCAGCGGACTCCAATCAAAGGAGTTTTAGGAGACAAAATTTGCAAATATAACAATGGTAACTATTTCAAGCCTGAAAACCTATTGTAACCATGGAAAGGAAGATGATTACAGCAATTCATATTCGTCGCAATAAAAAGAAATCAACTTACAGCTGCAAATAGTAAGCTGAGACCATGTTGCTCAAATTGTAGAAGGGGTGAATATAAATTAATATACTAGTTATTTCTAATTTGTATTCAATTTGAAAGAATTCTTACCTTCTTCAAATTCATGCCTTCCTTTGATCCATTGAAGAAAGCCATCAGACCCACCAATTTTGAAGCATCTTCGAATGGGAAATCAATTGTATCTCCCACACTGAGATATCTCAATTTTTAAAATGCTCTATTGCAGCAAGGCCCATTGATCTTCATCCAATCTCTGATCATCACCACTCTCAATGACTTACACGTGGCATTTAGAACACTCGCCTCAAGAGAAATGAAGGAGTCATTCCCTACAAGGGATATGCTCCATCATCATCTTCTATCACTTCTAATAATTTATTGTAATTTGATATCCTTGTTCGCTTGCCTTCTAATAATTTATTGTAATTTAGGATGTCGTGAATGTAACCATGGAAAGGAAGCTGATTTTGTTGGAGCGTGAATGTGGAACTATTTCAACATTTGTGATATTGGAATTAGTGGAGTACATTCCAATAATAAAATACCTAATGAACTATGATGAGCCCAATGGGACATGTGTTGCATCTGTAGACGTTGATGAAATCCAACTTCATAGTGCGTCAAGATCACTTGCATGCAAATAGAATGTTGAAGAGAAATTGAAGAAGGAAGAGAGAAAGAGCTTAGAGCAATTCAACAAAGTGAGAAAATGTATTTCACAATGAGAAAATAAAATTTTGTGTAAAAATACAGTGAGAGAGCCCGAATATAAAGGCATCAAGAAACTTCTAGAACAAGCTAGAAAGCACTAGGAGATAAGTGTGACAAATATGCATCTGTCCACAAAAGCTAGAAAGATAAGTATGGTTAGGTAGGAACAAACTCCCATGTTGTCAACAACTCATCAACAACTCCTAGATGACAACTAAATATCTAGATGCATTTATCTAAGTAAACTTAAGTAAAAGAATAAATAATTATTTACTCTAACACCCCCCCTTAAGTGAAACTTAGGGAAATGCCTTAAGCTCACAAAAGCTAAGATGAAATGCAGAATGGGTCCCAACAAAAAAGCCAAGAAAGGTACCCATGTACAAATGTATAAGAAATTCAACCTTGGAAAAAGAGGAAAGAGAGAAAACCACATGGAAAAAACCCTCCCTCAAAAGAGGTAATTACAAGCATGCTAGAAAACATGAAGGAAAGAAGGCCTCAACAAGACCCCCCAAGCACAACTTTTGTAATCCCAAACATGGACTGCAACTGAAGATAGCATGGTGAGGCAAAAGGTTTGGTGAAGATGTCTGCAACCTATGCATCAATAGGAATGTACTCCAAAGATATAACACCATCTTGTATGAGTTGACGGATGAAGTGTATATGTAGCTCAATGTGTTTGGTGTTCTGATGTTCCACTAGGTTGCGAGAAATGTGAATGGCACTCTAATTATCACACCACAAAATAGTGGGACAATCAGGGGGAAAACCAAACTCATTCATCAACTATCGAATCCATAAAATTTCCTGACTAGCAAGAATTATGGCCCTATATTCATCCTCTATAGATGAAAGTGCATGAGCATGCTACTTCTTGCACAACCATGTGATAGGACCAAAGCCAAGACAAAACACAAAGCCAGAAGTAGACCTCTGATCATCAACATCATCAGCCTAATCAAAGTTAGTGTAGCCAACAATGTGAGGAGTCCCCAAGGTGTAATGAATGCCATACAAAAGGGTGCCCTGAATGTATCTCAAAATGCACCTGGCAGCCTGCTAATGACTTTCTTGAGGGTCCTAAGAGAACCGAGAGACAAGACCTACTGCAAAGGAGAGATCAGGATGAGTGTGTGTTAGGTACAACAAGCTGCCAACCAAATGCCAGTACAAAGTAGCATCTACTGAAGGTGAAGAGCAGGAGGTAGATAGAGTGACACCTGACTGAAATGGTGTTAGAGCAGGCTTGCAATCAAGCATGTCAAACTGACAAAGCATGTCAAGGGCATACTTCTACTAAGAAACAAAAATTCTAGTAGAGGACTAAACAATCTATAGCCCAAGAAAATAGTGCAAAAAGCCAAGATCAGTCATCTCAAACTAGTCCATCAATGCATGCTGAACATCCTAAAGCATTGATGATCACCTACCCATGAGGATAAGATCATCAACATATAGGACAAGAATCAAAATCTTATCTCTAAGATGTTGAATGTGCACTGTAGGACTAGAATGGCAGTGGGTGAAGCCTATGGAAAGTAGAAAAGAGTCCATCTTCTCATACCAAGCCTAAGGGGCCTATTTGAGACCATACAATGAGCGTCAAAGTCTGCAAACCAAGGAGAAATCCTAGACAAAGCTCTTAGGTTGCTCCATGTAAATCTCCTCAATGAGATCACCATGCAAGAAGGCACTCTTCACATCCATCTGAAAAAGAGGCCATCCCTATGAAGCTACGAGGGATAAGACAAGGTAGATAGAATTCATCTTGGCAATAGGAGAAAAGGTCTCGGTGTAGTCAATACTGTCAACCTGCGAAAAACCCTTCACAACAAGATAAGCCTTTTGCTATCAATGGAACCATTAGTAGCAAACTTAGTACAATAAATCCATTTGCATTGCACTAACTTTCTTCCCTTAGGAAGAGTACAAAGATTCCATGTATGATTCTTCATCAAAGAAGAATACTCCTCCTCCATGGCACTGTCTGACTCTGAATGTCCTATTGCTACTACAAATGTCTAAGGATCATCAAAAATATCATGACTAATAAGACTGGAATTGACTATATGAGAATGGGTGCGATGAGAAGTGGAAGGATGACCAGCTAAAGATTCTATAGACTCAACTGTACCCTAAGCCCATTTGGGCATCTGTGGAGGATCTTGTGGTAGAGGTAACTGGGGATCACCAAGATCATCATCCTCATCATTTTGAAAATAGTCTAGAAGAGAGGGAGGAGTAGTGGGAAGTGTAGTAGGCACTAGAGGCAGGGTATGAATTGTAGGAAGGCTCTCATCAAATTAGGCATCTCGTCGAAATAGGACCTCTCTGGAATAAGGATCAAACAACTTGTAAGTCTTAAAATCCTCATAGTAGCCAACAAAAATGAGTGGTCGGCTCTTTCATTCCATTGCTTTTCATTGAGCATTAGGTACAAATGCCCAAGTTTTAATCCCAAAAATTTAAATGATGATACATCAGGCTTGACATAAGACCAAGCCTCCCCAGGAGTCATATGTTAAACCACCTTATGAAGCATCTAATTCTAAATATAATTGGCACAATTGATTGTGTCTACCCAAAAACATGAAGCCATGGACCCATATTGAATCATACAATTAGCCATATCTTGAAGTGTTATGTTCTTTCTCTCGGACACACCATTTTGCTGAGGGGTGTAGGACACTAAAAATTGATGCTGAAGACCATGTTCATAGCAAAAATCCATGAAAGCTTGGTTCACATACTCCCCCAATTATCTATGCATATTTAGTGAATAGAAAGACCAAACTACTTCTCTACAAATGTCTTGAAGACTCGAAATGAATCAAAGACATCCAACTTGTACTTGAGAAAGTACACCCATGTGCATCTAGAGAAGTCATCAATAAATGTAAGCACATATCTAGCACTAGAAAAAGGAGTAGGAAATGACATGAGGTCACTATGAATCAACTCCAAAGGCACCAAAGCACTAGTGGCTCGTCCATGTGGAAAATAATCCCTATGTTTCTTGCCAAGTGCACAACCCTAACAAACACCATCTGTATAGGAAATCTGGGTAAGCCCAAGAACAAGTGCCTGTGTACTCATCTACTGAAGATATCTATAATTGACATGGCCCAAATGCTCATGCCAAAGTCTACTTACCGAATCTGCATGTGCAACAAGACATGAACTTGTATCATTAGAAGACTCAAATCCATCAAATCTATAGATGCGAGATGTAGAATCAACACTTCTAGTAGCTACAACCATCTTAGAATCATGCAAGCATTGAATAACCACATCATATGATGAGAAATCAACTATCTTACTAGAGCCAGAGTGGAAAATCTGACAGATGGGCAATAGGTTCATCAAAATGTAAGGAACACAAAGAACATTCTGAAGAGAACCCCCGGCTAGTACAACAGAACTAGAACCCATAACTGAAAGTTGTGATGAGTTCCCAACAACAATCTATGAGGTAGGAAAAGGAGCAAGTGAGGTGACCAACTGCAAAGTGTTTGTCATATGGTGAGAGGCACCGAAATCAAGAATCTAGCTGGACCCATAAGTCATAGCTTGAGCAGAAAGAGCATGACCTTTCCATGTAGGGGGGGGATGAAGACTTAGGAGTGAAAATATTATGCTCCTGCATGGCTTCCTCTAAACCCTCCAAACACTTCCAACACCTAGAAACAAGATGTCCATCCTTGCCACAAAAATCGTAGGTCTCACTAGATTTCTTCTTGGTCTTGGAGGTAGACTAAGTAGACTTTGAAGAATCTTTACCCTTAGGAGGGTTAGCTAGAGGTTTAGTATCTATTTTTGGTGTATCTTTCTTTTTTTTTTCTTTTTGCTTTGATTTCCCCTTACAATTTTGAGCAACCAATGCTTGGCTAGAAGAGCCAAAAGCATCCACCTATTGGATCTTTGCCTATTCCCATGTTAACCGATCACAAAATATCTCAAATGAAGGCATCCAATGTCTGTCACCCAAGGTATCCATAGTGGAGTGGAAAGTCAAAGAGAAGATCTGATACTATCCCCTCAACTTTGAGAGTATCAAAAAGATACGCAGTGATACTGTCTTGATTTCCCACATCCCTGCAAAATGGTACACAGTGATTTGAACTTTATCAAGAAGTCTTCAATAGTTGGAAAGCTGGCTAGTGTCAAAGAGGTCAACTCTGCATCTAGCTAAAGTGCCTAGAACTCATTCACTATGCCAAACAAAGTCTAGAATTTGGTCCAAATATCCCTCAGAGTAGTCAAACCATCTAAATGAAAAAGAAGACCATCTAAGATATTGAGTGCAATAAATCTCGTGGCCTCATCCATTTTATTCTTGTGTTGTAGAACCTCTAAAGGGCACATGAGAATAGGTTGGTTCGCATGAAGACATGAAAATAAACCTCTTGACATGAGAAGCCTAGTCATGTGTGCCTTATAAAAAATCAAATTCCCACCCACAATGTACAACGATATCCCTCAAGTACCAAAAAAGCAATTTTAGAAAGCACAAAACCGAGAAAAGAACCTAGATTTCAGATGCAGAGAAGGAGGAAATAGAAGCCTCTACTTCAATGCCAAAAATGGGAGTTCAAAGAAAATTGGAATGTGAAAAAACTAGCACCATTGTCTCTGTTTCTAAGTTAGCTTTCTGGCACTTCTTTCGGATCGAAAAGAGACCTTTGTATGCTCCAATTATAGCCAAAAAAAACCTTGCTAGAAAAATAGTCACTGGAAGAAATTTGACGATTTTACGACCATCAACCGGCTATTGCTGGAAAAAAAAATTGTCATTGATTTGCTAACATCAGTAACCAGAAAATGATATCACTCGATCAAAAAATGATGTCAGCACATGTTCCCATGGTGATGATGTCAGCTAACGTAAGTAGCTAGAAATATTGACGTGGCACTAGAAAAGGTTGACATGGATGCTGTGGAATGATGTCAGGTAGTCGTAGAATGATGTTAGCAGCTAAGTTTTGATAGGCGGTGGCATTATTGGTCGAGGTGGCACCTGGGAGGAGAACCTATTAGATTATGGTGACTGATCAAGAAAGTACTGTACATGGTAGCCGACATATTATGGCTGACATATGGCCAACATGTTATAACCCTAATGTGCTTTAATACTTGTATAAAAGGGTTTAGGGTTGGGTATTTTTCATTATGTTGTGATGCAAAATTGGTTCTTGCGACGGTATTGAGCTGTAAGGGATTACAGATTGTAATCAGGTTGTAATCATTGGATTGTAATAAGATCGGACTTGTTGTTTGGTGGATGTAGCCCAGGGATTGGGTGAACCACATTAAATCTTGGTGCCTTCTATTCATTTTTGTGTGATCTATTATTTTTTTTATTGGTTATATTTGCATGTAGTTTTTATTTATGTTCGTGGTTTGTCCTAACAAGTCGTATCAAAGCGAGGTTGTCTTTCAATTATCCTCTGCAGGAAAGTCTCACAGTTAAGTGGGAGTCTCACAGTTGAGTGGGAGCAATGGTAGATGAGGGTAAGCTGAGGGTTGATAGGTTTAATGGGCAGAACTTCTATTTATGAAAGATGCAAATGGAAGACTATCTATATCAGAAGGATTTATGGAAGTCGTTGGAAGGAAAAGCCAAAAATCAAGGAACTATGTCAAAGGCTGAATGGGATCTTTTGGACAGAAAGGCACTCGGAAGCATTCGGTTATGCTTGGCACCATCAGTGGCATTTAATATTACAAAAGAAAAGATGACAAAAGATTTGATGAAAACCCTAGCGACACTATATGAAAAGCCCTGCGCTTCAAACAAGGTATTTCAAATGAAGCATTTATTTAATATGAAAATGGCAGAAGGTGGATCTGTTGCAGATCATTTAAATGAGTTTAATACTATTACTAGTCAATTATCTTCTGTGGGTATCAATTTTGATGAAAAAATTAGGGCTCTCTTGATTTTGTGTTCTTTTCCTGAAAGTTGGAATGGCTTGGTAATGGTGGTGAGTAATTCTATTCCTGGATCTAGTACCCTAAAATATGATGATGTGATCGGTGTTATTTTAAGTGAGGAAACTCGTAGAAAATCCTCAAGTGGATCTACATTAGGAAGTGCTTTGAATGCACAAAGCAGGGGCAGAACAACTGAGAGAGGAAATAACTCTGGAAATTGTGGGAAATCAAGAGGAAAGTCAAAGGGGAGGAGGTCTCAATTGAGAGGACCAAATGATTGTTGGTACTATGGGAAACCAGGGCACAAAAAGAAAGATTTCTAGAATCGAAAGAAAATGAAGGAGATAAATCAGATGGAGACAAGGAGGCAAATGTGGTAAGTAAAAAATCCGAAGAGGATGCTTTGCTTCTTTCTTTAGAGAGTGTTGATGATTCATGGGTTTTAGATTTTGGTGCTTCATTTCATGCTACACCTCATAGAGGTTATTTCATTGATTATGTCCAAGGGGATTTTGGGCTTGTTTATTTGGGGGATAATGAACCCTATCAGATTGTTGGAAAGGGAAAAATTAAGATTAAGTTGCAAAATGGGAATCATTGGCTACTACATGAGGTAAGACATGTTCCAAGGCTGAGTAGAAATTTAATTTCAGCTGCGAAACTCAGTGATGAGGGTTGTGTAGTTACTTTTAATGATAAAAATTGGAAGGTTTCAAAAGGTTCCCTTGTAGTAGCAAAAGGTGTGAAAGTAGGCACCTTATATCTTTGTACAGGTCATATTCTTCCTACTACTTTGATTGTTTCAGAAAAAAATGAATGTTTAGGAACAATTGCTGCAGTTGAGCAGGGAGAACAAATAGTTGTTGTAGATTCTGATACAGTGTTGTGGCACAATAGACTTGGGCACATGAGTGAGAAAGGTATGAAAGTACTTCATTCAAAGAAAGTTTTACCAGGTCTGAAATGTGTGAATATGGATTTCTGTGAAAGTTGTGTGTATGGAAAATAAAAGAGAGTGAGTTTTGTAAAGACTGGGAAGGAAAACAAAAAGGAGAAATTAGAGCTTGTGCATACAAATGTATGGGGACCAAATCAGGTATCTTCCCTTGGTGGCTCTCATTATTATGTTACATTTATTGATGACGCAACTAGAAAAGTATGGGTTTATTTCCTTAGACAGAAATCTGATGTATTTCAAACTTTTAAGAAATGGAAATGCTTGGTTGAAAATGAGACTAGTAAGAAATTAAAATGTCTCAGATCTGATAATGGTGGTGAGTATTGCAATCATGAATTTGAAGATTATTGCTCCACTAATGGTATTCATAGACAAAAAATTGTTCCAAGGACTCCACGGGAAAATGGAGTGGTTGAACGCATGAACAGGACTATAATGGAGCGTGCAAGGAGCATGAGGTTGCATGTTGGGTTCCCTTACACATGTGGGTGGAGGCTATCAATACTGTAGTATATTTGATTAATAGAGGTCCCTCTACTCCTTTGGGCTGTGGTATTCCAGAGGAAGCATGGACTGGTAAGAAGGTGAGTTATTCTTTTCTCAAGACCTTTAGTTGTGAAGCTTTTGCTCATATAGACTCTGAAAATAGAACCAAGCTAGAAGCTAAAGCAAAGAAATGTGTCTTTGTTGGATATGGCATTAATGAATTTGGTTATAGGCTTTGGGATTTTGAAAATCTTAAAATTGTTAGAAGTCGGGATGTCATATTCAATGAGAAAGTGTTGTACAAAGATCTGTTGCAGCAACATGAGAAGAAAGAAGATGATTATGTAGTGCTGGATGATACTCCAAAAGCTGATGTTCCAGCCATTCCTCATGATGTGCAACAACTGCAACAACAAATACCACACACACTAGTGAATGTTAGATGGTCAACAAGACAAATTAGACCTCCACAAAGGTTTTCTCCCTCTTTGTATTCTATTTTACTTACTGATGTTGGTGAACCTTAAAGTTATGATGAAGTTGTGCAGGTGGATACTAAGATTTAGTGGGAGTCTGCAATGAAAGATGAAATGGACTCTTTGCTGAAAAATAAGACATGGGATTTGTGCAAGTTGCCTACAGGTAAAAAGGCTTTATAGAATAAGTGGGCTTACAGGTTGAAAGAAGAGGAAGGAGGTAAGAAAAGATTTAAGGCCAGGTTAGTTGTAAAAGGATTTGCACAGAAAAAGGGAATTGATTTTGATGAGATATTTTCTCCTATTGTTAAAATGACTTCTATTCGTACTGTTTTAAGTCTTGTGGCTACTGAAGATTTGCATTTAGAGTAGATGGATGTTAAAATAGCCTTTCTTCATGGTGATTTGGATGAAGAAATATATATGGCTCAGTCACAGGGTTTTGAGGTCAAAGGTAAGGAGAACTTAGTGTGCAAATTGAAGAAAAGTTTATATGGCTTGAAACAAGCACCTCGGCAATGGTATCTGAAATTTGACAGTTTTATGCATGAGCATGGATATAACAAGTGTCATTCAGATTACTATGTTTATTTTAAGAGGTTGGATGATGATAGCTACATTATTTTATGTTTATATGTTGATGATATGCTTATAGCTGGGTCTAACATGGATCATATTAAGGGGCTGAAATGCTAGTTAGCGCATGCATTTGCTATGAAGGATTTGGGGGCAGAAAAAAAAATCCTTGGTATGAAGATTTGCAGAGATAGGAAGAACAGAACATTAATGCTATCTCAAGCTGATTATGTTGAGAAGGTGTTGCAATATTGCACATGCAGTGGGAGTTGTTAGCAAGTATATGAGTCATCCAAGATTTGAGCATTGGAATGTTGTCAAGTGGATTCTCAGATATTTGAGAGGAACATCCAATAAGTGTTTACACTTTGGGGGCTCTACCACTGATTTACAGGGCTATGTTGACTCAGATTTGGCTAGGGATATTGATACCAAGCGGAGTACTACAGGTTATGTCTTTACTATTGGTGGGGCAGCCGTGAGCTAGGTTTTTAGGTTATAGAAGATTAATGCTCTATCCACTACAAAGGCAAAGTATGTTGTTGCTACAGAGGTAGCCAAGGAGATGATATGGCTTCAGTTCTTCTTGGAAGAATTGGGACATCCTCAGAAGGATAATTATTTTTTCACAGATAGTCAGAGTGTCATTCATCTTGCTAAGAATTCAGCTCTGCATTCTAAGACCAAACACATACAGTTGCGATACCATTTCATTCGGTCAGTTTTGGAGGATGGACAGTTAAAGCTGGAGAAGATACATACCAATGACAATCCAGCAAGTATGTTGACAAAGGTTGTAACATGGGAGAAGCTGAAATCCTCTTCAGCTTCGATTGGTCTTTTAGACTGAACATGAATAAAAGAACAACAGAGTCTAGGGTGGTTTGATCCAGTGGGAGCCCCATGTGGTAGTGGTATTGCTACAGGATCAGTCTCCAAGTGGAAGATTGTTGTTTAGTGTGGAGCCTGATTAGTTCCCAAGTGGGAGATTGTTAGATTATGGTGACTGATCAAGAAAGTACTGTACATACTTCATAAATAGTGGGGTTCGGGGCATCGCCTCAAAAAAATTTTTGGGTCGTGGCCGACATATGGCCGACATGTTATAACCCTAAAGCGGTTTAATACTTGTATATAAGGGTTTAGGGTTGGGTATTTTTCATTATGTTGTGATGCAAAATTGGTTCTTGCGGCGGTATTGAGCGGTAAGGGATTACGGATTGTAATCAAGTTGTAATCACTGGATTGTAATAAGATCGAACTTGTTGTTTGGTGGACGTAGCCCAAGGATTGGGTGAGCCACGTTAAATCTTGGTGCCTTCTATTCATTTCTGTGTGATCTATTATTTTTTTTATTGGTTATATTTGCATGTAGTTTTTATTTCTATCTATGGTTTATCCTAACAGAACCTGACAGCACTGTCATTGGCGTAGTCGCTAGAGTAGAGCTGTAGTGACCGCAAAGCGGCGCGTCAACGGTGGTCAAAACATAGTTGTGTTGTAGTAGTACTATTGGCCATGATGCCCACTCAGTGGGGCCATGGTGTCCACTAGGCAGTGTCGTAGTAGTTGTTGTGCAGAGCCGTAGTGGTGCACTACGCAAATTTATTTTTTATTTTTTTTGAAATCACATTTGTACAATACGCTGAACCAAAAAAATTTTTTCCTCCCAGAGCTTCTATCATGAAAATCGAAAAAAAATTATATGAATCCTATTGTAACAAGCCTTCTGAACTCAATGGCAATGTCTTTTTAGGCCCAAAGTGCCTCAAAAATTTGCTCCACCCCTTGATTGAAGAAAAATGCATAAACAAACTAGGGTTTTTGTTTCCAAATCATGACTTCAAAAATCATTCAATAGAGAAGCAACAGGGAGGCTCTGATACCATGTAGAAGTTGATGAAATCCAACTTCACAGTGCACCAAGATCACCTACATCCAAATAGACTACTAAAGAGAAACCGAAGAAGGAAGAGAGCAAGAGCTTAGAGCAATTCAACAAAGTGAGAAAATGTATTTCACAATGAGAAAATAAAATGCTATGTAAAAATACAATGAGAGAGCACAAATATAAAGGCCTCAAGGAAGCTTCTAGAACAAGCTAGAAAGTGCTAGGAAATAAGTGTGACAACTAAGCATAAGTCCAAAAAAGGTGGAAAGATAAGTATGGTTAGGTAGGAAAGAACTATTGTGTTGTCAACAACTCATCAAAAAATCCTAGATGAAAACAAAATATCTAGATGCATTTATCTAAGTAAACTTAAGTAAAAGAATAAATAATTATTTACTCTAACAGCATCATCACTATCTCGCTATGTATTTTCATCATACAACTTTCCATAGTGACAAAGTGACAATCATTGACCTTGGAAGATCAGATGACCATGAAAAAAAAAACCCTTTCTCTCTATATTTATATCTACAACAAATAAGAACCTGACAACTAGAGCTTGATTTATGGTAGAAAACCTTTTGCAACTAATTGCATGGGTTGGTCCCACCACCTCCACATGCCAAACTATCATTATGTCACTATGACTAAAGATCTTGCATCTTTTCATAGTGACAAAACAATAATCATTGATCATCTCCAAATAAATGGTGGACAAGGGTATGTCAAGAAACTAGCCCACTCCAAAAGGTAGTAAATATAATTTTTTATAGTTTTTACCTTGTCTAATAACTCCACTAGCCACAAAGAAGAGAGGCCCACCTGGACTACATGGCACATGTTCGTTAGATCACTATGGTTAAAGGTCTTACATTTTTCTATAGTGACAAAATTATAATTGTAGATCTAACTTCAATCTATGGTTCTTAGTGTTTCACTGACTACTGTGCATGACTTGAAGCAAGAGATTCTACACAGACTCATGTCACATTCTTAGTATGTCACTACAAAAATTGATCATATATTTTTCCATGGTGAAAAAGCAGCATTCATTGGTTTCCTTAAATCAGATGCTTAAGAAGATGGGGGCTTGTTAAGGTGTTTATAATGTGAAACAACTTGAAGACTTAGGATATAAAGATAACTTAAGGTTTTATATATATCCTTATAACATTAGAATGTTTGAAAATTTGAAAAGATATGACCGTTGGCCATGCTTGACAAGTAAAACTAAAATTTTGGTTGGAGAGCAAAAATGGCTAATAGTGCTCTTCAAACACATGAGCATTGGATTAACAAGTCAACCACATCTTCCCAAAAGTAAGCCTTCAAAGATCAAGAGGAAGGGAGAGAGGAAGAAATGGCTCTGGTAGAGGCTCAAGAAGTAGAGGTTATGGAAGAAATGGTTAGAGGAATGTTGGATGAGAAAGCTTAGGATGAGTAGGAAATCAACAGGGAGTAAGAAGCTCTCAAAACAAGTCTAGAGGAGGTAAGAAGAATTGTATAACTCCAACAAGAGTAATGTAGAATGCTACGATTGCCATAAATTTGGGCATTATGCAAACAAATGCTAGAAGAAGCTAGGTGATCAGTCAAAGTGAGTGCAAATGTGGATGATGTGAATATGAGGAATGCAAAAAATTCCATAGATTTTATCATGTGTAACATTGGTGAAGAAGATAGCCCTGAGGTATAGTACTTGGATATTGGTTGCAACAACCACATGAGTGGTAATGAAATCTTATTTTCTTTCATTGATAGAAATTTCAAGTGTGAAATTAAAATGTGAAACAATGGAACCATTCCCATTTTGGGCAAAGGATCTATCATGGTCTACACCAAGCAAGGTGAGAAGAAGGAGATACAAAATGTTTATTTTTCCCTAGGTATGAAGCACAATTTGATGAGTGTTGGACAACTCATTCAAAATGGTTACAAGGTGCTGATGAAAAATGACAAGTGTGTCATTCATGAGAAGGATGGGAGTAAAAAGACACTTGCAGTAGTCCAAATGAAAATGAACTAGATGTTCCCATTGAAGATAGAGGCATGTTTCTCTTCTCAAGTCATTGTTGCACCTCCCAAGCAAGCATGACCTCACAAGCAAGCATGTACAATAGTACATCAGCAATCAAACCTAAAGAGCATGATTGAAGACCCCCCCAAGCTATGGAATCTTAGGCATGGACATCTTGGATTTTCTGGTTTAAATTTATTTTCTAAGAAGAATAAATGGTAGAAGGTTTACCAACTATTGTAAATCATGTGACAAGTGTGAAGCTTGTATTTTGGTTAAGCAACATAGGCTTCCCATTAATTCTAGAAATTCTAGAAGGGCAAGGGCACCAGTAGAGTTGGTGCATTCTGATTTAGTAGGCCCTATGCAAACCATTTTTATTAGGGGAGTACTTATTTTATGACATTCATATATGATTTTTGTCATAGGACATGGGTATATTTTTTGAAAAAAAAAATCTAAAGCATTTGATAAATTTGTTAAATTTATACCACTGGCTGAAAAGGAATGAGGACACTATGTAAAAGTCCAAAGGTTGGAAAGAGGAGGGGAGTATACCTCTAATTCTTTTATAATGTTTTGCAGGAAAAATGGTATAAAAAAGGAGCTTACAAGCAGTTATAATCTGTAGCAAAATGGAGCGGCTGAGAGAAAGTACAAGACGATTGTTGAGATGACAAGAAGTACGATAAAAGAAAAGGTACTCCCAACTGAATATTGGGGAGATTTTGTAGTAACAATAGTATACCTGATAAATAGGTGTCCTACAATGACTGTCTGTGACAAGATTCCTTTTGAGGCATGGTCAAGACATAGATGGATAGTTGAGCACTTAAGAGTGTTTGGATGTATAGCATATGTACATATGTCAAAGGAACAAAGGAAAAAGTTGGATGAAAAAGGTGTGGAGTGCATCTTCACATGTTATAGCTCAAAATCAAAGGCCTATAGATTGTATGATCCAATCACCAATAAGATCATCATTTCAAGATATGTGGAGTTTCTTGAAAATTGGTCATGAGATGGTTTGGTAGATGAATCTTCAAGCACTTCAAGAAAAGTGTTGACTATTGACGAAGAAGATGAAATTGGTGATCAACAACAAGATTAAGCAACAAATATAGATAGTTGTAGAAAAATGAAAAAAGGAAAGAAGTCTCTCATATATAGAGAATCAATTCCTAGAAGCTCAATACAACGCCAAATTGATATGCAAAATAGTAGCAACAATAATACTGAAAATTCAGATCCTACTCTCACCTCCCTATTGCCAAGAAAGAATAAGAGTCTAATGGAGATATACCAGTGAGAAATGCTCCAATGTAGAAGCTCATCCATGACCTTTGAATGATGTTCCTCCCCTTTGGAAGAAATGAATGCAAGGGTACCTGTGAGATGTGTTCCCTGGATGGAGAAGGAATCTCAATGATGATTGAGGTCATTGAAACCTGTTCAAGTATCCTTGTGTCGATACTGATGATAGCTTCCTTTAAAACTGCTAAAGAAAAGTACATATCAAACAAGAAGTGATGTAGAACCTACTTCAAGAAACCAATAGTCTTCTCAAATGTGAAAGAGACCTCCTACAGATGTTGTAAAGAAGAATCCATAATCATACCAACCTAGAAAGATTGATCATGTAGAGCATGGACTTGAGGGTCAAAGTGGGCCCTTGCAACAACTATAGAAGAATCCTCAGCAAAGAGAAGTGATAGATCAGTCTCCCATATTGATTGTGTGTGACTCCAAGAACATAGCAGAAATGTCTGGCAAGAAATCATCACCTAGAAGACCATGAGTACCTTGCAGTGTTGAAGTACATGACTCAATCACTGTGGCAAAAGATGAAGTATCTACCTCAAAAAGAAGACAAATGTCATCAAGAATGTCTCCCACATCTTCAATGTGAGACTCCATGAATAAGCCTACAAGGGCAGGAAGGAAGTCATCGCATGAAGGTAGAATAGGAAGACATAAAGGGTCCTACTACACTGAATTTGAAGCATCTGTGGCTAGAACAGGATCAGTAGGAGCAATAGGAGATGGAGGTGTGATCTTATTTGGAGTTGAAGAAACCATAGCTAGAGTGATTGGATGTAGAATGTTCTCTGGAGATGGAGGAACACATGGATCTCCATATGCTTCCCAAATAGACATCCAAATATCATAAGGAAAATGTACCATTCTGAGAGGAGAAAAAGATTCCTTAGTCATACCATTATACAAAAAGTGACGAAGGTTTACAAGATGTGTCCAATTAAAATGTGGTGGCAATGAATAGAGATAAGGAAGCAATTATGGATGGTCTCTTAGATGGTCAAGTATCAAAGCACTCCATTTGTGATAGTTCCTTGTTGTCAACTATGGTCTAATACCAAACTGAAAAATCTAACAAGACTCCATGAGATCAATCAATTAACCTCCAAGAAATCAAGAACCCCCCCTAATGAATGATTTAGGCACTTGGTAGCCACTTGCCAATTTAGGGCCTATTTCTAAAAGCAATATTTTTGTCCACAGAGCCTATAATATGATTACATATCTAGAAAGTAAACAAAAAAATGCACTTTCAAAATAGACGAAACCTAATTTGGAGTCCAGATGAGCCCGTACTAAGCATTTTAAGTGGCAAAATTTGAAATTTTGGAGTTGCAAAAAAATTTAGAAACAGAGATCTCAAACCACCTACACCAATGTTTAGATCACGAAATCCTACCCCAAAACAAAAAAAAATTGCTCGCAAAAAGGAGTTCATATGAGGGAGATATCATTGTTTGAAAATTGCTACTGCTGTTATTTTTTTTGAATCGCCGTCGTGCCTCCAAAAATCAAATTGCTCTAGATTTTGCTTCAAATGTCTGATTTGGATGAAACAAAATCTGATTTGGGGGTTTTTGGACCTTCTAAATGTGATGCAAATATCTGATTTGCACCAGCAAGCTCCAATCTTTAGCTACAAAAAATCTCTCCTATGGCCCTATGGCCAAAATTTTTTTGGAAAATAATGCAGATCTGAAAAAAAAAATAGCAGAAATGCAGATGAAAAAAATGTAGATCTGAAACTTAAATGTACAGATCTGAAATGATCGTACCAATGTTGCAAATCGATCCTTTAGGTGCTGGTTTGCAAAAAAAATTGCCTCAATTTTGACTATGCCTAGGGTAGGCAACTTTATAATCAATTTTCATCAAATCAGTGTTTCAAACACAATGGCAAGGTCAAATCTGGCTCTAGAAACTCCCAATGATAGCGATACTCTGGAGTTAGGTTGCGATGCTAAAGCAACAATGGTCTCAAATGACTATGTGATGAGAAAGTCTCCAAGCTCTGATACCATGTAAGAATTTGCTTTAGGGAAAAATTCACCCAGGAACTAAGAACTCAAATACAAGCACAATTGTAGACCAAAAATGAATATGATCTATTAATCAGAGTATGTCCTAATACATTTCTTTGTTCAGTATCTTCAGTATGTACAAACACACTAGGAGTGCTTGTATATAAAGGCCTCTCAAGAAGCATCTAGAATGTCTCTAGAAAGAACCAGGAGATAAGATAAGCATCATGACAACTAAGCACACACCTTATACAACATTCTAGATGAGTGGATAAGATTAAGAAGGTTGTAGACACCATGTGCTTAATTAGTATGCTAACTCTTGTGTTGTAGAAACCATGTGCATAAAAGAGGTGCAGACTTTTGTGTTGTCAACATGACAACTCACAAGAGTGCACATACTCCTAGGTGGCTAATAAATAAATAATAAAAATATGCATTAACCTAAGTAAACTTAAGTAAGTGTAAATAGTAAATACTTATTTACACCAACACTCCTTTTCATCTTTGTCAGGACACCTTGTAGCAATACGACCAACCTTTTTACATGAAAAACATATTATAGGAAGTTTACCTTTGTATTTGCATTTTCCTCTTGGTAGCCTTCTTGCCAATAATGCTTTTAGATCATCAAGATCATTATCTGATTCACTATCACTATCCACAAACTTACTTTTTGAATGTTTTCTTCTTTTAGATCCATCAAGGGTTAGTTAAGACTATCTAGGGTCAATTGACTACCATGTGTACATCTCATTTCTCGTATTGTAGAAACTCTAATAGCATAATAATGAAGTAAAGTTCTCAATGCCTTGTTGATCATAGTCTCTTCAGATATGTTTGGTCCAACACCTCTAATTGCATTCACCACTTCTTTGATTTAACCACAAAACTAAGAAACAATTTCTCCTTCTTTGATCCTCATGTCATCAAACTTGCCTCTCAAATCTTCAGCTTAAGCCTGTAACACATTTTTGTATCCTCCATGAATTTGTGCCGGCTTATCCCACATTTTCTTTGTAGTAGTGCAATCCTTCACGTCATCAAACTCAACATAACTTAGGGAAGATGCTAAATCTATCATCATTTGATTGTGCTCCTACTTCTCCTTGATTTGCTCAATTGTCATGGGTCTAGGCACTTCAATGTATTCATTGTCCAAGTAATATAGTGCAAAATCTCCAACTTCAAATAGATGGGCATATGCACCGAGTTGTGGTGCCAAAAAGGTGACAACGAAATTTTTTTTTCCTATTTTAAACAGCGCGTGTGCACTATAGTGCGTACGCGCTTTCTAAAAAATAAAAAGTATGTATGATGGGCTACAAACCCGCAGCCCATCATTTTCATTACCATTTTCTTTTACTCCTACAGCGAGTAGCCCATACGCGAATTGAAGACTCAACATTTGCACCACCATTTGCCAAAATGCCTCCTCGTCGACGAAATCCAAGACCACAAGCGCACCCACCATGACGTCGTAAGTGATATAAACCTAACTTTGCATTGTTTGATATATTTTGTTGAGATAATGGGTGTTGCACACATTGCATAATATTGTTATTTTATTATTTTATTTTTATTATGTAATGTTGTGCCTAGATGGACGTGCAACATGTAAAGATTCCCATGGTATATTCTTGATGAGTTGTATTGTAACATTGTGATAATATTTCATGTAATTATTTAATATTGGGGAAAAGAATTAAATGCCCAATATTAAATGTGGGGTCAGTGGGTTAGGTAGCACATGGTTTATGTAATACCACTTGGTGGTTTTGTGGGACTTGCTACTATATAAGAATCCACAAGGGTAGTTGTTGTAGTGAAAGAGTGACAAAGAGTAAGAGTGAGAAAGGCAAGAGTCGAGCAGGACAAGGCTTGACAGGTTAACCAAGGGAGCATTTGTGAAGGTTGGAAGCATGGCATGGGATGTGTGGATTCATGCTTGTTCACATAGTTTGCTCGGTTGTGGCTATGGCCATGAAGGCTTCCATGGTTTTATGGTAATGATATTTTTGTTGAATAATACATGGTGATGGATGATTTTGGAGGCTGGGTTTTTCCCTCAATGAGGGTTTCCCAGGGTATATCTTGTGTCACAATTTTGTGGGTATGTCATCTATTCTCTTGCATGTGGATTTTAATTTTGTATTTATTTCAGATCTATTATGGGTTATGTGGAAACGGTTATATTCTTTATTGCCAAGTTTCCTTACAAGTGGTATCAGAGCCTAGTTTTATTATTGTAACCCTAGATTGAATCCATGGGAATGCATGAGAGGATAAAAGAAAGGGCAATATATATGAATGAATTATTGCAGATCTGAGGGCTTTGGGTTTGTTGTTATGATGGGATGTTAAAATATTTGGGCATGTGAAATTGTTGGACAAAAAAAAAATTCGGATGTTTTATTTAAAATGAGGGTTTTGGGGGGTAGCTTGCAGAAATGACCTCCTGGGTAAAAATAGATCTCACCATTGGATCCGGGTCAACATTTCCATAAATTTTGATATATAATATGCCCTAGTTTGGCCATGTTCAGAGGAAATGAAAGAGTTTTTTAGTTTCAGCCCATGATGGCCGTCAAATTTAATCCTGTCGGAATTTTCGTCACTGAAAAAATAAAAAATGAAAAATCGTATTGAAAATGGTAAAAAGACTATCTTAGTAAAATGGCCATAACTTTCTCTCAGAATATCAGATTTCAAAGTTCTTACAGGCGTTGGAAAGCTAATTCAGAGCACTACAAGATGGTGTAGGCTTGGTTCTATGATTTTGAATTTTTGTCAGGTTTTAAGAGCCCTAAATTCAGATGTTGTTTGTTTTGAGCATGAATTGGGGCATAGCTTGGGCATACGGAGTCAGATTTTGGACTTCTAGTAGTCAACGAAAAGCTCTTGGAGAGCTCTACAAATTGGTTCAGATTTGGTGCAGGTTTGGCATGATTTATTTGTTGATATATTGATCTGAATAGTTTATAGGTATATTTTGACTATGGTAACATTGTGAGTTTATGGCATTGGAGATTTAAGATTTGATGTCATTGTATACTCAGTTCATATTTCAGATTAGTCTCATGATGATATGGTTATCAATGTTTGGTTTGGATATGCATAATGACTTGTTGGGTCTACAAGTTGTGCAGTGTTGTAAGCAGTCTATACTTAAAGGTTGCATTTATAGCTTGGTTATGGGTTGTCTTTGCCCATTGATATTTCATTATTGATGCATATTCAGATTGGTGACTTGGATTTGGGTTGTCTATGCCCTAAGTCACATGATTTTATCTTCATGTAGAAGGGATGAGATGTTGTTACCAGGTACAATCATGGTAGAGGATTGTGGTTGACTATGCTGACAGGTTGGACACTTTGAGAGCCAGATGCTCAGTTCATGGATGTGATCATGGTGTCATGGATTTTGGCATGACATGATTGGTTATACAGGTACATCCTTGATGTTCATTAGCTTAGATTTTTTGATTTGGTTATGGTGATATATCTTCTTGGTTGAGGATCATGGTTATTTGGTTTCTTTTGAGGAGCTCATGAAGTGCACTTTGAGTTCTTTGATGATTTGATGCCTTGGTTTATTCTCATGGTTAGAGGATGGTTATTTTTTTTCATCATTATGTCATGGATAGCTTGGATACATGGGTTAGTGGGAGCTTGTGACAGTGATGGGGTGACAGTGCAAGATTAGTTCCTAGTTTGGTTTATATCTTCTTGGTTTGGAGAGGATGGATTTTATGATGCCATAGGTGACTTGGTACCACAGTTGAGTGGGATTTGTTGGCATTGATTTATTTATTGAGTGTTTGCAGATGTTGAAGGTTTGTCTTAGATCCTATTGCTGCAGAAGCGTCTTTGAGATTTGCATGTTGCACTTGTTATCTTCATGGTGTGTGAAGATGGTTAGATCTTGAGGACTCATGGAGTTCTTGGTTATCTTCATGGTATGTGGAGATGGTTTTCTTCATGGTGTGTGGAGATGGTTGCATCTTGAAGACTCACAAGGTTCTTGGCAAAGGTGTGGTTTATGCTCTTATTTGGCATGTTATCCTTGGTGTGAGGATGGTTTCATTATTATGTCATGGTATACTCTTGATACATGTTTAAAGTTGTGACATGTTATGGTATGTTCATGTGGAGCATGTTATCTCTTTAGTTGAGATGGTAAGATCATGTTGTCATGTTTATGTTCGTGAGGCCATGGTTGGAACTTTGACATTGATCTTGGTTTATTTTCTTGGTATTGAGTACACTGATCATAAGCTGGATACTTCATGATATTGCTATGTTGCATTTGGAGTTGGCATGGATTGATTGGTTACAGGTGCTCATGGATACTTAGAGACGGTGGTGACGTTGATTTCTCTTAGATTAGAGAAGTATTTGTTGGGACGGTTGATGGTTTCAACAGGAAGTCCGAGGGGCAGTCACTTGATATGGACTTGAGAGGAGATTGTTCTTAGATGAGTCTTGGTTGGAGACTTGGGTATCTTGATGAACATTCTCATTCCCCACTCTTGGTCTACTCGGCAGTTTGCTACTTGAGAGGTATAGCCCATTGTTTTTTCTCAGTTGCATTATACTTATGCTTGTCTTTCATGGATATGGTTCTTGAGCTATGGTACATGAGCTAGTTCTGGAGGGTTCATTTGAGAGATGGTTTAGCATTAGTTATCTCCATGTGCATATGTTTTTATGCTGGTTGAGTTTGGGAGATGGTTTTATATTGAGCATTTTCCTTAGATTAGGAATGGTTATTCCTTGGTTTAGGAATTGTTTTATTGAGTTTGATCTTCTTGTGAGAGTTTTACATCCATTATGAGTTATATGGTATGGTTTGGGTGTTGTTGAGGCTTCTTGTTGGGGTTTTATGGAGGAGATCATACTTACACAGTTTACATCTAGAGGTGTGTGTAGAAGGACATGATACAGGTTATGATTTGCATGGTTTCTCTGGTCTTGGTTATCTTCTTGGATGTTTAGTTTTGCCTACATTGGATTTGAGATTGGTTGGAGATTGTGATCACTAGTTTGTGCTCATGTATGTCATGTGAGAGATGACATGGTTATTCCTTTATCCCTTTCCTTTGTTGGTTGTGGAGAACTTGGAGACTATTGGAGACTTGTTATGAGAGTTTTTTCTTGCAGGATATTAGTTTATGTATTGTGGATGTCCTTGATACTACATGGATTCACTTCATTGAGATGTGTTGAGTGGATTGGTTATAGATTTGACATTATCTTTTGCAGTGGGAGCTTTTTGGTATATATGTGGTAGGTATTGCTCTTGAGGCTTGTGATTGCAGGTTGCAGATTGGATATGTCGGTGATATAAGATTCACTTGTTATACCTTTGAGCTATGGATAGTTGGATGGGTTTGGCACTTGCTGTGGGTGCTATTTCAGCTATGAATATTTTGACAACTACAAATACATGTGATTACCTTTGGATCAGGTTTTTTGTGCTTGGATTTTTCAGTTGGTACAGGATTTTATGATCTTCTAATGTGACAGGTTGGGTGGCTTTCTCTTTGGATGGCTTCTATGTATGTCTAGTGACAGTGGCATAATAGGAGGTGAGATCATTCATGTTTGAGATGCTGGATACTTTGATTTTGTTGCGGGTACCAGGATGGAGCACTTGGTTTATTTTGATCCATGATGGTGGATGTGCTGGGAGGGATTGTTCCCTCGTTCATTTGTGTGGCTACGAATTGACCCTATGCAATGTATACAACAAGTGGGAGATTGTTGAGATAATGGGTGTTGCACACATTGCATAATATTGTTATTTTATTATTTTATTTTTATTATGTAATGTTGTGCCTAGATGGACGTGCAACATGTAAAGATTCCCATGGTATATTCTTGATGAGTTGTATTGTAACATTGTGATAATATTTCATGTAATTATTTAATATTGGGGAAAAGAATTAAATGCCCAATATTAAATGTGGGGTCAGTGGGTTAGGTAGCACATGGTTTATGTAATACCACTTGGTGGTTTTGTGGGACTTGCTACTATATAAGAAGCCACAAGGGTAGTTGTTGTAGTGAAAGAGTGACAAAGAGTAAGAGTGAGAAAGGCAAGAGTCGAGCAGGACAAGGCTTGACAGGTTAACCAAGGGAGCATTTGTGAAGGTTGGAAGCATGGCATGGGATGTGTGGATTCATGCTTGTTCACATAGTTTGCTCGGTTGTGGCTATGGCCATGAAGGCTTCCATGGTTTTATGGTAATGATATTTTTGCTGAATAATACATGGTGATGGATGATTTTGGAGGCTGGGTTTTTCCCTCAATGAGGGTTTCCCAGGGTATATCTTGTGTCACAATTTTGTGGGTATGTCATCTATTCTCTTGCATGTGGATTTTAATTTCGTATTTATTTCAGATCTATTATGGGTTATGTGGAAACGGTTGTATTCTTTATTGCCAAGTTTCCTTACATATTTTTCATATTGTTTTGTAAGTTTTTTATATTCTTTTGTAGGGTTTTTACAAATTTCATTTAGATTTGTTTATTTATTTGAATTTCAATTGATTTTTTATCAGGAAATGTTCATAATCAACCAGAAAATCCACAAGAACATCAAAACCCTCAAGAACCCCAAAACCAAAACCCTCCTCAAGAAGAAGAACAAATTCCACAACCCGAACCAATTGCAAGACCTCCACCAGGCACACAAGAAAATCTAAGAAATGAAATAGAGAGAGGCAAAACTGAATTAGAAGGAATCATTGCTCGGTTGAAAGAATCCGGGCAAACCAATCCAATGAGGGCTCAATTGGCATCATCCCTCGAATCCATTAACACTCAGATAGCCTCAGTTAGTGGTCAGTTAGATATTTGGCGGGCTAAGAGGGATGAACAAAAAAGATTTTATGCAAATAAATTGTCATATGAAGATGTTAAAAAAAAAGAAATACCAAAAGGTAGTATATGTGCATTATTTAGAAAACCCGGTGAGCAAAATACTGTTAGAGAGGGTACTAAATGATTCCCCATCCATTGGTGCATACATGATGCTATTAGAAATAATTTTTGGGATAGATGGTGGATGGTTTTTGATGCCCCTCCTTGCAACAATCACGAGGTCCCCATGTATTTTTTGAAGAAATTATATTGTGAGTTTGTCCTTGGGGAGATCCCCAATTATTTTGATATGTTAGACTCCCAGGGTAGAGGTGGGGGGTCATCATTTGAGAGGCATGGAGCACGTCGTGACCCTAATGTAGTTAGGGCACCCGTGGTCCATCCACAGCGTGAGCATGTGATTATTCCTTCAGTTGTGAAGGAACATGTAGAGGCCAGCACTCTAGGGACCATTAATGCTTTGACACAGACCCTCATCCATTCCACGAGCCCATTAGTTGAGGGGGAGCCTTCTATACATCGTGGTCACATGTGCACTTCATGTGGATCCCTATGCACATTTGGCACTCATGTCGGAGATGGTGCAGATGATGGGCTTGTCACCGATCAGTTCCTGAATGAGACATTTGGCATTGACACACAGGTAAATTACTAATTTGATCACATTTCATACGTATAGTGAATGATTAATTAATTAGGATTTATTGACATTGTTCAAAATTTAGGTTCAAAGTGTTCCTGGGCCTAGCAGTGATCCTCCAGGCCCATTTTTTGTCCCTTCGACGAGTCCTGAGGTATGTATCAATTTAATCATTTTAATTAATACATATATTTATTACGTAATCATATTAAGGATTGACCAAAAAAAATATGCATGTGCATCAGTTCTCCACAGGACCCTCAACCTTTACCACAGACGCAGAGCAGAGACATCATACGAGCTTCACACAGGTACAGTATGACGTGCAGCTCATGATGTTGGACACACCTCCTCATCTGCGACAGTTTGTTGATAGTGGAGTGGCCGCAACTGTGGCTAGCTTACAGCCATTGACGGAGGTATGAAAGAATTTTCTTCATTTTAGTTGTTGTTTATAATAGTTAATCTCAAAATTTCTAATGTTATTTATAAGTGATTATATTTATTGAATTGTTGTAGGGTCTTGTCACGCCTGATCGTCCACGAGCATTTGAGGTGGACTTACAGAGCGACTATTTTTTGGCGGTAAGAAAATAATTGATTTTGTGAGTACATATATTTGATTTCAACGTATAATAAATATTGATTCATATCTACTTTCTTTGTATTAGTTGGACCTGGAGAAGAGCCTCAACAAGAGGTCAAGTGAGCGTGTCAAGAAGGCCCCGTCATCTCCACTGTCTCCCTCCACATGACGGCAGAGGATGTCGAGAGACTTGTTTCCTTCCCCTCGTGGGAAGGAAAAGATGTAGTTGAGATATTTGATACATATATATAGAGACTTGTTTCCTTCCCCATGTATATATATAGGCATCTGAGAGACATATTCGATACACATTTGATGTACATATGACATTTTATATTTGATGTATGACATATTTGATGTCTGACATTATAGGTTAATATATGATATGTTTGTTCATATACGACATTATTGGTTATCATAATATATTATGTGTTTGTTAATGTATATGACATTATTGGTTATCATTTTATATTATATGTTTGTTCATGTATGACGTTAAATTAGATATGTTCGTGTATGACATTAAATTAGATATGTGCATGTATGAAATTAAATTCAATTGCTAGAGAGTTGCCATTATGTCTACCAACTAGTAGATCTGCATGTATGAAATTACACTCTCTCCTATCCCCTACTCTCTCTCTTTCACAGACACACACACACTCACACTCCCATCCCCCCTCTCTCTTCTCTCCCATCCCCTACTCTCTAGATTTGTCACACGCACTCCCATCCCTCTCTCTCCTCCTCTCCCACTCCCTCTCCCAGGTCACCTACTATTTCTCTCTCAAGTTCTCTCTCTCCCTCTCTACTCTCTCTCTCCCATCCCCTACTCTTACTCTCTCTCTCTCCCATTCCCAACTCTCTCTCACACTCTCTCCCATCCCCTACTCTCTCCCATCCTTTCACTCTGTCTCTCCCATCTCGTACTCTCTCTTTGCCACCCCCTACTCTCTCTCACACTCTCACACTCTCTCCTATCCCCTACTCTCTCTCTTTCACAGACACACACACTCACTCACACTCCCATCCCCCCTCTCTCTTCTCTCCCATCCCCTACTCTCTAGATTTGTCACATGCACTTCCATCCCTCTCTCTCCTCCTCTCCCACTCCCTCTCCCAGGTCACCTACTATTTCTCTCTCTCAAGTTCTCTCTCTCCCTCTCTACGCTCTCTCTCCCATCCCCTACTCTTACTCTCTCTCTCTCCCATTCCCAACTCTCTCTCACACTCTCTCCCATCCCCTACTCTCTCTCACACTCTCTCCCATCCTTTCACTCTGTCTCTCCCATCCCGTACTCTCTCTCTCTCTTTGCCGCCCCCTACTCTCTCTCTCACTCTCTCCCATCCTTTCACTCTATCTCTCCCATCCTTTCACTCTGTCTCTCCCATATCGTACTCTCTCTCTGCCACCCCCTACTCTCTCTCACACTCTCACACTCTCTCCCATCCCCTACTCTCTCTCTTTCATAGACACACACACTCTTATCCCCCCACTCTCTTCTCTCCCATCCCCTACTCTCTACATCTTTCATGCACACTCCCATCCCCCCTATCTCTCTCCCTCTCCCTCTCCTACCACCTACTAGATCTCTCTCTCTCAAGTTCTCTCTCTCCCTCTCTACTCTCTCTCTCTCTCCCATCTCATCCCTTACTCTCACTCTCTCTCTCTCCCATCCCCTACTCTCTCTCACACTCCCATCCCCTAATCTCACTCTCTCTCTCCCATCCCATACGAGCTCTCTTTGCCACCACCTACTCTCTCTCACACTCTCACACTCTCTCCCATCCCCTACTCTGTCTCTCTTACACAAATTCCCATTCCCCCTCTCTCTCTCTCCCTCTCCCACTCCCTCTCCCCCATCCCCTACTCTCTCTCTCCCCTCTCCCATCCCCTACTCTCTCTCTTTCATAGACACGCACTCCCATCCCCCCCCTCTCTCTCTCCTCTCCCATCCCCTACTCTCTAGATTTGTCACACACACTCCCATCCCCCCTCTCTCTCCCTCTCCCACTCCCTCTTGCACCACCTACTATCTCTCTCTCTCTCAAGTACTCTCTTTCCCTCTTTACTTTCTCTCTCCAATCCCCTACTCTCACTCTCTCTCTTCCATCCCCTACTCTCTCTCATACTCTCTCTCTCTCTCTCTCTCTCTCTCTCTCTCTCTCTCTCTCTCTCTCTCTCTCTCTCTCTCTCTCTCTCTCTCTCTCACCCCCATCCTCTACAAGCTCTCTCTACCACCCCCTACTCTCTCTCAAACTCTCACACTCTCTCCCATCCCCTACTCTATCTCTCTTATACACATTCCCATTCCCCCCCTCTCTCTCTCTCACTCCCTCTCCCATTGCCTACTCTCTCCCATCCCCAACTCTATCTCTCTTACACACTTCCATTCCCCCTCTCCCTCTCCCTCCCACTCCCTCTCCCATCGCCTACTATCTCTCTCTCTCTCTCTCCCTCTCTCTCAAATCCCCTACTCTCACTCTCTCTCTTTGCCACCCCTACTCTCTCTCACACTCTCTCCCATCCCCTACTTTCTCTCTTACACACACTTCCATCCCCCCTCTCTCTCCCTTTCCCACTCCCTCTACCATTGCCTAATCTCTTTCTCCTCCATCCACCCTCTCTCTCCCTCTCCCACTCCCTCTGCCATTGCCTACTCTCTCTATCTCTCTCTCCCCTCTCTCATTCCCTACTCTCTCTCTTTCACACACACCCATCCCCCCTCTCTCCTCTCCCATCCTCTACTTTTTCTCTCACTCGCTCTCCCTCTCCCACTGCCTACTCTCACTCTCTCTCACTCACTCTCTCTCTCTCTCACTCTCTCCCTCTCTACTCTCTCTCTGCTACCCCCTACCCTCTCTCACATTTTCACACTCTCTCTCTTTCTCTCTTACACACATTTCCATCCCCCCTCTCTCTCTCCCTCTCCCACTCCCTCTCCCATCGCCTACTCTCTCTTCCATCCCCTACTCTCTCTTCCATCCCCTACTCTCTCTCAAGCTACTCTATCTTCCCCCTCTCCCATTCCCTACTCTCTCTCTTTCACACACATGCACTCCCATCCTCCTCTCTCTCACTCTTCCTCTCCCACTCCGTCTCCCACCACCTACTCTCTCTCTCCCCCATCCCCTACTCTCAATCTCTCTCTCCCAACTTGTACTCTCTCTCACACTTCCTCTCTCTCCCATCCCCTACTTTCAATCTCTCTCCCCCATCCCATACTCTCTCTTTGCCACCTCTACTCTCTCTCTCTCACTTCCTCTCTCTTGCATCTTGTACTCTCTTTGCCACCCCTACTCTCTCACATTTCCTCTATCTCCTATCCTATACTCTCTCTGCCACCCCTACTCTTTCTCACTTCCTCTCTCCCCTCTCCCATCCCCTACTTTCTCTCTATCTCTCTCACACACACAAATAGCCATTCCCACGCCCCACCCCCCCAGCTCTCTCTTGGTTTTGGTTTGCAATTTAGGTCTCAATAGTGCGTGCGCACTACCTCGAATTCAATAGCATTTTAATAGGGCGTGCGCGCTATAGGGCGCATGCGCTATTCAAAGCTTTGCATTAAAACCAAGCCTAAGGCTTGGTTTTTCCTTGGAGATCCAACCCAAAGGTTTGGAGTTTATAAACAGGTCTGAGACGTGTTTTCCAGCAAACATACAAAAAATGATTGATTTTTCTTGTGTGCTCCCCTTCAAGATTCTTCGTGGTTGGGTATCGATAAGATCAGGTTACATAACATTATAGGTCTCTATGTTAGCTATCTAACCATATAATTTATTTTTAATTTGAACTATTTTAAGTCTTTCATCTATAATTTCTTTTGAATGTATGTTCATTTTTTGTCAAAAACCACCATGTACTAATTGGGCTGTAGATTTTAGCTCATTCATCGAATTTTGTAACAACTTAGTTTTTTAGAAACTAGACTCCATTCTACACACTTTGAAAAAAAGAAGTTTTGATTTTAGATTAGTTTTCAATCATTTCTAGGGGGAGCACACAGATATTTCACATTTTTGGGATGGGTCTAATTTAAAAATTCATTAAAAAAAAAAAACACATTATAAAATTACCCGAAAAATCTAGGATAAACTACATAGTGTTAGGTAACTTTTGACTAGAGCGATTAAAGAATTTCAAAAAAAAAGTTAAAATTTTAGGGAGGCCACACTTTGTACTATGTTATGTTTTTTTGGAGTAAACAGTACCACTTTCTGTGGCCCCCTTTTTTGAGGACCTAAAACTAAACCATTTTGAAAAAAAAATAGTAGTTTAGAAACTAGATTCAAAGGACTACGACTTTTGTTTTTGTCATATCTTAAAATTTTGAGCGTAATTATCTTCAAATTCTTGTTGAAGTCCAAAATTTGCTGATTTCAGGAAAAAGGTGTCCACTTATACCCCCTTTTGGCACCACAACTTTGTGCACTTACCCAGATGCAATCTAATTAACTATTGCCATGCTGGAAATTTCTCTTTATTCAGCTCGGGTACCTCTTTTGTATATATCTTGATCTTTAGCTTAAGTCCCTTCAGACTTTCCTTACAAGAACCAATGTTTTGATACCAATTATTAGAATGACTAGAATAATTGAGAGGGGGGGGGGGGTTGGTGAAATAGTTATCCTCAAGTCCAAATGTACCAATTCAACTTTTAACAACTTAATCAAACTCATGAGTCCACTTAGTCAATATATCATATCATCAATAGCCCAACTTATTCATTCAACACTTAGCTCTTTTTTAAGTGTATGTCAAATAATCGAAACATATAACAATAAATATCATGAAACGTGAAAATAACATACACACAAGTATGGCACTAGAATTTAACGTGGAAACCTAATTTGGTAAAATCCACCAAGTAACATGCTACTACTTTTTCACTCTTCTGAAGTGAGCCCGGTTAAGAACCAACCCTATTAAAAATTATAAAACAAACTGTTAGGTGTGACCCTATTAAAGGATTTAAATCACACTAATAGGAGTGACCTTGTTAGAGGTCTTCAAAATATCCCATTAGAATGCCACCTTGATTAAAGAATTTACAATATGACTATTAGGTCAAACTTGACTAAAGGATTTTACCATCAAAATGGTTAGAAATTAATAGCTAGATTGATCTGATAAAATACAACTCACTTTGCAATGTTTAGATCTCCATTCGACTCATTCCTGGTTTATTGACTAGTCTTCATCACATTCTCCGTCTCTGATCTACTTGGAAACACTTCAACCAATCACTTTCTCACTAACTTTTCACTTTTCCTCTGCAACTCTGTTCTTCCTTTTGGTCTTCACAAATTCATTAGCCAACCTTCACCAATCCTGTAAAATATCTCCTATGCCTCCTTAAATAGATAGGTTTTAATCTTTTGCTGCTTAAACATAACCATAGATCTTAAGGTTTGATCAGATTCATTGAATTTGCTCATCATTTTTTCCTTCTACTTCTTTTCTTGAAACTTATGAAAATTTATCTTTAAATCCTTGCCTTAGATAGCTTAAAAACCTCAATTCATGCATTAAATAAACTAGCTCATCAATCCTTATCTTTTTTGCATTTTGACTCTTCCATAAATTCAACCTCAAATCTTGATTCTTTCACAAATTGTTAATTTGTTGATACTCATTCATCACTATGTTCTTCATCTTAGCTATAACTGGTAGCTCGACCACTACTGATCTATCTCGCTTGGCTCACATTGGCTCGTTCAACCCTCACTGTGCTCAGTCATTAGTTCAATTTACCTTCATCTCGCTTAGTCATTACCAACACTCAATTAATACTGTTTTGCTCAGGTATTGCTTATGTTCCTTAAACTTCTTCGTCAGCTTCTTTATTGATCTAGTAACCTATTACTTAGTCAAGCTTGGTATTTTACTCAACTTCTTGACTTACATCAATCATCCCTTCTACACTTCAACTCATCTTTCTTCTTCACTTTATACAATGATCAAAGAATAGATTATCTTATCAAATACTAATTAATCAGTGCCTTTTTTAATTTCATTATCTTATCAAATACTTAGTCCTTTTTCCTCAACCACTTTACTAGTTAATCTTGTTATCTCTCTTTTGAAATCCTCTTCATCAATCATAAGATCTGGCACTCTACACTATTAACAAATGTCTTACTAGTAAGGTTTGACATCAATGACAACATAACAATTGTTACAATTGTAGATTCCAACAAATAAGAAATGAATTAAAGATTTTCCTAGGGTTCAAAATCGAAAATCCAAGAACACACGTCCATTCTTAATTAACAAAAATGGCATAGGTAAAAGGTAGCTAATGGGATCTTTTTGAACAAATTGAATAACCTTAGTTTCAATATAGGAAAGATATACATTTGGATATAGTTATCAATGGCCTAAACTTATGCCCAAATTCTCTATATTTTTTCTATCATGTGACTACAAGGAAACATATGTTTGGATTTAGGAAAGCTTAAGTATGAAGAAAAGTAGCCCACTCAAAGGGATTGGCTCTAAAAGTTTCCTCTACCAAAACTAAAGGGGTGCAATTTAGTTCATTGAGGACAAGGAGGAACGCCCAAACCAACAATTTCAACATATGAACATTGGTAACCAAACATTAAAAAGTGATATCCTTCTTACTAAAAGTAATAAGATAACTAGAGAGCCAATGTTGCTTGAAAAGAAACATGCTGTTGTCAAATCCAAAAATCCCAATTTCTTTAGTGGAAGACTTTGAAGGTAATGTCACAAAATTTGTGGTTGCAATGTATATCTAGTAATAGAGATAATAAAGATGTGGAGAGAAATTCCCTTCATCGTAGTTATCCAAATTTAATTTAATATCACAAAACTTCTTATTATGTAAGAAACTTTTGTAAACTCTATATTCAAGTAACTAAATTAATTGCACAATAAGAAATGAATTGAAGATTCACTTGAGGTTGAGAATTAAAAATCGAAGAACAAAATTTTATTCACAATAAAAAATAAATCCATGAGAGAGAAAGGTAGCTAATAGGAGCATTTTGAACAAATTGAAGCACCTTACTTTTCACATACAAAAAATGTCCATTTATCGATGGTCTAAACTTATGCTCATATTATTTATAGTTGTCCTATTGAATGTGACCGTAGAGAAATGCCCATTTGTGTTTATGCAGGCTCGAATAAGAATAAAATTAACCCACTCTTATGGATTACCTCTAAATGTTTCCTTTGCCAAAACTTATGCTCATATTCTTTATAGTTGTCATATCATGTGACTAAAGAGAAACAACCATTTGGGTTTAGGAATATTCAAATAAGAAGAACAAGTCCCACTCCTATGGATTGGTTCTAAATGTTTCCTAGATCCTTAATCATGAGTATCAATCTAATTCTCTCAAGTTAACATTGCTCTCTTGTTGATAGATTATTTATGTCTACATGTCTTAAGATGATGTGTTAAATTGACCTTTAATATTAAATTAAGAGGATACAATATTCAATTGAAAATTTTGCACATATTAATTTATGTATTAAGCACTATGTTTTTAATTAAGTGAGAAGGTTTTAAAGGGGCCCTGAAACCCTTTACATCAAAAGCACTTAAGGATTATTTTATGTATTATATACTAGGTTATTTATGTCACATATTCCATAGCTGTATAGGCATGGATTGATAAAATTTAGATACATGTTCTTTCCCTTTGTAAGTTTTACTAGATACATAACAACCAACCAATAATCATTTTTTAATTAAGTAATGCTTCCCCTTCTTGTAGTTATCAATGTTTAGTTTGGAGCAATGGTCACTCATTCCAACATGTGCCTGACCATATAAATGCTTACAATATGGGGGAAACTTTTACAAAAATTGATATGTTATTAAAAACACATTAACAAATTTCATATTTTCCCACAACTCTTGTCATGATGATGGTCTTCAAGTGGGATCTAAAATGTTGATGCAAATAAACCTTTCATGGTTGTGTCTAGAGACAAAACAATCTAATTCTAATGGACTACATAAATTCAATCTCTCCAATCTTTAGTAATTAAATAATAATGTCAATGGGCCTTTGGTCTACTGGTAAAGTTGAAAGGTTCTTAAAGAGCCCACTAAGACTCAAGTCTTGTTTAACACAATAAACTAAAACAAAAATTACAAACAGAACATAGAATTATATTTTTTTCTATAATTAATTCAAATCTTTTATTTCTATTTTACAAATAGAAATGTTATTATTAAAAAAAATTCAGTCCATTCCAATCAAAATAACTCTCCATTACCATTAAAAACAAAAAGATCAAACTAAACGACTAAAGAGCAAAATCTTATTCCTCATGCACGCAAATTATGCCTCTACCTTGTTCAAGATGTGTTTGGCTTGACTAAAATCATAAGCAAGGGCACTTGTTCAAGCCTCGAGAATATGATAGAGCCGATCTCATCTCAAACGTTGAATTTGGCAACCCATTTATAGACAAACCGGGATAGCGACCTGTTAATAGGAGCCCTGATTTGACTGGTTATAACTCAATAGGTGTGAACACTGAAGAACAATCATAGATTCCAGCACAAGATATCATAGATTGTAGGCGGTGGAGAGCGTTTGTCAAAGGAAGGATAAACATGAACTACCATATATAATGCTTTAATGGCTTATATGCACTATATAACAAATCTTTGCCCCTCTCTGCAAATTGGAAGACTTAGGAAGACAGGGAATAGGAAAGAAATGGCGAACACAAGCAATTTCCAGCAAATTTTAGGTCTTTCAGGTCTTGTATCTTTTGATTCTTATCAATATATTCAGCATTCAAGAGTTCATTTTTAGGTGTATTGAACAGGGGTATATAAGGATAAATTGTTATGTGAGCAGGGGTGATATTTGTGGTTGCATTTTGTCTCATGGCATGCTGCGTTGAAGAAGGTAAAACCTGGTTTATATGAGATCTGTTGTGGTTATATAGTTTGGCCCTATTATGATAACATTTATTGTGGGTGTTTGTGTTGGAAAAAAGGAATGGCATGCCCACAATACTGCTTAGATGTGGCATACACAACCTGCGCATCAAGTGGAAACCAACATCTCCGGTCCTATTGCAATTGCTGTCTTATGCCCAACTCTCATGGTTGCACTCTTCATCTCACTGATGGCTCTCACATATCTTGTTAAGATATAACATCCTCATAAATAACAAGAAAGGCCCTCTCTTTTCTTAAATAAGATCTAACTTTGTTAGAGAGCACGGATGTTAATGAGTGCTTCTTGTCTCTGCTTCTGGATCAGATTTTTTATATCTAAATTCCATCCTGGTGCTCCATTCCAACGAAATAAAGGGGATATTTCTCAATATAAAAGAAATTTTGTATGCATGAGAGTAGAGTTTTAATACTGTCGCACATGAATGGTTCATTATGGCTTGGATAAGTTCAACCTAGGAATGGTTGACCATAAGGTGGATATTCGAGTCATTCCACCGAGGAAGTTTGACATTAACGGTTTAATTCTAACTTAAATTAAAAATTTGTATAATAAACTTCTTGTTGCATGCATAGTTTCCATACCCAATAGGGTTATAAAGGCTACACTGCTATTAGGAATTGGTATATATCAAGATTATCTCATCCACCTCTTGATAAGTTTGTCCATCAGCTAGAAGAGACGTAGAAGTTCTAGTACACTATCGTTGGCTTGAATTTGCATAAGTATATTATAGATAGTTGTCACCTCTCTTGGGAGGGTGATTAGTGTAGAATTCAATAATTTTTTTGATATTGTTATCAGGATTCTCAACTGTTGCATCCCGGTGATGCTCATATAGGTGAAGCACTGGAACTTTCAGAGATGTCAACCATCCCAGTACTTTTCTAGCTCAAGTGCACTTAACCATAGAGTTTCTTTCTTCCAAGATTAAGCCCACTTTGCTTGCAACCTCATTTCTTAGCCAAGACTAATAAGTTTTACTAATAAGTCTTTTTTTTTATCAATCACAACATTCAATTCCTATAAAAATAAATCTCTCCCAAGAACTACAAGAAAATCTTGATATACATATTAGTTACATGTAATATGAGCAACATGTTGTATATATCAATTTAACTTTATTACATACTTTTCATCGTAATTCTTTAATTAAAAAAATGGAGATTGTGCTTTAGTTATCAATAAGTTTCAAACAACCTCCAAACAAAAAGAATGATAGAGCGAATGATGAATATGGTCAAACCAACAAAGACGACCACAAAAAAGATTGTAATGGGCTCAACATGGGCTCTTAATCGAATAATGTAGACCAAATAGTGGTTTTTCTACGATTCACAACTATGCAAGTGTTTGAAAGGTGTTGTTAGTAAGCCTCAATACTCTACGAGCTCCATTTTCTATAGGACTCTATTCTCAAGTTAGCTTATATTACTTCTCCATTAAAAGGAGGCAAACATTCACATGGTCATTCCTAGAAGATTCTAATAAGTTGCAAATATATTGGGGAGCTCTTTCTCATCAAAATGAAGCCAATATAAATATGAAACAATTAAAAAAAAAATTGCAACACACAAGGTGAACACCAATGAAATGTCTTTAGACCCTTTTTCTCAGAGGACTTCATCTCATGAAATCTTAAAGGTCTAACAAACATAAACAAAAAGTTTTTAGTAATGAATTTTCAATTGTATCTCTTTCGTGTAGATATTCTTTGTCTCAAGAGATCGACATTATTAGATTTTTGCCATTGGTTACATTGTATATATGCATAAATTATGTTTACTTCAATAATAATTACAAGAATGTTCAATAATATGATAATTTGCCAATATCAAGTTAATATATACATTAATTTTTCTGAGAGCTATCTTGATTTGCCAGTTTAGCTGGATCAGATAGTGTTAATTAAATTCAGTTTTAGAGTGTGATTACAATGAAAAAATCAGAGAATGTTTCTCAGAACAAAAATAGCTATGGATGATAGTAATGAGGAAAGTGAAAATTTTAAGTTTCTTAGAATAAAATAAAGTAAAACGGACGTGCCTATCCTCTATCCGAACTGTACAGTTGACCAATTTTCAAAAGATCGGAAACATCATGAACTCCATGTCCGCCATACAAATCCGAAGCCACATTACAAACCACTGTCTTGAATTCTGAGCTTCAACATACATTGTAATTTGTTTGGACCGCAAGGTATCTGCAGCAACTGAAACTTTATCTTATTTAAACGATTGTTGATGTCCTGTACTTTCTTTGAGGACTTAGAACACCATTTGGAAAATTACATTTCAACTTTCTCATGAATATTTTTAATATTTAACTTTCTAATGAACATTATGCTTTGAATAAATTAACAAACATTACTTTTTCATATATTTAGTAAAATAGTCTGTTTCAGAGAATCTGCAACCACACTGCAAACTAGTGAAACAATCCCTTTTCTAATATTTACGAAATCTTAAATCGTGAAAATGAATTTATGAAAAGCACAATTTAATCTGATCTCTTTAAACATGACTTACATTACAAGACATCAAGATACTGAAAATTAAATATCATAAATATAAACTAACACAAAAATATGAAACCAATACGATGCCCAAGTTGGGACACGAGTCGATTCCCACCAGCAGTGAGTCGGCAGTAGAATAGTTTACAAATTAATACACTCAAAAAAGGCAGAAATTTCAATGAAACAGAGCAAAAGCATGGAATCTCGTGTGTTGGGCGAGGAAAGATGCTTAATTAGTTTACAAGCAAGCAAATGCTTGTCTTTGGGCGACAAATTTAGATCTTCTTATATTTTCCCAGCTGAGCATTTCACTCCTGTACATTCGTTCTGTTAACAGAATTCAATGGACGACCCTGGTGTGAGTTACACAGAGGAACAAGTTGAAGCAGTGCGAAAAATCAGAGGAAACCAAGATTATTACATCATACTGGGTGTTGATAAGAATTCTTCTGTCCAAGAAATACGAAAGGCATACAGAAAGTTATCGCTGAAGATTCATCCCGACAAGAACAAAGCCCCTGGTGCAGAGGAGGCTTTCAAAGTACTTTATAATGCATTCGACAATCTAAGCAATGCCCAACACAGATCGAAATTAAAATACCAAGAGGAAGAAGGGGATGGTAATCCATCAGGTGACGAGTTCCAGTCCCAGTACAATCCCCACATCATTTTCAGATTAGTGGTGCTCTTGTTACAGATTCTACCCATGTTTTTACTGTTTTTTGTGAGCTATTTCCCCTTCTTGGAACCCAATTATGCATTGCAACGAAGTGGACCTTATCGATTTAGTAAGCTTACCAAGGCGCACGGGGTGCCCTTTTTTGTCAAAATAGACTACTTTGATAAGGAGTTTCCTCCAGAGAGTTCCGTCAGAGTAGGTCTCGAGATTCAGGTTGAGACGGCTTACAAGAGACTTCTTAGGCACTACTGCCGAATTGAGATGCAGAGATGTGAATGGGGTCTTGCTTTCCAGACTCCTCATTGTGACAAGTTTGAGCGATTTTAGGCATTCAGATCACAAATGTCTGTTTATATACACATACTCTGTTTCAGTTTTCCCCATTAGTTTTTTATTGTCTTCTTGCAGTTCCGTCAGGCAATACAGAAATGTATGAGAAGCAAATTTTAAGAAGTTTACGGTTTTTGTGACAGTAATCTGTAATGCCCCGTTATGCAACTTCTCAAGGTTTTGTCTAAATTCTTAAATTGCAACTGATTTATGGCTCAGTCGGCTTAACTCAAACCCTGATCATATGAATGGATCAGGAGCACTTGGGCATATTTGATCACTTGGTCCATTTATGGAGTTGTCAATGGTGCCATTCTTAATTCATATCATCTATGGTAAAATATCTCACACGGTCCATCTTAGTGTCTATCCTTCAATTGATGTCTCATGAAGATGCTTCAAGGAAAACCGTGAAGTCTTATAAGACTTTTTTCCTTGCTACGATAATGCTTCAGGTTTCATCTTGATGTCTTTCATAAAAAAAAATGGCTATCTGCGGCGAGCTATCATGTTTCACCAAGAAAATACAAGGCTATCTATTTGTAACTGCTTAATGCTATGTACAATTGTCACTTCAACTTGCTAACTAACTGCAAAATGTTCATGGTCTGCCACACCTGGACCAAATACGTATTTAATGGTAGATTAGTTTCACAGGTAGGATGGGAAATCACATGACAAGTGCACAAAACTGATTTCATGTTCAGTCGGTATAAGATTTAAAAGTTTGATTCATTAAAATGAAATTTATCAACATCGTCTAAAAGATGTTGATGACATTTGGCATAAAACGGAAGATTTATATGCTTTTCTTGCAGTCTAGCCAAACAGACGGAATATGAAAAAAGAATAGCAACAAAACATTATTTAAATTAAGTAGAATGTGAAAATAATGTTTACGCCTTAGCAGCACCCAACTTGACCTTTGTGCTAAACTTGCTATCCATTTATTCCATTGTAAACATATTTTTCCATACTCCAGTAGATATATTTAGGAGGGGTGCGAGTCCCCGTGTTAGACTGGTTACATATTTGCATTTTAACAATTCGATTTCTTATAGTTTTCTATTTACTATAACTGCCTCAACCATGCATCAGGACTTGATTCTTTTGTAGATCTCTCCTAACACTATGTTGAATCAATTAACTTCCTCTGTTTTTTTTTTAAGTCACTTTGATGGTTTTTTCGGCTCATGGTGACATCTTTGACATTAGGATTTTGCTTTTCTCTGAACATCATTTAAGAAGCCATGCTAAGATATTGATGCATCTTTCTTTATTAAAACTAAATACAGGTACAATATTGTCATGCAGACATACAGTCTTTACCAGAGGATCTTGTTGCTCAGATTCTTCTTACAGGTCTATATGAACCAATGCTTTACATCAGAAGTGGTACGCTAAAGAATATTTATAGAAAGCAAGCACACAACGGCATTAGAAGATAATGTTGCACCTTCTTATCTCCACCACCTTCCTTTGTGTTCTAAGGATTTAACTTTTCCACTGGGGTGGATTCATGGGAACCTATGTTGTCTCTGTTTTCTTCTAAGATAGTATGCAATCTTGTATGGTCAGAATCTTCATCAAAAGCTTGTTTTCTCTATCAATCTTGAGATAGGATCTAGCATCTGCCTCAGCATTTGGCTATGATCAGCAGCTTCCTCATGTCAGTTCTGTAGGGAAACTGAAAACAATTGCCTGTTTTTTGGAATAGACACTGGTTTGATATTCTTTAAGTTAAAAAATTTAAATACTTTCAATTTTAGATTTAAATACTGTGGACTCTGTGTTGAAAATTGAGCCACACTAAAAAAAAGATGGATCAATCACCAAGAGGAACAGTAGCTCAGTGGTAGAGCACCCCAATATTAAATTGGAAGTAATACGTTCAACTCCTAGCTGATCCATGAATGTTTTATTGCTTAACATGGTAGTAGAGCCCAAGTCAGCAAAGCCATGCAAGCTAGGATACCTGCAGTATGGTTCGAGGGGGATGTTAGAAAATGAGCCCAACCCAAACTTAAGATGGACTTGTCACCAAGAGGGCGGTAGCTCAGTAGAACACCACAGCAGCAAACAGGTGGTCTTGGATTTGACTCCTAGCTGCTCCAAGAAAAGTTTAGCAGTCTGAAGGGAATATGCCACAGAAATTCTTTTTACTGATTGATCCATTCATTACCTTCAAAAGCTGCACTAAGACTAGAATTACAAAGATGTTATTTTTTTCTTGAAAGAGAGGTCACAAGTTCAAATCCCACTGGGGGGTAGGGTATGTATGCCTCGTTTGTAGCGCCAAGCGCCTCTCGAAAAAGAGTACGAGGTAGTCCCATATCACTGTCACCATATGTAAACCCAAAAACTATGGCATAGTGTCGTGGACTATAAAACTTCCTTTCCTTTCCTTTCCTTTCTAGTGGATTTGCATGAAACACATGTGAATGAACACAGCATTTTGGCAGCTACGTACTTTCTCCGCAGGAAACTTGAACCTTGTCAGACTTTGTTTATTTCTAGGTTGCATGGGCATGCGTACCCACACACCAAGCCGTGTAGGTGTTGACATCGCCCCACGCAATGCAATAGCTTTTACCAGGCTTCATCTGCATGCTCCCTTGTCAATTGTTAAGGCTCGGATAAAATTGTTAAATTGGAACAAAGTAGAGACACATATGATACATTTTTAAATCAAAACTAAAGGAATTGCAATCATATAAGTTTAGGAGAGACAGGTTTGTTCTTTATACTACACCTATTCTAGAAATTCCAGACCCAAACATAACAAACCCTCCCCTTTTTAACACTCGGTAGATTTCATCCGTTCGTCTGAGTGAACCTCGTATCTGAAATCTGAAGCACTGGAAAACTCGGAATTGGTGAAAAAGGCAAATCTTTAACAGCACTTGTGCTCCTCTTTTGTGTCATGATCAATAAAAACTTTGAAATTCATCTTTAGGAGTGAGAAAGGGCACTGGCTAAATAGTCGAAAATTTGCACCACGCTAGTGCCCTCTTTTTAATGGCCATACATGTCCATCCATGCCTATCTTGTACTGTCGTGACAATCTCTTTTATCAATCAACTCAGCAGCAGATATGACTCTTAATCAATTAAAATAAAAATTATTGGAAGTGGACAATTTTGCTCCTTTATTTTTAATTGATTTTAAAAATATAAGATCTAAAACTATGATCATTCAGTTCTTTGTTTTTTTTTTTTTTTTTTTTTTCTCTGTTTATGGAGGAAGGTTCAAACCTGAGGCATTCCTGCGAGCTAGCTACCAACCAGCAAAGGCCACCAAAACATCTTCAGTTTAGAGCCAAGGACTGAAAGCAATATATTATGAAAGTTTGAAAAATAATTTAAATGACTAAGTTTTGTGGTCTAAGATATGCATTTTGAGAAAGTCTTTTAAAATTATTTTAGATAAATGTTTTTAATGTAGTGAGTAAGATTATTTTATTAAAAAATTAGAAAAAGAAATATGTATATTTTAATCTAAGTTAAATTAAAATATAAAATATTCACTTTTTTATTATATTACCTTTAACTATTTTATAATAGTATTAGTAATTTTAACTTTAATAATTATTATTATTATATATATTTGAAATTATAATCTATGTAATAATGACATATTTTTTATTTTGTTTCTTTTTATCATGAGTCAAATTATTTTTTAAAAATCATGTGTTGTCATTGAAGGAAGCTACTTGTCCTTATGTTATGTGCTAAATTCTTCTTAGTAATGTTTCATTAACAAATTGTTGTATTATATATTTTGTGATGTTATTTCTTTGTGGAGTTAAATATTTATTCAAATATATTATTCTATATTTTAATTATCTAAAATTATAAAATTATATAAGAATAATATAAATTAGTAAGTGTAATTATAATATAATATATTATCTTATAACTATTCTAATAATCTAATTAAATAATAATATATTTAAAATTCACACAATTACAATTACTATTGCAATTATTAATGTAAAAGTAATTGTAACATTTTCTTATAAAATAGTCAACGATAATATAATAAAAAAATATAAATATTCATATTTTATTTAATGTAATTATTCACATTTATATAAAATTTAATCTATTATAAATGTATAAATTATAATATATTAAGTAAAATAGTCATTAAAGAATTATAATGTATAATTTTTTAATTAAAATATTCACTAAATAAGTATAATACATAAAAAATATTCATATTCATATTTCTCCTCTAACCTTTTTATAAGATGTACATGTAAATTTTACTTAATAATAAATAAATTTAAAATATAAATATTAAATAACTTTTTAATAATAAAATATATATAGTTTTAAAAGAAAAACTATTATAGTAATAGTTTAACTATAATAAATTAATTATCTTATAACTATTTTAAAAATATTAAATATTATTTTTTTTATTACTTAATTTATTCTCCATATTCATATGTTTCTTCTTAAACAATTTATAAAATAATTTATTTACTCACTATTTTATATAATATTTTTTTTAAATATTGACAGAGTTGTTTATATTTTGGAAATGCTTAAACAACAAATTACAAGGCATTTTTTAGTCATAGGACACTAGTTTTTTTTCATACTTTTTAAACAACAAATTAGCAGCCAAATCAGTTGTATTTCTCACTAATTTGATTGATAGAAAAGATTATCAGTGATGTCAGTTATGAGTGGACGATGCAATACGAGATAGGCATGTATGACCATTAAAAGAGAGGGCACTAGTCTAGTGCAAATTTTTAGCTATTTAGCCAGAGCCCTTTTTTATGGGCCCTCTTTTTTTTTATGGTCATCCATCCCCATGGCAATGGCTAAAACCCAAACTAAAACATAAGGGAGAATGCTATTGCCATGCATATCCCATACCCATACATGCCTGTGGCTTGATGTGTCATCCTTGTCGTCCTATGTCCATATTTTGACGTTTTAACCATTATCATTTGTTGGGCGCTTGTGCAAGTTCAAGGTTATATTTGAATTTGAACTTCAAATATCTGTCTCCCGCCCAGTCCGCTCACGATACATTTGCCGAGCTCAGTTATATGATGTTTGCCTCTATTGTTACTATGATGTTTTTTTCCTCTCTATTGTTGCTTATTGTGGAGCAAATTTGTTGTTTTCGTCTGAGTTGGGAGGTGTTTAAAAAGTATTGAAGTTAAATCATTAAGGAGAAGATATTCAAAGCTCCGTAAAGTAAATTAAGCTTACCTATATTTAGTTATTTAATACCAATCAAATCTATACACTCGCCAAAGAATTCATTAAGATGTTGGCCAAAGAAAAATAAACAATAAAATGATTGAGATATATGAACCAATTCAAGTGGTAAAATAGTGGTATACATAAATTTAAAGTGTTTAAAATGTTGGGATAATATTATTATATGGTCAAATGGATCTTGGATGTTTAAAATGTTCACATAGTATTATTGTATAGTTAAATGAATCTTGGTTGTTTTTGTCTATCTTGTAGTAAGACACTATGTGGAGATCCACTTGGGTTAGACTTTGGTCATCTTGTTATGTTAGATATTATAGAAGTCTAAAATGGTCCTACAATAGAATTTCACATGTAATATTTTTGGATTAGTAGATAACATGTAAATTTGTGGAAGATACATTAAGTACAAGTCGCACAAGATTATCTCAAAAGTAAGTATGATGATTTCAAAAATGACATGTAGAGGACTATTTAAATTTGGTTATAAACTAGGATTGAAGTTTTGATGTAGAAAACTTAGTTTGCATTCAAAATTATAATAAGAGATTTTGGTCTTCATTTATAAATAAAGTGAGAGCTTTGTTTCTATAATGGTGAGTATTTATTTAGAATTTGTAAAATAGAAAATCAATCAAAATTATTAAAGTGGGTCATAATCATGATTACTATATTTTAAGAATGTTAAGATAAGAATAAAAATTCATTTATAAAAAAAATAAAAGTTTTGTTTGTGTAATGGTGAGTATTTCTTTACAATTTGTAAAATACAAAATTAATCAAAAGTTTTAAAGAGGGTCATAATCATGTTTACTATGTTTTTTTGAATTTTAAGATAATGATAAAAATAGAGTTAAGATAAGTTCAAATAAGAAACCAACAAGCAATACAAGAAAATAGTTGACATTAATACATAAATAAATGTTTTAAATACTATTGTAGGGAACAAGATTAGGCCATGTCTCACATACAAAAACTTGAAATTTAAAATATTCAAGAGTTTTAGCATATAACATAACCAATATCTTTGAATTGGTCAAATTAGATGCATCATAAATGTAGACATACATAGATAGCTCTATGTATATGGGTTAGAATTGGGAACAAAACCATCTTTTATCAACATGTCAAAATAATGCATGATAACATTTAGAATATACCTATGAATATATAACCAAACATACATGCTTTTGAAAAATTACAAAGAAATGATAATGAATCATGAAATATAATAATATTTGAGATTTTTATGGGATTATTTCTCCACATTTTAATTGAAAATTTACAACAATATATCATTGTGGTAATTAAAAAATTAAAATTAAAATATTACTATTTCAAGGTTGTATTCTTTATATGCGTATGAGTTGGCATCTCATAGTTCTAGCCTTGAAATAGCTTCTATGATATAAACAATTTGAAAAAAGTGTATAGATGTGTAATACACCTTCTAGACTCATTTGTGAGAGGAGATATGCATAAAAAATGAACAAATTATATAGTTACAAGAAAGTAAGCATAAAAATAATATATTATAACATAGTAATTTATATGGAGAAACTAATTTTGGGTGGAAATGCTCCTAATCCAAAATAGTTCAATGTGTATAACATATTTGTAAAATTGAAGCCTTTTGCAAGAGTATCTCTAAAAAAATTATCTAATGTAATTTTAACAACATAATAGGAAGTACACAAATCACTAAATAACTCTTACTCAATCACCAATAAAGAGAAATTTAGAATTGTGAATGATGAAGGTACACTCTGATACCACTAACGAAAGGCCACACCACCCTTACCAACTTATAACCAAAAATGCCACTAGCTCTTCTTCAACTTTATCCAAGATCCAAGTGTAAACTACCTCACATTCGGCGCTCTGTCTGCACACTCACAAGTCCATCACAATATTGTTGTAAACTATCTCACATTCGGCGCTCTGTCCACAGACTTAGGAAAACTCACTCTTCACTTCCTCGTTCTCTTTCACACCTTGAAGCCTTCCAAGCTTTCCAAGCTTCACCTTGCACAACTTCTACTTCTCGAGCTTTTCCTTCTCGAGCTTCTACTCCTCGAGCTTCTCCTTCTCAAGCTTCTCCTTGAGCTTCCACTTCTCAAGCTTCTACTCCTTGAGCTTCCACTTCTCAAGCTTCTCCTTCAGCTTGATTAGAAAAGCTCATATGCCTTGCTTAAATAGGCACTTACCACCCAATGCATGACTTATCCACAACCTTCTAGAATTCCTCCACAACCTTCTACAACTACCACAACTTTCTACAATATTCATAACTTTCTAGAATTCTACCCACACACCTCGATAAATGGAATGACAACCATTTTTATTTTTTATTTTTTCCATTATGCCACCTATGCACCTCAAAAATAGAAATCCCCTTTTCCTTTCTTTTCTCCTTTTTTCCCCTTTTTATTTTTTTAATTATTTCTCCTCTAATTTTCGTCACTTTTCTCTCTCCTCCAGAATTTTTTTTTTTTCAATTTTTTTTTTTTCAATAATTTTTCCATGCAAGATGCTCCTGCATCAGACTCCCCCGATAGATAGAAACATGTGTCCCACACTTTAACACCAAAAAAGAAAGATCTACCACCATCTTCATCTTCACCAAAGGTTTCCACCTCAACAGGGACAACAAAACCACCATGCAAATCTTTCACATCTGCATTACTCTATCAAACACCAAAATCTCAACCATCCAACCAACATGCTCATTCCCAGGAACAAACTGAACATAATGCTTCATTATCAAACTCCCATTTACATCAACAACTAGTGAATTCATACCCATAGCAACAAACCCCACATCAACAGCCACATGTAGATCTCCATCAATACATGCCAAACTCTCTACACCAGCAACCTCATTGCTCACAACAAGATGCTTTGCAAGATACTGTAAGTCACCACCAACAACTGGATCATCCACGACCGAGTGCTCCACAATCTCCATGTCAGACTCAACCATTTGATCATGAAAATCAACCTCTATCTCAACATCAACAACGTTAGGAATATCTTCAGCAACAACCTCTAGTTGCTTTGCAAGTTCTGCATCAGACTCCACAAACTAATCAGCAAAACCAACCTCTTCCACCTTGACCTTCTCAGCTTGATCAACCAATCTAGCATCCAACCGAGCAAACATCTTAGAAAAATTCCTCTCCACTATATCATGGATTTTCGCAATCATCTTAGGGTCCAATCCTCTTAGAGCCATCTCCCAAGATCTTCGTAAACCCTCTGCAACAAATCCTTCCCACACTCCTTGTGACAACCAAATTGTTTGCAAGTCAGATCGCAACCTGCCACCTCGCACGAATAATCAGGAACCACATCACAAGTCTAGGACAACAGATTTGCAATCCACCAGCTCTCCATAATCATGCCTCAACAAGTTCAGTTTTCCATCTCCGCATCAATCAATCAATCTGCATTTCCTCCCAAGGTCCTGGTGCAAATTGCCTCAACTTCGACGATCTGTTTACACGCTTAGGAACTCCCACTCTAATAAACTTCACCCAACCAAGGTCCTGGTACAAACTGCCTCACACTTTAGCGATCTGCTTGTACACTCAGGAACTCTTGCTCTGATACCACTTGATAGAGGTCCGCTCTGATACCACTAATGACGGTATGCTCTGATACCACTGATGAAGGTACACTCTGATACCACTAACAAAAGGCCACACCACCCTTACCAACTTATAACCAAAAATGCCACTAGCTCTTCTTCAACTTTATCCAAGATCCAAGTGTAAACTGCCTCACATTCGGCGCTCTGTCTACACACTCACAAGTCCATCACAATCTTGCTGTAAACTGCCTCACATTCGGCGCTCTATCCACAGACTCAAGAAAACTCACTCTTCACTTCCTCCTTCTCTTTCACACCTTGAAGCCTTCCAAGCTTTCCAAGCTTCACCTTCCACAACTTCTACTTCTCGAGCTTTTCCTTCTCAAGCTTCTACTCCTCGAGCTTCTCCTTCTCAAGCTTCTCCTTGAGCTTCCACTTCTCAAGCTTCTCTCCTCGAGCTTCCACTTCTCAAGCTTCTCCTTCAGCTTGATTAGAAATGCTCATGTGCCTTGCTTAAATAGGCACTTACCACCCAATGCATGACTTATCCACAACCTTCTACAACTACCACAACTTTCTACAATATTCATAACTTTCTAGAATTCTACCCACACACCTTGATAAATGGAATGATAACCATGTTTATTTTTTATTTTTTCTATTATGCCACCTATGCACCTCGAAAATAGAAATCCCCTTTTCCTTTCTTTTCTCCTTTTTTCCCCTTTTTATTTTTTTAATTATTTCTCCTCTAATTTTCGTCACTTTTCTCTCTCCTCCAGATTTTTTTTTTTTTCAATTTTTTTTTTCAATAATTTTTCCATGCAAGATGCTCCTGCATCAATGAATCATAGTTCATTTACAAAGACCATTGGTTAAAAATGACCCATAATTGCACTATAATTAACCCAAGTTATAATACAAAGAAGAATTATGGTATGTATTTGAGTTTTCCCTTCTAGAGATTAATGTGTTTTTAGAAGTTCATTAAAGAAATTTTCTTGAGATCTCTAGGGATATTTGTTAGACTTGAAGCAAAATAGAGTAAAACAGTGACTCAAAAACCAAATCATGAGATAAAACTCTCCTTCACTCCAATACATACAAAACTCAAGAGGGTGATCCTAAACATGAATAAAAATTCAAATGATATACTTGTAACTTTGGTGCAAGATTTTAACAAACAAGCTAAATCAAATATTATTAGTGATGAAATCACTACTTGTTCTAGCCATTATCATTATAAATAAACCTTGGAAAAAAATCTAACATGAGGTGTTAAAGTATGAATAATTAGATACAAGAGATTAAAATATAATCATAATAGCTATACCCTTAATTTTATCATGAATAAGCAAATAAATAATTAGTTATGAGTATGACATAGATTTATTATATAACAATTGAAACATTTTGTTAAATATTTGTAGATTTACAGAAATCCTATTTGCACCTATCATGAATTCATATATGCATAGATTTCCTCTATTCATTGTCTATTTGTGCAAAAACTATGTGTAAAGCTCTCTTTGAATTAGCCTTGCATTTTCTACACTCCTTAAACATTAACACCAACATACTAATCTACCATTATTTATTTTCTTCCAATCACAACTCTAATATATATTCATTTGTCATTTAAATATCAAAAGGTTTATTTAACTTAGAGATTATTTTCTCCCTCATTCTAGAAAATCTCTTATAGTTTTAAAGGAGATGTATTTGACATTTTTGTTCAAACTTCATTATACTTATAGTGACGTATCAATTTATTTTTTGTCATCTATTTTGTTTACAATATTTTTTTACCTTGTTTGTGGGGATGTAAACATCAAAATGGGGGTTTAAAAACTCCTAAAAAGAATCTAAACAAAGTGACCTCCAACATTTTGTTTTGGCCTTTAGTGTGCACCAATGAGGAAGGACATTGGTTGGTATGGATTTTCATTTATTGTATCTTACTAATATTTTCTTATTTCCTTTTACTCTTTTCATTAGTTTAATTAATCTCAAAATTTACTTACATTCTTGTATTTTTATTACATTTAATTTATGGTCTGTGAAGTACATTTCAATCTATACAAAATAGTATTGGTATGGGACTTCTTTGCACAGAACATTTATGTGTTATGTTATCATCTTACATATGTCATCACATCCTAGATGGAGATCTCAAAAAAAAAAAATCTAGAAGGTCCTTATGAACACTTTTTTTGTGAAAAAATGTATTAATATTTTCCTTTATGGAATCTTGTTGTTTAGATATGTTTTGCTGGAAGTCTAATTGGGAAATGAGATACTAAGAAAGGGGGGTATCAGGGGTGAGTCAAAATCTATAACACTTTTCACTTCTGGAACAAAATAATAGATTAATTGCATTCACTCCCAATCCATCTCCTATCTTAGATCTCATACCATATAAACATAAACTATAAACTAAAATGAAATCTATATAAGCATAACATCCATGAAAATAGAAACACATAACACAAATATTTTGGTAACCTAGAAACCCTCCAAGGTGAAGGTAAAACTAGGGAGGGGATGACACCTAAAAATCTTTATTGCTGCAACAACAAAGTTTGCTTGTTAGGGCTACAACTTGATCACTTCTGATGATCTACCATGTGAGGGGTGTACTTGGTTAAAAGCAATACAAGGTTGTTAAGACTACCTTTATTAAAGTGTTTAAACTCATAATGAAGTAAGCATTGTGTTAGGAGATTTAACAAGGTCCGTTAAAACCACTCTATTAAGAGATTTGTCGTGATAAATTGGTTAGAATGTCTTAGTACATGATCCTTCGGTATTATCTCACAAAGATGATTATGAATCTTCCCTCTTCAATGTCTAAATCTATTCTCCTTATCTAATATTCTCTGTTCTACCCTTCACTGTTGGTTTTCTTTCTCTAATCTCTTTATCAAACTTAGCCTTCCTTACTCTGCCCTTAGCTTGTCCACACATTCACACTCATCTCACATTCATCACACTCCTTCATGCTTCCATAATGATTTAGGGTTAGATCCCTTCTTCAATAGATAATCATGGAAAGTTTTAGATCATAATCAATAATCCACAATTCATTATTTTATCATTTAACCCTTTTAATTTTCTGATTGGTTAATCTACCTTTCTTGGGATTAATGCCTTCTAAAAAAATGTGTAATTTTCTCCTTAGTTGACTCTACCATCCATAAACGTCACATATAAGTCAACTAGAAAGATTTACGTAAGTGTTTGTGCCATTACAAACACATAGCCAAAATTGATTTACTTGGCAATTGAATGCTCTGATGCTCTGACATAACTAACATGCATGCCCTCTCTCATCTTCTATAGGCTCGACATGTACTCACACCAAATGAACTCCACACTATATGAACAACATGATGTGAAATTCCCTAGATATAGTTCTTACTAAATAAAAATGTATTACTATCATTACAAGATTTCATAGTTTCAAATTTTTCATGCATCGAGAAAAGACATTTTTAATGCATCCCTTTAACGTCCACAAGAGGTGAGATTCAAAATGTTATCAATAATTTTTTTTCTTCTCCTAAACATTACAAGATGCATATGCTACAATCCAATACATTTGGATTAAATTTTGCAAACTGAACCACACATTGGTCATGAGGCATATGAATTCAAATATCCTATATTGTCAGATGAACTACATCTTCCTAAATATTCTAGATTTGTATTCGTCAGGTATTTGTTGAAAATGCATTTCAGCTAGTCATAGAAGTTACAAGATGACCAAGGCATCTCCCCACCAAAATTAGGGTGCGTCAAAATCAAAAGAAAGGTGCCTCTTTAGAATCGATCTAAATCTAAATTAACCTATGGCTAACATCTGAAAAATATTAAATTGATATGTATAGTTTATCATTCTAATCCCTACCCTTACTCCATTCAACAATGATTGACATATTGCTTATAAACTCAATGCAATGATCATCAAGATAGCTACTTGACTTATTGAGGTCATATCACATAAAATTGTGACATGTTCCTTTCAAATTGAATAGGATGTTCACTTAAAAAGCCATAAGAATTCGGGTTATATAGCATCAAAATTTGTCTCAAAAAATTTAACATAATAGTGATACTCTTCATTCTTATATAGCATCAAAATTTGTCTCATGAAATTTAACATAATAGTGATGCTCTTCCCTGCAATGGACATTGAAACTTCAAAATCCTTGGCAAAAGGGAAAGCATAAGAAATTACAATTTATACAAACCATGAAAGTTAGATAGTGGTCATATAGCAGGCCTTCAACAACGTGTATCTAAGAGTTATTATTAAGACACTAATTGATTCTTTGTCAATTGAACCATGGTTTAAGACTTGAAAGCACTTTGGGGTTTTTGTCAAAAAAATTCTAATCGACTGGTAGATCTATATAAAGTGAAATTGATCAATTCCATGAAAGTGCAATACAATACCAACTTGGAAACTATTCAACTGGGGTTAAATCTATGATAATAGTCCAATAGGAAGCCATGTTAACTAGATGCATTTCACTTGCCAAGTTAATCAAAATAGTTATCCATTTTCATTAATTTTGTTAGCATTCAAAATCAACAACATCCTAATATCTCTTAAATCATCAAACAATTGTCACAATTTATTAGAATTCAAAATCCTTGTACGGATCGAGAGTACTAGAAAATTAAGACTATAAATTTGACAAGTGTAGGCATGCATAATCTTGAGCTCTCCTTCCCTCACCTAAAAGGCCTTCCAATTTCTCCACATTCCATCTCTTCCCAAAATATTAGGATATAGAGACGCATGAGATTTTTTTGGAGAAGGAAATTCACTTTGAGGAAAGTTCACCCAGCTTGTCCTCTACTTGTCTTCGCACATCATACATAGTGGAAACTGATAGTGACACGTGTGATAGTGCTTCAACAAGTTCAGACATGTGGAGTTCTATCGACAGTTGCAATGAGAGGCCACATCATTCTAGTCCACATGCTTACATTGCCACAGTGAAAGGTCCATCATAGCATGGTACATCTCGTCTTCCAGCTCCAGCTTCAGTTGACTTGGGAGACAAACTTGCAGAGTTACATCTTCTTAATGATGAAGGTGATCCTTCTATAGTTGTTGTGAGGGCTCAGTCTGACCCTCATGTCCATTCTCTACATGATCAATCTTGAAAGGTTGGCGTGATTGTGGATCCTTATGAATAGCAATTAGTGGAGGTCTCTTTGTTAGTTGAGGAGACTGATGGTTCAGTGGAATAGGTTCAACAGACATCCTTGCCTGATTTGCATTTGTTCTTTTCAGCACAGTTGGAAGAAGTGAGCATCAGCATCAACTCAAGGATACTTGAGTAGGTTTCAGGGCCATCACACATCTTCAAGATTGTACTGTTGGCATTGTTTCTTCCTAAGGGGAGGAACACCATTCTGCATTCTTGGACCAGCTTCTTCATCGAAGCAGCTTTCACTTGTCAGCATTCTTCTTTTGGGGGGACCTTATTTTGTCTCTCTTCCTTCTCTCATTCTCTTATGTATATACTGGATGTATGTCGTAATGGGGGGGTCTTGATTACTCCATCCATCGATGCATCCTTATTTATCTCTCTTTTTGGGGGAGGGTTTTTCCCATGAGGTTTTCTCTCTTTCTCTGCTTTATGAGAGATTGCATCTTCATTATGTACATGCGTACCTAACATGGCATAGTAGTCGGGACCCATTATGCATCTTCATCCTAGTTTCATAAGCTTAAGGGCATTCCCCTAAGTTGCACTTAAGGGGGGGTGTTGGTGTAAATAAGTATTTACTATTTACACTTACTTAAGTTTACTTAGGTTAATGCATTATTTTATTATTTTGTATTATTTTATTATTTCTATTTATGAGACACTTAGGAGTTTGTGCATCTTTTTGAGTTGTTATGTTGACAACACAGGAGTACACAACTCTATTTTAGCACATGGTGTCTACAACACTGATTTGCGTGTCACACCCTGGTAGGCTTATCCTCACATCCTCGCACATAATTTCGTGCTTAATGGAGGATAACCCATATCTAGTGGACATGTGCTTGGTTGTTGACATATCATGTAGCTGATTATGAGGCATTCTAGATGTATCTCAAAGGCCTTTATATACAGGCAATCCTAGTGTACTCTTAACATGGCATATTGAATATATCGTCATTCTTATCATACTCTCTCTCTCTCTGGTCTATTGAGCGCTTGTCTTTGAGTTCTTAGTTCCTGGGTGAATTTTTCCCTTAGGAAAATTCTTACACTATTCATTAACTACCCTTTTTTAATATTGATTTTTGACCTAGACATCAAGATTGGACCTATATGATATGAATTCAGATCCAAAACTCTAAATGTAGAAAAAAGACCCATATCAAAAATGAGAGAGCTTTCCAAAAATGTTAGAATTTTGAAAATATCTTTTCATTTGTGCCCTAGGGAGCCATTTTGTCAAAATAGACCATTTTTACAAATCAAATTATTGAGCCTCAATATGATCTCTAAAATCAAAACACAAAGAACCAATCCTATTTAAAATTCAAAGTCCTTTCCAAAAATGTGATTTTTTCTTAAAAATGTACTAATTTGCACCTTAAAAATATTTTTCATGAAAAATCAAGAAAAATTTATTAAAAATAGAAAATATCTTTGAAAAATCTAAAAATTTCACTAAAGCTTCTCTGATGTGTTGCCAACTTGAAAAGAAAAAATTAGACCAAAACACTAAGCTTTTGGAAGATATGATCAAATCTTTAAGATCTAGGGTTTTTCATCTCCAAACTAATCCGTACTAGGGGGTTGGATCTAAAAATGCCCAAAACCAACAAGTAAAGGTGGGTTGCCCCATGGTGGGTGTTAAAAATGTGTGCTTAAAATGTGAGCACACTTCTATGAGTCAATATTTCCAAGATTGCTCAAGAATGAGGTCTCGAATGGCAGCTCATAGCTCTTTATTCATGGAGTGCAAGGGTTTGTAATGAAGTCCTTTAGTTTTGACCTAGTTTGTGCCCATGCAAGTACACCATAAAATGAGTGTAATGCCCCGCCAAGGGATCCAAAGAATTAACCTAGAATTTCACTAACATTTTTTTTTTTCATGATAGTAAACATCACATATAACTTATGCACAATAACGGAAGCAATAGCAATGTCCATCTTAAAGTAAACATAACATACATAACAGATTGCATTCTTTAAAAATCCCTTAACGTTGAATTACATACAAGAATCCATCTAGTACAACATCCACATGAAATAATAATGATAAGTCCAATGTTTAAACATTACATTTCCAAATGCTCAATCATCCTCTGTACATGTCATAGGGTATGACAAGCTCAAAGAATATACATATGTAGAATAAGGAACATCATCCTATTCCAATCCATGATACATCAAAGTAGAGATAATCACATGATACATCATCATAGAAGACATATACATCCATCATAAAGATCAAACAAAATAAACTAAGTGCACGGTTCCTCCGAACCGTTAATAGCATCATTAGACCATCATGGATCCTAGCCATCCCTCCATGCATAACATCCCAAATCACCGAAGAGATCATCGGTATTAACATAGTAGGAATGTCACTCCTAACATATACAACATCATATGTAGAAAGTAATTTAACATGCAAATATAAACATAAGATAACATCATCTAACATATGCTAATCATGAATGAAAAAAGATACATATCCACCATCACGAAGGACGCATCAGCCACGATGTCTCAATGAGTCTCAATTGATAAGAGTGGAAAATACACTACCACCCGACCGCATGGTACCTAAGTGGTCCACTCCCACCATGCTGAGGAGATAATCTCAAGTCCCAAATAGGCTATCAAAATCACATAGCACATATCTCTATAAGTCCAAGAATCCTAAAAGTATACTAACTGTAGGTTCCAATCACAAAACTGACATCTACTTCCCAGAGGCACACAATGACATGTAGGAACCTACTATGCAAGTGGGAATGTGTCATCACATTTATCATGTACAAGTTACCCTGGCAGTTAGCTAAACTCCACGGGTCCATACTGATCTCATGCGGCTACTAGTATCCTCTCATACTGACAAGGCATACTATGGAATGCAAGGTCGCAACCATGTGTCTCACTACTCCCATCCTAGCCTATACAAGCGCTCAAGGCATGGGCGAGAACAAAACACTTATCTTTTTAGGTTCATTCAGTTAGTATTAGGTGTAAATGTTATCACTTATTAATCCAACTCACAATGAGTTACCCTGGCAGCCTCTTAGGACCCCGGCCCCCATTGCAAGCCACTTCCCGTCACTACATGCAAATATCCTACCCTAATGCTCATGGACTCATAAATCTCAAAATTAAAAAAGATAATCCATAATAAAATCATCAAATATGCATAAAAGCATCAAATCTCCATGAGCTAACATCCATAGAAAATCATGACCACAACAACTCTCTATTGGCAACTGAAGTATCACTGATAATCAAATATCCAATGGTTCTCAATAACCAAAATATATCTCAATCATACCAATCGAAGACTCCAAAAATGGTTGAGTCAAACATGTCACAACATGACATCATCAAGAATAAATCCACATCTCAGTCCCATCATGGCGACTAGAAAATAACCAAGGATAACTGATTGATGACCAAAATAATGGTTAGGTCAAGAGTCTCATACACAAGAATCTCAACTATAACAATTAGTAATCACATCCAATACATAGAGCATTCCATCACAAACCATGGTTGGGTTTATAAAGATCGAGATTAAAACATCATCATGACATCACAATCACAAAACCCCCAAGCCTCTGGTAGACGTCCTATAACTGGTCAACACTAGTCAACCCAAAACCCAAAACAATAGCATAAAGAATACACAATGTAAACACATGTTTTGGTTTTGCTAAGTTTTCAAATTTGAATTCAAATGCAAAAGTCTCAGTTTACGTTTCCAAGTTTAGAGAAAGAATTAGAGGAACATTTTGTACGTTTTTCCATGCATTGTTTTTGGATGGATAAAAATTTTCCTTTATAAAACTAAAATCCAATTTCCAATTATAATATTTTATTGAAATCGTTCCCCACCAACCTTTTAATTAAATTTCATATACTCTATATATTTTATAATTTAAAACTATTAATTAAATTTTAATAGATAAATTATAAAATTACAAAATTATTCATTTTTATAAAAAAAAAGAATTCTTAAATCTTTTATCAAATAATTTTAAATTTATTAATAACATATTTACATATTACATATTACATATATATATATATATATATATATATATATATATATTTATTTATTTATTTATTTATTTATTTATTTATTATTATCGAATAACATTGATATTTATTATTATCGCGTTTTATAAAATCGAATAACATCGAATTCAATTGAAACGAAATAATATATGAAAACCGATTACGATTTCATTTATATCAAATGTTAAAAGAACTTTTAAACAAGCATATATTCGTGACCCGCGGATCGCAAGGTACACTGCGATCGCAAGTACACTACAAACTGCAGGTACTCTGCGGTACCGCAGTCCGTTTGGCATTGCCGCCGGCGGGGGTGGGAAAAAATCACGTCCCCTCCGCCCATTCACATTTTAAATTATATTTTTTAATGTTGTGTTTTATTAAAACGCCTTCCTCGATCGCGATGCGTCATTCGCTCGCTATGAAATATATGACATTCAAATTTTTAATGAAATATATATATTTATGTATATATGCATATGTATATGTATATATATATATATATATATATAAAAGTATATATGTATATATATATGTGTGTGTATATATATATACAGAATTTAATCAAATATCACAATTTATAGACATATATATATATAATTGAATTTATATATATATATATATATATATATATATGTATATATATATATATATATATATATATATATATATATATGTATATATATATGTATTCAGATTTGGAAATATAAATATATATAAATTTTAGTTCTCAGAATTTTCCTATAATTTTTTAAATCACAAAATTATCTAAATATTAATCAAATGGATTTGGCCACAATTTAAACCCTAGCCCCATCTTCCTTTTAGATCTATGCAAATAAAATTCTCAAATAAATTTAATTGCCCATATTGAAAATGCATAAAAATATGAAATTCCTCAGAAGACATACGGAAGACACGAAGAAGACAGGGAATGCAAGATGCGGAAATAGCATAAGTAAAATCACAAGAATCTACCCGAATTATGATGCTAAATCGCTCTTTCTCAGAAAACCCGCAGAGCAAGCTCCCTTCTTCAGAATTCTCGAATCCTCCAATGCTCCAATTGCACTCCAAATGCTATATCTAAGCTTCTAGGAATGCTTCAATATAAAGAGCTTTCAGGAAACATCTAGAATGCTTCTAGAAACAGCTGGAAGGTGTCACCAACTAAGCATGGATCTTTTCCAACCTTCAAGATGAGCCATAGGGTTGTAGACACCATGTGCTTAATTGATGCACTAACCCCCGTGTTGTTGACACTTGAGAAATAGAAAATGCGTTAATTCCCATGCAAGCTTATAACTCCAATTTACTTTTAAAATAATTTCTATTTAAATTTTATAACTTTCATTTTAATTTTTTATAACTTTTATTTTAATTTTTATAACTTTTATTATTATTATTTATTTATTATTTTATTATTTTTTTATAATTATTATTAATTTTCTAATTTTCTTTTATTTAATTCTTTTTCCTCAATTAATTCTCATTTAATTAATTATACTCAAAATATCAAAGATCGTGATATTTTATTAATTTTCTCCAAAATAAATAATTTATTAATTAAATCTATTTATTAAGACTTAATTAATAAACAATTCACCATAGACCTCCAAGATAAAATATGAAAACTCATCATAGAACAAATCATACAAAATCAGTCTAAAGATTTAAAAATCACGAAATATGTCATCCGACATATTCGGTGGGTACTCAACTCTGATACTTGTCCTAACTCACTAGGACAAATGGTTTAAGGGTTTGGGATTTGGACTTGAGAATTTATCTCCCTTCTCTTATCATTGAGATAGTATAATAGGGTACGCTCATCCTGGCAATTCAGGGAAGTCAATACCCGGTACTTGCAACCTGCAGAAAAACCATACATGTACATACAATATATAATGCTAAGCTAAACAGACAATGGTAGGAAGTGGTGCATCGTGTAGATCCCGACTAAGCAGGTGACTATGACTCCCTTCCTTAACCACATCAGAAATGCCATACAATAAGAAAACACGCACACCATACACATGCAAGTATGGGGTAAGTATCCATAATAAAACACATGAGATAATAAACCATCTAACTAATCATCATTAATAACTGAAAACAATATAATGATCATCATGTATGCATGAAATGTAGAATCTAAATGATCACATCATATAACCACTGAATCCATAACATAATGTCTGATAGTCTCAAAACAATACCACTAATCCATCAACATAATACTAGTCCATCAAAGTCTGATAATAATAGCAACAATGAGTCTAGAAAAGATGTGAATGAGGGTAGGCACTACATCCACCCCCCCCCTTGGATTAGGCTTACTCCTGGAAGCCTACAAACAAGTAGGGATATAACTCACGTAATCTAGCTGCATCCTCCCAAGTAGTTGAAGAATCATCAGTAGGGTCCCATTGGACCCTTACCTTCTTGATGGTTCGACCCCTGAGGGTCAACCCCCGCTGCTCCAAAATACGAACCGGCTCCAAAGCCAACTGCCCATCCTCTACCTGCAACTCATTCCAATCAAGAACATGCACAATATCAGGAATATATTGCCTAAGCACTGAAACATGGAAAACATCATGAATGCGAGCTAGGCTGGGCGGTAGAGCAAGATGATAAGCAACCGAGCCAATCCTCTCTAGAATCTCGAATGGTCCCACAAAATGAGGTGCTAGCTTAGAACCCTTTCCGTACCGGATCGGACTCTTTTGTGGACACACTCTCAAGAAAACCTTATCACCCACAGCAAACTACTTATCTATCCTATGAGCATCAGCATACTTCTCTGCCTATCCTGTGTCATAGTCAAATGCTCACGGATACGCACTACCTATTGCTCCATATCACGAAGCATCTCAGGACCCAATAGAATGTGATCCTCGAGGCTGTCCCAACTCAATGGTGTACGACATGGATGTCCATATAATGCCTAAAAAGGTGCCATGCCAATAGAACTATGATACCCATTGTTGTAAGCAAACTCCACTAGGTAGAGATAGTCCTCCCAATGTGTCTGCCTATCCATCACATACATCCGTAGCATATCCTCCAAAACCTGGTTCACCCTCTCTGTCTAACCATCAGTTTCTGGATGATATGTCGAACTGAAGTTTAGCTGCACTTCAAACTCATGCTACAACGATGTCCAGAATGCGGATGTGAATACAAGATCCCTGTCAGAAATGATCTTTCTAGGAATACCATGTAATCTCACAATGTCATGCATGAAGACATTCGCTACAGAAGCTGTTGTATAGGAAGACCTGATCGGTGAAAAATGCGCCACCTTAGTCAATCGATCAACGGTAACCATGATAGCATCATGACGTCGAACTGTCATAGGTAATCCTACTATAAAATCTATGGAGATGATATCCCACTTCCAAGAAGGAATGAGATTTGGCTGCAATAGTCCTGCCGGGTGCTGGTGTTCTGCCTTGACTCTCTGACACTCAAGACACCTAGCCACACAATCAGCAATATCTCGCTTCATCCCAGACCAAAAGAACAAATGTCTCAAATCAGCATGCATCTTCTTGACACCTGGATGTGCTGAGTAAGGTGTACGGTGGGCTTCTGCCAGAATCAAGGTGTGAAGCTCATCCAGTAATGGCACATAAATCCTCCGCAAATGTCTCAAAAGACCATCTGATTCTCGAATGTAACCTGAAAACTTACCTTCCAAGGGTCTTCCTGAATCAATCTCTCTGCACACTTCCTAATACCAAGAATCCATAGGAAGTGCCTAAAGAATCTGACTCCTCAAATCCACATTAAGAGTCACAGATGATAACACATGTCTCCTATGACTCAAAGCATCCATCACCACATTCTCCTTGCCCTGAATGTACTTAACCTTAAAATCATACTCGCATATAAATTCCATCCATCGTCTCTGGCGAGCATTCAAATTAGGCTGAGTAAAAATGTACTAAAGACTACAATGATCGCTATGTAGCTCAAACCTGTGCCCCAACAAGAAATGTCTCCATCTTGTCAAAGCATGAACTACTGTTGCTGACTCAAGATCATGCGTAGGATAATTTAACTCATGATCCTTGAGATTGTGTGATTCATACGCAACCACCCGTCCATTCTGCATCAACACTGCCCCAATTCCTTCAAGAGAAGCATCTGTACACACCATGAAATCACCTTTTGGATCAAGTACAGCTAAAATCGGTGCACTAGTCAAAAGCTCCTCGAGCCTCTGAAAAGCTTCCTCACATTTCTCTTTCCACACAAACTTCTTACCTTTCCTCTGAAGAGAAGTGATAGGATGTGCTATCCTAGAGAAGTTCTAGACAAATCTGCGATAATAACCAGCTAGGCCCATGAAACTACAAATCTCTGACACATTAGTCAGTATAGGCCACTCTATTATCTCCTGAATCTTTGCAGGATCCACTGAAATACCATCACCTAAAATAACATGCCCTAAATACTGAATCTTCGATTTGAAGAATTCACACTTAGCTGCATTGGCATAAAGCTGATTGTCTCTCAAACACTGCAAAACCAACCGCAGGTGTTCCTCGTGCTCCTTCTGAGTCATAGAATATATCAATATGTCATCAAGAAACACGAGAACAAACCTGTTAAGATATGATCGAAAAACACCATTCATCAAACTCATGAACACCGATGGAGAGTTAGTCAACCCAAAAGGTACCACTGTGAACTCGTAATGCCCATAGCGAGTTTGAAAAGCGGTCTTGTGAATGTCAGCTTCCTTGATGCGAAGCTGGTGGTATCCTGACTTAAGGTCAATCTTAGAGTGGTACAAATATAAATTTAATAGTCACACTTAGCTGCATTGGCATAAAGTTGATTGTCTCTCAAACACTACAAAACCAACCGCAGGTGTTCCTCATGCTCCTTCTGAGTCTTAGAATATATCAATATGTCATCAAGAAATACGAGAACAAACCTGTCAAGATATGATCGAAAAATACCATTCATCAAACTCATGAACACCGATGGAGCATTAGTTAACCCAAAAGGTACCACTATGAACTCGTAATGCCCATAGCGAGTTCGAAAAGCGGTCTTGTGAATGTCAACTTCCTTGATGCGAAGCTGGTGGTATCGAAGCGGCTTTCACTTGTCAGCATTCTTCTTTTGGGGGGGAGCCTATTCTGTCTCTCTTCCTTCTCTCATTCTCTTATGTATATACTGGATGTATGTCATAATGGGGGGGTCTTGATTACTCCATCCATCGATGCATCCTTATTTATCTCTCTTTTTGGGGGAGGGTTTTTCCCATGAGGTTTTCTCTCTTTCTCTACTTTATGAGAGATTGCATCTTCATTATGTGAATGCGTACCTAACATGGCATAGTAGTTAGGACCCATTATGCATCTTCATCCTAGTTTCATAAGCTTAAGGGCATTCCCCTAAGTTGCACTTAAGGGGGGGTGTTGGTGTAAATACGTATTTACTATTTACACTTACTTAATTTTACTTAGGTTAATGCATTATTTTATTATTTTGCATTATTTAATTATTTTTATTTATGAGACACTTAGGAGTTTATGCACCTTTTTGAGTTGTCATGTTGACAACACAGGAGTACACAACTCTATTTTAGCACATGGTGTCTACAACACTGATTTGCGTGTCACACCCTGGTAGGCTTATCCTCTCATCATCGCACATACTTTCGTGCTTAATGGAGGATAACCCATATCTGGTGGACATGTGCTTGGTTGTTGACATATCATGTAGTTGATTATGAGGCATTCTAGATGTATCTCAAAGGCCTTTATATACAGGCACTCCTAGTGTACTCTTAACATGGCATATTGAATATATCGTCATTCTGATCATACTCTCTCTCTCTGGTCTATTGAGTGCTTGTTTTTGAGTTCTTAGTTCTTGGGTAAATTTTTCTCTTAGGAAAATTCTTACACTATTCATTAACTACCCTTTTTTAATATTGATTTTTGACCTAGACATCAAGATTGGACCTATATGATATGAATTCATATCCAAAACCCTAAATGTAGAAAAAAGACCCCTATCAAAAATTAGAGAGCTTGCCAAAAATGTTAGAATTTTGAAAATATCTTTTCATTTGTGCCCTAGGGAGCTATTTTGTCAAAATAGACCATTTTTTACAAATCAAATTATTGAGCCTCAATATGATCTCTAAAATCAAAACACAAAGAACCAATCCTATTTATAATTTAAAGACCTTTCCAAAAATGTGATTTTTTCTGAAAAATGTGCTAATTTGCACCCTAAAAAGATTTTTCATGAAAAATCAAGAAAAATTTATTAAAAATAAAAAATATCTTTGAAAAATCTAAAAATTTCACTAAAGCTTCTATGATGTGTTTCCAACTTGAAAAAAAAAATTAGACCAAAACACTAAGCTTTTGGAAGATATGATCAAATCTTTAAGATCTAGGGTCTTTCATCTCCAAACTAATCCGTACGAGGGGGTTGGATCTAAAAATGTCCAAAACCAACAAGTAAAGGTGGGTTGCCCCATGGTGGGTGCTAAAAATGTGTGCTTAAAATGTGAGCACACTTCTATGAGTCAATATTTCCAAGATTGCTCAAGAATGAGGTCTTGAATGGCAACTCATAGCTCTTTATTCATGGAGTGCAAGGGTTTGTAATGAAGTCCCTTAGTTTTGACCTAGTTTGTGCCCATGCAAGTACACCATAAAATGAGAGATTAAAAGATCCAATATGCATGAAAATGGATATGAAAGCTAATCTATATGATAACAATACAAAACAATGCAAGATTTAATCTATGAAAGCAAGATGTAAGCTAATATGAAAATGCATGGATGAGATATGATAATGGAAGCCATGGATGCATGACAGAAGAAGACTAGAAGATAAAAGTTCTCCACAAAAAGCTTTAGTATTCAAACTCCTTCAAAAATTGTTCTCCAAACTTGCAGTATAACAATAGCATTGTGTGTGTGTGTGTGTGTGTGTGTGTGTGTGTGTGTGTGTGTGTGTGTGTGTGTGTGTGTGTGTGTGTGTGTGTGAAATGAGGAGAGGGCTCTCCCTTATAAAGAAGATTGGACAATCAAGATTAAGAGGCAAAAATATTTGATCAAGGGTGAATAAAGAATGATTCGTGTGAAATAAAGATCCACCTTGATGAGAAAATAGGAAAAGAATTAAATGAAATCCCACTTAGAAATATGTGCATTTAAGTGTAGAGGATTTTTTAAGTTTTATTTCTTTTATTTCCTCTTTAAGTGGGGATTTATTTAATTAAAAGGGAGCAAGTTATTTTAATTAAATAGAAAATATTTTATTTAATTAAATGAGGGGTCTTTCTCTTAATTAATTAAATGTGGATGAATTATTTAATTAAAAGAGAGGTTTTCTTTTAATTAGATGGGGACTTATTTTATTTAATTAAAAGGGAGATTTTCTTTTAATTAAATAAGACTTAGGATAAATGATCAACCTTAGAAAATATTGAAATAATCAAATTTGATCTAGGAAATTGATTTGAATTGATTTAATAAAATATTGCAAGCTATTGATTTGGGAAATTGATAAATTGAATAATGGGGGCCCATAGTCTAGGTGGCCATTTTAGGGTGCATACATGTTGAAGGTTCCAAACATTCCTTATGTAGTCCAGAGTGGAAAATAAATAAAGGAATAATGTACTGAGAAAAAAATTGGCAAAGAGAAATGTGGTTGGTGAGTTTTCCATTGAATAGAAAATATAATGGAAAATTGGTTTGACAATGTCACATCCAGTAAATACATAACTAGTAATTCTTAAGAAGTCCATAAAGAAATAAAAATGAGGGGATCTTAACAAAATCTAGCCTCTTATCTATTATTTTAATCCCGGGTTTAAAATTGCACCAAGTGTGCCAGGCCATATACAGGATGCAACATTTGAAATTGGGGTTTGAAATTCTTGAGAAGTCCCAAAAGAATCAAAAACATATATGAAGAGATCTTAGCACAATCTATCCTTAATAGTTCTTTTTATTCCCTGATAGTTACAACAAGCTAAATCCCTTAACTAGGTAGATCCTAACATATCTTTATTGTAAATACTTTAATAGGATGACACTTTATATAGTGTTTGAATTCCTCTCACAAGGCTAATCAGGTAGCAAGATAAACCTCCTAACATGGCTAGAGGTAAATATTGTAACTTAGTGACTCCTAATAGGATATTTTCTTGACTAAACTTATTGTAAAATCCTAAAAAGGCTAAGCTCTTAGTTGGGCGTACTTCTAAAGAGTACATTCATATTCGTGGTCATCAATGCTAGTGTAATTTTTCCCAAACTATTTTTTCATGGAAAAAATACCTATGTCATGTGTTGAATTTGTGTGGATTCTTAAATCTCTTAGTGCATAATTTATTAAAAGCAAAAAGTTATCTATCGCATGCATGTGGTGAAGGTTCAAAGGATAAAGGTTTATCATTTTTTTTGTTTTGTTTAATGGTAGATTATTGACTCAACCTCACTCTATAATTTTAAGGCCCGATTATTTCAACAAGTCATTTTCACAATGCATTCATTTTAATTTTCCTTCTATGCCATGAATAAACTTAATGTCATTTGATCTCATTGACAAATGGATAGTTATATAGGAAATTCACCCTTTATTATTCATCAATTATTGCCTTTTAAAAGAAACACATATCATTTACCATCATTTTACTATTAATTTTTTTTAAGTATTGATTATTTATGTTTTTATTCTCGATCCTCGTATTTTTTATATTTTCCTAAAATAAAACACATAAGAAATATGTTTTGGTTGTGAAGCATGATATCTTATTGTATGTGTACAAGAATGTATTCTTGTGAGTTACTTGAGTTGAACGTCGTGCTTCTAAATTTAAGTCATGATTTTTATAACTAGTCTTGGTAAATTATTGGCACTATGAATTCATGACTAGATTAGAAATTTTTGAATATATGTATTCAATTAATTATATTAATTCTATTAGAGAAAATCCCTTCTTTTTAATGTCTCAAATATTTGCAGTGATGAACTTCTTTTTCCTTTTTCAGCACAACTTTATATTTTACTTATCTATTCCAATTAAGACATGGTTTTGAAATAAAAAAATTAAGACCAATATTTCAATTGGAACTCCTACAATCATACCCATTTTTTTGAAGTGATTACTAATTTTGAAATTTTGATTAAAATCCAATTCAAATCTTCACTCATAAATTAATTTTCATTTAGCTATATATTATTATTAGTTCTACTCTTGACCACTCGCATCATCAAAATACTTTCATGATCTTTACAATAAAATGGGTCTTAAACCTTAAATCCATTTGAACTGGTGGACTAACACAAAAATATGTTGACAAACCAACATTTAATCTATGGAGACTCACCATCTACACATGATTATGTGACTATTTGGGAAAATGGAAATAATAATCCAAATGGGACTATTAGCCCATCAAAGAAATAGATTGACTAGGCCTAAACCAACCATCCTAAATGATCAACACATAGAGTGTTTTAGTTAAACTTAGTCAGAATGGAGGTGAATGCAATTTATTTCTTCTTTTGAAAGACACAAATCTGAATTCAAGTGCAACTTGCATAGATATGTCCTTGTTTTTTAAATGAACTTAGATGGTTTTGAATGAGTCCACCAAGAATCAAGTATTGTTAAATAAAGTGTAAAGACTCTAACATCATAAGGGATGAGGTGGAGATCATGCCCTTGGCATATTTTGGTAGAATTTGATATCCCTCAATCCTTGGCTCTTAGCTGAAAAGGCTTTGAATCTCCAAAATGTATATGTAAAACCTCAGACAATGTCACTTCTATCATAAATCGACTCACCCTACTAGTGCTATTTTGATATTTATTATCTCTCTTTAGACTTATCTATTATTTGACTTACATTTTCTTGTGTGCGAATAAATGAGTACAATCAAATATCTTAGTTTTTAATATTGATAATACTCAAAATTTGGGAAGGATTTTATATGATTTTTTATAGTGTTTCTTAAAGTAAATAAGTATTGATTTTGGAACTTTAATCAAAATCCAATTAAAATCTCCGCTCATAACGATCTTTCCATTTAGCTATATATTCTTATTAGTTGCACTCAACCATTGTCATCATTAAAACACAATATGATCATTCATAACCTTTACACCCAAATTAGTCTTAAACCTTAAAACTAATCCAACTTGTAGACCACTGCAAAAATATGTTGAAAAATTAACATATGCTATGGAAGCCTACTATCTACACTTGATTAAAGGTAGCTCTTAAACATCACACACCAAGGAACAAATTAAGCCTAGAAAAAGTAAGTCAACTTTGACTTCTTAGCACTTTTAGTCTAGGAATAATCTCTTAATCTGTGATATTTAAACCAAACACTGACTAAATGGCTATTTGGGAAACAAAAGAAACAATCCCAATAGAACAAGGAATTAGTAAAAACAATAGATTTAATAGACTCGCATCCATCCATCATGAGTGAAAAGTTTACTTGTTCAATTCATTTGAAATGAAAGAGTGTGCAACATACATATATCTATTCTTTTGAAAGATACATAGATAATACATATAATCCCATATTGTTGTTATCATAAATAAATCCAAAAACAGAGCATAGAATATAAAAACTAGCTTTTCTTTTTCCTTTTCCTATATGCATGATATTATAACAAGGTGTTAGACCAGATCCGTAACTATAGTACTCTTGTTAAATGCTTTCTAGACAGGATTTATATAGCCTTGGACAAGATTACTTCTATCATACATTGACCCAACCAAGTGATACTATTTCGGTATTTCTTATCCGACTTTAGACTTATCTATTGCTTGACTTACATTTTCTTATGTGTGAATGCATGATCTCAATTTTCAATATTGGGAATACTCGGAAGTCACGAATGAGTTTATGACTTTTGTGGTGTTTCTGAAAGAAAAGGATAAGCATACACCTCCAACCCTCCGCTATATATTGCCCTTGCAATTCTCACTCTCTACGCCTTCCAAGTATATGACAAAATTGTTTTCTTTTCTTTTTTTTCTAATTTCCAGAAGAACAGAGATGGCACCGAATGAAAATAATTTCATGGCAATTTTGAGCATTTCAGGTATGACACCAAGGAATATTTCATTGTCATTCTAATATTTAACAACTTGGATTAGAAAAGAGAAATTAATTAAGGTTGAATTGGGCATATCTTGTGACCAGGGATGATGGTTGTGCTTGGATTGGTTTATCTGTCATATGGTGCAAGTGCAGACAAAAGTAAGATTTAAAATTTTCTTGATATTAAATTTGCAAATAATTAGATTGCGATTGTTTTTATTTATGCAGGTAAAGTATGCCCATTATTCTGCCTAAACGTCTCGTACACGACATGTCTATGTTCCGGAGGGAGGCAGCTGAAATCATACTGCAATTGTTGTCTTCTGAAACGAGCCAAGCCCAACGCTCACAATTGTTCTCTCCACCTCAATCATGGAAAACTGGTGCCCTGTTGAAAATTAGGGTTGTAAACTTCACAACCTACTCGTTCTAATTAAAGTGTTATTTAAAAGAATCTTTGAATATCTATATTAGATGCAAGTTTAATATAGCTTCCCCGGTTACCTGTTGATTTTGTCTTGGTTTTCATTGTGGATCTTAGTTCTAGTTTTGATGTTATAATACAATGTTTGTGCTAACTTATTAATGGATAAGTGAGTGTTGTCTGGCTTGTTTTGTAATTTGTTTGTGGGTGTAGACTCTTCCCAATACAGACAAAATTTACCCTAACTTTTTTAATAAGAAAAAGGCAATCACGGAATTCAGTCATTGACTGATGGGATGGTCAAGATGGTATGGCAGAATCCAATGGTTCAACAAATTAAATTCTGCAATTTAATATATTTTTCGAAAACAAGTGCTTTTTGAATATTGTTCGAGTGGTGGAGAGCATTGGAGGTTTAAGTCGATCATAAATTTAAGTTTGGAAGATGAGTGTTAATGTTATTGAAAGTGATGGTTGAAGTAATTTTTATTTGTTTGATTCATATATAGATATTCAGGGGACATGTTTTATAGGCAGCACACGTTCTAAGTTTATGGGTATTAGAAGTGTAGGCAATACATAGAAATTCTCAAAAATTCATTATTCGTTATTTTAATAATACTGTTGAAGAATATGTTTATGATTTTAATATTCCTTATTATCATTAATGAAGTATTTCTTAAAAAATGAAAAAATTTATGGTCAATTCTTAAATAGCATCTCTGACTATTACTCACTTAACATATAAATACACTAAAACAAAACAATGAAAGTTTAATTGTTAAGAATTAAATTAGATTATATTCACATAATTTAATTTCATCTAACTAAATTGAAAATCTTTGTACATAAATCTAAATCTAAATAAATTTTATAAATTTTAATGTATTTATATAATATACTGATTTCCAACAAAATTTAATAATTTATCCAATTATATTATTGATTTGTTAGAGAGCTTAATTATCCTTCCTAAGATGACTCCTCAAAAGAAATTTCTTTCAGCGTAGAAGACCTATCTTTTTAGAGATCTGTATTTGGAAAAAAATAAAAATAATAATAATAATAATTTAAAAAATACGAGAAATTTTGAAACCATGTATTTCTATTTCTCAATATTGTACAATGTATACAGCTCGAGATGAATATATCCTATTTGACATCTGCAAAAATGCATCTGAAAGTATAACCCATAAAAAGAACACCTCAAAAATCAAAGATGAATTGGTGGTGTGTCATAAGAGGAGAGAACTGAGTTGTTGCTTCTTGGGGAAGATCAATCATCAGGCGGAGGACCTCCTTGGCCTAAATCTATGGAGACATTTACTTGTAGCCACGTGCGTGCGAAGCTTAATACCCAAAATTTGTATCTTGATGGCAATACTTCTAGACATTCATCACCACAAATTGAGCGCTCTGTGACGTTCGGAGGAATTCAACCGTGAATGGCAGCTGAAGAGGGTTCGTAGCTAAAATGGCGTTTGGGAGCCTTTTGCTCTCCCTCCTCATCTTCTTCTGTGTTCCAAAGGAAATGGGCATGGGAAGCCAAAACAAAGCTGCAAATAACACAGTACATATACCCCTGTTAAAACATTCTCATGATATGGTCGGCCACGATATTCATCAATAAATACACGCTCTCATAGAAAAGTAGGGGGAATTGAAAAGGAGTACCAGTCATCAGGGGCAGCCTGCACAGCTCTGTCGAAATACGATTGAGCTCGCTGTGGGTCGTTTCGAGATTCCCACAAAAGCTTTGCATACATTGCCAAAACATCTCCATCGCCAGGGTTTGCTAGCACGGCCCTTTCGTAATATTCTTCAGCTTTATCCAACTCATTTGCAACCTATTAAGGGAAAAACAGATAAGATGAGTTTATTTAAGCAAATTAAACGAATCATTAATGTTTTCATGAATAACCACAAAAGCTTAGATCTTTTCATTAGTGGGTGTACCTGGTACAAGTATCCGGCATAGTTTCTGAGCAAAAGAGGGTCCCCTGGATGTGCCTCCAACATTTTCTGATAGTATGCATCTCTATCTCTACCTCTATTTTTATCTCTATCTCCACCACTGTTGTTCTTCTTCTTGTTGGAATGCCCACGTCCATTTCCTCCTGTGATACCAAATCCACCCATGCGAGTGGGATTCGTATGGACCTCGCTTTCAACAGATGTATGCTTCGATTTGATTGCCAATTTTGGTGAATGAGAGTAAAATTGGGGACCTTTGTCTAACTTGTGCAGATCGGTCTCTGAGCGTACTTTTCTGAAGGCGGAAGATGAATTGGGAATGCGGCGCGGATGAAATGTTGTCATGAGTGGCATTGCAACCTCCCTTTCTGCGATGGATACGAGCGAAGGCATGGAGCAGGAAGCTTTCATCTTTCTATATTCAGAGTTTCCGATAGAGAAAATAAATGAAAGACCAGCCAATTCAAATTAAATTTAGCATACGGGAAGCCCCATATATATATATAGACTAGGATATATGAGCAGCTGTGATTTTTGGCGCAAGCAAGGCGGAGACGGCCGCTAGTGGCAGATGTTGCCCACGTGAAAGGGAAGAAAAGCATGGGTTCAGAGCACTTCCACGCGTCGTCAAAACGTGGATGGAAAAACGTGGGACATGTGGGAAACCGGGATGGCCGGTGGCAGGTGGAGTGTACGAATTGGGTTCCAAGTTATGCACCGGAAACGGCACTTTCGTTAAATGTGTCTTCTCAAATATGTTCAACGCTACGTGTCCAACAACGGCGTTACGGCTCTAGATCTTTCTTTTTTTTGACACTTTGGCTGAATTTCCAGATCTATTTAAATTTGTGGGTTTTATACGCCAATGCCATACAAGTGTACCATTCATTTATTTGCTCATTGAAAATGTGTCCGTCTAAGAAAAAAAAACTTACAATTTTCTTTTGTATTTGCCGTAGTAATAATCCGAGAGACAATAATGCACTTTTGACTTTTTCTTCAAAATTAGGAAAATACAATGAAATTTTAAGTGATTTCATGTTTATTTCAATGGTAAATAGTATAAAACATCATAAAATTGAGGAAAATTAGTTGTGTTTTGACAAAAATAAAAATAGAAAATTGAAGATTTTGACTAATGGGTGCATTTTACAGAATTTTAATTCAATCATAAAAATAATAATTATAATCCATGCTAAAGCATTTTATAGAACTTTAGCAAGTTAAATGCACAATAATAAATTTACTATTATAATTTTTTGGGGGGTGAATTCAACATTTGAAAAATAATATCAAATTCTAATCATGTCATAAATAAATTTGGTAAATCAGAGTTTTAATCTAATTTTTAAGTATTTTGTATGATAATATTTACAATTAAAATTTATAATACTTAAATTTATTTGAATTAACATCAAAATTTGTAGATTTTTATTTTTATTTTAACCAATATATTTCTAATTACTAAACTATAATGACAAGTACATACCACTAGTGACACTTATTTTTTCATGATATTGAATTTATTTTGAGATTTTTATTTTACAATTATTTAAATTCTAATTTCTAATTATACAAATACATGTCACTTAATGACACGAGATATATTTTCATTGATCTTTCATGGTTTTTTATTTAGAGCTTAGGTGATATTTGTAGAATCGAGAAGCGCCTTGTTTGTGTCTTTGAGAATTTTCTTTTCAATTCTTTCATAATTTATGGAGTGAGTTTAAAAATAATTTGTATATTTGTGTGTTAGTTGTAAATTGTGTATATAATTTTTTTCTTTTTTAGATATATTTTGATTGGTTTTTTTTTTTTTTTTTTTTTTTTTTTTGTTAAGACTGCAGGAATCAGTGCAACACGGCCCCCCTATAAACTGCAGTGCGCCTAGTAAACTTTTTAACGTGACCGGCAACGCTGGCGCGACACGCCCACCGGTACCACGAGGCATCCACAAAATATGTGGTTTAGAATTTTCTTTTTGACTATTCTTATCATTTATGTGCAACAAATTTAGTAATATTTTGTATAATTTGTTATGTGTTTCTTGTGAATTTTTTGGATGTTATGCATTGTTATATGTATATTACTAATTATTTGTGTGTTTGTTACATGTTTCTTTACTGCTCTAATTAGTTTGTTATCTATTTTATTTAATATTTGTGTGTGTTGCACATGCTCATATATGTCATTGTAGAGCTTGCATGTGTAAATGCATTATTGTAATCACAATTACATTTATTTGCCCTTCCAATTTTATAGACAACAAGTTAAGATACTATTTTGTTCATGTTACCATTTTATATGTATGTATTCATTGTATACATTATTTAGAGACATGCATAAATCTAAAACATAAACATAGAGATATCCAAATTCTTCGTAAACATAAACATGTATGTTTTGTTGCAAACAAAAACATATCTTAAACATACTAAAATTTTATACAAATATACTACAAACACATAAAATGGTTTGATATGTTGAATGCATGCAGCAACAAACATACAAAAAAAATGCTCATGCTAGAAAGCCACAAACACATACTCAATAGTGGAACCTTGTATTCACTTTCATGGTAACTATTAAATGTGTAAGGTCCAATTTAGTACAAAAACAACATTATTATTAAGTTTCAGGATTTGCACCCTACTGAATTGGAATGTTCAGTAACCCTTACTTAACATGGGAGTCATTTCATTACGTGAGACTGAATAATGAAATGAAACCTTTGAATTCTAGGCTGGCTCCTATTAGATCTTTTAGTGAAACACTCTAAAACTTAAAGAAAACTTAGAGGGAAAAGGTAAGAAAGTGCAGAAAATAAACTTAAAACCTAAAGCTTAAACTAAGAAAAGAGGTGATACACCAGAATTTACTATGAAGACATAACACACATGTAACAAAGAGGATTATAGTTCTATGAAATATAGATAAAGCACATCTTCCTATAAAGGCTTGCACAAGTGATTTATGATAAGGTTTCAATACTGAAACTACAAAAAGAGGATAAATTACTATCTCACTTTGACTAATTTCACCTATAAACACATATCATAACCTGCAAGCAGACTTACTTTTCCATAAAAAGGTGCTGGAATGAGACAGAAAACAAGGAATAATGTAAACATTCATAGGTTAACTTATCAAATCATTCAAAAACACACACAGAATTTGTAGGAAGGAAAAGGGCTTAACAATTTACTCCATAAAGCATAATTACACTGCTGTCACTAGCATTATTTCTTCAAAATGTTGAATTACAGACCCTGTAACAAAGCTTAGGACTCAAAAGATGTCTCAAAACTCTGTCATAAAATCAGAACTCCCTCCAAATGAGTTAGAAAACTCATTAAGTACAATGCCCAACTGTTTGGGTCGTATGCAGAAAGATAGCTTGGAAAATAGGGCTTAGAACCTTCTGAAATAATGATCTTTTGCTCAAAAAGCTCCACTCAATCATAAAGAACCTTATGACTCACCTTCCACTGTCCAAAAAATGCTCAAACTAGTCATAAAGACCCCCAAACTGACTTAGCAAAGTCAAAATCCGACCTCCTATATTCCATGCATATGTTTCCTAACTATTTTTAGTCTTAAAGACCATGACATGACTCTATCTTTTGCATTAAAAATAGAAAAAAAAAAAATCTAATGACTTATAATTATGTCATTAAAATATTTCTCTTTACATTAATATCTATGCAAAAGAAATGATTTAAAATAATATTCTTACATTTTGGAATAAGAAAATAATATTAAATGACTAGAACTAATCATTTAAATATTATTTCTTTATTATAGTTATATGCAAGAATATAAAGTAACATTATAAGCTTTAAAAACTTCTAAGGCATTAACCTCACTCATCACACATATGAATTTTATTTCAAAAAGAAATAAAATCCCATGAAAGGCCGCGAATCTCAAAGAATTATGTAACTTTGAAAAGGGCGTAACAAATCTTTAACCCTAAAAAGCTTTCATTTTTAATATGCATCTTTCTATGAAACATTTGGAAACCTCGAGGGTTTGGAGAAAATGGAGTCTTCTGATGAGTTCGTTGTATCCATTGGTGAGTTTGTCATATTTGATACGTTGTATGAGGCCGAGGGTCTTTGGATTTTTTGTTACGTATTGCTTGGTCTTTTATTTTCCCGTGACTGTGCACCTTCCATTATAGCCGTAGAGGTAAGAGTTTAAATTTGTTAAATCTGATGTTGTCACTCTGATTTTTCTGGGACAAACTTGAAACTATGACTTGGCTCTCTGCACTTTCAAACAGCATCTGAAGTTTTGAAGTTTCTCTTTGAATATATAGCAAATTATGTTTTCAAAAAACCCAAATAGAATCTATTGCTTTAATCTACCATGACTGGAAGCATGGTCATTTATCTGTTGTTAATGACACTTCCATACGGGTTTTATTGGTTCTCTTCTTATTTTCATAGGAACCCGAAATGGGTTTTCTTCTGATTGATTTTGGATTGAGGCCCATATTTTGTTCAGGATGACTTGAAGCTAGAGTGTTATCAACCTGAATGGTATTTTTGTTATTGTAAATTTGATTAAATTCATCCAACTCACCTTCTCCTCTCTTTCTAGAACTTTCCAAATTCAGATCAAATATATCAGTTTGCCTTTGTCCAGTTAATCTAAGTGTCTAGTGGTAGATTCAAGTCACTAGTTGTATGCTCGCTAGAATAAACAGTTTCCTTGTTGTCATCTTTGTGCTGCTAAAACATCTTGCAAATCTATGTTGCCTTCACTTGTTGCTCTTGAATCAAGCTCTTTACTCATCACCGATTTCTCTGGAAATGTGGTGGGGAAAGATGAAGAGATAAATGGCACAAACTGATTTCACTTGAATGAGCCCTCAGACGTGTTGGGAGGTGTAGGCGATCCAACTGGTGATTCTATATTCACAACTGGAACATCTTTGCATATGCTTTTCATTCTTGTTGTTGCCTATCAAATACCTTCTTCCTGACAATAGAAAATTCTTTCTAATTCTTGCATCATTGGGTTCTAATATCAAAGCTTTCTGAAAGCTTACAACAGTCGCATCTACATCATTTAAAGCCATTTTGAAATCCCTTTTCTCATAGTTTTCATTTCCAAAACTTTTAGTAGAATCCACTACCGTCATCCACCATGAAATATCTACTGATTTTCATCAAGATCAGCTAGCCAATTCTAGGTATAAATCTTCATCCTTTAAAAAAAATCATAGATTCCATCATCTGCCCCCTTTGGAATCTCCCCATAATTTGCAATTACAATATCAACTGTGGGGTGCTCATTAGTACTATCTGTGGGAGTGTGCTCAATTGCACGCACAACTCAAATTCCTTTAATCACTTTCCCAAAGACTACATGCTTCCCATCCAGATGAGCAGTCCTTGTTGTTGTGATGAAAAAATGTAAACCATTTGTGTTGGGTCCAGAATTTGCCATTGACAGCATTCTGGATAGTCTGTTTGATTGTATGGATCAAGTATCATGCACTTAAGCTAACAATTTACAACAAAAATTACCTAGATCTGTTGCATCCCACATAAAAGAAACCCCTAATGCTCCAATATCTGTTATTGCAATGGTATGAGCTTGGCCACAAGCCATATCTGAAACAGATATCTGAACAGGAGATAACTGTGACTCTCCACTGTTTGGTATTATTTCCTTTCATCAACATTATTTAAGTTTGAAGTTTCTGAAATATCACTCAAGTGCCTTATTAAACTTGATTACATAAAAGGAATATTTTGTTTAGTTTATTGATGTCTCAAAAGACATAGATAGATTCTGATGCTATTGTTGATATTAACTAATTTTCCTTTGGAGTCTAGTTGTTTTCTTCAAGATTGATTACTAGAAAATACCATCACACATTTCCCGGTTCAATTCACAGAGAACTACAGTATTCAATGATCTATGTGTTTCCAATTGCAAAGCGTCATTGACCAACTTTGAGTGAATAATTTCAATCACAACATACTGGCTGTAAAAGCATATCAGAGGTATCTATCTTCAATGAAGAGACAGCAGAATCTTTTATACAGTTTGCACTAACCATTATACTCTCAAAACTTTTCTGAACCCTATCAAATATAGATATATTTACTTGGACTATGACTTAGCTGCTATTGGGATCTCTTTAAGAGAGCATTCCAGTCACATGATAATTTGTTACAACATAACCTTGTTCATCTTGTGTCGGCCTTTTGAGATTTTGTCAGTTCATACTTTCCAGTGACATGTTTTACCTTTGTAATGAAAACTCCTTGCTTCTTAGCATTGCTTGAAATATTTTCCATTACTTTTCTCTCATGCTTTCTTGTAGCAAGTACACTCTTGCAATCCATGATGTTAATCATTATTTATTTGTTGAAATCCTGCAGCATACTATTTTGTGAGGTTCAAGCACGGGCTCGTGACACTCACAAATGATTTTTATTTCTTTTAGCTTTCTGTCTTTCGTAATGAGATGCATCAATAGAGAACATGTGTAGTTGTAGAGATAGGTAGTCATTTCTTAGATCCTTCAGGATCTAACATTAGTTGCTTTCATGTTTTTTGCAGACTGGAGATCATGTGAAGCTTGGAGCTGGATTCTGCTATGTCGGGGAAAGAGTGCATAACCAGTCAAAGCAACAGGCAATGACTAGTTATCTCTACTCTTTATTTCCTTCATTCATATGTATTTGTTCATATATTTCCTTATGAAAGAAATTTAATACAGTGAGCTATACTCACGGCTTGTGTGAGATCATTTCTTTTCAGCATATCATTTCATTTCATTATTTGAAAACGTCAATGTATATTTGAAAGTAAATAAATACAAGGACATTTCTATTTGTTTGAATGAAATAAAAAGCACTTTTGTATTTTCATTGCATGTATACTTAAAATTTTACACGTGCAAAATTTTAGTAACAATTATCATCACTTATAATCAATGTGCATGTTTACTTGAACTACAATACTAGATTCACCTAATTGGCATATTCAAAATAGAAATATATGATCTGCTCTACAAAGAAGATCGAAAAAATATGGTACTACATTGATAAAAAAATCATATTTATGAGTACCTTAAGTAATTCTCCATAAATCTTGGAAATCTAGGTGTCTCATATCTAGAGGCTACGCCCTTTATTCTACTTCTAGGTGTTGTTAGTTAGCCAGGATAGTTTTCTATTAGACTTGCTCGATGAGTCACCAATATTTAGCTTACGTGTGCATTCCTTTCCAATTGAAATGACCTCCCAAGGGTAGTCGCTTTGATCCATATTATTGATTACAACAAGCCTCATGGTCAAGAGGTTGAACATGTCAACCAGAATCGGGTGTATGGGAGTGTAGAAGAACTTGGTTTATTATTGTTTATACTTTTGCCAAGTTTCTATTATTTTTTCTAATCTACTTTTTCCTTTTGAGCTCTTTCAGACTATTTTTTTCGTTCTTCTTTCTCATGTTCTTAAATATCCCACTCCTTCACTTGTTGCTATCTACTTGCTTCTTCACCCTATTTTCTTTTGATATTACTTAGTTTACTTCACATTTTACCTTCATCTCCCTAATTTTCTCCTTACACTATTGTAACTCCTCATTTCTCTTATGTTTTTGCATCTTGTTTGTTAAGCATGCCAACATAGGGATTTGATGTCAAAATTTATAATTGCATACAAAGACAAAGCACTCCTAAATGACCTCCATGTGATGTTTTTCGCACCTTCTACACTACAGGTCTCAAAAGTCTATTAGCTAAGGTGGTTGTTTATTGGTCATCCATACAAAATTAGTGAACCTTGGTTAGTTGTGTCATTTCCATCTTCACAATCACTACCACTCTACTAGTCCTAATTTGAATTATTTGTAAAGTAATAAATCAACTCTTCTAGATCTAAATATGGTAGGAGTAACATGAAAAGGGTGACTTCCTTTTTAGAAAAAATTGTAATCACTTGAATATTTATTATTGCTCCATTCATCTAACCTAGTTGGATGGCTTCAGTTGGCAAACTCATGTTGAAAACAAATTGATACAAGCATGAGAATGTATTTCAATCATTTTTTTGTCACTAATGTCAAACCTACTACTTGCTAGTAAGATAATTTCTTAGATCATTTGAGTACTATCATTTGTTTGATTGATGAAGAGGATTTGATCAAATGGGTAACAAGAGCACCTAGAGGAAACATTGAGTTATGATATGGAGAAGGAGTACAAAGATCAGTTAAGATAGTGAAATTATAGTGCATTGATTATCTACTTAAGGTTGCAAAGGTTGGATACACTGACAAAGTCTAGAAGGACAAGAGAGAAGAATTGAGTGTGTCAAGCTTGACCGAGTGGACAGTAATAAAAAAATAACCTTTCCTCTCTGCCAATTAAATCTTTCATGCTTTTTGATGTTGAACAAACATTTTCAAGATGATAGTAAATAATTTTGACAGTATTATTATTTATATCTTAAATAAAGGCCAAAAGATGGACTATGTTGTTTTCTCTAATTAGTAGAAATTTGATACTAAAAAAGTGAACATAGATCCTTTTTTTTGTCAATTGAAATGTATTGCATGTGTGAGTATACACTTATCTCTATGTATTCTATTTAACTTTTTAAAAATTGATTTTTTTTATCCTCGACTTAATAAGCATACTAGTCAATGTTGAATTAATTATATTGCATTGTTGATTACCTTTAATAATTCATAAAAGAAATTATTTGTATAAATCATTTAATCCTTTGAGATAGTTGTAATAATAATTTAGCCCATAGGCTATTTGTGGGAGCTTTGCGGACTAGAATATAATTATTTGACGAAAATGTTGTAGTATCATTGTCATGTCCCCATTTTGGAGGTGATTTGATTTAATTAATTTAATTAATTAATTTTTTCAAAATAATAAATATTTATGAGGATGACTAATTAATTATTTTAATTAAATAAATAAGTGGTATTAAGTTAATTATTTATAAAGTTATCAAATAAATAAATATTAAAAGATAACTTTATATTTAATTAATTTAATAAAGTGACTTGAATTATAAAATATTTTATAAAGTCACTTAATAGATAAAATAAAATAATGTTCTAGAAGTTTATGGAGAAAGTGGAGAAAAAGAATATATAGGCATGGAGGGCTCATTGTCTATTATCCAAGTTTATTTTCCCGATTGTGTCTACTTGAGCATTTGTGGAGCTTGAAGGCCTGCAAATATTTAGGTTAATCATTGGGAATGATACCTCCCAAGTGATTGCATAACTGAGGGGGTGAAAGATCCTCTAAAGGGTTGCCCTTTGGAAGTGGCACTCAGCCATTTCAAGTTGAGCTTAATTTGTATACTCAGACTTACCTAAGGGTTTGAGTTTTTGGTTGCAAGAGAAAAAATAAGGCAGATCCGAAAAAGCAGTCCAAAAAAGTAGATCTAAAAAAGCAGTCTAAAAAAGAAAATCCAAAAAAGAAAAGCAAAAAAATAGATCTGAAAAAGCAAAGCGAAAAAGCAAATCCGAAAAAGCAAAGGGAAAAAGCATATCTAAAAAATCAAAGCAGAAAGGTAGAATTGGTAAAAATTATTACAGCCATCTACAATCAGGTTCCTTTGGATATATCATGCATTTTTCTTATCATTTAGATACATATTAAAAGGTAGGATTGTAGGTGAAAGTTTGTATCAGATTTAAGCATTATTCTTGCAGATATAAGCCAAGAGTCTTGGCCATTTCATACTAGCATTGTAGTTGACATTATATGTGCAATAAAGGAGACATAAGTTGCTAGTCTGACATAGTTGTAATTGAATATGTATTTATCATTCATGATCATCTTATTAGTTTGCATGCCAATTGTTTGACAAAATGTCAATTGGTTGTAGGTTCTCTTTTTGGCATAAATAATGTTATAATTTTGCATACCAAGTGTTTGTATTAATGCCACTTGGCTATAAGTGCATTAACGTCATCATAGGTTGCATCCAAAGCGTTTGTCATTATTACTATTTGTTTTAGCTACATATTGCAAGTAGTTTTAGTTACATATATGCATCAAATATCATCAAAATAAGTTGCACATTCATGTTAGGTCATTGTTTAGTCAATTTTGAGTCTTCTTGCAAAGATTCTCATTGATGCAAATTGAAGAAAGAGTCATTAAAGCAAACTGAAATACTATATCATTCATATGACCCTTGTATGTGAAGTGTTTGACAAAATTTCTCAGTTCAGCATTAGAGGTTTTTAATGGCCTATTGGTAGGGGTCATTACAATCATCGATTTTTAATTTTCAAATTGATTTTTAGATACAATTAGTTTTATAGAAATTTCTAAAAAATAATCTTTATTAGAGAAATTTTCCAAAAATAAAATATTATTCTCTATGCTTAAAATACTTTCCACAATTTAGTTTAAATTACATTCACCTCCACTCATTTATAGTATCTAAAATAGATTGTAACATGATTTTGTGTGATTGCAGGTAATTACAACACTAAATGCAACAATAGATGCAAATCCAGGTTCTGTAAAGGTAATGTTTTGATCTTGATACATCAATTTGGCATAGTTGTTAAAGAGTGACATTTAGCATAAGCGTTGGTTTCAATAAAAACATTATAATCCTCCAAACTTATATCTAACATAATCTTCCCTCGCCTCTACATCCATCTCTAAGAACCAAATAGCTCTTGTTGGTTCATGCATAAAACTATCAAATGCCATAGCCATAGTCTCCTGACTAAGTCTGGGGATCACTTTCAAGGTAGCAAACACAGTTGCAACATCTTTCTTAGTATCCTCTTTATCAAATTTGATAGTGTGAGGCATATTGATTCCCTCCTATATCATATGGATGCTTTCAGATATTACACCCAAAGAAGCAGATATGCTTGTCTTCCTCCGGCTCTCTGGCCTGCTTGTCGTTGGTGTGGAATGATTAATTCTAGTATATGTAGTGGATTGATTTGACTGAAGGAAATCTTCATCTAAATTAGCAGCAATGTTCACAAATGTAGTAAAATCCTCATCATCATCCACATCAACAACCTTGTCAAAAAAGTTACCATCTTTAGTATCTTGTGCTATTGTAGCTGCATTTCCTTCTGCCATATCATTCCCGACAATGATTGCTAGATCATTAAAATAGGTGAATGACTGCCTCCTATACACTTTTGCAATCCTAAATTTATTTCTCTGCATGTCGGAAAAATTAAATAATTAGATTTGTTTGAAATTAGAATTGAGAAATGCTTTGAAGAGAACATTACCTTCAAAAGTTCATCCCATATGTTGTCCTCGATATCCATGCATTAAGTTGTCTCATTCCAAGCAAATACACTTGTATTTCATAAGTCTTTCATTATTCTATACACTACCTTCCATGTTTTCAACTTATTTTTCAAGTTTTCTTTTCCAAGATTCAACTTCAACACTTCATTGAATCTCCTCTCTATGGCAGTCCATGCTTCTTTCTGAAAACCTCTGTCACCTTTCCTTCCTAGAGTAACTTGCTCAAGGAGAAAATCTAAGAGTTTTCACTCCATCTCTCTAGTCCATACCACTTTTAAACTTCTAAAAGAACTAACAACAGGGCTAGCAATGGGGTAGAAATGGGGGGCATACGAACCTCCTCGTGTATGCTTGTCAATAGATTTGTGAAAGGCATTTTTACCTCAAAGACAAGCAGTTGTTATATTGTTGTAAAAAATTGAATATAAACAAGTCCATTAGTGCAACAACATGCTAGGAAATATCTTATTTCAAAAGATAGTAGATATATGTAATGAAGTTAACAAGAGAAAGTAACATGCAGATTTCTTCACCACAATTATTTTGATACTATTTGACTCCACCAAAATAGTATGATATAATCACAAAACATTGTGATGATAATGAACTACTGAAAAAAAGTTGAATGAAAATCTAAATATATATTCGAAAGAAAATATGACTTATTCCTACATGATCCAAAGAGAAGCAATGCAACTACACTGGATTTGAAATAATTTGAGTAGAGTAAAATCACCAAATATGTGATGCTCTAGGAAAACTTTGCAAACAAAAAGCAACTTATTTGGTGAAGAAATGGTAGCTCTAGCCTTTTTTTACAGCTAGAAATGAATTTTTGAACAACAATAATATGTTTCTCAATCATAAATATCAATTGCATTCATATCAGAAGAATCCCACTTTTCTTGAACAACGGTAATATGTTGCTCTATCAGAAATATCATTTGCATTCACATCAACTTGAACAACACCAATCATATACAAAAACCTCATGACATGAAGGAAAAACAAATATAGATGCACTTGTTACCACTCCAATATAAACAAATCCATTTTGCAAATATAAATGTAAAAAATGGAATCATAGAAAATCCATGTTGATTGTTTAAGCCTCAAAGAAGTTTTTATGTCAAGGAACACTATGAAATGATTGCAAAATGTTCACAAAATGGAATTTTTAAGGAGTGGTAAGAAATCACACAATCCACATGATGAAGTGGTGAGAAAAATTCATTCACTCAATCCAAAATAGTTGAATCGTATATTAGTGTTAATGAATCAACAGTCTATATAAAGTGTCAATGCAAGTATTGTAGTTGTTCAAAATTGAAGTAAAAAGTGTCAATGTGAGTAAAGAAAAAAAAATAATGTCAAGATCTATAGTCCTCCCACATCCTTCTATTGAAAACAATTATTCAATTGTATATTTTCATTGATGTTACACAAATGTCAAGCTTTAACTGAGCACAGTTAGCTTTAGTTGAGCTCAGTCGAGCACTAAAGGAGATTCCAGTATTAACTAAGCTTGGTCAATTAGCAAAGAAGTCAATGTTAACCAAGCTTGGTTGGTCAATGAAGAGAATTAGTGTTAACTAAGTTTTTTCAATCATCAAAGGAAGTTTTGTATTAACTGAGTGATCAATCCAGTGTTAGTCAACTATTGGCATATTACTTTTACTATTTAATTGGTTAATACAAGCTAACCAAATATATGTTAAATGTTTATATGGAAGAGTATTCAAGCCAACTTGACATTGAATATCATATATATGAAAGGTCAAGTTGTGGATTGAATTAAGCAATTGAAAATAATGAAAAAGAAGAAAAATGAGAAGGATATCTGATTAAGGACAAAGCATCCAAGTTAGAAGACTGAGCTACAAAGAAAATCTTATTAGGAAGGATCAAGCAGTTAAAGTAAAACAATTATTTGAATATGCAAGTCAGTTGCTTCAACAATCAGATCAATGATTGTCACTCTCTAACAATTGTAGCAGTGAAGAAATCTCTTAATAGAGTTGGCTCAACAGTCATTTTGTAAATCCTCTAACAAGGTGGCATTTCTGATTGAAGTGTCTGCAGACCTCTAACAAGACCATTCCTAACAAGTTTATTCAAATCCTCTAACAAGGTTACAGTTAACCATGTGTTTTGTAACCTTTAACAAGATTGGCTCCTAACAGGCCTCACTTCAGAAGAGTGAACAATTGAAACTAGTTGCATTGGTGGTTTTCCCAAATTGGGTTTCCATGTTAAATCTTGGTGTCTCGTGTTCATGTTATTTGCTTCATGCTTTATGTTTCTGCAACTAAGTTACTAAAGGTTAATATGCATTAATATCTGAAGGTTTCTTTGTTAATCGAGCTACAATGAATATCTAGTTCTAATCGAGAAAAGTAATGATTTGGTTTATTAAATGAAAACATTTGTATTGACATCTAAGGGACTTGTAATTGTTTTTGTGGTAACTGATTCACCCCTCCCCTCTTAGTTACTTCTTGCATTTTGAACACCTTCATTCTATTTTATCTTGAAACTTTCTCCAATCATCTCTATCTTATTGAGTCATCAGATAAGTGTCAAGAAATGACACGTTTATCCCATCATGATGATCTTCATCTTCAATTTCCACATCGGGTGGAAAACCATCCTCTGCCCTAATGAATTTGTGTAGTATGAAACATGCTAACATGATCTTTTTTCACTCATGATAGTATAGGATGTTGCATGCCTTAGAATAGGAAAACTTTGCTTCAGAATACCAAATGTGTGCTCAATTACATTCCTAAGAGAGGAGTGTTGGTGGTTAAATAACTCATGTGCATTGTTGATCAGATTTTCCCTAGAAAACTCTTATAGATGGTATCACCTACACGAATAAGGAGCAAGAAATCTAGGAACATTTGGATAGCCGACATCAACCAAATTTTCCTATCCAAAGGAAAAAGAAGTTATAGATTGGAAATAGCATAAAAACTATGTATTACAATAATGATAATATAATCCTTAATCATATGATTTGATATACCTGGGTGAACTAGTAGTGGACTAAACATACACATATTGAAACTTGTAGTCAAACAAACAGACACCCATTACATTCTATGATAGATTGCCTTTTCTATCATGATATTTTGCCTGTTTGCCCACATCAATGGTAACTAGTATATGGTTTCCATTAATTGCTTCAATACAATCCTAGTGCAAGAAATATCATTGTCAAATATGTAGCAATATACTTAAGACTCAAGCAACAAAATACATGTCAATAGGAGATTTACCTTAAAGTACAGATCAAAATGGTCCTTCCCAACAATTTTTAGAGGAGTAGTTGGAGAAGGGGGGGAAAAGTAAATGCTATGGAGCGATATGATAACCTTTAAGACCTTATGGAAGTGGCAACTCACTATCTCTCCTAAGTGACCAGATTTATGGCCAATCTTATGATTCCTTAGATTGTGGCCAAGGGTATGGAGGAACATGACTAGTTGTTCTTCCAATTTCATGTTTATTGTATGTTTAATGCTCCATTTCTTCCTTAGAATATTCACAAGTTTGAATAAAGCTCCTCTACTCATGTGTATTTGGTCATGACAATCTGTGTCATTGGAATATACAATATGTTTATAGAAAGGACAAGCAGCTCTTCTTCGCTTACGCCTATGTATTCTAGCATCTTCAAAACATGCTACTATGAATACTGCTTAGGTGTTAAGTAAAATAACAAGTAAACACAAGAGTGTGATCTTCCTAAGAATGCTTCCTTGAACTTCTAAATCATTAACAGGATTGATTGAATGACCTATAACCACATATTGGAGATGTTGTTTGACATTCCCACATAAAAACATGTAACTTACAACATTTAATAATCATAGAAAGAGGAATTAAAGGAGTCATCGGACATGAATGTTACTACTAGTTAGGCAAGTAGTAGTACAATTGTGTGCACCTAGGTAAATTATAGGTGTAATAAATCCACATATTTCAAGTTTGAAGTTGATCATATCATTATACATCTATTTTCCATAGGACAGGGTCTTAACAAGCATCCTCAAGGACAATGAGAACATCAAGAAGTTCATTCACTATGCAGACAATCAAAGCATCAGCAAGGAGCAGGACCCTAACATCCTCAACTTAAAGGACAAGACTTTGGATGAAGGCACAAGGAAGTGAACCAAATCCAACACTAGGAAAAAGTATACCCTGGCCCCAGACCAAGAACTTTCTGAGATGGAGGCAGGAGGCAAGTTGTTGGAGCTGGAGATCAATGCAGTTGAAATGCTAAGAGATATCGTCTGAGTGCCCTGGCCTTTTGTGGGTTGCCCTAGTTTTTTGGTGTCTCTCCCTGGCTTTACTTCTATTTGTATCTTTGTTTAGGGAGATGTACTTTCTTTTTCTCTTTCTGGCTTTGTTTGTAGCCTTATGTGTTATGATGTAGATTGATCTTTTTATATTCAGGTTTCAAGACCCTTTTAAAGTCTACTTTCCTTAATCAAAAACAAACATCCTCAATTGTATTTTTTTTAAGGAATGCACCCATATTTGTAGTTGCAAACAAATTATTAGGCATTTTCATCACCAAAACATGTAACAGATCAACATTATGCTAGAACCTAAAAAACACATGGTCATCTGTACTTTTGTAGTAGATTCAGACCATAAATAGACTCAATCCTTACTTGGAATTACTTTCAAATGATGGCCAGATGCTTTTTGAACCTTACAACCTCAATTTCTCATTCAATTCCATTGCTCGGTTCCCTGCAACCATACGACAAAATCATTATCAAATAGCTTCCTATTATGGTGCAAAGCTAGATATCATTAAAGAAATGATATTAAAATAATAGGTGCTTTCTATTAAATTGTAAGAAATTGTGTACTTGAATGCAACAAATAGGCAGTAGTGTATAGATGGTCACATTAGTAGATGAATGCAAAAAATAGTAGATGCTTGTTATCAAACTAGAAGAAATTGTGTACTTGAATTCATCTCTTGATTTCCTTTACACAAACATATTCAACATCCACTTAATCATAAAAAGACTCTTAAACCAAATTAAGATCCATGAAATAATAATAATAATATTGGCTATTATGAACATTTTTCCAATATTCCAACAACAACAATATCAAATGGTGAGTATGAATATATTGGTGGACAAAGAGAATATCAGAGAAAAAACTAGAAACTACCCTTATGTGTGGCATTTTAAGGGCTCATTTTTCTCACTAAGTCTGAGCCATAAGCACAAGTGAATGTGTATCTACAAATAAATAGTCTATGTACTTGAAAAATGAAATTGGATAGTTTCATAAATAAACATGTGACAAGGATCCACATCTCTAAATTTTGGCAGAAACACGGAGATAGACATGGAGAACAGATAGAAAAACTTCAGGAAAGGTTAAATTTATGAAATGGTACAGAGCTCTCTATTTTCTAAAATAAGAGAAATAGAGGAAAATGTAGTTTGTTTTGGTGGCATGGTTGATCCTTTTCCACTAGGTTGATTGTTTCTTAGGTTGGTTGTGGAGGAATTATATTTGACTGAGGAGGGTTAGTTTCTTGTTGTCCCCTTATAAAAGCGCATCCTCCTGTAACGTTAATGAAATTGGGAATATCTTATCCTTCTCTTAATGGAAAGAGCTTTCCCATTGCATATAGTTAAGTTTAACTTGAATCAAAATAAAATTGGCATTGACATGGGCATCTTGGAGAAATTGGTAAAGAAGGACAAGGGAGATTAGAAATCTCCTCCCCTTTTCTCTAAATGAGTTACTAACATGTATCTGTTATGATTAGATAAAGCAAAATAAGGTCTAAATAGTTAAACAAAAATAACACCAAGTCTAGCAAACAAAAAGAGAAGCACGAAACAAAAGTTAAAGTCATCTCTTTAATTCAATGGTTTAAAGTTTAAACTATAGTCCCAACCATTCATATATCCTAATTTGTTAACTTTGTTAAAAACTTTGGCTTATCGGACAATTTATTTATTTTTCTTATGAATCTTTGCAATCAAAAGAATCTATGTTGTTTTTAATATATTGCTAGGCTTAATTATAGTATCCATTATTGGACATTCAACATTATGTTCCTTTTATATGGTATTAGAGAAGGTATTTTTATGGTCTTGCGAATCCAAACCTCTCTCTACATAAGTGACATTATGGATAAAAGTGAATAGGAACTAATTGATTCACAGAAAAATAAAGAATGCTTGAAAATTTTTGAAATCTCTATAAATGAATTGTTCCCATGATGTCAGTGACTCTATCTACCAATTCAAATATGTAAAGCTACTGACACAAAGTATATTACATGTAATCCACTATGAACAACTGGTAATCTAATACTAATTGGTGGAAATGACCCGATGAGGGTATGGTGTAAGAAATTTAACGTAAACCTCTTTAGACTTTATATTCATAACATGACTGATGGAAGTGATTACACCTAATTGACTCTAAGTTGTTGGCTAAAAATTTGGAAGAGTCGAAGGATTATATTGCTAGATCTTCACTGTTGCAACCAATAGACTATCCAACATCTTTAACCAACGCCATTTCAAATCCAACAGGTGATCTTATTAGAGAATGTTTTGTAAATGTGAGGGCAACCGATTGGATCGTGGTGAATTCCTTTTACGCCTTGGAGTGCAGAGCACCCACAAATCCCCTATGTTCTATGTGGGTCCCTTTGACATTGCCTCCTCTTCAAAGCTTCTTGAAACCCACTTTACTAAATGGCTCGATTCCAAACCAGCGGGGGCAATAATCTATGTTTCCTTCAACAGCTTCATGACCGTGGCGAGAGGTCAAATAAGGGAAATAGCCACTCATCTCATGAGGAGCAGGCATTATTTCATTTAGGTGCTTTGTCCCGATAGAGAGGCCAATCATTTCTTAGAGATGATGTCGGATGGATTCTTGGAGGAATGCAAAGGGTGGGGCTTAATCACCGCCTAGTTTAGGCAGGCGAAGGTTCTAAAACATCAATCAGTTGGAGGGTTTTTGAGCCATTGTGGGTGGAATGTGGTGATGGAAAGTGTGTCGGAAGGAGTTCCCATGTTGGGATTTCCTATCGAAGGGGACCAATTTATCAATTGCAGATCTATGGTGGAGGAATGGAAGTTTGGGTTAGGGTTGAAAAATAGAAAGGATGGGAACAGGTTAGGTTACTGTCTGAAGCATTTGAAATAGTGACTCGGATGCAAGGTTACCATCTAAAGCATTTGAAATAGATTTAATAGAGATGATTGAGTTTTTAGATAAATCACAAAATCTTCTACCATTACGACAAATTTGCACACCCAGAAGCTTTGGATTCGAAACAACTAATTGATACAATGAAAAATGACAAAATCTTTAGTGGAAAGCATCAATTGTTCATAGTCCTTATCAATGATGTTTTAAACTTTGGAAGATAACTATGTAGAAATCTTTATAGTTGTAGCAATTCTACATACCTCCAAATCCGACCTTGAATCCACCTTTGTCTCAACTAGATGAAAACAACCCTGTCAACTATCTCACTCTTGTTGTGGACTCTACTCCTCTTTGCACTTTATATTTTCTAGAAACTTCCTAACAATGTCGTGAAACACACCCCTAAACGTTTAGACACAATACACTAAAATAGAAAAATGAAGAATAAGGATGAACCCTACACCAAAAATGCAAAATGAAATCTTGTAATCAATTGAGACACAATTACTCCATACCTAGTAAAAATGGAGGATGAAACCAAATTTCCTTCATCTACTACCTAAGAACAAACGCGAGCTGAGAATGAGTGGCAAACAAAAACACGAATGCAAAGTAAACTTGAGGATATGGACCTGAAATTTTATTTTTTCTAACAAAGTACTAAATGGAATAGGAATAAGTATTCCAATTCCACCTATTTAGGTGGAATTGCGTATGGCCATTTTTTGGGCAAAATTGGAAGACTTGTTCCTATTGATTTCCTATTCATAATTCAAAGTTGTTGCACCCAAATGGAGAAGAAGAATACACATATGCCTATTCTAGCGGTATTCTTGTTGCCAAAGGGGCCCTTAAAGTTTATTATTTTACTTGAAATGTTGTCAAAATACCAACTTATCTTATTTGTTCTTTTTATGATTAGTTAGAAACATCCATGTGATATGCAATTTAAAATCGACATTTTTGAAGTTCATTTGATCCAAAATAGAAACAACCAATAAAACACTCATGGAACAAATCTACAAAGAATAAAAAATGACAACAAATTTACAAAGAATAAAAAATGAAAAAAGAGAACAAATTTACAAAGAATAAAAAATGGAAACAATGTTTTTTACGGAGAAGTTTGTTTTGAGTTTTGTACGTAATCTAATGCTCTTTGGTTAATTAGATATTATTTTCTAGATGTTGTGTTTCACTTATATATTTTATGTTCAATTGTTTAACAATCTATGTATTTTTTGAATCAACAATTATATAGTTGACTATATAAATGTAATGTAATTTTCTTAAACTTAAAAATAAATTTAAAATCAATGTAAAATCATAAAAAAGAAACCCTATCAGCTCATTATTCCATGCACAAAAGCATGCTAGTGCTAATTTAGTTATTTTCCTGATTAGATAGCGATGTCATTTTTCAACCATGCTTTCACTAAATTTGTGCACAAATAACTCAGATGACACATTATGATTACATATTGAATTTTGAAATGTAAATTTTATTATTAATATTTTGTTTGTTTAGTTTATTTATTTGAAAAAAGATTTATTTTATAATACAAGAGCTCTTTGTGAGATGGAGTCCCTGCCTTTTGGCATCATAGTAGGGTTGAAGCTATCAACTTTATGTTCCAAAAAAATCATGAACCTTTTTTTATTAGACTAAAAAATTTAAAGCTCTAATAATTTGTAAAATTTATCTTAGATAAAATTTAAAATAGTCTTAAATTTTGTATTATTATGAAACATTAGCATATTTTATGTGTGACTACAACACATTAAATTCCTCGTTGACCTACATTTAAGGATGTGTAATATATTTAAAATACGAAGAATGGGTAAAAAAGGCCCAATGAAAACTAGCAAGATCTCACTTTAAAAGAATCAAAACATCTATTGAAATGCCTTAATACTTATATTATTATTTAGAAGTTGTTATAATTCTAGAGTTTTATAATGATAAAGGGAATGTAGGCTTAATTTCTAGTTAGGAAAAACATGTTTTACTTAAGGAATTAATTTATCAAATGTATGATTTATTATGTTTTATATTATATGTTAGTTTGAAAATTATATATAAGTGTCAATGGGCCCTTGGTCTATTCGTGAAGTTGAATGGCTCGCAAAGATCTCACCAGGGATCAAGTCTTTTTGAGTGCAAGGCTCAAAGACATCATAGGGATGAGGTCAGGATCATGCCCCAGGTGAATTTGGTAGTGTGGATGCTTCTTAGTTCTTGGCTCTTAGCCGAAGAGGTTTCAAGCACGCATCGGCCCGTAGGATGACCTCCATCAAAATCAAAATAATATATAGGTACCATTATACTTATTATGTGTTTTTAATATTTTGAAGATATACTTTAAACAATTTGAAATTAAAAGAATTATAATTATGGAATTTAGGGACATAGATCTTAAGTTTTACTTGTTTAAATTTTAACTCAAGTTGATTTAAGATTGTCATATATTAATCATTTCAATATTTTTTATAATTTTGTTTATTTAAACATTTCAATTAAATAAATTATTTTTTTCTAATATATTTATATATATGATTATTTAGACTTTTTATACAACAACTTTACATACACTTTACACGTTCATTAAAATCATATAAAAAATTATTGTGATTAATAGTGTGATGAGTAATTTCAATTAAAAAAAGTATTAAGAATAAGAGTTGGTTAAAGTTGGAAGCTGAATAATTTGAACGGGTTTTAGAAGGATTAATATCATTTGAAAGAAAAAATTTACACCATAAGATCATGAATGAGCTCTTCAGAAATCAAGATTACATAAACCAAGATTATAATGGACAAAATCAAGATACGAATATTTAACCGGCGGCTCCAATGGATGAGAAGCTGTCAGTGAGAGGAGGTCATTATTTGCTGACATGTTTTTCTCCACCTCACTCACAATTATATTTTGGATCCCTATCATAAGAGTTCACCTCAGAGGCGCTGCCATGTGGCAAGGTAGAGTTGAGGATGGCATAAAACTTGTATTGCAAGGAGCGCCCAAACAACCACACTCATTCAGGAGATCGCCTCTCAACATGCAAATTTGGACCTGAATAGTAACGGAGAAGGGAAAGAGAATTGCAAAGACTTTCAGAGGTGTGAGAAGCATATTCAGTTCTCTTACTGACACATGGCAAAAGTTTGTAGAAAATAAATAAACTTTAAAATAAAAAATCGGCAAGGGGGTTGAAAAATTACAGCTATTTTTCTACTTAATTGTTGCTATGTACCAAACTCCACATATTGCTATAGCTCTTCAAGTATTTCTTCTTAAATTTAAAAATATCTAATAAAGAGTTCTTTTAATGTATTAGTCAATATTGTACTATATTATTCGATATCATACTATTTTAGTTAAATAAATTTTAATTTATTTAATGTTAAAGACTGAATTAGATGCCAATATTATGCAACTAATAGTTAATTAGATATTAACAAATTATCATGTAAAAATAGATGATTTTATTTTGATCTCTTTAATATTATATTTTTATCAAATAGAGACAAAAAATATATATTTTTAAATCTATTAAGTTATCTTTTAGAAATTAATTTTTGTTAGATTATCATCACAAGTTTTCTTTTCTACCCTCTCTCTCTCTCACTATCTCCCTCTCCCACTCCCCTAGTACCCCTACCCCCCATTTTCTCTCTCTCCTTCCTTACCCCTATCATTCCTCTCTCTCTCTCTCTCTCTCTCTCTCTCTCTCTCTCTCTCTCTCTAGACATTGAGTTATCTAATGTGTGTGTCTCCTTCATTGACAAATATAAATGCTTCTAGAGACTTGTTAGCTCTATTGTGTTGAAAGGGGGATGATAAGGAGTCCCAGTGTGTTGAAAGGGACATTATCCGTTAAAATGTTGTTTCTAAATACATGTGCACTGAAGACCTTCTATCACTACTTGAGATATTAGTAGATGGTGAGTATTCATCTTCATCATCATCTAACATAGGATCACATGCATATCTTACTTCTTTCCTTTACTTATTTCCCCTTTCTAGCTCTTCAAGTCCTTATCTATAACTTAATTTGTCATGGGTCCAAGAAAGCTCTTCCCACTCTTTTCCATTAACTAGATGGGCTTTGTCTCTTAATCTTGATTAATTCATTAATAGATTCATTCTTAACTGAATTCATAACCAGATTATTCATAGCTAGTTTTCTTCTTGATCGCTAGAATATTTTCTCCTCAATTGAACATTTTGGAATTAGTTGATATACAATCATAGTTTTCTCTTGGCCAATCTTGTAAGCTCATGATTGAGCCTATAGATGCATTGTAATGCATACCCCTAGTTGACTTTTCTTATTATATTGCCAAATTCTTTTAGGCCAATTTTATGATTATGTTTTATGTTTAGTGGTACTTGGTTATCGGATTTGATTTGGATGTTATTTAATATTCAACTTATATATATGTGGAGATACTTAGTTATTTTATGTGTTCAATATTATTTTGATGATGACACATGTATGTTCATACTATGATTTCAGTTATTTCATGACGATAGTAGATGGATTATTTATATGTAGTTTTATGGTTACTAACCCCATAATTGCATGTGCATGGTGTACTTGTTTATTTTACTTTATGATTGATTTTCCTGATGTGGTTGAGGGAAGGAGTCGTAATCACCTGCTAGTCAAGATCTACATGATGCACCACTTCCCGCCATTATTTGTTTAGTTTAGATTATATGTGTATGTACATGCATGAATTTTATGTAGATTGCAGGTACCAAGCATCAACTTCTCGAAATTACCAGGATGAGCATGTCATATCGCAATGTCTCAATGGTAAAGTGGAGAGATAATTCTTGAGTCCAAATCTTAAACCCTAAGTCAATTGTCCTAGAAAGTAGGACAAGTATCTGAGTTATTTACCGGTCAGAATTCATCAAGTGATGTAAATTCGTGATTTTGACCCTTGAGTTTGAATCTGTGCTTTGTCCTTTAGTTGAGTTTTCGTATTTAGTCTTATGGGTCTATTGTGAATTTCGGTTATAATTAAATCAAATTAAAGATAATTTAATGATTTAATTAATAAAAAAATTATAAAGAAAATTTAATATCTTAATTATATTTAATTAATTGAGAAATTAATTAAATAAAGCAATTAAGCTTAAAAGATTTAATTAAAGTTCTAATTTTGGCATAATTATATTTATTTAATTTAATAACAATTAATTTTGGAGTTTCATTTTTATAATAAACTCTAGATAATTTTTATTTTATTTTATCGGTAAGAGGTCGAAGCCAAGATTAATTATTATGTATTATTATTCTATTAAGAACGAGTAGATTCGAACCCAAGACCTCTTTGATAAGAGGCTCATAATTTACCGTTGTGTTGTAGGCTCTTGCCTAACTCTAAATAATATTATTAGTTAAATTAATAAATATTATATTAAAAATGTCTAGTGAATTAATTAAAAAGAGAAAGTAATTGATTAATAGAGATTATTTTAATTAATTAGAAAATGTTTGTGCATGAAATTAAAATAAAGGAAATAATAAAGGAAAGGGGGTTTCGCGTGATTACACAATTGAAGCCCTAATTTGGGGAAAAACTCTTAATTAGGAAATTAGAGTTCATTTCTCCACATTTGGAGGAGTGAATTTCTAAGAAGGGGGTTTTCAAAAGAAAGGGAAATTGCTTGTGAGCTCCATGTGTCCATAGTTTAGCATCAGATCTAGGTAGGATCCTGTGGGCTATACGCAGTGGATTCATTCTTTGAAATATCAGTCCACTTCATGATTGATGAAATTGTGTTTAGAATTCAATTGGGTTGAAACCCTTGTTTGTATTTTTATGTTCTTCATTTTAAAAAGCATCTATAAATGAATGGAGGAATTAAAACCCTTGTTTGGTAGATTTTATAGATTTGTAATTGATTCCTTGGGATTCGAGATGGGGTTTAAGAAAGAATGACAAAATTGGAATTGTTAAATTTGTCTGGTTGTTCGTAACTTCCTTATTAGATCTTTTATGTAAATTGATTTAAAAATATATATATTAAATAAAATTACCACGGTAAATAAATGTGTTGTGATAATTTTTTATACATATATATTAATTTTTGTGTTGTCGATATTACCCATGCAACTTTGGGTTATTTGAATTTTATGAAGAGGGTGTGCTATATTTTTTTTTATGTTTATATTTTTTATAAAAATAAATTAAAAAAATATAAAAGGGGAGAGGGGTTGTGAACTCCCCCCTCCCGTAGCTGCAAGAACAACAACTACCCTTAGCAGCCTAGCCACCATGTGGCTTCCCCATTAGGGGTTATGTGATATTACATCACAGGTTTAAATTTTTTATTTCCTTTTTAATATGTTTTTAATAATAAAAAATTATTTTAATATATATTTTTTAGTTATTTAAATTTTTCTAATATCATTTATAATTATTATAAATATTAATTGTAATAAATATTATTATTATTTTATTAATATTATTATAAATGTTAATTTAATTATTAAATTACTAATAAAATAATATATTATATATATATTATTTTATTAGTAATTTAATAATTATTAGTGTTAATGATTTAATAATATTTAATAAATTTTAATGATAGTATTAAATTATAAGGTGTTATAAATGTAATTTTTTTTTATTAAATAATTAGAATAGACATGTTTTTTGATTTGTTAGAACTTTCCATTTGAGTTTTAGAGGTGTTACTTCTAAAAGATGGATTCAGTTATATGAAATTGATTTTTATTTCTTTTAGGAACGTAAAAGAAAACTTATGAATTATGATTACTTTTGGAAAAACAAAAAATGTGAACCTTGGAATTTTAATCGAAAACCTTCAAACTGTAATACTTGAAAAATGAAAAATAAAAATTTGAAAACCTATAGTGAATATTGAATTGTTGTGTTTTCAAAACCTAATGAGTTATTAAAGTTACATTGTTATATACTTTTTGTGATGTGTGGTTTATTGTTGTGGGTTTTGGATTTCACTTAGTGTTGACCAGTTTTGGAGGTTTACCAGAGGCTTGGGGGTTTTGTTATGTGATGATGTTATGTGCATGATCTTTTATACCTGACCATGGTGATGTGTCACATGTTGTCTATGATGAGTTTTGATCAATGTTTGTTAGTGTTTTCTAGTTCTTGTGTAGAACTGAGGTGAATGGTCTGACTTTTCTAGTGTAACCTTTGAGTCTTCGATCAGTCATCTTTTGATACTTTCCAATTGCTTATATAAGACTTAGGTGATTATTATGTTTTATCTTTTGGGTGCTTTCCAGTTGCTTGTATAGGACTAAGGTGATATTGAGATTTGAACTTTTGGGTGCTTTTCAATTGCTTGTATAGGACTGAGGTGATCATTGTGATTTGTCTTATGGTGCTCTCCAGTTGCTTGCATAGGACTGAGGTGAATGTTATGATTTTTCCTTAGGTGCTTTCTATTTTCTTGTAAAGGAGTAAGATGAATACTAGGTTTTATCTACAAGTGCTTTCCAGTCACTTGTAAAGTGCTAAGGTGAAAACTGTGATTCTTTGATTTGTACTTTTTATGAGCCTAGGGTAGGTAATCTATGTGTATGTTGGGAAGTGGCTTACAATGGAGGCCAAAGCCCAAAGTGGTTGCGTGGGTAACCCATTGTAAGTTTTTTTAATAAGTGATAACATTTCATTAAATGGATTTAAAATAAACTAGTAAGAATCAATGTTTTTTCCTCACTCATGCCTTGAGTGTTAGTACAAGCTAGGATGGGAGTAGAGAGGGTGCTTGGTTGTGACCTTGCTTCATTTATATGCCTTGTCTATATAAAAGGATATTGGTGCCGCATAGAGACACTAGGGGGTGGAGTCCAAAGAGGCTACTAGGGTAACCTTAGAGTTGGCTCATGTGATGACACTTGTCCACTTGCATAGTACATTTCCTACATGTCATTGTTGCCTCTGAGATTAGTTGATACTTGTGTCTTGGTACCCTTTGAGATAGTTTACTTTCAAGTGTTTCCTTGACTTAGATGTTGGTTGTGACTTGTGTTTTGATATCCATTTGGGACTTGAGTTCATCTCCTCAACATGGTGGGAGTGGGCCATTTAGGTCCACCAGGTCGGGTGGTAGTGCATTTTTCTTATACCATTGAGATCTAACAACTGGATACCATTGTTGGATGTGCTTGTGCAAATGTACCTTTCTTTCTTATCTTGTATTTTTTATGGTGGTTATATTCTATTGTACTATACTTTATTATTAGAGATGTTATAAGATGATGTATTTTATCCATGATGTATACTCTTTGAGATTTTCATACCCTATGACTTGTTTAGTGGATGATTAAGCATTTTGATTATTCCAAGTGGCATCTTATATAATTGTATATTTAAATGGATTTATACTTATGATCATTCTTTGATGTGGATTTGTTACATATCAGATTTAGTATTTAATTAAACTTAAATGTGATTCAATGTCATGGGACCATTAAGAGATGTAATCCATTTCAATGGTTGTATCTATGTGAGTTAATGCTTCCGATATATTTTACCTGTTGTTGTTTAATTGTTATCTTTAAAAAAAAAATTGACAAACTTAGTGAAACTTTAGGTTAATTTATTTTGGATTCCTTGGTGGGGCGTTACATGCACAAATGGGTTGAAATCTAAATCTAGTGGAAGAATACTATTAGATCTATCAAGTGTGCCCAAAGGGGTTGTAAGACCCCTTATGGATCACTTTATGGTTGTAATTGTTGATCCTAAAGGAAATCATAGTGTTGTCAATTAGTACAAAACACTTAGTCATTTACTAGGAAGAGTTGGTCTGTGTACATTGTGACTGAGCCACTCTATACATGTAGAACTATGTAAAGGATAAGTGTATATTTTCAATTGTTTCTAAGCATAACTGAATTTCGAGCAAACTAAGTGTCATCAAGTGTATAATGGTTGCCAACCTTTACAGGATGCAACATATGAGTTGAGAGATGCAGAGGCCAAGCAAAATAGTAGATGTTGAGAATAGTATGTGCCAAGGGACAACATGAAGAGCAAGCATGATCAAGCATCAGGAAGGTATATTAGCTAAGTTAAACAATTTTTGTATTTATATTTTGAATAGCACAAAATTATATGAACCATTTTTGTCAAGCTAGAAGTATATTCTTAAGATCAAGGAGTCAATTACGTCTGTAACTGTGGATCATCAATCCCTATGTAAGGAGATTAACCAAACAAAAAAAGGGACTAAGTGGAAAAAAAGGATGAATCTAGATCATTGTTTGATATCTAAAAGCTTCATTAGATGTTTATTTAAGGAGGGTTTTAGACCTAATTTTGCATGAGTGAATTTGTAAGAGAAAGGATTGTAAGGTTGAAGGTGAATTAGCAAGTTGTGAAGGATGGCGACCGAGAAGTGTAGAGAGCAGTTAGTGCATATCTATCATAGAGAGGTGATTACATATTGGAAAGAGGTGTTCTATCATCAACATTCAAGTGCAAACCAAAGGATCAAGGTATTTGTTAAATTGTAATAGGTGTATTAGGGTAAATCTCTTAACAAAGTGGTCATAACAAGCTTATGGAATTCTTATAATAGAGTGATCATTTAACTGTGTAGTTAAAAAAAATTTGAGTGTCTCAAGAACTTGCCTTTCAATCTCTAGTTTGTCTATGAGATCCAGCATGTTAACTTCTATAAACAGTTGTTGACTTTGTGTGAGATCCTTTGTAACCTGTAAGTGTCTTTGCATGTCTTCTAAATGAGGTAATAAAAGTGCTTGTATAGAAGTAACCTCATTTTTTATATTGCACTCTTCATGTAATAACTCTGACTATATACCCTGCAAAAAGTTGATCGTTGAAAAATAAATTGAACTGAAACTAGGATCTAAGTTCATATCTTGACCTTACTTCTATAAATCTGCATTAATTTTATCCATTTTCTCACTTATTTCTTTTGTAAAACCTGGGACATTACATAATTTGGAGAATAATGTATTGGCACTAGTGATCAATTGCTCCAAATTAGTAACTAGAGTGGAGAGCTCAACCTTCTTAATTGAAATTCCAGTTGCAACCTTCTCCAATACACTATTCTCAATTTTTCTTTCTGGACACTACATAATTTTTTATTGGGTGTCTAGATCATAGTCATTTAATTTCTTCATTATCTTGATCAAGTGTTCAATTATAGGGGCCTTCTCATTGAAATCATCACAACAATAGTATTAAGAAATATATCTTTGATATCATATAATACTTGCCTTTATTGATATTATTTTCTCATCTCTTCTTGCTTGGCCTTCCTATCCAGCAAATCATTGAGTGTCCTCATTTTCTCAACACTCAACTTAGATGTGTCCCAATTTGGAATCATAATCTCTTCATCAAGATTAATAGGTCTACTATTCATGGCTTATGGTGATTTCTTCACCTTCTTCTTCAATCTCTTCCATTTTGAATCGGGTGTGCTGGAGCTTGACATAGTTTGATATTCTTGAGTAGATACTTCCAAACTCGGCCTTTGTGGCACCTCTATAGTTTCCTAAGCCTTATTACACTCTTCATATTTATTTTTCTCCTCAAGTTTGTTCTCTTATTGAGCTAGTTTAGTTGTCTTCTTATTAACATCATTTTTTAGTTCACTGGTTGAACTTTGTTGTCTTGACTCCTTTTCTCCTTTATGTAGAGGTCCTAAGGCATGTGGTCTCTCACTAAAAGAAGATAGGTCTACTTTATCTACCTAACTCTTCTCATTCTTCTCACCCTCTGTATTTACATTGGTATTGCCCTATTTTGCATCATATTTCTATTCTTATCCTTGGGTGTTTTCTTGTTAATTGAATGAAAAACTTTTTTGCTCAGCCTCACCAACATTTACATCACCTTGACAATTAGCTAGACTAACTAAAACAATAGGAATGCTAGGAATAACAAGTTTTGAGTCTGCCTATTGTGAGCTCACATATGTTTCAACCTTAGTATAATATTTAACTTGTACAATCACAAGGTTTGGATCCACCAAGGTCTCATGTGTCGACTTTGATTGTGGAGCTTCCTCCTTCCTTTCTAGCTCAGTCAACATGGATTTCTTTTCTAGTTCAACCTTTACATTGTCTTCATTTGTCACATCCTTAATTGAACTAACCTCTAGTTCATCTTCAATTATGATTATTTCAATGTGTTATCCACCTTGTTGAATAGTATCATCATTGAAATATTTTGTGTTTTCCAATTCAACAGTCTCAAACTCGACTTGCTCTCCCTTATCCTTGTTCTCATCATCAACCATAAGCTCATAAAATTTCTTCCAAATTATTTTTCTCACTTTAACCACATTCTCTATTTTTCTCTCCAATATCAAAAAATTTATTCTCTTAGGAATAAAATTATTGTTATACTCACTCATAGCTTTTGAAATTTTCTCTTTGCATAGTTCAAGCATTACATTTGCTAGAGTGTCTTCTCTTATCTGTCTCTCAGTCTTCAAGATATATTGCTTGTTAGAATGTTTAGAATAACTGGGGGGGGATGAATCGGTTACTCAAGATCCATAAGTACCATTTGAAAAATCAAACATTAAACATTTTTATGTCTTACTTATCCTACTGCAACTCGGTCTCTACTGTAAACTTGGTAACAAAATTAACTAGTAGTTCACTATCCTAACATAACAGACTTTACTAAATGCAAACATTTAAAATGTAAAATACTATAAGATATTCAACAAAATTTTGACACTAGGATTTAATGTGGAAGTCCAATTTGGGAAAAAATCACCAGCAACATGTCACCACTTTTTCACTCTTCTAAAGTGAGCTCTATTAGGAGCCAACCCCATTAAAGGTTACAACACACACTATTAAAGTTGACCTAGTTAGAGGATTTAATCACCTTGTTAGGAGTGACCTTATTAGAGGACTTTAGAACATTCCATTAGAATGTCATCTTGCTAAAGGATTTACATAGATTGTTAAGTCCTTCAGTGATTGTTAGGTCAACCTTTGATTTAAAGGATTTCAATACAAATTGTTTACAATGATTAGAAAGAAAACAGTAAGGTTTGATCTGTATGATTACAACTCACTTTGCAGTTTCATATCTATGTTAAGTTCATGTGTATTCCTTGATAATCCTTCCTTGTCACCTCTATGCTCAATTCACTTGGCAACTCTTCAAGCAATCATCCTTTTCTTCATAGCAAACTTAAGCCTTTTGCTCAGATTTTCTTATCAACCTCAACAACTTTGTTCCATCTCACTAGAAACACACACAAATTCTCTACTCTATTCTCTTCTTCACACATCTCATTTGTGCTCTCTCTATAGTTCATCTTAGTACCTCCTTAAATAGGTAATTCTGGTCCTTTTCCATTTTTGCAATCACTATAGATCCTAGGGTTTGCGATTCAATTCATCAAGTTCATTGTATATGTTCATCTTCCTATTCTTCTAGAAACTTATCCTTGAATTTGTTCATTAGGAATCTTACCTAATCCACTCCTTGAACTAAATAACCAACTCATAAATCTTATCTTTAACACACTTTCCACATCCCAAGAAATCAACTAAGTCAACTAGAAATCATGATTTCTCATACGCATTCAAAATATTGTCACTCATCCATTACTAAGTTTCGACACTTGATCATCACTGAATTTCTCAGTCACTATAAGGCTTTTTGCTTTACATCAATGTTATCACTTGGTTGATATTACTGCTTGGTCAACAATAAGTTTCACATATCTTGTATGGCGCTTGGTCAACACTAGCATCCCTTGGCATAAACTTCAAATTCCTTAATTTTCTATTGTATTTATTGATCTAGCTTAAGTAGTTTGTTAGTAACTTCACATTTCTTCATAATATGAACAATTAGATTATCTATCCATAGTCTAAATAATCAAATGTCCAATGTATTTTCCTTTCCATAACTCAACATTTCCTTTAGGTTCTCTTGTTATGAGAAATTTTTCAAATCCTCTTCATCTATCAAATAGATATGACATTTAGATCATATAGCAATGATGGGGAATACTAACTCTCAAGAGCACTATTTCTCTTCTTAAGACCTATTCTTTGGTCTTACTAGGGTATTCCTCACTGCCCTACTTAGAGATCATTTCTAGGATCCCTATCTCCTTATAGAACTCACCACCAACTTCAAACACTCAACTATGCTTTACAATCCAACTATGTATTCATGGGCTCAATTTAGCCATTTTTCTCCCATATTGCTCTTGGGACTAGGAATAGGTGTCAATATTCATGGATTCTTCTTTGGGTTTTCCATCAAGTTCTAGGTTTTCATGATTTTAGGGCTTATAGCCTTTTTAGCCAAATTAAGCCTCCTAAAATCAAAATTATTGGAATAACTCTTAATTCCTCCAAATAGACCCCCAATATATTTAGGTATTCTTCCTAATGTCTTTCTAGGATTCAATATTTTCTAGTTTTTAGACCTCCAAGGTGTTCATACATAGGACTGTCACCAAACCCCTATTTTGAGGGTTTCTAGGGCTTGTGACATTGTTTGGTTTGTTTTATCCCAACAGGTGCTTTAATGGTCTCCTATGCACTCCTCTTTGCATAAAAATATCTAAGACACATTTCCTTTGACTTCTAAAACTTTTATTGGCACATTCCAATCCATTACGCAAGCCCCCTTGCTTCTATTATGTTTAAGCACCCAGCCAGAATGCCTTTGCACTCACCTATGGCTTGATGGAAAAAATAGATCTCCTACAAAAAAAAACTCCATAGACCATATTTACAATATACATAAGGTCCCCTACTTGATTTAGAGATGCGATGGAAGTTCATTCATGAGAATTCAAGTGGGATACATATTTACAAAATTGGCTCTGAACTAGGCAGTGAACCAGTGAAACACAAGAAATTTACAAAATGTTAAAAAATCCTACTAAACAACTAAACCAATTCTACACGGAGTAATTACATAACACAAATCAAATTCCTAATGCATTAGCTCAATCTATTCAATGACTGCATGAAGGCTTTGTTACAAAATAAAGTCAATTCTTATTCTTTCCAAACTTAGTCCATACAATGTCACTCCCAACTGTTAGATTAGGGTTTTTCTAACCTTATATATCCTATTTCCACATGTTTGGACCCTTAGGTCAGGTTTAGAACCTCGTTAAAGTGATTTCCTAGTTTTTAAGAAATGTTGTCATGAGCAACTTTTACAACTTTTGCTCATTTGATAATTACCTATCCTAACATGCATATCTTGATCTATAATCAAATCATGGTGTTGGTGTAAATACATATTTACTATTTACACTTACTTAAGTTTACTTAGGATATTGCATTATTTTATTATTTTATTTTGTGAGACACTTAGGAGTTTGCGCACCTTTTTGAGTTATCATGTTGACAACACAAAAGTACACAACTCTATTTCAGCACATGGTATTTACAACACTAGAGTTTGCATCATTCACTGAGTTGTTGTGTAGATAACATAGTTATTCACACTCCCTTTTTAGCACATGTTGTCTAGCACACTGATTTGCATGTTACACCCGTGTAGGCTTATCCTCTCATCATCACACTTGCTTATGTGCTTAATGGAGGATAACCCATATCTTGTGGACATGTGCTCAGTTGTATGACTTATCATGTAGCTAATTTTGAGGCATTCTAGATGTATCTCAAAGGCCTTTATATACAGGCACTCCTAGTGTACTCTTAACACATATTGAATTAATATATCATCATTCTGATCATACTCTCTCTTTCTAGTTTATGGTTGTGCTTGTGTTTGAGTTCTTAGTTCTTGGGTGAATTTTGTCTTAAGGAAAATTCTTACATGGTATCAAAGATTAGAGATTTTCTCATCACATAGCCATTCGAGATCATTGTTGCTTCATCACTTTGGCCTGAATCTGGAGTACTATAGAAATTGGGAGTATCTAGAGCCAGATCTAACCTTGCTATTGTGTCTAGAATGTTGATTCAGTGAAGATCAACTATAAACTATTGGAATTTACAAGTGAGAAGATTTTCTTCTGAGAGGAGGGGGGTGAATCATAAGTAACTAACTTTAACCTTTTCAAAACCTTTTAACTGAAAACATTCACATGCATCCAATTCATCTAATAAACATGAAAGTAAAGACATGCATGAAAATAGATAACACAAGATTTGGTAACCCAGAAACCCTCCAAAATGAGAAGGTAAAACTGGGGTGGGGATGACACCCACAAAGTATCACTGCAACAATATGTAACTATTCAAGGTTACAAAGTTTGACCACTTCCAATGGTCTACCCTATGAAAGTTATGTCCTATTAAAGACTTTACAACATGTTAAAAGTGACCTGGTTAAAGGATCTACAAACATTCAATTGGAATATCACCCTATTAAAGGATTTACAATCCTATTAAGGATCTACAATATGACTACTAAACCAATATAACTGCTAAGCCAACCTATCAACATAGGATTTTCATTCTTACAATATAATGGTTAGAAAGTATGGTAAAATGTCTTGACCTGATGACTTGCAATCCTCAATTGTTGATTCCAGATCCTTGTTCAGCTTTGTTTGCTATGATCCTTGCTTGATCTGATATGTCTCTCTTGAAACTTTGATACTCTATTCTTGATCAACTGAATTCTACAATGTTGTTTTGCTCTTCACTAAGTCTTTACACCCCTTTGCACTTCACTACAATTCACCCTTACACTTCTCACATGCACACATACAATGGGGTTTCGTCCTCCTTTTAAAGATTTCGAAGACTTAGGGTTGGGTATGAATCTACGATCAATATTTACTCTTCATTTCCTGCTCAATTCTTTCAATTTTCTTATTGGTTGCATGCCTTCTCCATTTTACTTATTGGTTGCATGTTGATTGCATAGGTAAGGCAAAAGATTCAATCTTATCTTCAAAATACTTTGAGATTCATCCTGAGTTGACACAAAAATGGTTTACATCTAAGTTTGTGAAGATGCAAACTCATATGTTGATTCAGTGTTACTTGGCACTTACTAATTGCTGATGCTCGACACATATAGGAATTTTGTATCACTTGGCTCCTATAGAAATTCTATCTCACTCGGCATCTATACTCTGCTCGACACTTATAGTGACTTGGCATCTATAGTGACTCAACATCACTTATCACTCGGCACTTGAACTTCCCTCGACACCTGAAGATCACTCGACACCTAAAGTTCACTCGAAACCTATTGAATTCTCTGACTCAGCACACATTGTAGCTCAACTTTTGTATTATGCTTGGCATCATCTTGAGAATTGGTTAAGTGTGTTGACACTCAGTTGTCAAAACCAATCTGAGACTAACAATCTCCCTCTTTGACATGAGTGGCAAAAACACTTAACTAAACATTATGAATCTAATATCTATGAGTATTCTATGTATTCTGTTCGGCATATGTACAAGACTTTCAAAAAACTTGTTCAAAAATTTTGTATACCTCAAAATCTTGTAACTCCCCCTAAGCTGATGTGCCATTTTTGTATCCAAAATCACTTATGTTGAATGTGTCTCATGGTGATATGTTTGATACTCTCTACCTTCTCATTCTTTTGCCTCTGTTTCTGTGTAACCTATTTCTAATCTGTTTCTCCCTTTGTTTCTGCTCCCCCTTGTCACATCTTGCATTCTTTTGGTTGTATCTCCTTATTTCTCCTTAGAAATTCAAATTATTATTTTTTATATCTCCCCCTTTGGGTATGTCTCCCTTTATTTACACATCAATTCTTATTATCTCCTATGGGTATATTTCCCCCAAAACACTCGATCTCCCCCTTTTTGACACTTATGTCAAAGGGTCCTAAGAATGAATGGAATATTTAGCCAAAAATGTTTTATTTACCTCTAGTATCATCTTTAGAGAAGCATCCCAATTATCTAAAGCAATTTCCAGTGACTTGTGTTGGATGACTGTCTCTGCTGCAAGATGTACTAGGCCTTCTAGGGTAGAAAGATTAGGATCCTTCTTTAGAATAGTTTCTGCATAGGCCAATTCTTTATGGAGTACTTCTAAATGTGGGGTAATAGAAGATTGAATCTACATTAATTTGGCCTTAATATTGGCCTCTTCTTCTATCAATATAGCTAACTCTTTCTGGGTGTGAAGCGTAGTTGCAAAATGTTTCTCATTTTGAGTTGGATCTTTGGGTCCCTGTGTGCTAGAAATCTTGAGATTTCGTTCCAAGCTCAGAATCCTTTGTCTAGTTTCTTGTGTGAAGTATGATGAATCACACAACTTGGAGTACAATGAGAATACATTCTCAAGTATTGTTTTCACTTTTTCAATTTTCTTAGCCAATTCAACTTGTGAAAGTGCTATCTCACTAGATATTTTCTCATTGACTTTCATTTGAAGCTTCTTTTCAGACCATTCTAATAATTTAACATTTGTATCAAGGTCTTCATTCTGTACCTAGTCCACTATTTTGGACAATTGCTCCATGATGGGTTGGGTTTCATTAGGTACTGGCAAGCTAAATGCATCAAGGAATATATCTTTGATTTCCACAAGTGCTTTCTTTTTTCTATACTCATTTTTCAGTATCTCTTGTTTCTTCCTTCTCTCTAGTGCCTCTTGCACTTCATTTATTTGAGCTAAATTCATTGTCTTGGAGTCATAACTAGGTATGACTATTTCTTCATCAACTACAGGATCTCCATAGTGAAGTACCCTTGCAACCTTGGTGGAGCTTGAGCCTGGTGCTAAAATTTGCAATGGTACTGCATCAGTGCTCGGCTTCTTGGTAGGAGTCCCTGAGGTAGGCAAGTTCAGCAATGTTTGTATTACTTTTTGCTCCTTAGGGGTTTTCTCCTCTTCCTTTTCCTCTTCTCTACTACCTTGATCAATAATGATAATTTGAGGAGGTGCACCTTGATTTTGTGTTGTAGGAACATCTTGTCCTATTTGTTCCTTTGCTAGATCCTTGGTAGTTGTTGTTGTTATACTATATGATCAACCCTAGCAGTTATATCCTATGCTTCTTGCTCTTTAGGTTGATCTATTGTAGCTATGGGAGGTTGTGTAGGTGGTTCTTGTGTGTTTTCCTTCTCCCTTGTAATTTTTGATATAGCCTTTTGTAATTCATCCACTCACCAAAATAGGATTTGTACACGGTTATGATTGCAATGTAGCTAGGTGAAGGATCTTTTTGAGATCCTCTGTAGTGAGTGGATTGATGTTCTGACCTAAAGTGTCAAGAATTCCTTGAAAATTATTGTTTCTATAGGTGTTCTATGTGGAGGACTTGGTGGTTGCATTTGGGTGTCTTGGACACTCTGTTCTGGTTGCCGCTCTTCAGTTGTTGCCTCTTCACCATGTGTCTTCTCCATTGTTTCCTCTTCTTTTTCTTTCTCTACCTCCTTCTCTTTCTCATTTTCCTCTTCTTCTTCATCATTTCTCCCTTCAAAGGGGTCTTCCTACCCTTCCTTGATAGTTGTTAATCCATAAATTAGTTTCCACATCTGTGTGGACTTTTGCACAACATCTTCAATTTGGTTTTGCAAAATTCTGAAGGCTCTATATTTGGGTGCAAATTTTCTCCCATGTTTCTTGTTAGCCTTGCTTATTTGACCTTTTGTAAGGTCAGGCATTACATGATCCAATGTAGACTCTCTTATTTCTTTCTCCATTTCGAGACAGTAATGTCATTTATTTTCAACTAATGAGCTTAGCTCCTTAGGCATTGAGTTATCAAGTTCAAGTGGGGTGGTCTTGAACTTAGCCATCATAGTGTAGATGGACTCTTCCACTATGTTTTTTTCTTCCTTTGACAACTTATTAAAATCAATGGTCTTTAAACCAATTAGATCTGCATTATCTCTAATGTTATTGCAAACACTTTCCAATTTAGACTTGGTAGAATGTCTTACCAATCTGAATTGATCTTCATCAGACTCTATCCTTTCTTCTTTTGATTTAGGAGGCACAACACACTTTCTTCTTTTCTTCTTCTCTATAGGCCCTCCTTGCTATGTTTCTTTTTTCTTCTCCTATTCTTTTTCCATTTGGGTTGTTGCCCTGGTATTTGCCCTTGTAGTTGGCTTTTCTAGGCTTGGCTTTGTTTCCTTTTTCTTCTTCCCCTTTTGCTGTGCAACTGGCTATTTTTAAGCTTTTCTTTTCTTTGGCTCTAGCTTTGGTACTTCTTGCTTGACACCTTCCTCTTCTTCAACATGTTCCCCCATACCTTAGGTTTAGGCAAGTGGTTCCTGACCTTGTTTCTCTTCATCATCCTTGGCTTCTTCACCACCTTCTTCTTCTTCTGTCGTTCCCTCACCAAATTTGGCTTTTAACTTCTTTACAAGTTTATCTTTCTTTTTCAATGTGGAGCTAGTCTTGAGTTCCATGTCCACCTTTGAGCTCACCACATCAAATGTACCAAAATGTGGTGCACTTTTTTCCACTTCTTTAGCTAATAGTGTTGTTATAGCTACTGATGCCTCATCTATATTTACTTCATAGCTTAGAGGTCTTAACCATCTGACTCTTGGTATGACAACTTGTGTGCATGTATAGTCAATATCTACAAGAAAGAAAAGATCATTTACATGTTTCTCTACTAATGACACTGGAATTCTTAGCCTTTGCTTCATTGTCTTCTTGAAGTCTTCAAAGTAGCTAGTCATAAGGGTCTCAAAATTAGCTCCCATCTATGCTATGTATTCATTAACTTGAGCTATTATTGACCTATCAGTTTTCCATGCAACTTTGCTAAAAGAAGGAAACTCATTTTGAACATAAAAGAATATACAAATCAAAATAGCACCAAATTTGCAGTGGGCTCCCTTGGTTCTCCTGATTGCTGCTAAATTCTCATTAATCTGTTGCAGTTGCAATTTTGCAAGATCATAAGTATGATCCTTTTTCACTAATTTGTATCCTACATCTACTACAATGCAAGGCACATTGTTAAGTCTGCTGGATTGGTAGAATTTATGTGCAATGACCTCGACAGCAAAATCAACAAGAGGATCTTGAATGGTATCAATTTTCATCCCTCTCTTGTTCCACTTAGCACCAATATTTTTCTCAATTGCCTCCTTAGAATCACTCCTAAGGGTCTTTGGCTGATCTAGGGTTGGGTACCCTGTCACTCTATGCACAATTCTCTTTGTGATTTTCAATGGCCCATCCTCCAACCATAAGCTTCCATCATGTATTCTGCTGAGCACTAATCTAATCCATTCAATCTTGAACACTGTAGGGAATTCTAGGGCACACATTAAACCCTTCTTCTCAACAATATGATATTCTTCCTTTAACACTCTATTTTCACATAGTTTTTCATAAGCTTCCCTCATTTCCATGTCACCTGTGGCTCCAATCTTGCAATTATAGCATCTCCTAACGTCTTGAACCATAACTACCTTAGGGGATATGATAGATAGGGCTCCAGCTGGGTCATTTTTATATGCTACCTCTAGTGTTGGATGGAAATCAAGTTGTTTTACCTCATTGGACACTAGCTGGACTTCGAATGGTTCCTTCTCCTGAGTTTCCCTAGAGCTAGAAGCCATTTGTGTAATCTAGGGTTTGTACACTAAGAAAATACGAAATTGCATAACTCGACACAAACGTAAATACCTCAAAATTGATGAAATCGTGTTGAAATCCTGTTAAAATCTACTTAAACATTGGATTCTCTGCTTTGGACTCGCTTTGCACTCTTTTTCATCTTTGATCTTCATTTGTGATGAAGAAAAATGATTGAAAATGTGATAATATACCCTATTTTCACTTCATTTAATGCTTAGTGCATTTATGGCTATCCACTCGACTTTTGAAGGATTTCTACATTACTCAGCTTCCATTGGCTTTTCATTTTTCAGTATCCATAGGAGTATTACTCACTCGACTTCAACTAAATTTTCCTCTTTACTTGGCTTCCACTACCAACTTGACTCCAACTATTCATTTGGCTTCTACTGTTTTTGACAATCAACTCGACATGCACTAGGATTTTACTCGGCATCTGAGGGCAATTCGGCAACACTGATGAAAACTTGAAATTTTAACTTTGCATCTCTGTTCATGTTGATCTCTTCTTTTCAGTACTTTCTTGTTTAGGAACTGATGTGTGATAAAGCTTTGTAAATCAGTCCCTTATACCTTCTCTTTGCTTAGTTTGATGAAGTGTGATCACTTGACCTTTTAGGTGAAGTGATCCCTTCATTTGATGTGCTACTCCCATCTTTCTTATTCAATGTCTTATTCATTTCTCCTCTGATGTGTTCAACATCTACCTTCTCTTTACCTTTGTTGTTCTTTGAGTTGGGTGCCTTTGACCTTGTTGGGAAATTCCTGCTGACATGACTAGTCTTTAAGCAATTGAAACATGTGGTTTGGCTCAACTATTTGTTGTAGTTTCCTCTGAAATGTGTTCTTATGCAATTTTTAGGAATGTGTCCATATTTCTGACAATAATGATAGCTATACCTGGTGTTGTAGTCCCAATTGTAGTGATGTCCATGGTCATTTTCTCTTGTTGGTTGATTGGGTGTCCACATAGGCTTTGATCTGCACTCAAAAGCTCTATGACCATACTTCTTGTAATTGTAGCAGTGACCTTCAAATCTTGGTGTTCTGACAGTCTTAGTCCTACAGTTATGTGCTTGATGTCTTTACTTTTTGCACTTATGACAATGACTCACATTCTTAGGTTTGTTATGCTAATGAGCATTCTTGCTCCTGCATAAATTAGAGGTATGTCCCTTTTTACCACAGAAATGACAAGTAGGTTTAGTGTTCTTACTTTTTTTGCTCCTTTCTTTTGTAGTCTTGGAGGACTCTCCTTGTTCAGTGCTGATGTAACCAAGTCTTGAAGTATCATTGCTAGCCCTTGGTGATTTTAGTAGCTGCTCAAAGTACTTGATGGACTCATTTGTTTTGTTGAAGCTCTCTACAATCTCCTTCTCTCTTTTTAGGTCATTTTGTAGTTGTTCATTTTGCATCTTTAGTGTAGAGATCTCAATGTCTTTGACATTCAGTTCATGATGTGCATTCATCATCTGACTTAGGGTGTCTAGCTGCATGTTTGAAATTCTTACAAGCTCAATTGACTTTTCTTCCAGTCTGTTGGCAAGGTTTCTCTTGTCTTCTTCTAGCATAGCCTTGTCTTCAATGGCTCTTTTCTTCTATTCAATCACTTCAAAAAAGCATCATGGCTTGTGACTCTTGTTCAAGCTTGAGTGTTCTGATTTCTTCTACTTGAGCTCTATTCTTCTCCATTAGGTCTGCTATTGCTGCATCAAACTATTTGGAGTCTCCATTTGTAAATAGATTTGAGGTGTCAATCTCCTTGTATTGTGTATCATTCTCAGCTATGGCAATCTCTCTTCTTTTCTTTAAGGATTTTCTCAGTTCCTCTCTAGCTTCTTCCAAACCATGTAAAGCAAGTTGTATGTCAATTGCCTAATTTTCTATGATCTTCCCAAGTTTTTAGACTTCCATTTCCAGATCTTTTCTCCAAGTTGTAAGGCCCCTCCTTGTGAAAACTCAGCTCTGATACCAATTGTTGGAATTTACAAGTAGGAAGATTTACTTTTGAGAGGAGGGGGGTTGAATCAAAAGTAACTAACTTTAACCTTTTCAAAACATTTTAACTGAAAACATTCACATGCATCTAATTCATCTAATAAACATGAAAGTAGAGACATGCATGAAAATAAATAACACAAGATTTGGTAACCCAGAAACCCTCCAAAATGAGAAGGTAAAACTGGGGTGGGGATGACACCCACAAAGTACCACTGCAGCAATATGTAACTGTTCAAGGTTACAAAATTTGACCACTTCCAATGGGCTGCCTTGTGAAAGGCCTATCCTATTAAAGACTTTACACCCTATTAAAAGTGACCTAGTTAAAAGATTTACAAACATTCACTTGGAATGTCACCCGGTTAAAGGATTTACAATCCTGTTAAGGATCTACAATATGGCTGCTAAACCAATATAGCTACTAAGCCAACCTATTAACATAGGATTTTCATTCTTACAATGCAATGGTTAGAAAGTATGGTAGAATGTCTTGACCTGATGATGTGTAATCCTTAATTGTTGATTCCAGATCCTTGTTCAACTCTATTTTCTCTGATCCTTGCTTGATCTGATATATCTCTCTTCAAAACTCTGATACTTTCTTCTTGATCAACTAAATTTTGCAATGTTGTTATGCTCTTCACTAAGTATTTACACCCCTCTGCACTTCGCTATAATTCACCCTTACACTTCTGACATGAGCACATATAATGGGGTTTTGTCCTCCTTTTAAAGATTTTAAAGACTTAGGGTTAGGTATGAATCTACGATCAATATTTACTCTTCATTTCCCACTCAATTCTTTCACTTTTCTTATAGGTTGCATGCCTTCTCCATTTTTCTTATTGGCTGCATGCTGATTACATAGGTAATTCAAAAGATTCGATCTTATCTTCAAAATCCTTCGAGATTCATCCCAAGTCAGCTCAAAAATTGTTTACATCTAAGTTTGTGAAGATATAAACTCATATGTTGATTTTGTGTTACTCGACACTTACTAATTGTTGATGCTCAGCACATATAGGAATTTTGTATCACTCGGCTCCTGTAGTAATTTTGTCTTGCTCAACATCTATACTCTACTCAGCACTTATAGTGACTCAGCATCTATAGTGACTCGGCATCACTTATCACTCAACACTTGAACTTCGCTCGGCACCTAAAGATCACTCGGCACCTATTAAATTCTTTGGCTCAGCACACACTATAGCTCGACTTTTGTATTATACTCAGCATCATCTTGAGAATTGGTTAAGTGTGTTGACACTCAATTGTCAAAACCAATTTGAGACCAACATAAACTTAGCTCTAGCCTAGGCCAAAGTTGACTGTGAGGCAAAAAAAAATTGCAAATCGACACTTGGAGGCCCCGATTTGTAGTTTGGGTATGGTCATTTGTAGATCTATTTAATTTATTTAATTTAGATCTGATTTTTTATTTCTCTATATTTTCAACAGTATTATTTGGAAAAAAAAATTTGCACTCTAGGTAAGTAGAAGAGAATTTTTTTTGCAAGTATTGGGCTATCAAATCTTGGCTCTACACAGGTGAATATATTTGTATAGTAGAGAATATTCCAAATTTTTACCCCCACAGGCACCTTCCATTTTTTATCGGCATCACACCTAAATCAGGTGACTACAGATTAACTTGATGACCACCCCCAAAGTCTGACCATCATAATTCGGCGAGGCCTCTTTGTTGCTAACTACCCGTGGACTGTTATTGCAATTCAAGTACCCATGAATGTGGGATTATTAAAAAGTGTTTCTGACAAACATATACATTTCAGCATCTTTAAAAATTTCTCCAATGCCGATGTGCCTTTTTCGACGCTTGATTGAAGATCTCCATCAAGCGATAAATAATTTTGGCCCACTGCCTGTAGCTTTCCCGCTGGTCTGACTGTAGTGAAGATTCCCCCTGTAGATTTTGCCACACAAGTACAAAGACTACACACATGGAACATCCGTATTCAGCCATGTGGACCCCTGTGCAGTTACACGTAAGTTGTTGCCTTGTCAGCACAGTGCCACATCTGTAGTCCACACAGACCAACATGTTAGTGCCCTCCACGCAGGTTTGACATGTTAACCTCCACCCAAACTAGTGGCATGTCAAATTTTTGTATGGACATGTGTCACAACCATATGATCGTACAATCCAATCACTTGCCATGTCAGCCCAGACATATTTTTTCGCTGACGCCATCATTTTACGAGGTTAAACTTGACAGTCGTCTGACCATCAAAACTAGGGCATTCATAACTTTTGTGACACTGGGTTGATCGTCAAATTTAAGATAACAGTTTTCCTGCTAGACCCCTCTCCAGATTACTTTTTGAATTGGCAGACTGACTTTGCGAGCCCATAACTTGGTCATCCAGACTCTAATTCAGGTGCAATTTTTTAAAAAATTGGGTAGAATTTCCTGAAATTTCTAGTGGTGGTGTTTTTTTCGAGTTTTGGTGCAAGGATTTTTTAGAAATTGTGTTTTTTGGCGACTGTACCTGCATAATCCTACATTTGCAACTTCAAACACTCCATATGGGTACATCTGGTCACTTTTTCATGTTCTTTTTTTTATTAAACTACATTATTTTTTGTCTACTTTCCAGATCTACAATCAAATTCTAGGGTTGTGTGGACAAAATTCTCACTTTCAGAACTAGGACTTTTTCTACATTGTAAAGCTTTGATGACTTTTTAGAATTGTTGTACATCTAAGCTATAGTGCTTAGTGACAGATTTGGGCCTCAAAAGGCAGTTGTAAAAGCAAAATCAAAAAGTCCACTTTGTTCATTTTGACAAGTGGCCCATTGTACAAGCATTACTTATAAAGTGCCAAAAGCATCTTTTTTGGTGGGGTCTTTTGATTGAGTGAAAAGGGGGGGTATGTGTTGTGTTTTTTGTGTCTCTCTTTTGTGCTCTTTTACTTTTCTACATCATGGGTTCATTTAAATGTCCACCTCTAACTTCACGCAATTATTCTACATGGAAAGATATTGCATGGAGTAGATTAACGAAAAAAGTTTATAGTCTTTATGTTGATGGTACAGTTACCAAACCTACTAATGCTAAAGAACTCACTAAATGGAAAAAAACAAGACCTATAGGCTTTAGGAATTATCAAGAGTTGTATACATAGAGATCTCTTCTTCCACATTGCCAATTTCACAGAATCCAAACCAGCTTGAGACAAACTTAAATTATTGTATGGTAAAGTAGATGAAGAAAAGGGATTTTAGATTGAGGACGATCTACTTCTCTTGGATCCAAAGAACTTTGACATAATTCAAGATTACATCAACAAAGCCAATGAGTATAGGGCACTTCTTAAAGATTGTGGAAATCCCATGAAGGATGACAAATTGATTCATAACATCTTGAAGAGACTACCTTCAGAGTATGCTTCATTTGTTTCAAATTTTAATACTCACAGGTTGACTATGGGATCTGCTTACCAGAAGCCTACATTTGATGCATTTGCAGAGATGTTGATTTTTGAACAATCTCACTTAATGGATTTAGGACTTCTCATGACATCAAAAACCAAAGCCTTGGTGGTTAGTGATGAGCACCAATCAAGTCAAGGAGGGAAAAGTTCTAGCAATAACAAGAAGAAGCAGTGGAAGCAAAAAACACAATTTGAGACACAACAATCCTCCTCACAACAAGGCAATTCTTCTTCCAACAAGAAGGGAAGTAATGAAAAGAAGGACAAACTTTTTTGTGCATGTTGCAAAAAGCCAAATCATGACGAGTATCATTGCAAGACTAAAAGAACTGATGAGTTGGAAAACCTTCTCAGGAAGAACAAGATTCAAGTGTCAGGTACTTCCAAGGATTCAACTCAAACCTCTTCAAAGGGAAAAGGGCAAGCACTTATGAAAAATTCAAGTTCTTCTTTGAAATGGATACTTGACTCAGGTGCCTCTTACCATATGGGTTCTTCAAAGGGAGACTTCTCTTCATTGAAACAGTTAAAGGTACTGCACATCTTCCTGGGAGATGATACCAAAATGGAAGTTGAAGGAAAAGGACATGTGGAAATGGAAAATGGGGAATTTAGAGATGTTCTCTATATTCCAAAACTTGGCTCCAATCTCCCTTCAGTTTACCAAATCACTCACCTTGGAGATGGTCACAAAGTTGAGTTCCTTCCAAATTTAGTGATGGTGCATAGTTTAAGAGATGATTCATTGGCTACAATGGGGAAAGTCAATCATGACAAGAGGTTTTATTCCTTCTCCCACTTTGTGCCTAAGTCTCCTTCTCAAGCCTTGTTGACTCACTCTAATTCACAAACCACATTATGGCATGAGTATTTTGGGCATCTTGCGTTCCACTCTCTTCAACAACTTTGCTCAAAACACATGGTCAAAGGTCTACCTAACATCAACTTTTCTAAGAGAGAGTGTTCATCATGTTCAGTGGATATGCATCTCAAGAAGTATGATAAAGGAAAGTCTTTTAGAGCTCTAGTTGTTCTCCAGTTAGTTCGCATGGTTTAGCAGGTCCTTTTGCAGTGACTTCAGTTAGCCAAGGCCGCTACATCCTTACTTTTGTTGATGAATTCTCAAGATTCACATGGGTCTACTTCCTTCATCATAAGAGTGAAGTGGTTCATAAGCTTCAAACCTTCAAGACTCGTGTTGAACACAAATCAAGGAAAGCCATCAAGGTACTACGAGTGGACAATGAGAACATAAGACTTAGAGACTTTTGCAGATTTGAGGGAATTGGTCTTCAGAATCCACCAGCATTTAGTCCATACAAGATAGATGTTGTAGCACTGAGGATTAGAACTCTCAAATCTATGGCAAGTTGCATGATAAAAGCCAAGTCTCTTGATCCTACACTTGAAGTTGAAGCCATAAGTAGTGCAGGTCTCCTCATAATGCCTTGGATGGTAAGACTCCTTTTGAGGCATGGTGTGATAGAAAACCAATTGTGGGTCACTTCAGAGTCTTTAGTTGTCCAACATGGGCTAACCTATCTTCCAGAAGATGCAAGGCACCAACACTAGGCCTTGTACTTTCATAGGATATGAAGACGAAGCTAAGGCATATAGACTTATGGATCTAGAGACTCATGAGATTTTTGTGGAGAAGGATGTTCACTTTGAGGAAAGTTCACCCAAATTATCCTCTAATCCTCTCCACACTTCATACACAGTGGAAATTGATAGTGACACCAGTGATAGTGCTTTAACAGATTCAGACACATGGGGTTCTATCGACAATTGCAATGAGAGGTCATGACATCAGTCCAGTCCACATGCTTATATTGCCATAATGAAAGGTCCAACACAATAGGGTACATGTTGTTTTCCAACTTCAATAATAGAGGATGACTACATGGCAGATGTTGCAGATTTGTTCGTGAAGTCACACATCACAGACTTGGGAGATAGCCTTGAGGACTTATATCTTCTCATTGATGAAGATGATCCTTCTATAGTTGTTGCGAGGGCTCATTTTGACCCTCATGTCCATTCTCTACTTGATCAATCTTTACAGGTTGGTGTGTTTGTGGATCCTTATGAATAACAGTGGTCAGAGGTCTCTTTGTCAATTGAGGAGACAGATGGTTCATTGGAACAGGTTCAATAGACATCCTTGCCAGATCTGCATTTGTTCTTTTCAGCATAGTTGGAAGGGGTGATCATTAACATCAGCATAGGGATACTTGAGCAGGTTTCAGGATTACCATACATCTTCAGGACTGCACCTTTGCCATTGTTTCTTCCAAAGGGGAGGAACATCATTTTGCACTCTTGGACCAACTTCTTCCTTAGAGCGGCTTTCACTGACAGACATTCTTCATTTTTTGGAGGGGGGGGGACTACCTTGTCTCTCTTCCTCTTCTTTCTTATGGGGGGAACTTTTTCCTCTTATGAGGTTCTTGTTCTTCTCATTCTTCACTTTTGTATATATTGGATGCATGTTGTAATGGGGGGGAGGGTCTTGATTACTCCATCCATCCATGCATCCCTTTTCATCTCTCTTTTTGGGGGAGGGTTTTTCCCATGAGGTTTTCCCTCTTTCTCCACTTTATGAGAGATTGCATTTCATTATGTACATGGGTACCTAACATGGCCTAGTAGCTAGGACCCATTGTGCACTTCATCCTAGTTTCTGTAAACTTAAGGGAATTCCCCTAAGTTGCACTCAAGGGGGGTTGTTGGTGTAAATACGTATTTACTATTTACACTTACTTAAGTTTACTTAGGTTAATGCATTATTTTATTATATTGCATTATTTTATTATTTTATTTTGTGAGACACTCAGGAGTTTGCGCACCTTTTTGAGTTGTAATGTTGACAACACAGAAGTATGCAGCTCTATTTCAACACATGGTGTCTACAACACTAGAGTTTGCATCATTCACTTAGTTTTCATGTAGACAACACAGTTATTCACACTCCCTTTTTAGCACATGTTATCTACAACACTTATTTGCCTGTTACACCCTTGTAGGCTTATCCCCTCATCATCGCACTTACTTCCATGCTTAATGGAGGATAACCCATATTTGGTGGACATGTGCCAACTTTTATGACTTATCATGTAGCTGATTCCAAGGCATTCTAGGTGTATCTCAGAGGCCTTTATATATAGGCACTCCTATGTACTCTTAACACATATTGAATGAATATATCGTCATTCTGGTCATACTCTCTCTTTCTAGTCTACAATTGTGCTTGTGTTTGAGTTCTTAGTTCTTGGGTGAATTTTTTCCTAAGGAAAATTCTTACACATGGGATTCCCAAAACACTTAAAAACATCAAAAGCATAATTGCCACTCCATTTTGGAGTCTTTTTCAAATATTTACCCTTTTGTTGACTTTCTTAGGACTTTGACACTAGAGCCTAATTGAACACACAAATCACAAGACTCTAAACACCCTTACCTCAACACACACATACTAAATCAACCATGGGACTTTATGAATAGGCCTTATTACCTTGGTGGTTGGATAGAACCACCTACAAACCAAAATTTTGTAAAGGTTCCCTTGCACCAAGCAACATGTCTCTTTAGTAGATTTGACACCAATGACAACATAATAATTATTTCAATTGTAGTTTCCAATAATTGCCATCTTTCATCAATCCTACTATACGTCGCATTAGGTATCAAATTACCTAGCTCCAATGGCATATTTTTAAATGTTTTCATCATATCCAAGACTACTTCCTCAATATTAGCTTTATCTACAGTGTCCAATGCATCATACTTGATAAATTAAATACCTGTCATTCCTACACTCCCCCCGATATTCTCACAAAGTTCATCTATAGTCTAGGCTAGCTAGTGCACTATAATCTTGAATTGACTTGTGTCTTCTGACTCAGTCCTATCTTCATATTCTTCCTCATCATCCTTTGGAATATTAACCCTTCTCATCTACTTCTTTATAGGCTTTCTAAGATCAGCCTCTTCTGAGGCATTCTTTCTCCTTTTAAATATTTTACTTTGAGTAGGCTTGGTAGCTTTAAATACCTCTTTCTTGGGCTCAGTAATTGCTATAGTAGCTATCATTATACTCTTTGTGTTGTAGGGAATGACTTTGTGATCTTCTTAGTACTTTTGCTTGTCTAAGGCTCGACAACCCCTATCTCTTTTCCTTTTCCTTCTACTTCCTCTTCTTCATTGTCTTCTTCCTCATCGGTTAAAAGATCTTCACCTCCACCATCGATGATCTACAATGGTGTCTCTTGCTCGCATCCTTCACCAAATGTTCTCTCCAAACTCTTTATCATTCATTTTCTCTTCTTCTCTATTTTGGGAGCATTGATTTGTACAATGATCTTCACCTTTTCTGTCTCATATCTGTTGAATGACTCGACATCCTTATCAACAGGTTCATCTAGTAATGCAGTTATTGTAGTTATAGCTTCATCAATGTTTATCTCATATCCCAATGGCCTCAACCATGCAATTCTAGAAATGAGTGTCTAAATGTATGTCTTGTATGTGTGAACTATTAAAAAAAACATCATTGTAATATTTGTCAACTAGGGATTGAGGAATTCTTGCCATGTTTTTCATATTCTGCTTAAAATCTTCAAAATATCAATCCATAACCTTCTTAAAATTATCTCCCAATTGCTTAATGAATTCATTAATTTGTTGAGTGATTGGCTTCTTCTTATTCCAAGTGACATTGCCAATGGTAGGAAAATAATTCTAAACATTAAATAATATACATAAAAGTAGTGAAACAAACTTACACATGGCATACTTTTCTTTTATGATGCTTTCCAAATTCTTAGCCAATTGTGTTAATTGTAGGTTGGCAAGGTCATAACTATGATCTTTCTTCATGATTTTCCACGCAATGTCAACTGCAACACAAAGAACACTATCTAGTCGACTAGACTGATAGAATTTATGAGCAATGACCATAAAATTTGTTCTTCCAGGTTTGATTCATCTAGCTTCTCACATCTTCAAAATTAACCTTTTCTTTTCCTTTGTTTTCTTCATCATTGGGTGCTGATGTTTGGTTCTTACATTCTCTGCTCAGGTGACTGATCTTCTGATAGTGAAAGCATACTGGAGCAAAGTTCTTTAAATTTCTAGATCTTCTTTTGAGATGTGTTCTTGCACAATTTGTTGCAATGTGTCCATACTTTTCACATAACTGACAAGTAACCCAAGTATTGTAATCCCAATTTATTGCATTACCTTTCCTATTTGTATTCTCTTGACCTTTATGTGTCTGACTATGTTTTGTATTGGATCTACAATCTCATGCCTTGTGACCATACTTCTAACATGTATAACAATAACCCCTAAATCTAGATGTAGTTGGTGTCTTATTGATCTTTGATCTACACTTATATGCTTGATGTGGAATACTTATTCCAATTATTGCATTTACTCTCAAATTTAGGCTTAGGATTGGACTTACCAATTTTTCTCTTGCAAACATTTATTGTATGACCTAGTTTTCCATAGTGATAACATGTAGGCTTTGTGTTGTTTGGTTTCACATTGCTTTGTTCTCCATGCTTTGATGATTGTCCTTATTTGGTAGATGATATGAACTCGATATAGCCTAATCTAGTAGTATCATGGGGTCTTCTTTGTGCTCTTAACTATTTATTAAGTTGCCTCATGGCCTCTCCATATCTATTCATTCTTTCAATGATTTCCTTTTTAGCTCTCAATTCACTTTTTAGTTGATTATTCTATGATTTCCACCTTCCTAGCAATTTCATGATTAGAACTTAATAGTTGATTACCCATGTCAAACTGATTATGTATCGGCATTTGTACTTCATTGATCCTTTCATCAAGTCTTGTAGTCAGTTGACTCTTATCTTCATCAACCATTACCTTATCTTCATCAACCTTTTTCTTTTGTTCATTGATTTCACATAGCCAACTGAGTGTATTTCATGTTCTCTCTTTAGTGCTGTTACTTTTCATTCAGAATGTTCTTCTTCTCTAATAGATATGCTATTACTGCATTAGTCTCACTAGATATACCTTCATTACATAAGTCCTCAATGGTTTCTTCCTGGCATTGTGGGTCATTTTGTTGGATTGCCATCTCCTTCATTCTTTTCAATGTTTCTTTAATTCCTCCTTTACAGCCTTAACTTGTTCCAAAGCTATCTACAAATCAAGCTTTTGATTCTCAATCACCTTTCCTAGTTTTTAGGATTCCATCTCCAAGATCTTTGGCTCTCAAATGGTTAAACTTCTTGCTTAGAGAACTCAACTTTGATACCAAATTTTGAAAATCTAATGGGAAAGTGAGATGCTGGGGGTGGGGTGGGTGGGTGAATCAGGATCTTCAAAACTTCTACCACTTCAAACTTAAACCATGTTTAAACTTAATTCACCACACATCTCAACCTTAACCTTAATCATGCATCATAATAACATGCAATATAAGATCTAACATCTAATAACACGAATAAAATACATAAACAAACAATCAACACATAACACATGATTTGGTAACACAAAAATCCTCCAAGGTGAAGGTAAAATTGTGGTGGGGATGACACCCACAAAATCTTCACTACTGTAGCAATAAAGTTCATGTTAGGGCTATATTTGATCACTTTTGATGATCTACCCACTAAGGGGTCTGCTATGTTAAAATCTTACAAGACTATTAAGTCTACCTTGACTAAAGGATTTAAATTTCACAATTAAGTGAGTACTATGTTAAGAGATTTACAATAGGCCTGTTAGGACCACTTTGTTAAGAGATTCACTTGATACACTTGTTAGAATGTAACATTATGTTGATCCTTTGGTTTGCACTAAGATGTTGATAATGAATCTTCTTTATCCAAACTATAATCACCTCACTGTGACCAATCTACAATATCTCCACTTACACTGCTCAGTTACCTACTTCACAACTTGCTTATTCTCCTTCAGCTTCTCATACACACATACCTTCAATTTGCAACAACAATTTATCCTTTTTGCCACTTGAACGTTCCAATATTCTGATTGCTCCATCACACTATATAGGGACTAATGATGTGTAATCATTAAAGGTGTAATTACCTCCTTGGTTAACTCCTCAAACATAAAAACACAATTCACGCTTGACAAAATAGTTTTCATAGGATTTTTTATCATTCCAAATTAATATACTCAAACAATATAACTTGGCACATATATCTTCCTGATGCTCAACTATACTTGGTTCTTCATCCTGTCCCTCGACATGAACAATGCTCAACTTACACTGACTTAATCCTCTAAACTTTTTAGCTCAAGTGTAGCACTCAACAATAGCCGAAATGTTTGGTGACTACTAATGTGCTTGACAACTATATCTCCCTTGGCACATATTGAACTTGTATACTCATGATCTTTATAACTCGGCCTTAATAGTGGCTCGGTTGTAGTGTTGACCAACCAACTCTACCTTGCAACTAACTAAGTGTTTTGCACTAATTGACAATACTAAGATTGCCTTTAGGGACAATAGGGAAGATGTGTATTCATTTTTTGAAGTGCGTGAAGAGCTATGGAAGGCAAAGTGAGATGCATTCAATCTCAATTCTTTATCCAGTCCGTAATTTGTCTTCCAAATATGCAGTCTCTCTTAGATAAGGTGAGTTTAAATCAAGTGTAATCCTTCTCTTTGCTATGCTATAAATCTCAGAATTTACCCATACATAGTGACAAGATGATAGAAATATGCCTATGCATCCCAAGCTACTCTGAATCAGAACATCAAGTATTTTGATAAGGATGCACATGTGAGAGACATCATAACTACATATTTAAAAATAAAATGCAATCTAAGAAAGTTAGATTGAGAATAGGAATAACCTATTCCAATAACAAATATTTTTTGAAGTGGAAATAAGCTCATTTTTGGGTCAAAATAAGATGTATTCCTATTCCCAATTTCAATTTGGTGCATCAAATAGAAAATAGAAAATAAATTCTAATTTTTATGCCAAAGGCGTTCCTTATATGAATATGAGGAGCTAAATTCTACATCCGACGACCTACTCTTGCTAAGAGGTGTTGGACAACCATACAATTGATCATCACCATTCATTATTTGAAAGGTAAAAGTTAGTTGAAAGAGACATTGATAAGGACTCGGGAGAATCACAATGGAGACTAGAAAATGCAAGAAAAGACTCCAATTTTAATTTGACAGTCAATGAAGTGAGCAAATTCTTATACTGATCCTTGTTACAATTGGCATGAGTATGTTTTATACAAGACCAAAAATGGACTTTTCTTTTACCAGCCTCAAATGACCAATACACCCTCAATGGATACTTCTCTTCAGTAGAAAACACTTTATGATCAAGAATCTCCCCTTCACTGGTGGGCTAGACCGAAGATGTAGTTTGGGAGTAGGCTTCTAGTCCTCCGCCAATCACCGCATGCTTAACTAACCTCACTGACTCCTGTCCACTTAAAATCATTAGACGTTTCCAGTTCTCCACACTCTCACCCTTAAGGGAAGGTGGTCACATAGGGGACACATTGCGCAACAAAAGATGCGATTCACATTACTATAAATCAACACCCTCAATGTTGTGCAAAACTCTATCACTGTAGATATTGCAATCAATTACATTGGAATAAGCCACCACTCCTGTCGCCCAATCTCTATCAAGTAACACATCGCAGGCGTCGACCAATGTACAAGATCTGGCTTAATCATTGAAAGTGGAGCTTTTGTAGAGAATACAGAACCAAAAAAAGAGCATATGGAAATATGGAATGAAAAATAACTCTATAATAAATTGATGAAAGATTAAATAAAATTACAGATTATGACAAATAAAAGAGCAAGTTGTTGGAAGATTAAAAGCGAGTTTTTCTTAGACATATGCAATTGCATAACAACCATTAATCATTCTTCATTTTAGCAGGAATTGAAGGATAATAATGATATTAAAAACATAATATAAACCTCAATTGCAGATTAGATGGAGGTAGAATGGATCGAATTAACAAGGACTTATATTGTGCTTTAGGATTCGTATGTGCATGATGAAAGAGGAAGATTAAGTTGCAATGATGGAGGTTTATCCCTAGAACCCGTTTGATTTGTAGAATTGACCAAATATTATTGAAGGTGTTTGTGAATTATTCGATGATCTCATGAGATACAACATGAAACAATGGAAATAATAATGGGTAATAGGAAGCTACAAATGACACCACACACAAATAGTGTTACAAAACCTAGAACTTGAGTGAAGTTCTAGGCATTCTCATTGATTTCAACCATCAGTCCTTGATGTTGCTTACCAATTTTAAACCATTAAAGGTCAAACAACCAAAAACCTCATATATCTATTAGCCAAAAGAAACCCAATATGTGCACGCATTCTAAACTAACTCAACTAATAATAAGAGTGATCTAGGTATTAAAAAACCTAAATAAAATATCCCTAGGTGTTGCACTACTAAAGTAGTTTGAAGAGACAACTTCATTTGTGTTATTATGAATATATTGTTATTTCTTCAAGGGGATAATAAATGTCTAAAGTTAGGCATGACAAAACAAAGAAAAAATGGAGCCCATGTAGAAGAACACAATGTGAACCATTTCGCTAAGCATCTGGTTTGCTATTTTAGACATATTTATCTTTCAAGACCACCACCTGATAGATCAATGCATCCAAAATATCACAAACAAGTGGAAATCCCAACATGTTGAGCCTATGTATGGACAAAAGGAAATAGGAACAATCAATCATGATGGACCTATTCATTCCATGGAGCTCTACCCTCTACATAGTCTTGGTCATTCTAGATCTCCCATAAATTTTACATCTCAAATTTAGGAATTAAAACCTTGTAATTTTATGCAATAGGCTATGATTTCCCCTCCAAAATATTCCACAATAAGTTTTGTTGAGGTTTCCATAGGTAATATTATTCTCATAGATAACTAATAGTGGCCCTCAAAACACAAAACTTAGATTAATTCTAAGTATGCATGAAGTGTAATGCCACTATTCTTTATCCACCCTTACCCTCTTTGATATATTTCTTTCTAATTGATCGTAAATATACTATGCTCCACGGGGACGCGTCCCCTGCCTCTGTACCCTAGTACCCGTACCGGGTACGAAACGGGGACGCGGGTACGGATTTTGGCCGTACCCTGCGACGTCCCTTTTTTGAAAAATTCAGAAACGTCCCCGAAACGGCCAATTTTTTTGGGCAGGAAACTTGGGGACGGCCAGCAGTATCGGGGACAGTTTTGCAGTCCCCTATCCGTCCCCGAAACTGCTGGCCGTCCCCTTTTTTCCAGTCAATCTGGTAAAGGCAAACCATCCCCAAAAAAACATTTTTTCCTAATTTTTGTTGTTCGTGTGGCCCCTAGTCATCTTAAAGACATAATAACAATATGCAACCCATATTTGGTCCATTAAAACACTAACTCTTCTACTCATTTTTCGATTTAACATACTTGCTAAGAGGAAGGAAAAAAACATAAGAGCAGTAGCAGCAATGAGCAAAGATTGTGTTTAGTGAGGCAAGACTGCGTTCGGTATTTACTATTTACTAACAATTTTAGTTGGACTTCTCTTTATTTCATTCTGATTTCAGCATGATACTTGAAGCCTTTAGGCATTTTAATTTTTGCTATATATGTATGTGATATTGTTATAATGGAAGCACTTAGTATTTGCCATTTGATAATATTTCATGTATTTATCTTCTAAAATGTCTATGGTGAATGGTTTATCAATGTTATGATATACATATTTGAATTTTGTCTCTATATTAAAAAAAATCTCCTATGTTTTTAATCGCCGTCCCCTGATGTCCCGTCCCCTAAATTTTGGCTTCGACCCGTACCCGTACCGGAAACACGTCCCCGTCCCCTAAAACGTCCCCGTCCCGGAAACTCCGTGGAACATAGTAAATATATCTTCAGTGTACACCTATTGCAAGGAAGATGCGAGTGCTACTCTATTCCTATAGCAATTGTAATCCAGCCACCAAATTAATTGAAATCAAAATTCCTAAACTTCTTCCACATAGCCATTCCACCCCAACGTGTCATCGACAGTTTTAGAACACATAGGCGTGCACATCAGTTTGGGGCAAGCCGCTAGCAGTTTTTAAATGAAAAAGAGCAAACCATATACTCGTTTGAATCATGACAGCGAACGACTGTTAAAATAAAATGGAGATGAGCATGTTGGTATGGTTGCTCGCGGCGGCTCTTGCTGCAGTCTTCTTCTTTACAAGCAGAGGTAACTTCCTCCTTCCTGCTCCTTTATTCCTCATCAGGATGTGGACGAATTATGAAAGGAAATTTTCTCTCTTGATGAATGCAGGGCGTAATGGATCTGCCACTGGAAGCGCCACTGTAAACAATCTCAGTGTATGTCATTCTTTAAGGTGAACTAATTTTTTGAACTGTACTTTCTTTCAGTTGGTTTTGTGCACTGTGTCGGAGATAAGAGTTGGGTTTTTGTGTCGATTTGTTGTCAACCTAAATATCTCACATTGTTGTCGGGAATAATTTTTGTTTTTGAGTTTAACATTTATCCTTACGACATGTTGGTTATCAAAATCACTGATTAGAAACCTACGAGCCTGGGTATCTAATTGATTTTGGCCAACGTAACAGGAAAAACCTCTGCGTTTTAGGTTCTGCTGGACCAGGGCCTGTTTACCCAATTCAAATCTTGGAAGCAAAATGTATTATAGCAGATTGCAAAACAAATTCCTTCAATTGGCAAGTGTTAAGGAAAACTTCTAGATTTGTGATATATGACTTCAAATTTGGATAGTTTATTAGAATTGTATTTTGCTGAAAAGAAAAATGTTAAAAGGATTGTTTAATAAAAAGACTAGAGAAATGCCAGCATTGGGTTCAAACTTATGAGCAATTTTATGATTACTGCTGAATTCTATTTGGGCGATAGAGTCAAAAATACATTCCTTATGTGCAACTTTACAATATTGTTGATAAGATATTTATTAGTAACTTAGTTAATTTGATGCTACTAATTGTCACAACTTAACACATTCAGATTAGTCTATTATAATTTAACCATCACATGAGCATAATAGATGCAAATAATGAGAATAATACGATATTCTACACTATTTGCATTGATCAAATCTGAATAGTAGTGAACAATTTAATATACTTACCAAATCAATAAATTACAAACAAATAAACAACTCAACTACAAAGGACGAGTTATGCATAATTCAACTCTAAGACAAATAAAAATTTCTTACTGATTTATTGTTGGACAAACCGTGATGAAGGCATTCAAAATCTTGATGCTTAATTCAACACATCTGAATCCGTACAATTGCTGGAAACAATACTCAAAAATCAAAATCCCCTTTGCTTTGTTTGAATCTCCAACTCCTCTTTCAGACAAAAAGATATCAACAATATGATGGGAAGTTCTACAGACTTGGAAATGCAATATAAAAATCTCCAAAAAAAAAATATCAATCTATTCTCTCTCCCCCTTTTTGGCTTTTACATTTCACATCTTCCAAACACCGCACCCTTTCATAATGAAAACTAACCCATTGTTAAAATTTTTAATATAACTTTAAGTAAACTGAAAGTATCCGCTAGCTTAATCACTCCTTGCTTAATGTTTCTTCATCGGGTAGATACTTAAATCCTTAATGTACATCGTTTGAGTGTTTTAGTTATCAGTGATGCATTCCTAGTTATACAAGATCAAAGGCAAAAGACTCCATCCCTCCAGGCTATCGCTTGTTGAAACCAGGCTTCCTGATAACCTTCTTTTATGTCATGCATCCGCATCCAAACTTTCCCATGAACTTCCATTCGAACCTCTCCAGATTCTCCTGCGCATGAAGACTTTAGCATCCGACCATATAGAGTTACTCCACCAACATATGCTCTTGCGTGAAACAATGCCATCATCAGATGCTTTGAGTGTCCCTCCCGTGTATGTCTTCGTCAACATGATGGCCTGGTTCAGACTGCTTGCTCCCACGGTAATTCTTTATCATCAGGAAGTATTTTTGCCTTCATTATCCAATACTTGCAACTTCAGTATCCTGGCGAATTTCTTTGATTTTCCTGTACATGCATTTTAGACTCCTCCCATATGCATTTCTAAACCAAAAAGCATGCGCTCACATAGTCAACCCTTCATGGAAACTTCCTCCGTTAGCCAACATGGATTCTGGCATACCGTATGTGCAAAAATTCCTTTATACTATGTCTTAATAAACCTCCATGTCTACCTGGCTTCTTCTTGATTCAAGTACTTCACTCCCAGCATATGGTGTGGTGGATGTATAGTTGCAATACAGTATTACCTGTTTATTCGGTTTACTTCTAAATTTTCATTTAGCTGCAACTGGGACTCAACAAGGGGTAAAGCCTCCTCATTCCATCCAAGGAGTGCATCCACTGCATTAATGTGGATTATAATTCAAGTCTCTTCATGAAAAAGATCAAACCAGCTTTCTCGAAAGACCATTTCTGGTAAGTATGCAGAAGGAAATAATGCTGCTCTTTTTATTTTTACTATTATATTGTTCAGTTTTCATAAGTGAATATTTATTTAGATTTTGCAGTCCCAGACATCAGAATTCAGAATTCAGGCTTACACGCATTCATCATCTCCATACAATATTGTCAAGGATTTGCCTTTATAACTTTCCCATCTTGAAGAACTCTCTAACTGCAGTTTATATAAGATGATTTTGAATCTGCAGACATTAATTTCCATTTGTGCAAGCTCTGTCAAGTTTTCAAATTCTGAATCTGAATCTCATTGTCTTTTAAATTGTTTGAGCAGATTAGAATGACCTTCACAAAACATGTATTTGAAAATCTCCCTGTTCCCTGCTTTCATGCATAATTTCCTCATCCTTTTGGTGCGAATGCTATTCCATGAGCATATATCTGCCTTTTATTCTGATATAAGACAATATACTATTGGACATTTGCAATCAATAGTATATTATATTCATTCACTGTGAGAGATGCAAATACTTCATAACATCTTCAGATTCTTGGCATATAGTTGTAGCATTTCTTGTAAGTTCATTTCCTTCAGCAATGCAAGACATAGTGAAATATGAAGAATATTCCTTTTTCATGACATTTGGGAGTCTAAATATTGCAAAAATTTGGAGTTCCATCACGACAAATTTGAGATATCTGAGTTTTCTTACCTTTAATATGGAAGCCATACATTATCCATCCCACAGCTTTGGTCCTTTGTTTCTTCCGTATATTCAGATGTATTGTTTATTACAATACAATATTACTGAGCTTTTTAACTCATTAACTCTACACGCCTCCTCTGGATTGTCGAATCACCAAGAATGAATCTTTGTGCTTTTTAATACCAAGCTGCATTAACATGTGTTATTGTTGGCAACAGTTGCTCCGCTTTTCTGCATTACACAGTGGACCAGGATTCTTCCACCTTTACTTTCCATGAATCTTGTAGTTTAAGTCATTGATATAATTACCTAGCCGAAAACTAGCTTCCCACCAGTCTTATTGGACGAGAGGAACAAACTGTGTTTTTGTATAATGTTTAGGGTTATTTTTCTCCAGAAGGTTAGAAAAAATTGCACACTTGTTTTTTCAAGCTATCGACAAGGGAATTCGATGCCTCAAGTCCAATGCAAGTATGGTAGATCAAAATGCATATCGCTGTAATAGTAAAATATCCATTGTATATCAGCATACAAAATTCTAATTATTAAATGCCATTTTCATTTCTGGATTTTATAAGCACCCTTTTTCTGTGATAATTTATACCTTGTTTATTTCTGATTCAACATTTGGTATTTTCACATCATCAAATCACACTCCTGCTGGAAATCTTGTTCAAAGTAGTCTCGAAATCCAGAGAAACACGAGCCTTGAATTCACCTAAGGCGGTGTCTCTCTTCCTTTTCTACTTGCATCTTTCATCCTAATCAAAGTCATTGCATCTCCTCTTTCAGTCCTCCATTCCCTAACTACTTGTGCTAACCTCTTCCGCTTAGCCTTTCCACCCCTCACTTCCCTCTCACACTTCACTTATCTGAGTACTCGTAAAATTGCCAACCTAGATATTTAATGAATATTCAAGAGCTTCAGTTATATACAGTGGCCATTAAAGTATTTGATGGATTTCGTCATCCATTCTTCATAAATTTAGATTCTCTTTCTATTTTTTCAAACTCCTGTTCTTTGGAAATACTATTTGATTCTTCAAATATTCAAGATTGTAAGCATAGTTACACCAGCTTGGGAGACACAGGGACGGGGAATGTGGGGACAAGTTTTAGGGACGGGGCACAAAGGGGTCTCAATTTGGGGACGGTGGGGAGATGGGAGTGGTGCGGGGGTTGCATATACTAGATACTATCCATGTGGTACTTAAAATGCTAGTAATGAAAATATGTATAACAATATAAGATATAAAGATGTAAAATAATAAATACTAATTTACTAAAATTCAAATACTTGAGTCTTGAACATTGACTATGAAAGTGGAAAATTGAACATTGAATAATAAATAATAAATAATAATAGTCATAGATATCAAAAGTATGAGCATCTCATCATAGAGATGATTACATGGGCAACATGATATGATATTAGAGTAAGGAGACTCACCGCGAGTTGGGCGAGTCGTCTGAGTCGGCGAGTCGAGTTACCTCAGCCGGGTCAAAATGACCCATGACCTTGACTCGACGGGTAAATTGGGCTGACTCGGCTGACTTGGTTGGCTTGACCCGGTTGACTTGCCTAGCTGACTCGGTTGACTCATTTGACTCAGCTTTTTTTTAATTTTTGTTTTCAAAATTTTCTTAATACATCTAAAATTTACCTTTGTATTTATGTAATCGATGTATGTTATGTATGTGATCAAATCACCTTCTATTTTCTTTAAGCTTTATTCAATAATGGGTGCATGGAATTTCTTTAAATCCTAAAAAATCTCTAAACTTCAAGGGTTTTGTCACTTTGTCGAGTCATTGCCGAGTCCAAGCCGGGTCACGAGTCGAGTTACCTTTGCTGAGTCCAGGCCGGTCCGAGTCTCGTTACTTTGCATGATATTCAATACACCCAATAGAATATTAAAACATGTTTACTTTTTTAAACATTTTTTTTTTGGTTGTATAGGGCACACCCAATCGTCCCCTAGGCGGGTCAAGGGACTTGTTCCCATCTCTGCGTCCCCAAAGGGGATGTGGTGACGTTCCCCCGTCCCTGGCAAGACGGTGGCCCAATGGTGGCACCACTAGGGACGTAGGAACGCCGTCTCCCTATCTTAGGTGCGTCAAGGAAAAAGGGTGGGGGCGTGTCCCCGTGTTACTATGATTTTAAGCTTAGAAACTAGCAACTTGGCTTGGATGGTTGCTGACCAATAGCTGACTTATTATATGACATAATGATACGATATCCCCCTTAGAGATTATAGTACAAATGATGTGTAGAACCAACGAAGCATGAGGATGTATCCCTGCATTTGAGGTGCAATCTAGGACACCTTGGGCATGGAGATTAAATTTCTTCTCTCTGTCCCAAAAGTTTATTAAAATATGGTGGATAACCTGTAGGGGTTTCATTTTTGTATTTGTTTTGAAATGTCTGGGAATGGCCTTCCATTATTGGGACATCCACAGACATTGTAGGGATGTCTAGATGTGGTCATGTTCACTTAAATAAAGGCACATGCCAAAATTAATATATGTTACTAACTTATTATGTGTTTTTTGTAGTTCATGCTGATACACAATACACAAACAAAAATTACTTTTATCATGCCTTGACTAGAATCAGTCACCGGTGCCTTTGTTGTATTCAAGTGTGAAAGTATTGTATTCTTATTTTATTTCAAAAGAACTCCCTGTTTCTGATGATTTTTTCAATAGTTATTATTAATTGATACCTTTCTTGGGAGGTCTCATCACTCTAATATATATTTTAACTTTTGGTTGATGCATTATTGGCAACAATTTCTTATTTTTTATCAACCATCCTTCCAAGCTCTTGTAATGTTCTTCTTTCGTGCAGCGCTACTTAATACATTTTATAAAAATGAGTGAATCCTTTATAGCATTATCTTCATCGGAGACTCACCTTAAATAGTACCATTATGAAAAAAATTGCCCCCAAAAGAAGGATTACATAAGTAACCATTTCAACAAGAGATGCCCCAAACATGCATTTCTTTTCTTGTAGAAGATATGGCTTATTTGTAGAACATATTCCCTATTTTATCTGCAGTTTAATATAAAGGGATTTTTCTTTGTTGTATTTTATATTTATTCAGTAACATTCAAATTTATCTACTAAACTCTGCTGGAGACAGTGCAAATTTAAACAAATGCTCCAACAGAAGACCATAAAGATTATCTTATTGAATGGTGATCTTCTAATTGGCCTACTTCAAATGCAAAAGTTTTTTAAATGATGCAACTCTAGGCTAGATTTGCAATTGCTTTTTAATTTTGACATGCATTAATCCTTTCTCAATCTGATATATATGATTGAACAAGGTTACTTGAATGTTATTAATATTCATTTGAGCTAATAATAATTTTAGCATTTTTTAAAAGATAACTCCATCAGTTTTTGAGTATCATGCAGCATAGTGAATCTAGCATGCTCTGACTGGTGAGATCTGTTAATATTTCTAACCGGAATAGCATAAATAAATAGCAGATAAAGCAACAAACACAAAGATACCCTGGAAAAACCCTCCTATTCGAGGGAAAAACCCAGCCATGCGAGAAGTGCTCCTTTATTGAGTAATCACGAAGTCTAAAAGATTGGTAACATTAACAATCTCACATAGAATGCCTTTTACAATATAAGCAAAATCTCCTTGTCATCTAAATTACACAGAAAACCTTAAGTATCTCACAGATAACAAAGAAAGATTTACACACGGAAATCATTATGTACGGATCATACCACTAAAATCTGTAGCAGACATCGAGTTCACTGTTGTAGGTAAGATGAGCTCATGCAGTCAATGAAATCACTGATTTGCATATATTGAGTTCTCACGCTCCTAGCAACGTCATACCACAAGAGCCTGATAACAGATATCTCACACCCACGCTAGACACATATGATACTGTCTGAAGAGTAATCATACAAAGTTCTACACATGATGAAAACACAGAGCAGATGTCGTAATACAGAAACCAGGATTAACAGAAGGTATCTCTTGTACAACTAAAAATCTGTCGGTATATTTTTAAATACTCAACAAGAGATCCATTTATCTATATGAGCATGAAGCTGCTGAAATCCAAGAGTCACCACTTCACGCAGAACTGAAAACCTCATGGAAGATACACTTATCATTTTTCATTCCATCTAATACACAGGCCATTCGAGAACTAGCAATGCTTTATCTTTAACTGATGATGGTTACTAATATAAGTTGTTCCCTTTTCTGAGCTCTTCATTGCTGACTTAATACCCAACACAAAGGATATGAAGCTCCCAATAGATAAGACCATTCAGAAGAAAACTTTGACAGCTCAGACATCACGATGGCACACGATCGTGCTGCCATGTCGTTCATGTTGAAAGTGACTCCATCCTAGCACATTGAAAGAAATCGCTTGCACATTTAAGTCTGGGCGGTGATGGTAGAGACAAGAAGTCGGTTCCCAAGAATATGAAACATCTCCATATGCATTGGCTGCTGCTGATGTCTCTTATAGCTACAAAAACATTAGAAAACTGATACAAGGAGAAGAGCAACCAAGATTGAATCTAAGTATAAAAATTCTTATCTTCATTTGACTATCCAAGCATTTTCAACTTAACACACAAATCAAGAGGGAGGCTGAACTCAAGAAAGATGAGATGAGATAGATGTACAAATGAGGTTAAGTTTATCAAGGTTTTGTTGGAACCACTGCTGCTGTTACACCAAAAGCTCAAGCTGTCAATGAATGTCACAACCACCAGAGACAAGGATCTAGAGGAGGTGGTTAAGCACATGTCAAAAATCCATTGGTCTATGCTGAATGGTACCTTCACCTAGAGGGGACGAAGGAATCAAACTCCCAATGATTCCCCCCCTCGGCATGACCCGAGGGATTTGAACCCGTAATCCAGTGCTCTAATAGCACTTTCTAGAATCATAGCTGCCATTACATCAAATGCTTGAGTTATCAATGAATGCCACAACAACTAGAGGCAAGGACCCACTGGAGGTGGTTAAGCACGTCACAAATCCATCGGTCTATGCTGAATGGTACCTTCACCTAGAGGGGACGGAGGCACCAATCCCCCAACAGAGTTAAGGATTAAATTAAAAATATATTGAAGAAAGTAATATAGTTTGTTCAATTGCTGTAAAGATATTTCTTGACTTGCCCCATGATAAGTGATGCAGGGTGTCATATCCCCTAGTTTGAAACCCTAACCGCAGCAAAGTTGCAAATAGATCATAAAAATTAAAATTAAAATAAACGAACAAATACAAATAGTATAATATAATCTATTATAATAATATAATAAATAATTATTAATGAAAAATATAATATATTATTAAATGTAAGAATATAATTAATACAATGATAATGATACAATATACTATTAATATAACAAGATAATTAATATGATGATATATTAATATAATAATAATGTATTATTAAGAGTTGCAACCATTCGATGGGTAAGATATAAAGATGAAATAGCTTGTGGTGCAAAGGAAATATATAGGCAAAGAATGAATATTATAGTGTGTATGTTTATCTCACCCAACCATGTGCCGATAGATATATCATCCACTATATATTATAGTTGATGCTATAATATTGGCTGAGAATTTGTGTAATGATTTGTGAATGCCGTGAATTAATGGTCCTTGCATTGCTCTCAGTGCAACTATTTATGGTTTGCCTCTGCTCCAAGGACATGTTGCCTTCTTTTGGTGGTGGTTAAGGTAGATGGTTCTGTGGAATCTCTGCATATATTGATATGATTATTTGGTTGGGCAACCACCTTGATAATGACAGGAACCATTGGGAATAGTGTCTATTATTGGAAAGATGCAGAAATTGATTTGGCTAAATCATGACTTTGGGTGCCAGTTTCTGTTCTGTGAGTAGAGTTGGCTAGAATATTACTGTCAATACACTATTGCATTGTTTTACAGCTTCTGACATTGCATTTGTGGGGCTACTGTGCTGGTCTAAGAGTACCTAGTTTGCCCGAGGATAGAATCTGCTGCTATTAGACCCTGTTGGTGAACATGATGGTTTCTACAAACTTGACATTGAATGGACTGGCTTAAAAATATGCAAGTGGCAACTTACGCTAGTGTTTCATGATTGATGTTTGTATGCAGCTGTCCACTTTGGAGCCATTGCTGAAGATTATGTAATGTTCTGTCATAAAATAAATAAATAATCAAAGCATTGTTTATTGGCCGATTGCTTTAGTATATCTCAGACCCATATTTATTTATTTATTTCCGTAGGTGTTGTTGTCGGCTATCTTTGTAAACCCTCGGGAGTTCATCCAGAGGGTATTAAAGCATGACATGTAGGTAGTAGTTGGTATGCGATTTGGATTATTTCTTTGTACTGTAAATTCCTATTGGAGTTCTGTATTGTTCATTATTTCGGAAGTGGAAGACCTTCCCTACTTGGCTGGTTTAGTTTCGGTGGGATTAAACCCTCACCCTTTTCCGATTCACTGTATTACTTTGCTTCAGGTCTGGTGTTTACCATACAGGGTAAAAGGATATTTATCGCATGTGGTATAGTAAGATATAACATAGAATAGATACTTTATTCATATACACAGTATGCACTTCAATGCTTACAATATGATTATGCTCATTACTATGATGTTCCAAAGTCCCTTTCGGATGGTGTACATATACTTTCTCGATGGGGTGACTCAACTGTCACGCGCCCGTTTGGATACTATTCTACTCGTCGGCTACAATATAGAATTTATCGACAACATCTTCCCTCCAAAAAGTAATGTCATCTCTAGGTGACAAAACAACAAAAACTCCAAATAAACAACTAATTACATCAAATTTTGATACTAAGTAGAGGGATGTGTCCCTGGAGTAGTAGCCGTCTATGCCCTAAGCTTGTTCAGCTCTGCTTGTAGCTTGTAGACTTGCTCCTTTCGAACTTTCAATTCCACTTCCACCTCCATCTGAAGCTGGGCAGCTAACCTGGCAACTGACTCCTCCTGAGCCCTCTCCGCTACTACCTGATCTACCTGGCTCCTTCGAAGGGTGTAATATGCATCCCTGTGTATCTCCACTATCTCCTGAGTCAAAGCCTCCACTTGGCTCTCCATACCAGGATCTCTCGTCATGGCCCAATCCTGTTGCATCTCTGCAGTCTCCACACTCGGCCATCCCCGTTCCTCAAAACAAATTGTAAAGGTAGCCAAGCATCCTAATTTTATGAAGGATACTATTCTCTCCAACTCCTTTACTACTGAGTCCAAAGCCTATATCTTTGCAGAGGCCATGACCTGGCGAGCCCGAGTCGCTAAAACTGCTACATCAGTGAAGAATGCCTTTCTCATCCTTGTTTTTGGCGCTACTAGATGCTGCTGTGCACCCATAGCCCTCTCTATTGCTTCTGCCATCCACTCAATAGTGCTATGTGGTAGTCCTACATTTGGAGCACCATCTTTGTTTGTGAATATACATTTCATAACTTCATTGCCATTCTCTGTATTGGCGTTTATTTGTGCGATTGGTGAATATCTTATTAATACTATTAACTCCATTTGCATTGGGTTTGACATCAGTCTTGTGCCTCCATCTGCTAGTTGTATGCCATTGCTTCCTTCTCCATATATCGTACGACCACTTCTATTTTCCAACACATTGCTTTGTACGATCCTCCACTTTGCTGTCCTACGTCAGTCCACTCTCACCATATGCCTTCAAGCATTACTGTACAGTGTCAACTCCATAGACTCTCAGATTGTACGACCACCCTCTATACTACCGTACCTCGTATGACCACCCTCTATACTACCATACCTCGTACTGGAAATCATTGTACGGATTGTGTGCCTAACGTACGTCCATCTTCTGTCCATCATACGGACTGTGTTGTCTACGATACAGATTGGGAGATCTAAATTGTACGAACTCCTTGATTTAATCTTTCCATACGGACACCTCAGTTGCTTCCTTCACCGTACAGACCCAACATTTCCAGCTTGGACATGCACATGAACATTATAGACTCCACCGTATGACACATTTTTTGGCGTAGGATCAAAACTAAACATTACAGGTTACAAATAAATTTGTACATCTCAGCAAATTGTTAAATAAATCTGAGGCTATTTTTTGCACTAATTGATTTATCTTTGCTATGGCATTTAGCGATTTGTTTGACAAAATGTACATGGACTAGTTTTCTTAGGATGGAAGTAGTAAGTCTTTGGATTTTGGATTCTTTTGTGGCTGAGAGTTATTTAGACAAAAGACAAACAACTGTTTGACAAAATTACAAGAGTGGTAAGGTGAAAATGTGGTTTAGATCCTTAGGGGATCTTACATGCCTACAATTTTATATTATTTGGTTGGGCGTATTCTATTTCAGAGACTATTCAAAATTGGACAAAATATCTAATTGAAAAGGCTGTATAAGACAGTTTATACTACACAAGGATACAAGTTGAGTTCAAGTGAAGTGTCCACAACTCTGATATTTCTAGTTCACTTCTTGCTTGAAAGTAATTTTGATTGGGTTATTGAGGTGGACAATGCTACCTTTCACAATATCAATAACTGAGGACATTACACTGGTCCTGTCATCCTGAAGGTTAAAGGATGAAACAAGGAATCGTAATAACTTATAATCAATAAGAAGGGATATAACCCAATGAGCATAGGAAATTTGAGACCCAATTAGTAATAGATATCCAATCAGCTGAGTAGACAATGAATGATCATCAACTCAAATGCTTACTCACGTGCCCCAACAAACTTGTATGTATAGAAAGGTTAATAATAAACAAGGTAGCTTTGGAGGAAGTTATATATTGGATCAAGACAAGAAAGTACACCGATCGATCAAGATTCTCCTTACATGGTTGAAATAAAGGTATTGCATATTCCAATTGCAATATATATGTATGTATGTATGTATGTAGATTTATGAAGGCGTAAACAGGATAAACAAGACACTGAGAGGGGGGTGAATCAGAATCTTTAACACTTTAAACTTTTCACCAATTCATCCACATCTATCAATAACTTGTGCAAATAAAACTTGTAATGTAAACTTGCTGTAACATATAAAACTGATCAATCACATGCATGAAAATAAAACACATAACACAATACTTGTTACCCAGAAACCCTCCAAGGTGAAGGTAAAACTGGGGTGGGGATGACACCCACAAATCTTCACTACTGCAGTAATAAAGTTAACCAGTTAAGGTTACGATGTTTGACCATAAAATATGATCTACTCTGTGAGAAGTCTACCCTGTTAAAGGCTTAAGAGACTGCTGGGTCTCACCTTGTTAGAGGATTTAACACTTACAACAAAGTAAGGACTTTGTTAGGAGATTTACAAAGATCTATTAAGACTACTCTGTTAAGAGATTTACCCTGGTTCAAGTCGGTTAAAACTGATTGAGTACTTGACTCTCGGTTTGCTTTGCAAGTTGATTTCGAGTCTTCTCCTTGCTAACTGATCCTCTCCTCTGATTTGATATCACTTGTATTTCCTTCTCACTTCACTGCCATGACTAGGTCACTTGTTTTCTTAGATGATAACAGAACCCTTCACTGACTTCTGATCTATTCTCAATCCTTTAGTTCTTGCTCGCATGCATTCTCTCTTCCTTCTCCTTCGCTTCTCTTCCTTTCTTCTGCCCTACAATCTAGGTTAAGATCATCGCTATTTTAAGAATTTCGTAAAGAGTTTTCTAGATGGTTCCATGTTTTGCCTCTTCATCCTGATCGTTGAACACACAACATAGAGATCTGTGATCCACATCATGTAAATATTCGGTAACAACCTCTTCAGGGATTAAATGTTTTGTAACAACCTCTTCAAAACTTAAATATACTTTCCAAGTCAGCTTGATATTCGTTTTGCCTCAAACTCTGTTCCATTCCTGACTTTTATGTAAACTTTGCATTGCTCAGTCTTTACTATTTCTTGATGCTTGACATTGGTATTGCTCGACCTGTGTTACCCTTCTAATGCTCGACGTGTATTGTGCTCAGCACACACTATATAACTTGACACTTGTATACTTGGAATTTGCTCAGTCGTTGATGAGGTCGGTTTGTATAGAAAATACTCGGTGACTATACACTTATTTGGCTCCTAGAGAGTTCGGTACATGTTCACTTATGTATATGCCTTGGCCTATATAGAGTAGCTCGGTCGTAGTGATGATCGCCTGACTCTGCCATGTAAATGACTAAGTGGTTGACACTAATAGACAACAATGGTTAGAGATACCAACAATGTGCGTATGTATGTATGTACGTATATATGTATGTTTGTATATGTGTGTGTGTATGTGTGTATGCATGTTTGTATGTGTCTGTGTATGTATGCATGTATCAAGTTGAGTCAGAAGGTTCGAATTCGAATTCAAGTTCGACGACTATAAAATTCAAATGAAGTTCAACAAGAGAAAAAATTCGTAAAAAAATTCAAATTAAATTTGCCTTATATAATTTTAATTATTTTTTAAATATATTTAATATATCCTATAAATTATCAAAATATTAAATGCCTTAGATTTTAAAACTATAAAACATGATGACACATTTAAAAGTATAAAACATAGTATTTAATATTTATCAAGTATAAAACAATTTTTTTATTTCACGTTAATTTAATAGATTGATTAAATATATATCTAATGATCTATTACTCAAACATTTTAAAATTTAAAGAATCAATTATATTACTTAAAACTAATATATTTTTTAAACATTTCATTTATAATCAACAAATTTATTAAAACAAAAAATTATTTATAATGAATAAATATAATATATGTATTATTACATTATAACGAAATAAACCTAAGATTAATGAATATTATTTCATTAGTACTCAATAAAATTAAATTTAATATAACAAAGAATTCATTTATACATTACAATGAAATGAACCTAATAAATACATTATTATATAACATTATTAATTAAAGTTAACAAAGACTATTACATTAAAATAAATTTAACGAAGACTATTACATTATATTATTACATGAAATAAATTTAAGAAAGAAATTTTAGGACTTTAGAGGCACGGGAGCCTGAAAATTGCAGGCATAAGGAAAATTGTTGTCGTCTGCAGCAGCCTGTGCACACTCGTCTACAAGAATTGGAGATTTCGCATGTGCACACTCCACCACTACAAGACTACACAAACCTTCGTTGAAACCTTTGTTTTTAGAACTCTATGCGTTTCAGGGCCGAAAAAATGGTTCCAAAACCCAATAAAATATGTTGCCAAATTCCTAGAATAGTAGTTTTTAAATATTTACAGCAATAAAAAAAAATCCCAATTTTTGCTGGTGAACACTTTTGATTTTCATTGAATATTTTAGGAAAAATTAATATTTGGCAAAATCCAAATTTCATGCTTGGGATTTGCCGAATCCTGACTTAGTATGTATGTATATATGTATGTATGTACATGTAATTTTTCGCAACTCATTGACAAGGTTCCTTTTAGATAAAATTCAAGATCCTGTGTTGCGAATTCCTAAAAAAATCCTCAACGATCTCAAAAATTTCTCCAAAAATCTTCCTTCCAACCTCTCAAGATTTTGCTCCCTTTTCTCAATTCACTCTTCAAATTTCTCAGTGTGAGAGAAAGAATGACATAGTTTCTTATATAAGTTTTCATACAAAGGCACTATCTTGCGAGGGATAATCCACATTGATTGAGGAAGATACAATAAGGGGGAATGGCGAGGCCCACTAAGTATGCCAATGTCACGAAACATGGGGCCAAGGGGAACAAAGTTCTGCTCTTGGGCCTAGGATGGGGCCATGGCACCCTTTTGTAAATTTTTTCATCCACCTTTAGGAAAGCAAAATACTACACATTACATGATATGGGTAAGAGGGTTAAGGTTGCCATCTAAGTAGACCACCTTGATGGATGCCAAAGTTTTGACATCAAGGCCAAGAGGGCCAAAGTTTGACTTTTGGGCTTAGGTTTGGATGAACGTAGAACTCTACTACAATCTCCATACCATTCTTACCTGGAGAAACATAGGTAAAAGGTTAAGAATGTCATCTAAGAATGTGTTGATGTGAGTTTTGTACCACTACATAACATATTAGTAGTTGAATATCTAATATAGAGTATCAAAACACACAATTCCTCTCTTGAAAAGTTAATGCTCATGGGATATGAGAATAACTCCAATGTTCCTTACACTTGTGGATACTTGCTCAGTTTTATCGATGTGATTTGTTGGTAATCATGTAGGCGGCCTTACGCTATTCGTTCGAGGATGACTTGGGTTTTTGGTGAGATGGCGATGATTTTATATGAGTGCCAGGTGATGTTGGTGGTGACGGTGATGGTGGAGGATGTAGCACCGGATAATCTTGATTGCGCGAGGAGGAGGCGATAATGGTTCTAATGATTTCTACCTTCCTAACTTTCTTAGAGTGAAATTCGACTACCCAACTATACGCTATTCTACTCCTACTCCTTCAACTACTCACTATTCTACTCCTACTCCTATGAATGGAAAGGATAGCAAATGGACGAGGATTGAATCTAATGAAAGCTTACCAACGGCTCCACCTCCATAGATGCAGCGATTCAAAGGAAAAGAGAACTAGTTTACCACACAAGGCTCCCTAACTAGTGGCTAAGATGCTAGTGGCCTAGTTGTAGATCCCTATCAAATATTCACTAACATCACCATACAATTAGCCATCTACTTCTACTCTAACAACATGAAATGAAATCCTACTTTAATTTGAGAGATTAGAAGAACCATGCAATACACCAAAATGATCATGTATATCCACCATGCAAGTCACAACAATGAATAGAGAACAATTTTGATAGTATCTTCACAACAATTCTCCAACATAACTCCCTCACAAATGAGAGCAAAATGGCCTTATATAGAGGCCAAAATTACAACCGATGGTAGAGATCAAAAGCAAAATCAACGATCTAGATTGGATCTTAGAAACCCTAATTAGGGTTGCCACCCCATCAGCCAATGAGAAGACGCCACCTCGTCAATGGACCAATGAAAAAAGTGGAAAAGTAACAACCAATGAGAAGACACCAAAATGGTGGCCAATCGGAATTAAACACTTGTCCTATTCTAGAGGAAAGAGAAATTGCCACTTGGGCTTACATCAAATGATCTTCTAATATAACTCTCCCTTTTTCTTTCATTCTTTTAGTTAAGGCAATGAACCTAGCTAGCCTTTCGTTAACTTCCTCCATGGGAGGGCAAGGTGTATGTTTTATCTTGAGCTCAGTTGATTTCACCATGTTGCTTGCTGCTTGTAGTGTCTTTTCATGATCCTTCTCATATTCTTTTGCAAATCCGATAAAGGCATTGAGGGAGGAAAGGGTGTTCAAATGTTTCTTCTTGATAGCAACCTTTCCTAACTCACCCAATCTTGATCCAAGTCTTGTCTCATTGATGTCCTCTTCTCTGATGTCTTCAAAGTCAAGTGCCACCCCAACATCGCTCATCATGGTTGAAATGGAAGTGTCGACGCTTGGGCTGTGTTGTGCAACTGCCTCTTGTATATCTTCTTTACCAAGGGGGATTGTCCTTCCTTTAGTCTGTCCTTTACCTGTAGCATATTTACCGTATCGACATTGGTATCGGTTATTCGCCTCATTTTCGAGAAGAAAGTTGTTTTGAGCATCATATCCTCTTTGTCTTTCTTAGTGTTTGTTCCCTTAGGATTCTTGCTTGCACTAACATCTACCATCTCATCAACTTATGATAGGATGGTTGAGTGGTGGATTATAAATGCAAGAAGAACCAAGGGAGACAATATCTAGACAAGAGCGAAAGAAGGAAATCAACTTAAGGACCCCTTTCAACTCTAAATGATTTGAAGTTACCCTTTACCAATAGCCGGGTCTCTTTTTGGATTTTTATCTGTATCATGTTTACTGTACCAACATTGGTATCGGTTATTCGCCTCATTTTCAAGAAGAAAGTTGTTTTGGGCATCATATCCTTTTTGTATTTCTTAGTGTTTGTTCCCTTAGGATTCTTGCTTGCACTACCATCCTCCATCTCGTTGCCCTATTATGGGATGGTAAAGTGGTGGATAATGAATGTAAGAAGAACCAAGGGAGACAATATCTAGACAAGAACGAAAGAAGGAAATCAGCTTAAGGACCCCTTTCAACTCTAAATGATTTGAAATTACCTTTACCAATAGCCAGATCTTCTTTTGGAATTTAGGATCACACTTGAGAATTTCAAATCCCTTGCAAATTTGAAGGCCCTAGCTAAAAAAATCAGAATTTTGTGCTCTCGGAATTGTCCACCATTTGCCCCAAAAAATCAAACCTTATCACTTGTTTTCTTCACCAACAAAATCGTCCAATCTCTACGAGAAAATCGCAGCCGCTCTTGAAAATCATAATTTTGTCTTCCACAAATTTCGGCTCTCTCAAAATTCGGCTCCCACAAAATTTGCCAAGCAAGAAGAGTGCAGATCTGTCCTCAATCATGGAAAATCTCCAAACATAGAGATCTATACCATGAAGAAATTTGCCAACAATAATGCCAATCTGCCCTAGCTGAAAAAATCACCCAAAGAAGATGCCAATCTGCCTTAGGAAAATCGCTCAAGGAAGAGAAAATCTGCTCCTAGCCAAAAATTGCCTAAGCACCAAAGAGGAGTGAGGAATGAGGAAATGAGAGGAAAGAGTTTCCTCTTATACCTAACTTGTTCATCCTCCCTAGTTGGCTGACTGGGACCCTAGGAGCAAAAATAAATAAATTAGAACACAAGACATGGGCCCCGATTAAATGTTGAGCCAAAAATTAATTTTGCCAAGATGAAATTTACTTTTAAAAATTACCAATTAGACCAAAATTGCAAAAAGAAAGTAAATAATGCCTCGGAGATGCTAAATGTTTCCATTTAATGATGATTTAGCAATTAATATGTCATTAAAATTGGATTTTGGCTAGCCATTTTTCAATATTAAATTACCAATTTCGTTAAAGGCTTAAAATTTTTTTAAGACAATTTTAATCCATTTAAGCTAATTTTTTGCAATTTAATTCAAATCGATTTTGCCAAGTAATTTAAATTTTTTGACAAAAATAAAATCATTTCTAAAGTCTAAAATCGATTTTGCAATTTGATTTCATCTTCACAAAGGAAAATTCTTTCTCACCAAAGAAATTCAAGGATTTCCAAAAACTCAAGTCTAACAAAATTTCACTTTTTTGAAAATTATCTAAATTTATACAATTACATCCAAATTTTCAAAAAAATTTGTCTAAGTAAAAAATTGACAATTTTATCCGGCCAAGTGTGGTTCTTTGAAATTTGTCCGGCCTAAGGATGAAATTGGTTGTTCTAGAAAATCAAGTTGAAAGCGGGTGAAAATAAATCTAGCCCTCCCCCTTCTGGCCTAAAGGTGTCCAAGACTTAAAATTTTTCAAAAAAAATGAATCACAATTTAATTTTGGGGGGATGGTGTGAAAACTTCACAACATCTAGCATCAACTCAAAGAAATGTTCCTGAACATTTCAAGAAATAAGTAACTTAGAACAAACATTTCAGGATGGCCTATCCGCAAATCTACTTAAGGACGAGCACTCAACAAAGAAAAGAACCCTCAAGTTGAACTTAAGCATCCTGACCATAAGTTTCTCACATGTGTGCAAATGATTTATTCCCCGTTCGACAAGAACTTGATAATCTCTCAGATCCATCAAACTTAGCGTAATATAATATCCTTACTTCAAAAGCAACTTGGATAGAGCCCCGCTGCCAGTCAGGCATCCATAGCCCCGACGGAGTTATCGCTGTGGCACCACAATCATGGTTCTACCTTTAGTGATTATTTTTATAGCACCGGTAGAGATGATTGCACACCCTTGAACCAAATCTCATCTTTATTTTCACCTTGATATTACTTTTTCTCTTTTCTCATGATATTTTCGCTTTTTCTTTTCTTTTCTTTTCAATCTTTTGTTTGGTTTGTAGGCAATGAAGCTTGTGGGGGGTTTGGAAGACCACAGTGGTGCTGAAGCAGGTCTATGATTTTTACTAAGTCCAATTTCACTTCAAGACACCAAGAACTCAGAGCAATTACGTGTGAGTAGAATGTTGTAACCATGCCAGCGATAACTCAAGAACCTCTATCGAGTCTAACCCAAATTTAGTACAAGTCCTACCATACACCAACGACTAAGCACATCCTTTAATCTTTGAACCTTGTTAAATATATTCAAGAAATGAACAAGACGGACTCCGTTTTGTCACCAAAAATTGAAAATTTACACACCTCGACCACGAGTGATAACATGGACCCCCCTTTGCACTTGCAAAGGCCCAAAACCAAAACCGCTTTCCAACTGAGGGAAGCTAAAAAAAAATAAAATAAAAAAAAATCAAGTCAAATGACTTGATGCAAATTAAGCTCAAGCTTCCTCACAACACCTAAACTAAACAACTAAAAGAAATCTACTATAACCAACTGAAAGGGAAACTTTAATCTACCCAACTAAAAGGAAACTTAATCTAAGCCACACATGAAAGCAAACTAAACTACTTTCATGAACCAAATGGTCCAAGACAAACCTACCCTATGTACAAGACCCTAAAGGGACAACACTAACCGATCTAATATACACTGGATCTAACATGGTTTCTCCGGATGTTCAAAAGTAACAAGGTTTGGGTGATAGTTCTCAATCTCGCAAACTCATCCTTGTACTCTGAAAAAAATTTGGTCACCTCAAACTCAAACTCTATAAAATTATCATGCAAGATCAACAATTGAGGAAACTCATAGGGTGCATGATTAATCCAAATACAAGTTGTTTCTCTAGAATTTCCATAATCAAAATAAAAACTTTCAAACCTTTCATCGTTAAGAGCAGGGAAAGAAACAACCTGGGGTGCTTCAGGTGGTAACTCTTGTTTAAACATCAATGGATCATCCATAGCTTCAGGAGGTCGCAATTGGCGATGAATAGTCTAGGCAGGATCAATCTTGGAATCAAGCTCATGAAATATCGTCTTTGGGGGCTTGTCCCTGTGAACAGTGAACCATGAATCCTTGTGAATCTCCTCAAGTGTATCGTCAAAAATCAAGGATTTTTTGATATTCTCCTCTTCAAACACCTCTCCAAGTTGCTCGGACACAATATCCAACTATAGCATCAACCCAAACTGTTCTTTGTTTTCCTTTTCTATGGGAACAACTTGATCACCCCTCAACAATCCTTACATATCCTCGTCAATAGAAGCTTCATCATCTAGCTTGTAATTTCCCTTTGCACTCTCTTCAGGAACATCTTGCCATTCTTTATGTAGACTTCCACCAAACATAGCACCTCCAAGACGGATAAGAGAACCATCATACATCTTTGTGAATTGTTCATCAACTTCCATTTCAAGTGGCAAATTTTTTGGAGGTCGAAGTTGATGGTGAATCATGCCACTTGCAACAACTTGGTCACCTTGAAAGGCTTTGGGCAATGACTCTTTTGTATTTCTTCTATAGGATCTTCAAGCATACCCCCAAAGAATGTAGTGGAGATAGTGCCTTGTATTGGTTTATCAATATTTTCCTCATATTTGAACTCTCTTGTGATATCTTGTAATTCCTTGTTCAACTCACCCACTTGATTATCTTCCTCTTTAAGGATATTTGAAACTTCTTGCAACCCCTCCTCAAGAGTCACCCCTTGAATTATGTATGAAGGGTCACCAAAGATTTCCTTTTCGTCCATTTTTTGATGTTTTACCTGTAGTTCTTCATGTGCCTTCACATGTTGACTTTCACCTACCATCTTTTCTCTCTCTTGGATAAATTCAATTGTTTTCTCAATTTTCATGTCAACCTCTCTACCTCGTGATATAATGTGTGAAGGTTCATCCACTCGGTTATCTTGAACATTAGAATCAACCATATCATCTTGATATATCTCACCCTTTTCATTCTTTGGTGTCCAACTTAGAAGCTGAAAGAAATTCTTACCACCCCCTACTGAATTTCCTCATACCAACCCAATTGAAACTTGACCAAGTCAATGGTGTCTTGGCAAGATGGGCAAGTAGACTCTGAATATGAGAGACTATGTACATGGCACCAATATCTTCTTCCACATGTTTTTTGGTTCCCTATTGATATCTTCTTTGAAAACAAGAAAATCTTCCTCCGAATTGAGAAAGACCGTAGGCTCATGTATTTGTGAAAAAGAAAATTTTCCTCTTAATGCCAAGTCCACTCTTAAGAGAAACACTAAACAATCCATCTCCTCATGATTCGTAATACCATGTATCCTACATTTCCTTGATGCCGCAAGTTGAGACAAATTTAATGGAGGTAAACCTTTTGTTCAAATCAAACCAAATGGGAAGAACGTCCACTCGTCTATCCATTGAGAAACCTTCCTTTCTTCTTTTTTTTTTTTTTTTTTTGAATTTTTTGATTTTTGATTTTTTGATTTTCACTTTAAAAGAGATCCCTTGTCTCAAATCTAACTTTGAAAGCTCATTCCTCCTCAACCTCTGCTCTAAATTTCCAAGTTGATCCAAGAATGAAAGTCATTCAGCCCTCTTAGCGCCAGATAATGTTGATGGTGCGACGATGGAGGGTATGTGCCTCACCAATGCTCCAATTTTGTCAAGAATGAATTTTCAGGCCCTTCTTCTAGTGCCAGATAATGTTGATGTGAGTTTTGTACCACTACATAACATATTAGCAATTGAATATTTGATACGGAGTTTCAAACACACAATTCCTCTCTTGAAAAGTTAATGCTCATGGGATATGAGAATAACTCCAATGTTCCTTACACTTGTGGATACTCGCTCAATTTTATCGATGTGATTTGCTGGTAATCACGTAGGCGGCCTTACGCTATTCGTTCGAGGATGACTTGGGTTTTTAGTGAGATGGTGATGATTTTATATGAGTGCCAGGTGATAATGGTTTTAGTGACTTCTATGTTCCTAACTTTCTTAGAGTGAAATTTGACTACCCAACTACTTGCTATTCTACTCCTACTTCAACTACTCACTATTCTACTCCTACTCCTATGAATGGAAATGTTAGCAAATGGACGGGGATCGAATCTAATGAAAGCTTGCCAGTAGCTCCACCTCCATAGATGCAGTGATTCAAAGGAAAAGAGAATTAGTTTACCACACAAGGCTCCCTAACCAGCGGCTAAGATGCTAGTGGCCTAGTTGTAGATCCCTATCAAACACTCACTAACATCACCATACAAGTAGCCATCTACTTCTACTCTAACAACATGAAATGAAATCCTACTTGAATTTGAGAAATGAGAAGAACCATGCAATACACCAAAATGATCATGTATATCCACCATGCAAGTCACAACAATGAATAGAGAACAATTTTGATAGTATCTTCGCAACAATTCTCCAACATAACGCCCTCACAAATGAGAGCAAAATGGCCTTATATAGAGGCCAAAATTACAACCGATGGTAGAGATCAAAAGCAAAATCAACGATCTAGATTGGATCCTAGAAACCCTAATTAGGGTTGCCACCCCATCGGCCAATGAGAAGACGCCACCTCGTCAATGGAGCAATGAAAAAAGTGGAAAAGTAGCAACCAATGAGAAGGCACCAAAATGGTGGCCAATCAAAATTAGACACTTGTCCTATTCTAGAAGAAAGAGAAATTGCCACTTGGGCTTACATCAAATGATCTTCTAATATAACTCTCCCTTTTTCTTTCATTCTTTTAGCTAAGGCAATGGACCTAGCTGGTCTTTTGTTGACTTCCTCCATGGGAGGGCAAGGTGTATGCTTTATCTTGAGCTCAACTGATTTCATCATGCTGCTTGCTGCTTGTAGTGTCTTCTCATGATCCTTGTCATATTCTTTTGCAAATCTGATAAAGGCATTGAGGGAGGAAAGGGTGTTCAAATGTTTCTTCTTGATAGCAACCTTTCCTAACTCACTCAATCTTGATCCAAGTCTTGTCTCATTGATATCCTCTTCTATGATGTCTTCAAAGTCAAGTGCCACCCCAACGTCGCTCATCATGGTTGAAATGGAAGTGTCGACGCTTGGGCTGTGCTATGCAACTGCCTCTTGTGTATCTTCTTTGCCAAGGGGGATTGTCCTTCCTTTAGTCTGTCCTTTACCTATAACATATTTACTGTATCGACATTGGTATCAGTTATTCGCCTCATTTTCGAGAAGAAAGTTGTTTTGGGCATCATATCTTCTTTGTCTTTCTTAGTGTTTGTTCCCTTAGGATTCTTGCTTGCATTAACATCTACCATCTCGTCAACCTATGATAGGACAGTTGAGTGGTGGATAATGAATGCAAGAAGAACCAAGGGAGACAATATCTAGACAAGAGCGAAAGAAGGAAATCAGCTTAAGGACCCCTTTCAACTCTAAATGATTTGAAGTTACCCTTTACCAATAGCAGGTTCTCTTTTTGGATTTTTACCTGTATCATGTTTACCATACCAACATTGGTATCAGTTATTCGCCTCATTTTCAAGAAGAAAGTTGTTTTGGGCATCACATCCTCTTTGTATTTCTTAGTGTTTGTTCCCTTAGGATTTTTGCTTGCACTACCATCCTCTATCTCGTCGCTCTATTACGGGATGGTAAAGTGGTGGACAATGAATGCAAGAAGAACCAAGGGAGACAATATCTAGACAAGTACGAAAGAAGGAAATAAGCTTAAGGACCCTTTTCAACTCTAAATGATTTGAAATAACGTTTACCAATAGCCAGATCTTCTTTTGGAATTTAGGATTAGACTTGAGAATTTCAAATCCCTTGCAAATCTTGAGGCCTTAGCTGAAAATATCAGAATTTTGTGCTCTCGGAATTGTCCACCATTTGCCCCAAAAAATCAGACCTTATCACTTGTTTCCTTCACCAACAAAATCGTCCACTCTCTAGGAGAAAATCACAGCCCCTCTTGAAAATCAGAATTTTGTCTTCCACAAATCTTGGCTCCCACAAAATTCGGCTCTCACAAAATTCCCCAAGCAAGAAGAGTGCAGATCTGCCCTCAATCATGGAAAATCGCCAAACATAGAGATCTCTACCATGAAGAAATTTGCCAACAATAATGCCAATCTGCCCTAGCTGGAAAAATCATCCAAAGAAGATGCCAATCTGCCTTAGGAAAATCGCTCAAGGAAGAGAAAATCTGCTCCTAGCCAAAAATCACCTAAGCACCAAAGAGGAGGAGTGAGGAATGAGGAAATGAGAGGAAAGAGTTTCCTCTTATACCCAACTTGTTCATCCTCCCTAGCTGGCCGACTGGGACCCTGGGAGCAAAAATAAATTAATTAGAACACAAGACATGGCCCTCGATTAAATGCTTAGCCAAAAAATAATTTTGCCAAGATGAAATTTACTTTTAAAAATTGCCAATTAGACCAAAATTGCAAAAAGAAAGTAAATAATACTTTGGAGATGCTAAATGTTTCTATTTAATGATGATTTAGCAATTAATATGTCATTAAAATCGGATTTTGGCTAGCCAAAAGCCATTTTCAATATTAAATTACAAATTTCATTAAAGGCTTAAAAAATTTTCAAGAGAATTTTAATCCATTTAAGCCAATTTTTTGCAATTTAATTCAAATTGATTTTGCCAATTAATTTAAATTTTTTGACAAAAATAAAATTATTTCTAAATCCTAAAATCGATTTTGCAATTTGTTTTCATCTTCACAAAAGAAAATTCTTTCTCACCAAAGAAATTCAAGATTTTCCAAAAACTCAAGTCTAACAAAATTTCACTTTTTTGAAAATTATCTAAATTTATACAATTACATCCAAATTTTCAAAAAAAATCGTCTAAGTACAAAATTTAAAATTTTATCCAGCCAAGTGTGGTTCTGTGAAATTTGTTCGGCCTAAGGATGAAATTGGTTGTTCTGGAAAATCAAGTTGGAAGCGGGTGAAAATAAATCTAGCCCTCCCCCTTCTGATCTAAAGGTGTCCAAGACTCAAAATTTTTCAAAAAAATTGAATCACAATTTTGTACAACTCAAAAAATTTGCCAAGGTGATAAAAAAAAATGGGTCCCCAAAATTTTGGGGCGATGGTGTGAAAACCTCACAACAGAAGGCCAGCTTGATAGATGCCAAAAATCTTCCATTAAGGCCAAGAGGGTCAAAGTCCTGTTCCTGGGCTACATCATACAAAGACACTAGATAAGGGCTGCAATGTAATGGGCATACGTTGCATCATACAAAGACACTATCTTGGGAGGGGTAATCCACATTGATTGAGGAAGTTATAATAAGGGGTGATTGAGGAAGTTATAATAAGGGGGAATGGTGAGGCCCACTTAGTATGCCAACATCACGAAACGTGGGGCCAAGAGGAACAAAGTTTTGCTCTTGGGCCTAGGATGGGGCTAGGGCACCCTTTTGTAATTTTTTTCATCCACCTTTAGGAAAGCAAAATACTACACATTACAGGATATGGGCAAGAGGGTTAAGGTTGCCATCTAAGTAGACCACCTTGATGGATGTCAAAGTTTTGCCATCAAGGCCAAGAGAACCGAAGTTTGACTTTTGGGCTTAGGTTTGGACGAACGTAGAAATCTACTACAATCTCCATACCATTCTTACTTGGAGAAACATAGGTAGAATGTTAAGAATGTCATCTAAGAAGGCCACCTTGATGGATGCCAAAATTCTTCCATTAAGGCCAAGAGGGTCAAAGTCTTGCTCTTGAGCTTAGATTGGACAAGTTAAACCCCACTATGAATTAAGCGAATAAGTTAAAGATGAGAGGGCATAAGATTGCCATCTAAATAGACCACCTTGGTGGATGCCAAAGTTTTGCTCCTTAGTGGATGCCAAAGTTCTGCCACCAAAGCCAAGGGGACTAGAGTTCCGCTTTTGGGCTTAGATTGGTCAAGTTGGATACCCCACTATGATTCCCTACCATTCCTACCATGTTGAGCTAAGTAATTATGGGAGGTGAGGCATGGAAAAGGAAGCAAGACAAGCATCTTACTAGGTTGACCACCTTATGTGGATGTCTAAGTCTTACTACCGGGACCAAGGGGGCTAATGTTTTGCCCTTGAGCTTTGTTTGGATTAGCTCTGACAACCTTATCATAACTTGATCTCTACGAGTCAATTTGTTCAAGAATAACAATAGTATACTCATATTTTGGAATTTAAATGCCAACTTGTGTTCCCTTTGTTGTAGGGTTTATGGCCAAGAGCATAATGGTGAATAAATTTATGTAAACCATTTCCTTAACCTTGGCTTATTACAAAATGCAAATTGTGGGGCTTATTTAAGGAATTTAACAAAGTTTATATTGAGTGTATACTCTGTGTTTACTTCATATATGCTCCATGTTTCATGCATTGATTTGTTTATTGTGTTTATGCTGTGTGTTTTCATACATTGAAGTGTATGATCCATGTTTCATTGTGTATGGCCCATACATGGCCCTACATATTATAGTTAATCTGGAATATGAAAATAACCTAAAGGGAATCTAGAGATACTAAGACAAGCTATACTCAAGTTGCACCGCAAAAGTTACTCCTAAGTTGCTGATCATGTTCGGTTCCAAGTTCAGAGTTTGAGAATCGGTTTGCAAGTTTGACAAAATTTTGGAAAGGGGTTTAGGTTCGTTAGTACAAAAACATGTAAAAATTATATATATATATATATATATATATATATATATATATATATATATATATATATATATATATATATATATATATATATATATATATATATATATATATATATATATATATATATATATTTATATTTTAAATTTTAAATTTTTATGAAGCACGAGTTAAAATTAGAATGTAGCATAAACACATTTAAACAACAAAAACTTTGAAACACCATAAACAGTAACATATCATAGTGATCATAACATCATATAGTAACAGCTCAATCAACTTCAACATCAAAGATTCAAAACATTTAAAATATCCAGTTCAAGTATCATTGTTTCACGTTCATTGTTTAACTAATGGAATGAAAATCTATTGATATTATTAGTTCTAAGTTCTTCAATCTTCATCTTCTTCTTCATATTCATTTTCTTCTTCTTCTCTGCCTCCAGTATTACTTGCACTAAGGCCAATGGGATCAGTAACAGAATTGTTACATCCCAATTTTTGACCTAGCTTGAAATATAGCCGTTGAGGTTCACATGAAGTTAGTTAGCAGTTTAATTTGATATAATCTGGCGAAATGGTAAGATAGTTGGTCGTTATGATTTCAAGTGCAGATGACATGTTAGTTGATCATTAATCGCGAATTCATGGAATTAAGATGAAAGGTTAACTGTTGTGATTATTTATGATTAAATAATTTAATTACAGAGAAATTCCTTGCAGGAAGCATGTTGAAGGGGTGGAAGCATTGTCAGAAAAGAATTAGAGAAGGCATCACCATCACTCGACAGACAGGTAGAGGACCCAGCGATTTGAAACAGGATACATTTGTGGAACTGCATGAGTTATTTAAATAAATAATTTAAATTAAAATAATTGAGTTAAAATGTATCTTAAAGGATTTTAATATATCTTTCATCATATTATTTTAGTTAATATTTATTAACATGCATATAATATAAAAATGATTCGACACCATTATAATTTAATAAAATGATGTTTTTATGAACCTATAAGATTACAATAATGTTCATAATTTAATAACGTTTGGATTATAACTCTATTGTATTATTCCTCGCTTTAAGCCAATTAGCACTTGGTTTGGGAATCAATTTAATATTTGGCATTTGGAACTATTTTATAATCTTTTCTCTTTTTAATCGTTTCCTCTTCTCTTTTATGTTTTTAATCAATTTATTACTTGGGAATCTAAGTCGAATTTATGATTGGAATTCGTAAGGTTTATTGTAACGGATGGAAGCCATAGAGTCGAGCTTTGATTATTTATTAATTAAGTGATGTTGCTTATTAGTTTTCAATAACTTTTAAAAAAACCTTTTATTTTCTTTCTTTCTTTTCCTTTAGCCGATTGATTAAAGATTCAAGTGATCTTTGTAACTGTTGGGTAGCCGTAAGGTCGGCTCAAAATTATTTATGTAAACCTTTAAACATTCTCGGCATCCTTTTTTCCTAGTTTTGGTGTTCAATTCTGCTCACAGCTTCCAAGCCATTAAATATTCAAACCTTTTCAGTTAGTGTGGAAAATAAATTGAAGAAGCAACAGCAAGTAATACTGTGCATACGGCTGAGTGACTTGCTACAGGTTGGAGGATACCTTCAAACCCGAGTTACATATTCACAGGGCAGTAAGAACCTATTAATGCATTTCATTGAAAACGTCTTTCATTCTTACATGACTGGTATATGCATTCGTCCCTGTAATAGTCGTATAAGATTCTCACTATTCTTGGCAAATAAATAGTTCATTTTTGAGACATCGATCTGAGATAGGGTCAAGTGATTTTTATACTTAGTCTGCCTTTTCAATATAAGGAACCGTCTATGTCCTTTTTCAAATCTTTATCATTAGTTGGAGATCAGTCGATTGCCATTGCAATGAATAAATATAAGTCTGTTACTGTTATATTATGCATCTTTCAGAATTTTTCTTAAAATCTATACCTTTTGATATCATTTAATTGTGCAAATTGATATAATGTTGAACCTGAGATAAGATAATGAACTAGAGCCGGATTAGCAAACTTCTTCAAGCACATGATTACCTGCAGACATTTTGTGGAGGAGTCATGTAAGACTTCTGATATGTATTTGTTATTGAAAATCGAATTTGTCTCTTATCCATTGGTTCTGATTGTAACCTTATAACATGTGATAAAATGATACCATTTAATGTATAAGTCCATCGAATTAACCCATGCAAGTTTTTCGGTTCCTTAGAAACAATATGGCAAAGATTAATGTATAAAGCATGCCATCCATCTTGTGAAAAGTCTATTGTATTCGTTTTTGTCGTGCCATAGAAACAATATGTCTGTGAAGCATGTCGTCTTTCTTATTCCTTAATAAGTTTAACAAGTCTGCGGACTGCCATTCATGATATTTATTGCAATGATTTACACTAAGGTCTGAGATTCTCTTTTATATATATATATATATCTGAATGTGTTAAAAAATTCTCTGAATTATTTAAGAAAGTTATCATCTAAGATAAAATCAATTACATCTTGATATAAGTATAAATATCTAAGAATGAAAGATTGTATCCAGAACACCAAAGAATTCACCAGGCGAAAATGCCAGAATAGGGTGAAGAGGGTGTGGAATTTCACAGTGAATTTAACCTGATAACACTTGGGAATCACCGGCTTGGAGCCCTGAATGGGGTGATGAGGTGAAAAAGAGGAATCTATAATAATAGAATCCATATTAGTTATGACATTTCAATATTTATCATCTATTAAGAATTAATTAATAGCTCATGCATTTTTCTGTTATGGTGATCTCCTGCTGCCAAGTCGTATGGTGTGTTATATGTCATGATGCCCAGTGGATAGAATGATGTTCCCTGTCAATTTCAAATAGGGAGGGCTTTTCTCGTTAGAGATCGTGTGGGGATATATTGTGGTTCAAGGTTGGGTGGTTAAGCCCCTGACAATGTTTCACCTCTCTCAAGATGTCGGATATGCGTCAGACAGAGATAAGCCATGCATTCAATTGTTTATCGGAAATAGGCATTATCATTGTTATTTATGAAGAGGTAAGATTAAATTGAAGTATTTCATTGTTATCATCATTTTACTTTCATATATATGAATAACGAATATAAGTATATTTTCTAATCTTGAGATATTGTCACCGTTAAGTAATTAGAGGAAAAGGAATCTGAAGCCGTAAATTGATTTGAGAGATGACTGGAACCCTAAATGATACAATGGTATCAGAACCCTAATTGAATCTGTGGTATTGGAAGTCCTATTTGAATCAGTGGTATCGGAAGCCCTAATTGAATCCATGGTATCGGAAGCCCTAGATGAATCCGTGGTAGCGAAGCCCTAAATGAACCGAAGGTAAATGATGCCCTAATTGATACAGTGGTATGTGATGCCTTAATTTAAAATATAGTGGTATTTATTTAAAATTATCATTTGAATTTAAGATAGCGGTTTGTAGATGATAGTCATCATATGAAATTGTTATAGTGTATTTGTGGACTAACTCGGGTGGTTGCAAAAGCATCCCTAGTTTGATTCGAACTCAGTATTCTGAGGTATGTGATTTTCAATTTTTGTAGTAATTTCATTTGATGATATTTCAAGTTTTTAGTTAAGAAATTTTGTATAACTGTTTTTAACGGTAAATTTTATTCACATGAACATGAATGATATAACTGTCTTACTATGAAACAAAGAAGTAGCTGTATTCCTTGAGTATGTTGAATGATAAATTAGACCCGAGAAATCGGGATGTTACAAGAATCAACAATGGTATTGACATCAAAGTCATCAAAATCATCAATTGTAAGCCGAGCGATGGAAGCATCTAAGTCCGCAATCTCTGCACCTATATCCCACTTGTTTGTCTCCCCTTCGTTGTATTCTTGACTCTTGTGCGAAAGAATCCCAAGTTTTTGTGCACAAATATCAGGTTCTCTGCTTTTTTTGATTGCAACCTATTGCACTTCACCGAATGTATGAAAGAATAGGTGCTCCAATTTCTTTTGATGCAGAAGAACTAGCAACCTATAAAGACAACATAGGGTAAGCAATTAAAAAAGAATTAATTCAATCTTATAAAAAATTTAAATCACTCTCTAGTCATGATTCTTTTGAAGATAAAGTGAGCTAATTTTTTAAAAACTAAAACTTGTAATATAACTTTGATTGCAAGGGGCTGCAATGTTTGGAATTTTAGTCATAGAGGTACCACCAACCATGAGCATCCTTCTTGAACCGATGACGAAGAGCATCGTTACTTAGACCTCTAGCATTGAGAAACTCTAAGAACTCATCCATGATTACATCTCTCATATCATCATCAGGAAATATTCTTCTAAATACTGCCTGGTACCCGTCAGACACTTCCATATCTCTATATAGTGGCAACCTTCCTAGTAGATCACAATATTGTGAGCTATAGTATTTGGGGGTCAAGGCATAGTCAAGCAAATGTAATGGAGTGGTCATTTTGTTCCATCTTTCAGTAAAATTTTTTTGCACTTGTTTGAAAAAGGTTTGTTGCGTATCTTGCTCCTTCTCATTTATAACTTGCTTGATCTTCTCAATCATTGAGTCTATGCCATCATAGATCTCTCCAAGTCAATGTCTATCCATGTCAGTGTACCTAAGCATGCTCATAATGGGCTCGGTGATCTTAAGGAGATATTCCATACATTCCCACCATGACTGAGCCAATAGCCTATCCTTTATTTTGTTTGCCCTTTCAATGTTCATTTGCTTCCATACACCCTGATTGTGGCTGATTACCATACCTTGAAGTGCATCTTTCAATTGCACAAGTCATCTTAAGACAATTATATGTGATGCAAAACGGGTCTCAACAACTTGTGACATAAATTAGAGCAAAAAACAACTACTATTAGATACATATTTTAGAAAAGTATACACATTGGCAATTGCAAAAGTAAAATATGAAAAATCAGAAATTGTCAAATATAAAAAATTAAATTGCTAACTTGAGTTCAAGTTCGTTTACCTTCAATAGCTCCAATTTTGAGTAGTTCTTGAAAAGAGATTGAGTCATGTGGTGGTTTGTGACAAACATTTGTATGTCCTTAGCCTCTTCATACACTATTTTGATCCACTCAATTTGGTTCCCAATTTTTTGTAGCATAAGATTGAGTGAATGGACTGCCCAAGGTGTCCAAAAGATATGTTGATATCATGATTCAACTAACAAACTTGCTGCTCTACAATTAGACCTCTAGCATTGACAAATTCTATGAACTCATCCATGATTACATCTCTCATATCATCATCAAGAAATATTCTTCTAAATGCTGCCTGGTACCCGTCAGACACTTCCATATCTCTATATGGTGGCAACCTTCCTAGTAGATCACAATGGTGTGAGCTATAGTATTTGGGGGTCAAGGCATAGGCAAGCAAATGTAATGAAGTGGTCATTTTGTTCCATCTTTCATTAATAATTTTTTGCACTTGTTTGAAAAAGGTCTCTTGCGGATCTTGCTCCTTCTCATTTATAACGTGCTTGATCTTCTCAATCATTGAGTCTATGCCATCATAGATCTCTCCAAGGCAAGGCCTATCTATGTTAGTGTACCTAAGCATGCTCATAATGGGCTCAGTGATCTTAAGGAGACATTCCACACGTTCCCACCATGACTCAGCCAATAGCCTATCCTTTATTTTGTTTGCCCTTTCAATGTTCTTTTGCTTCTATACACCCCAATCGTGGCTGATTACCATACCTTGAAGTGCATCTTTCACTTGCACAAGTCGTCTTAAGACGATTATATGTGATGCAAAACGGGTCTTAGCAACCTGTGACATAAATTAGAGTAAAAAACAACTATTAGGTACATATTTTAGAAAAGTATACACACTGGCAATTGCACAAGTAAAGTATGAAAAATAAAAAATTGTCAAATATAAAAAATTAAATTACTAACTTGAGTTCAAGTTCATTTACCTTCAATAGCTCCAATTTTGAGTAGTTCCTAAAAAAAAGATTGAGTCATGTGGTGGTTTGTGACAAACATTTGTATGTCCTTAGCCTTTTCATACATTGGTTTGATCCACTCAATTTGGTTCCCAATCTTTTGTTACATAAGATTGAGTGAATGGATTTCACAATGTGTCCAAAGATATGTTGATATCACGATTCAACCAATAGACCTGCTGCTCTACAATTCTTTGCGTTGTCCATTATGACTTGGACAACGTTTCTTGCACCCACTTGTTCAATGGCCCCAATTAGGATATCAACAATAAATGACCCATCTTTTACTTGCCCTCACAATCTATCGCTTTTAGAAACATTGCCCCTCTAGGGGACAACGCAAGGACATTGATCAAGGGACGGTTCCTAGAATCCTTCCAGCCATTTGAAACAATTCTCACCCCTATCTCAACCCATGAGTCCCTTATGGGCTTCTATTGATTTTCAATCTGTTGGACCTCGTCATCCAACAAGGTGGTGCGCACTTTCTCTTCCTTGGGGCCACAATACCCTTTTGGAGCTTCACAGGCACCCGTTAACAAGTCCTTCCAAAATGGAGAGTGGACAACATTAAAGGATAACCCATTTGCATACAGGCATCTTCCCACCTTGATGTCAGCAATTTCCTGACCCTTATTTTGAAAAGTAGTTTCTAGTGGCCCCTTTTTAATGTTTATAACGGGGATAGATATAGTGTCAGTGTCCACTGTGGTACTAAAGAAGGGGTGGTCTTGTACTATAACATCTGAGGGGGGCTGCATTCCCTTTTCTCTTTTACTTTTATTGCTACTGAGTTCTGTTGCCTATGTCCCTCTCTTTTGCTGCCTCATGCTCTTCGATATATTTTAAGATAGAGTGATTTGGTATAGGAACACCTTTTTCGCTAGGGCATTTCTTGACTCCTCTTCCAGTGTAACCACATAAATGACCTACCACATGATAATAAGAACTATTTTTTTCTACACCACATCCCCGACATCTCCAATGGAATGCACCACCTCCTGGAAGGGGTTTTATAATGTCTACATACTTCCATAGAGGAGAATTAGAGTTTGGTTCGATTCTTTGTTTGGTGTTGCCTATTGATGAAGAGGTAGATGACATCCCTTTCCCTATGTTAAAAAAAATAGATACATGTTCATAATTTATATGAAGAAAATGACAAATTTTGGAATAATGGGAACGATTCAAGAACATATGAAGATTGAAAGAGAAATGGAAAAATGAAAAAACTAGAACAAAAACAATAGCAAATGGAATAAGATCTTATCTTTTCCAGCTATTGCAAGTTTGCAGATGTGTATGAGTGATGCACAAACATTTGAAGAACACCAACAAATCAATCTTCAAACTCCTTGCACAACCAAATCCTTACTGGAAAACTTATGTGCTCTCTCTTAAGACAAAATAACCTATTTAGAAACATATGACAATGAGAGGGAACAAAACCAATTAATAACACCTTTTTAGGTTTTATGGGTGCAAAAATATTATAAAAATTTGCTAACTAAACACTTTTCAACCGTCCATCTTTGCAAGTTCGAATTGGGTTCGATTTTTTTAAGGTGGTTTGCTCGGGTTCAAACCCAGTTCGAACCAGATCGAACTAGGTGTGGAAAAAAGGACCCTAGTCGAACCAAGTTCGAACCGGACTCGAATTTCGAATCGGTTTGAACTTAACTTGGTTTGGGTGGGGGGGAGGTACTTGTGCAACTTAGAGTTACTCACATGGAAGGATTTATATAAAACCGTCATTGCTTGAGGACAAGCAATTTTGTGAGGGAGGATTGTCAGATTCCCTTTTTTGAAGCCCTGAGCACAACAAATAGATCATAATAATAAAAATTAAAATAAATGAGCAAATAAAAATAATATAATATATTCTATTATAATAATATAATATATGATTACTAATATAATATATAGTATATTATTAATATAAGAATAGAATTAATATAATGATATAACAATATAATTAATATAACAATATAATTATTTAAAATATTATTAGTATAATAATATAATGGATTATTAAGAGTTGCAACCATTCAAGGGGTAAGATATAAAGAGGAAATAGATTGTAATGCGAAGAAAATATACAGGCAGAGAATGAATATGATAGTGTGTGTGTTTATATTTCCCAGCCATGTGTCGGTAGATATATCATCTAGTCTATATGTAGTTTACGCAAAAGCATTAGCTGAGATTCTTGCAATGATTTGTGTATGCCATGAATGAATAGTCCCCAACATTGGAGATGCTCATTGCATTCTTCTTAGCAAAACTCTATAGTGTGCAGCAAGTTTGTTGGGTGGATATTTTGCAACCGACAATTTTGGGTAAAAATCTAGTCGCAAAATAGGATGACCAGCCATTGTGTGTGAGACAAAGTCTCTCTTACCTTAAAGGGAAGACTCCCTCTTTTCACTGTTCCTTGGATCAACTCAAGGTAAGCAAGAAGTTGAAAGACTTTGTAAAATGGGTGTTACCAATATCCTTTCTTCTAATCTTTCAAGAAAGAATCCACTTACTCGTGGAGCGAGTAATGGGTAGGGTGAATCTCTAACTACACTTCTATCAAGAGCTGGAAACAGTGATACCGAGAAACCTTCACTAACTCAAATGCTAGCTGAAAATGTATCGGTTTGGCTCTAAGTCCGGTCGTATTTCTATATGGAAAAGCTTTACAATTAGGGCACAAAGACTCCTAAAAGTAAGAATAACTTAACTATTTTGCAAATTAAGAAAGAAGTATAAGCTAAAGACAAAGCCTCTAGCTATATATTTCCACAGTTGCTCTCGATCAAAGCTCTAGCTCCAATTGCTTCTTAACTCTTGTATATTCAATTCACGAGATACAATTACTAAGAACACAAGATAACATGAATCAAAGATAACTTAGATGAATTATAGACAAAGCTTATAAGTCACACAAGTAACAATTTCACTTAATCAAAGTTAAGTCTCAAATGCTCCTTTGTATTCACTTTCTCTCAAAATGGTGCTACACAAACAAAGTTCTACTGACACAATTGAATATGGATTGGTGATTACTGATTACTTAAGGCTTTATATTGCAGTTGTTATTAATGCGAATCTTGTAACAGTGTAACTTAGTAATTACTATTAGTATACATGTCATGTGTAATGTTCTTTTGTCGAATTTGATAAAGAACAGTGAATTTTAAACTTACAGGAATTATGACATACAGTTGTCAATAAACCAATTTATCAAACAAACTATCACCATACTATTGTACAGTTATTTTAACCAAAATCAGCTGTGAACTAATTATGATAATAAATGAAACTTGTCCTTCAACAAGAACACAACAATAATATTTAATGACAGCAGACTCTAGCATTTAAATGTTCTTATGCATAATATGACTTGCCATTGCATATAATAGGAAGATCACATACTGAAGGTGAAGTTATAGAGTAAGTTTTTGGAATTACAAACTTGATTTTCAAGATGAAGTGCCTTGTTGGAAGCTGATTGTGATGTATTTGAAATCCATATCCACCATCACTCATTTAATACAATGAATCAGTTATTGGCTGCCACTGTTATCAGTTCCGGCTGCCTCAAACTCCTCACAGACTTCCATTACCTGTAGCCGCTGCTGGGACTGTGGACGTGCAGGGTCTCATTTCCACCAATAATAACCTTGACCTACTAGCTGGATGACGGCGTCTTGCAGATATTTCACAGTGATGTGTGCCGGTTTCTGAGATACTGTGTCCCAAGATGAGTTTAGACGTGGCTCCCACTGATAACTCTACCCGTCTGATAATCCTTTTTTCCGTTTCTCTTCAGAACTATACTCCACGATATAACATTACAAACATATGTATTTGAACTGGAAGTCAAGGCGGCTATTTCATGTGTTAAGTTTTACCTTGGATATTGTGACTAACTTATTTGCTTGACGCCCAACCTGGGTCACTATTGGTATGTTGTGTATTAGCCAACCCGCCTACTCTTTATCTCCCACTTCTTTATGCACTTAAGATCTCAAATTCGTACCCAATACTGCAACTTTGATGTGTGATAGCTAGGTTTGTGTCTAGCTTCACCAACCTTCTAAAAGGGATTTCGTTCTTAGAAGGAATCCACTCACAAAGTAAGCAACCATTAGGATTTGAAGAATTAGTTTATATTCATTCTTTGTGTCTTTCCCAAGACTGAGCTTCTTATTTATAACCTCGAAGTGAGGGAAGAGTGCTGGAATAAGAAATGTGGGATAAAAACACAAATTCCGTCTTCTAGTCACTGAAGTCACTTTATAAAGTGAATGTCTTAATAAAACATAAAGTAACTTTATTAAAGTACTTTTAAGACATTAAATGACGAATTTAAGACAAATCTTCCCTTGTGACTGACAGGCATCCTTACTGTTAATGTTAATCTATTAGGATGTGGAGATAGATTAACTAGGGGCCAAAAGAACTAGCGCAAAAGAGGGGACACGACAGTCCTCCCTTCTCGGGATTGCTTGCCTTCAATCAATCTCAATGTTGGATGCTGAAAAATAGACTCACCTTCCCAAGTGGCATCTTCATACAGTAAATCTTTTCAACAGACTAGATATTCTCTGACAGATCTGTTTCACAACTTCTTTTCCCTGGTCTCAATTACCTCTGCCAGCTCCAAAACAGGTCTACCCTCCTCGTCAAGTGGAGGCAAGCCTTTTGACGGTACAATTTGCTGACCAATTGCCTTCTTGAGGCTTGAGACGTGAAACACATTGTGGATTCGACTGTCACTAAGTAATTTCAACTCGTAAGCAACCTCACCAATCTTCTTGGTGATGTAATAAGATCCGTAAAATCTGGGCTTATGCTTCTCTGACCCACTTTTTTTCAAGGAGCTCTATCTATATGGCTGGAGACGAAGGTAAGCCATGTCACCTATCTCGAAGCTCAGCTCTGTACGATGTTGATCAGCATATAACTTCTGCTGGTTCTGTGCCTGTTGAATATTATCTCTAAGAGATTTGAGAATATCCTATTGATTCTAGACCCAATCTTTGGCTAAGGGAGCTCTGCTGTCCTTTAAAGCCAAATCAATGAAAGAGAGAGGTTTGTAGCCATAAAAAGCGTGAAAAGGAGTCATGCGAATAGACATATGATATGTGGAGTTATAGCAATACTCCCCCAAATACAACCACTTAACCCAAGCTCTTTGCTAACTTGCAATGTAGTTTCTCAAATACCCTTTTACCCATTTATTTACTATTTTGGTTTGACCATCTGTCTGTGGGTGATAGCTAGTACTGGGAGTCAACTCTGTACTTATCAATTTGAAAACCTCCCGCCAAAAGGTGTTGAGAAACCTTTTGTCCCTATCACTCACAATAGTCCTGGGTAATCCATGAAGATGAAAAACCTCTCGAAAGAACAACTTGGCCACCTGAGAGGCTGACCAGTCCTCCGCAATAGCAAAGAAGTGCGCGAACTTAGTCAATCTGTCTACCACCACAAAAATGCAATCTTTGCCTTGGGCCCTCGACAATCTTTTGATAAAATCCATGGAGATACTCTCTCACCTCTAAGCTTGAATAGGGAGAGGCTGAAGAAAACTTGCTGGAAAGCCTTGTTCTGACTTATTTTGCTAACAAGTCTGGCACTCTCTAACATGCTGCAATACATCGCCTTTTAGCCCCTTCCATGAAAATCTCTCTCGAATCTGCCTATAGGTTTTGAGAAAACTTGGATGACCCATTGAAGATGCATCATGTATAGTGTGCATAATATCCCTTTTAAGTTTAGATTCTGGTACTAGGTAGATTCTATTTTTATAATATATAATATCATTCATTATGTTGTACTGATCGTCCTGAAGTATACCATCCATAATCTGACATGCGTGAGTATTTTTAGAATACTCAACTAACAGCTGGGATCTCCAATTTGCTGAAATCTCAAAAATGATACAACATTCTATCACTGGGGTTCTTCGGGAAAGTGTATCAGCAACTACATTATTTTTCCCTTTGACATATTCAATGTCGAAATCATATGCTTGGACCTTGCCCCATTTCTGCTATCTTTCGTTCAGCTCCTTTTGTTCCAAGAAGTAACGTAAATTGTTATGATCAATCTTCATTGTAAATTTATTTACTTCCCACCAAGTATTGTCTAAACTTGGCTAAGGTGTGCATTATGGTTAGCATCTCTTTATCATATGTAGAATATAATAGCTCGCTGCCCTAAGTTTCTTGCTCTCAAAAGCTATGGGATGACGGTCCTACATCAAAACTACCTTGATTTTGCTCCCTGAAGCATCACACTCCAAGACAAAGGGTCTAAAAAAATCAGGAAGTGCCAAAACTGGGCACGTGCTCATCACCTGTTTTAGTCTATTAAAGACTGCCTCTGAATCTTCTGTCCATCTAAATGCCCCTTTTTGTGTCAGATCGGTAAGGGGGGCTTCTACTCGGGAAAAACCTTTGGCGAATTCCTGTAATTAGAAGAAAGGCCAAGGAAGGCCCATAACTCAGATACATCTTTTGGTGGTGGCCAATCAAGGATTTCTTGTATCTTTTCCTAATGTACCTTAACTCCCTCTGCACCAATCACGTGACCCAAATAGACAATCTTAGTTAATCTAAATGCGCACTTAGACTCCTTTGCGAATAAAGAGTGTTCTTCCATGAGGCTAAGGATCTCATCTAGATGCTGCAAATGTTCCTCCCAAGTCCCACTAAAGATCAATATGTCATCAAAGAAAACCATCACTCTTTCGTAGTTGCTTTTTGAAGATGTGGTTCATGCATGACTGAAAAGTCGCTAGTGCATTAGTGAGCCCAAATGCCATCACCAAAAACTCAGTGTCCGTAGTGGCATTTGAAAGTTGTGTTATGCACATCCTCCTCTCGGACTCGTACCTGATGGTATCCTGATCGAAGATCTATCTTTGACAAATAAACAACTCCATGAAGCTCATTCGGTAACTCATCAATACGAGGAATCAGATACTTGTTTTTATGGTTCTCTTATTAAGGGCGTAGTAGTCAATACACATCCGAAGGGTGCCATCCTTCTTAACCAACAACACTGAAGAGAAAAGGGCTAGAACTGGGCCTGATATGTCCCATATCTAGTAGTTCCTTAATCGTCTTCTCTATCTCTTCCTTGTAATGCCTGGGGTGACAATAAGGAGTGGTAATGACGGGTTTAGCGCCCTCCTCAAGCTCAATGATATACTCAAACCTTCTATCTGGTGGAATACCTGGGGGTAAATCTTCAAATACCCTCCTGTGCTTGTCAAGCACCGTTTGGATGTCACAATGGTATTGCTGTCCTGTATTCTGTGTTTCCTTACAAGAGATGAAACACTGTGTCACCCACTCGTTATCATTGTGCCTCAAAATGACTTCCATCCTGTGAGCTGTTATCAACTTGGGTCCACTATTTGGTATGGCCTTTAGGACTATCAACTGATCATCCTATAAGAATTCCAACTGCATTGTCTCGTGATCAAACATGTACCTGCGGAGAGTCCTTAACCACTGTCTACCTAGAATGATGTCCAACCCATCCAAATCAACAACATAAAAATCAGTCTCTAAAAGGTAATCATCAAACTATATTTGAAGACTGGATACTTTCTCTATGCAACTCAAAACTTCCCCACCTGCTACCTTCACTTCGAACTCGAGTATGCCAACTATTTGCAATCCTCTCTTAGATACCATCCGTGTGCTGATGAAATTATTGATTGCTCTTGTATCTAAAAGGAAAACAATGCGTTGTCCTCTAACAACACCATTCACTCTGAAAGGATGACATGCTGGATCACTAGAAAGGGTGGCTATAACAGGAGGCTGTTCGATAGCGGCTTTCTTCTTTTTATCTTTAAAGGGCTGCTCCTCAACCTCTTCCTCCTCGCTGTCCTCAACATCACTACCTTCCTGCTGCTCTCCTTCATCCTTTGAAAGAACCTCAACATAGTGAATCTTGCCCTTACCAAGGCATCTGTGATTAGGAGTCCAAGGTTCCCTACAAGTGAAACCCAATTTCTTCCTCCTAAGTTCATTACGTGTCTCAAAATCCAATTTGGGAGGATTTGGTTTTTGCTGGTTTTTGTTCTCTTGGGATGATGTAGACCCTCTATAGGGTTTCTTCGAAGGCTGTAGTAGCAAAGAAGGTGAATCCAAATCATGGGCGATCTTAATCGCATCATCCAAGGTGTTTGGTTTAAGGACCTTAACCAAACCCCTAAATCTTTCTTGTAACCCTTCTTTGAACAACATCACCTTACGCTGTTCTGTCATATCTGATACCATCACTGATATCCGCTGAAACTCATCAATGAAGTTATCCAAGGACCCACTCTGTCGTAACTGAGCCAAATCCTTGTAATAAACTTCAATATCCTTGTCAAAACGAGTAATCAGCTTGGAGCTGAAAACCTCGTATGAAGTTATGAGGCCATGATCTTGGGTTTACTTGTTCAGCCTGTCCAAAATAATCAACCTGTTTGGTTTGTTTAGTTTGTTCACCTGTTCCAGAAATTAATTCTTCATCCATTGGATAACTATCTTCAACCTCGATATGTTCTGAAGAATTTGCTTGTTCCGGCTTTAGATGACTGAATTTATACTGTCTTTTACTCATCCCTGATTGTCATTTTTGGGTAAAGATCAGTTTGTAAATATTCTGTTTTTCCCCAAAAGATGGCAGGTCTTGTGGCTCTGATACCATTGTAATGTTCTTTTGTCTAATTTGATAAAGAAGAACGAGTTTTAAACTTACAGGAATTATGACAAACAGTTGTCAATAAACCACTTTATCAAACAAACTATCACAGTACTATTGTCCAGTTATTTTAACCAAAATCCGCTGTAAACTAATTATGATAATAAATGAAACTTGTCATCCAACGAGAACAATACAATAATATTTAATGACAATAGACTCCAACATTTAAATTTTCTTATGCATAATATGATTTGTCACTGCATATAATAGGAAGATCACATATTGAAGGTGAAGTTACATAGTAATTTTGTGGGATTACAAACCTGATTTTCAAGATGAAGCGCTTTGTTGGAAGCCGACTGTGATGTATTTGAAACCCATATCCACCATCACTCATTTAATACAATGAATCAGTTATCGGCTGCCACAGTTATCAGTTCCGACTGCCTCAAACTTCCACAGACTTTCGTTACCTGTAGCCGCTGCTGGGACTGTGGATGTGTAGGATCTCATTTCCACCAATAATAACCCTAACCTACTAGTTGGATGACGGCGGCTTGTAGATATTCCACTGTGATGTGTGCCGATTTTTGAGATACCACGTCCTAAGATGAGTTCAGATGTGGCTCCCACTGATGACTCTACTTGTCCGATAATCCTTTTTGCCGTTTCTCTTCAAAACTATACTCCACGATACAACATTACAAACATATGTATTTGAACTGGAAGTCAAGGCGGCTATTTCATGTTTTAAGTTTTACCTTGGATATTGTGACTAACTTATCTTCTTGATGCTCAACCTGGATCACTGCTGGTATGTTGTGTATTAGCCAACCCGCTTACTATTTATCTCCAACTTCTTTATGCACTTAAGATCTCAAATTCGCACCCAATACTGCAACTTTGATGTGTGATAGTTAGGTTTGCATCTAGCTTCACCAACCTTCTAAAAGGGATTTTGTCCTTAGAAGGAATCCAGTCACAAAGTAAGTGACCATTAGGATTTGAAGTAGTTTATATTCATTCGTTGTGTCTTTCCCAAGACTGAGCCTCTTATTTATAACCTCAAAGTGAGGGAAGAGTGTTGGAATAAGAGACATGGGATAAAACACCAATTTCTTCTTCTAGTCACTAGTCACTTTATAAAGTGAATGTTTTAATAAAACATAAAGTAACTTTGTTAAAGTACTTTTAAGATATTAAATTACCAACTTAGGACAAATCTTCCCTTGTGACTAACAGGCATCCTTACTGTTAATGTCGTTAATCTATGTGGATGTGGAGAAAGATTAACCAGGCACCAAAAGAACAAGCGTGAAAGAGGGGACATGACATCATGCCCCTGCCATGTTTAAGATTTGAGAATAAATTGCAGCCCAACCCTTGATTGAAAAAGTCTTGAATGCAGATTTAAAACATGCATTGAGTAGGCAATGGTTTGAAACTGCCCCTCTATATGGGGAAACTCGAATAATGTTATCACATTCATGTGATAAATATTTGGCATCCATTGCCCTAGGAATCCTACATAACAAACAAAAAATGAAGTACTTGAGGAAGATGGAAAACCTTGCTAGAAGGCCACAATAGAGCAGTAAAAAAGGGCCGACACACAAGTTGTTTGGAGAAGGCTCCTTGTCATGCCTCTTGCATAATTGCAGTTCTTGGCAAATGACAACACTAACTCCAATTGCTCCCTTTAACTTGGCTGAAGGAAAATAAAAGGCGAGTGGACACTAAACTTAAAATGATGGATCAATATTAACAAAATACTAGTGGGGCAGCTATTCCTAAACAAAAATAATAAATTGGTAGCAATTAGCATTACAACAAGGCAGTTCTTGAAGTATGAGGGGATGCATCCTTTGCAAAAGAGGTGTTGTTAGTGAAAAGACATGATCCTTTTAGAATATATAGTCCACCAATATAGCTGGGGGGAAAATCAATTATCAACTATTATCACTATTAATCAACCTTATAAAATCTTACTTGTATGATCAATATAATCAGAAACCACAACAAGATACTCATGCATAGTAGCACCGGATATGTTAACTAGGGAAACCCTTGATCAGAGGGAAAACTCCAGTGGGGATGGTACCCACAAGATGATGTATTAATATGAATATTCCTTGTTAGAGGATAGACTCTGTTAGGATTTTGTGAAATACATTCAGTACATATCAGTCTCTATTAGGAGACTTTGAATTCCTGTTAGGAGTTGTGGAAGGCAGATGGACCCACTGTCCAAACAACTTCAAGGGCAAGACCAATGAACCCATTATCCAAATGATCTTTGTATTATTCCTTGCATAATAATAGAATTGTACTGTACTGCTCCTTCCTCTTCTTTGTCTTGTCAGCCAGACCTCTGCTCCTTATCTTAATAGTAGATCGCAAACTTTGCATCCAATAATCCCTTGGACTGCTTACTCGCATTTACCAAATGCTTTGTTCTTATTCGCACTACTTTGATCACTTTGCATACTCCATACACTTACAAACAAGGAAAATACTTTCCCTTATACCAAGTCCTTAAAACATTCCTTGAGTCTGCCTTGGGACTTTCCCAATTAATTATAATAGGACCACAATAAGATATTTAATTATTTCGTAACCATATAGCACTATCAGCTCACAGTCTATACAACTTCTCACACGTGTGACTCCAGGACTTGCACACTTACGAATGTCATCATCAAACTGTTTTCTGTTACTGTCTAACTGCACATCACCAGATTATATCTCTATTAGAAGATATAATAAGATCATCAGAAATTGCTTTCTAGGCACTCTCTGTGTGCACTGATCTCTATAAATAACACAACTTCCGTATATCTTCGACTTAAATTACGTGCACTTGACCTAGCTATCAGGACACAGTGTGGAACATGTCCTTATCCATGCGTCTCCAAATAATCAAGACACTATCCATACGAGTATGATCTCTATCTGCTACTTTGTCAGTCTTCACAGAATACTGCTATGTTGACATCAATGACAAACACAGTCATGAATGTAACATGTCAATGCTTTCCAATGCTTAGGATACTCTCCTAAAGGAATACCATCAGTATTCATGCTAACAATCTCCCCCTTTGGCATTGATGGCAACATAGACGAAAAACGTCTAGTTTCCAAGAATACCAAACAATACTCTGTTGTTGCTGTTCTCATCTTTTCAAATCAATCAAATTGGAGATCCTCTGGAACAATGCTCTTTTTTGCATCTTCAGGATTAGCATTAGTTGTTCACACTCTAAACAACTCTCATCTTCTCCCCCATACATCAAGAATCTTCATACTGAATATCTCTCCCATAGAGATATTCCTTCTCCTTACATGAATCTTTCTAAATCTCCCTAATAAAGTAGAGATGTTTTGTATTTCATGTACATATTTCCCCCATTGACATCAATGACAAAGGCTTATGTCAATTCTTTGCTCCAAGTCTTCAACTAGCTCAAGTGTCCAAAGACACTATTGCAAGACCAATTACCAAGAGTCCTTGATGACTCTGCTCATCACAAAGACTCCCCAATACATGAAGCATCAACATTTAGTCTAGTCAAACAGTAGTGCTCTATACCATTAGACTGATGCAATCTCTGCATCATCTACTTTGAAGTAGGTAGGGGCATAACCCCAAGCATACCTCTCAAGTACTCAAATGTATCTTTAGGTAAGGGCTTTGTAAAGATATCTGCAATCTGTGCTTTTTTAGTACTGACATACTCCAATCTGATCTCTTTCTCTACAACCTTCTCTCTCAAAACGTGATATTTAATAGATATATGCTTAGTCTTAGAATGCAATATAGGATTCTTAGACATACTGTACTTGTATTATCACAATATATGACAACAGGTTCATAGAATTCTATCCCAATATCCTTAAGCATTTTCTTTATCTATATGACTTGATTGCAATTATTTGTTGATGCTCCATACTCTACCTCAGCTGTACTTTGCGAAATACAATCTTGTTTCTTACTTAACTAAGAAACCAATCTTCCTCCAAGAAACCAATGCTCCACCACTAGTACTTTTTCTGTCATCCATACTGCCTGCCCAATCCACATCAGTATGAGTACATAGAGTGAAATCGCTTGATCTATCATACCATATCCCATAATTAGATGTTCCTTTCAAATATTTGAATATCCTCTTTACTGTTGAATAATGATACTCCTTAGGATCAATTTGAAATCTTGCTACAATCCCAACTGCATTTGCTATATCTAGTCTAGAGCGAGTAAGATATTGCAAACCTCCAATCATGGATCTGTACTTCTTTTGTTCAATTGTAGTTGTTTCATCTTTGCTAGATAACTTGTGACCAGTTATCATTGGTGTACCAACAAGCTTACAACTTTCCAAGCCAAATCTCTTCAACAAGTCTTTCAAATACTTAGCTTGTGAAATGAAAATGCCATTACTATTGTGCACAATCTACAAACATAGAAAGAACTTCATCTCTTCTATTATACTCATTTCAAACTCATTCTTCATTTCTTCAGCAAATTTATCACTTGCATCATCATTACTTAAAAAAATTATGTCATCAACAAATATTACAATTATTAGCAAACCATTCTCAATTTCTTTCAAATACAAGTTATTATCTGCCGTACCTTTAACAAATCCAAGTTTTGCCAAATACTTGTCCAACTTTGCATACCAAGTTCTAGGAGCTTGCTTTAGACCATACAAAGCTTTCTTCAACCTGCATACCATGTCTTTTTCTTCTGTCAAAGGGAAGCCTTCAGGCTGCTCAATGTATACCTCTTCTTCAAGTTCTCATTTATGAAGGCTGATTTGACATCCATCTGATACACTTTGAATTTCTTATTTGTTGCATAAGCCAAGAACATTCTTACTACTTCCATTTTGGCTACAGGGGCACATGTCTCCTCATAGTCTGTTCCTTTTTGCCGTGAATATCCTTCGCACACAAGTCTAGCTTTGTTCCTTACAACTTTCCCTTGCTCATTCATCTTGTTTCTAAATGCCCATTTGGTTCCTATAACATTCTTGTCATTAGGTCTAGGAACTAATTCCCATGTCTCATTCTTCACAATCTGATCTAATTCTTCCTTCATTGCTTGAATCCAATGATTATATTTACATGTTTCATCTGTGCTCTTATGTTCAACTTGAGAAATCAAACATATTTCCTCATTAACTTTGTTCCTTGTCATCACTCCTTTGTCTTTGCTTCCAATTATTTTCTTTTGGGGGTGATTCTTTGTCAAGTTCCTGTTAGAGGTAGAAGTTGCTAACTCAACTCTTATCTCTTCTCTTGGTTCAAATCTCTGTTCTCCTCTTTGCTCAACAATTTGCTCATCATTCTGCAGATCATTGTTAGTCTCAAAGAAAAAACTTCAACATTTTCTCTAACAATTTCAATTTCTTCATCAGAATTGTAATCCATTGTCTTTTCCTTAATTCCAAACTTTTGGTCAACTTTTACATTTGCGCTTTCAACTATTGTCTTGGTTCTATGATTAAAACATATGTAAGCTTTACTTTTCAATGAATAACCAAGAAACATACTTTCATCACTTCTTGGATCAAACTTACCAATGTCATCATCTCTTTTTATGTAACATTTGCTTCCAAAGATTCTGAAATACTTTACTGAAGGTGTATGACCAAACCATAATTCATAAGGTGTCTTGTTCATACCTTTTCTGATCTGTTCTCTGTTCATGGTGTATATTGCTGTATTGACTACTTCTCTCCAAAATGTCTTGGATACACAATTTTCAAACAACATTGCTTTTGCTGCTTCTGATACTAATAGGTTTCTTCTTTCTGCTATTCCATTATGCTCAGGAGTCTTAGGTGAAAATAAATGTCTCTTAATTCCATTATCTTCACAAAACATGTTAACCTCGCTAGAGGTGAATTCTCCTCCTCTATTCGATCTCAAACATTTTATCTCAACACCAGATTCATTTTCAACTCTATTCTTAACTATCTTAAACTTCTCAAATACTTCAAAATTCTCTTTAAGAAATGCTACCCACATCATTCTGGTGAAATCATTAACAAAAATCATAAAATACCTTTCTCCATAGAATCCTTTTGTTGTGGTAGGGCCACTCAAATTTGTGTGAACAATCTTCAACTTCTCTGTAGTAGTGAACTTCTTACTGGGAAATGATACCTCCTTTTGCTTAGCCATTATACATTCTTTGTACACAACATGAGTAGGCTTAATTATCTTTGCCAGATCTCTAACTGCAAATGTGCTACTAACCTTCATAATGTTATCAAAGTTTATATGACAAAATCTTCTATGGCATAACCAACTGTTATCCACTTTAGCAACCAAATATGTCATCTCAATGAGATTCAACTGAAATACATTACCTCTGGATCTTCTACTTGTTCCAATCAACTTGCCATTTTTGTCTTTGATAATGCAAGGTTTTTCAGTGAATTGCAATTGATAACCTTTATCTACCATTGTCCAACACTTAACAAGTTATGCTTTAAACCATCAACAAAGTAAACATCATCAGCGTTGATCTTTCCATCAAGAGTAATAGATTCTATCCCTGTAATGTGACAGGCTGCATTGTTACCAACCCTAACAATACCTCCATCATGATTCCTAAATTTAACAAACTTGTTCATATCACTAGTCATGTGATGCGAACATCCATTGTCTATTATCCAATCAAATTTCTTTTCAACTTGGGAAACTAGAACTTTCTCTTCTCTAATTTCTATGTCAAGATCATCTTCCTTTATAGCTACGAATCTTAGTTCATTATCACTTCCACTCTGAACTTTTTCATCAGATTCCTCATCTTCATTAGCATATAAACAATTTCTAGGTCTTCCCTTGTTTCAACAAAGAAAATTGTTACAGCCATGTACTTGTCCAGAAAATGATCATCTTTATACAAATTCCACTTATGCACAAGAACATGGTCAACATCAAATGAGCAGCGAGCATTTAACGTTGCAACACATTCATGTAGTTTTCAGAAAGTTTGATTACTTCGATTAATCTATGTAGTAACTCTCTTTGTTTGATAGCGACCACATTGTCCTATAGAGAGAGAATGAAAAATACAATTTAATGAATAGAAAGCATGTCATATTGATGGCAAGTGATCTTGTCTTGTAAATGGAGTAGATCCGCATAGGCATGCATAGTTGCATAGATTTTATCTTCTAGATTACATGATTGAACTTATCAGACGCGTGAAATCAAAACAACACTTGGAAGTCCCTTGGACCATTTTGAGAATGTCAGCACATATAGCTCAACTGAAATTTACAAATTTCCCGAATCACTTTGCAAGCTGTTTGGGACTAAAAGCATATCTTTATGCCTTGTTTTTGGGACTAAAAGCATATCTTAATGACTTGACTTTGGCTTAAACTTTCCCTTATACTTTTTCTCTCTTTTAGGATATTTAGATGCATAATAACCAAATTCAGTACGAGTCCAACATTTGAAAATATTCTTACCATTTGGTTCTCTCCTTACAAGAAGGGATATACCTCCTTATCTTCATCGGATCTGGTTCTACTACTGCTAGCGAAATCTCTGAGTGCTTGCACTTCTATTTAGGGATGGATGAACACCCAAGGCACTGAAAGTTGTCTCCACTCTTGTCAATTCTCCTGATTGTCTCAATCCTGCTTCTACTGATTCCAATCTTCCAAGCAAAGTTTCCTTGGAGAACTTCTTAGTACAGGGTATTAAAAGTTCAATCATCTGTTCTACTTGCTTGAATGGTGGTGTCAAAGTTTTCAAAATTCTCTATACAATCTCATCTTCTTCCTTGGTTCCACCATATGATTTAATTCCTGCAACAATTTCGGATATCCTACCAACATAGCTTCTTACAAATTCATCTTCCATCATTTTAGCATCTTGAAATATGCATATCCAATTCTGCAATCTTATCCTTCTTGTATGTTTATCACCTTCAAAAGTAGATTCTAAAGATTTCCAAACCTCATAAGATGTTAATAGATTCTTTACCTGACTGTATTCATTCTCTGGAAGAGCTAATAGTAAGGCTTCTCTGGCTCTCATGTTACACATAAACAGATCTCTTTCTGCTTTACTGCATTGTTGAAGCTTTTCTTCTTCCACAATTGTTTTGTTACTTTTTGTCAATAGCCAATATCTTGGACCCATACATAGCATATGAGCCTTCATCTTATCCTTCCAATTGTCATAGTTGACCCCATCAAACTTAGGACTATGCTTTCTAAAAAGACTCACCATGATCTCCCAAAGTTGTTAAGCTTTCCCTTCAAGGACCTGAAGCTCTGATACCAATTGTTAGAATATATAGTGCACCAATATAACTGAGAGGGGTGGGGGGCTGAATCAGTTATCAACTATTATCACAATTAATCAACTTTATAAAATCTTAATTGTATGAGCAATATAATTAGAAACCACAACAAGATACCCATGCACAATAACAACAGATATGTTAACAAGGGAAACCCTTGATCAAAGGGAAAACTCCGGTGGGGATGGTACCCACAAGATGATGTACTAATATCAATATTCCTTGTTAGAGGATAGACCCTATTAGAAGTCTATGAAATACATTCAGTACATATCAATCCCTGTTAGGAGACTTTGAATCCCTGTTAAGAGATTCCAACCTTCTTAGGAGTTGTGGAACGCAGATGGACCCACTGTTCAAACGGCTTTAAGGGCAAGAGCAATGAACCTACTGTCCAAATGATCTCTGTATTATTCCTTGTAGAATAATAGAATTGTATTGTATTGCTCCTTTCTTTGTCCTGTCAACTAGACCTCTGCTCCTTTTGATCTCAATACCAGATCACAAACTTCGCATCCAATAATCCCTTGGGTCGCTTACTTGCATTTACCAAATACTCTTCTCTTATTCGCACTTCTTTGATCACTTTGCATACTCCATACACTTACAAACAAGGAAAATACTTTCCTTTATACCAAGTCCTTAAAACAATTCTTTGAGTTGACCTTGAGGCTTTCCCAATTAATTATAATAGGACCACAATAAGATAATTAATTATTTCGTAACCATATAGCACCATCGGCTCATAGTCTATACATGTTTCACATGTGTGACTCCAAGACTTTCGCCCTCACGAACGTTATCATCAGACTATCTTCTGTTATTGTCTAACTGTGCATCACTAGATTATATCTTTGTTAGAAGATATAATAAGATCATCAGAAACTGCTTTCTAGGCACTCTGTCCCTGCACCGATCTCTGTAAATAACATATAACTTCCGCATATCTTCGACTTAGATTACATGCACTTGACCTCGCTATTAGGAGAGTATGGAACATGTCCTTAACCGCACATCTCTTGATAATCAAGACACTGTCTGTATGACTATGATCTCTATTTGCTACTTTGCTAGTCTTCACAGAATACTGTTATGCTGACATCAATGACAAACACAGTCATGAATGCAACATGTCAAGGCTCTCCAATGTGTAGGATACTCCCCCAAAGGAATACCATCAACATTCATGCTAACACTAGTGAGGTTCGATTGGGGTGACCCTATTGAGTCTCAAGGGCTTGGACTTGGGCTTGTCGGAGTCGTGGGCAAGACTTGCCAGAAATTGGGACTTGCAGACTTGGTCTAGTCTGAACGAGTTCAAATGCGTAAATTCGACAAGCGTGCGACATCATAAATTCACTTAAAAACAAAAAAAAGTGATTGTTTTAAGCACATAATTTGATTTTTTACCTCCACTCTTAAAATTGGAAATGAGACAAATTTTTATTCTTTTTCTTATTTGAGATAGATGGTAGCAATTGTTTGGTCCAAAAATACCAAGCCTTATGCATTTTGAGCCAACCATGAATTGCTTTTGGTTGTGAGCACAACTAGAGTGTGTTTGAGCACATACACTCTGAGAGATTTAGTAGACTACCTGTGGAGAGGTTGAATGATCTTTTCTTTGTTCGTTACAACCTCCATCTTAGAGAGACAGGTTTTGGATTGTGACTCCACCTTGATTACGCTAGGGGAGGTCAGTCCACAATTTGAGTGGATCACTAAGGTTATAGATCCCATCTTTAGTGATGAGGAGGAAAAAACACAAACAAACATAGGCATGGCTGATGTTGGTGAGTGTGGTATGGAGTCACATGCATAGATAATGGCTGTTGAATCATCTAGGACCTACCTTAGATGCCTTCATAGGAGGGATGTAGGCTCCTTCGAGCCATAGACTTGTAGATTTTGTTTTGACATATGTTTGTTACATTTGATGTCATGGATTTCATATTCCATGAATTTTGTATACATTTGACAATATTCATATATCTAAGTTTGCTAGTTTCTTCAGCTACAATTTGTGTTTATAGTTTAACTTTATACTTATGTGATCAACGCATACTTATGTTTGTGATCAAATTAGCTTCTATTCAATGATGTTTTTGCGTCTTTAAGGCTTATTTAATAAAGGGTGCACGAAACAAGTTTTAAATACTTAATAATTCTCAAATTTGCTGGGTTTTTCACTTTGCTGAGCCTTTCTGAGTTTTTGCAGAGTCCTGAGTTCCAAGTCAGGTCACCCGAGTCTGTGTCGAGTCTTGTCTCAGTGGTTCAAATACATTTAGGATATTTTGTATTCTATAGGGACTATCTATGATCATAATATTTAATGTTAATTAATTATAATTTACTCAAATTTTGTAGCAATTGTTTAATTTTTTTAATAGAATATATCTTGTAAATAAATTGTATCATTGGTCTCACTCTTTCTGGGCAATATTCGTCTTATTTTCAATTCAGTATTTGTGTTCACTTGCACAATGTTTTCTTTTTAGACAAATGGTGTATGTATCTATGAGCTATCAGTTGCCAGATGTGATCATAAGATGCAAAAGCAGTTATATGACTAAACTGCAGAGAAAACTTTTGGATATTGAAAAGCTGTATATTTGTTCCTTAAGGCCTTCCTCTTTTAATTTGATGAAATATTTTAAATTTCTATTGTTCTATATTTTTTCTGTTCCAAAAGTTCAAAATAAAATGTTTGACTCTATACTATTTGTTGACAGCTATGAGTTGACTCTATAAATTGATTTCTTTTACAAGATTGTATTGTTCATCTCAAATTCACAGTAAAGTTTAAAGGTTTCCCAGGCATTTAATTAAATTTTAGCCTAAAAGAGATCCGTACAAGTATAAAAAGAAAAAAACTTTCAACTTCAGTTTTTTGTTAATAATTTTACTTGCACGATACCAAGACATAATTAGAGCTGAGAATTTATAGGTGCCTTTTCTGCAGGACACTTTATCTGTTAAAGATGGGCTTGTATAAACTGTTGTACATCAGCATAAAATTCAATTTGATATGTGTTTTTTTACATCGAAGTAAATGACTCTGTAGAGGATTTATTTGACAGCAGTAGAAGCCTTGACATTTTTATCTTTTGAAAATCTGTATTGACTAACCATTTAAGGTGAGAGTCGCCTCCTAGTTTGAATTTGTTTCAACTAAATTTGCAATACTTTTCGGCTCATCTTTAGCTGCTTAATTGGCAAAAATTCAATTAGTGGTTGGGCCTAGTATTGTGAGACACATTTTTCTTCTTACAGTATTTCATTTTCGTCTTGACAGACTCAGAAAGTGTATAAAAAATCTGAAGTTGCTTGGCACAAGACGAGGACTGATTGTTGGATAATTATAAAGGACAAGGTTTGTTCCGTGTCATTTTTTGTTGTCTTAAGCTTTGTTCTGGAGTGTTTGAGATTTACCACAGTGATAATTCTGATGCTCTAGCAGTTGAGACTTTAGGTTACAACAATAATTCTGATGGCCAACCACAGAAGATACTTAGTTGTACGAGTATTTACTTTTCATTGGTTGGTCTTGAGCCGAAATCTACAAAGTGCAGGTATATGATGTTACTTCCTATGTAGAGGAGCATCCAGGTGGAGATTCAATTCTAGCTCATGCTGGCGATGACTCTACCGTAGGCTTCTATGGGTAATTATAGCTCTAGAAATTAATCAGCATGTTTGAAATTTGTTTGTAGTCTGGATAGTTTAAAACATGGTTAGTCTATCATGCTACTTTGGATTGATATTATTAACTTATTAGCTTATTGCTGCTTCTATCCTGCAGCCCACAACATGCTACAAGGGTGTTTGACATGGTTGATGAATTTTACATTGGAGATTTGAAGCAGTAGGACAAAACAAAAAATTGCCTCATCGTTCTAGCCATTTCAATTTTAAAAAAGAGGGAAAATCATGCATTGTAAGAGATCAACGCGACTAATTTTATTTCTCGTGGAGGTAGTAGAACTATATGCTTGATGCAAGTGTTCGAATGAGATGACTGAATAACTATTATTAATGTCTGGGATGATGATAATGTTCTTTACCAAACATCTGAGTCCTACTTACTTTGGTAACTTTGGTGGATATGATAAATTTTCTTTTTATTATAAATTCAATAGAAAGATGCATTATTTTTCAAATAAGAAAGTTTAGAACGTGACAAAGAAAGAAAGAAAAATAAAAAAAGAAATGACAAATATCAAGAAAGAAGGGGGAATGTGCAATTTTCTAACCTTTCGTATACCTAGTCCTAGATTATTCAAAACTAGTCACAACATGGCTTTGTTCACAGAATCATAAGGTTGAAACTTGAGGGGGCGAGAGTGGATAAGTTTGGGGAAGAGTTACAACATCTGGGGTGTTGGCTAGGTACAGGCTTAAAAACCATATAATCATCCCTTATCTGTCCTTGTTTTGTGTCCAAAAGGTGATTAATCTATATTTTTAATTTATTAATGATTTATCCTCACGAGCATTCTCCATAATCTGTAGTTTTGAAGTTGATGTTCAAAACACACCATAAGCAGGTTGATTTGCCATCACTTTGCTTTGCTTTATTTTTCCACATTTTTCCAATTTAAGATTCTCTATTCTCGTTTTTCTGTTTTATTCCAAATTTGCACTTTATGGACTATTTTTAATATTACACATGTATTTTTTGGTTATGATGCGGATGCTTCTATCTGACCAACACTTAGATAACCATTTAATATACATTGGAGTGCTGTTTATACTAGAAGACAATTAGCTAGCACACATTGATTGGATAATATCGATTAAACACTATTGAGCTCCTCATAATCTCGCTCCAACTTTTAAAATGTTCCTACACTATTTTTATGAACACCCCTTGCAAAGTTCTGAATTACAATGACAACTGCTAGTTCAATTATATGTGATAATAATTGGTGAGCAATTGGATTAGATTGTATGTATATCAAGTATCTAACTACTAGATGGTTTGAGGGTGCTTTTCTTCTGATCGTTTTAATTATTAAAAAATGTATTAGTCAACTCTTTGTTCGTATAATTTAGGGCTACTATCAGGATTTGCCATTTTGTTTGTAAATGGGAGGTGACCAGAGTTGCCCAAGATAGGCTGAATGATAACTGTGCATTTGTTCCTAAATGTGTGGGTATCATAGAAACAATTCAGAATAGTTTGAATAACATGAGGGAGCATATATGTGTTAAGCCAATAATCCCTTCAATTTGTGGGGTTTGAAGAGTTGGACATGGAGTCTGCTATCCGACTTTCCCCTTTAATGTTGTGCATCTTTCAAATATTTATTTGAGGTATGATGTAGATTCTTTTCTTGAGTGAAAAAAGATGTTATTTTTAATGTTGAACTAAGGAAGCGTCTCCGAGCCTTAAACCCCCCTCCCCGTGGGGATGTCGCCAACCTGTCTCTAATTTGCCAAAAATAAATAAAAAGAATCAGGGAAAACTATTGAATACACCGGAAGCAAAGGAGAGGAGAGGGGAGAGGGGAGGTGGTTAAATGAGTGTAACCTAAAAATCTTATTTAAGTAATCAACTATCAATGTTATCTATCACACAACATATTAAGTAAATAAGAAATTGAAATAAGAATGCATTAACATCAAGACTTATGTGAGAAATTCAAATTGAGAGAAACTATGGTGAGCACTTGTTTAGAGAGATAATCACTGAATCCATAATCTATTTTTAAAGGTAGTAGGAATTCATTGCTTTGGACTTGCAACCAAAGACTCATTGCCAATACAACACTAAATACAAACAAGAGTTCACTGTTCTAGACTTGCAAACAAAGGCTCACAGCTAAGGTAGCAAGATATAGAAAAGAAGTGGTGTACCTAAGGCACACTGTCCGAGGGGCAAGGTACATTCAACTCTCCAAAATAGACAAAGAGAAATTCTTCCAATTTGTCAAATACAATAAAACACCTTTCCTGTCTTCTCTGCCACAGTCACACAATAGTAACTTCCTAAATTGAATTTTTATCCCCTGAAACTCCACTTATATATTTTGCCAACTCACACATTGTGCTTATATACATGATAGGTCATTGGAATTACAAGGTCGGCCATGCCCAAAAGCAAATTATAAATAAATTACAAGTTGACCATGTCAACAACAACTTACAATAATGTCCAATGTTAAAAGCATTCAGACCAAAACATAGGTCACACATACGTGAACCCATGCAAATAAGAGATAAACATTAAATGCAATACTCAAACTACATAATCACATCACTTGGTAATACTATTTTTGGATCCAAAGCAATAGGGTTTGTTTCCAAATCAATAGGAACTATTTCTGGATCAAAAGGAAATGCCACAACCAAGAACGATACCTAAATACAATAAAAATCACATTTGCACATCTTCAACCATAATTTTTGGAGTGGAAACCTTTTGCAAACACAATTGTTGTCTTCAACTATATATATATATATATATATATACACACACACACACACATATATATATACATATATATACATATATATGTTATGGACCTATTGAAGTACTAGTGACCATCATTCCCATATGATCTCCACAATTCATACTTGTCCATTGCATGACCTTTCGAACCAACTTCCTTCTTTTGGATGAACATATACTTGAACATGTCTTCAACAAATACCTCCAGAACCTAGGGGTTGAGCAAATGGAGTAGACACCTTTGTCCGAAATGTTTGACATTGATGGCAACAAAACAATAACAACCAAACATATATTTTCAGCATATGGTCTCCACAATGCAAACTTGTCCATCGCACGACCTTTCAAACTAAATCCCTTCTTTTGGACAAACATATGTATCTAACCATGTCTTCAACAAATACCTCTAGACCACAGTGTTTGAGCAAATAGAGCAAACACCTGCATACCATAATATTTGACATCGATGATAACCAAACACATTTTCAACAAAACATCCCTAGATCTAGGGGCATTGAGCTTTCTGCTTGGAATAATTTGTGTGAAAATTAACTATTGCAGTCACTGATTATTAATCTCCTATCGTAAATGATTATTAAACTGTTGAAAACAAATTTCCAGCTAATACTAAAAAATAACACAATTGCAACTTCACTTATAAAATATGGAAAGAAAAGCGCAACACAATCAACATAATATTTTCGGACAAATTGTCTTTGGAAAAACCCCTAAGGGAAAACCAGTTTTATAGATGAGGAATTATATTAAACTTCAACAAATCAAGAGATACAAAATTCCTTGCCTCTCATTGGCAAAACTTCGACAACCTCCTAATTTCTCCCACTGCTATTCCCACGCTAACATTGTGCCCTTGCTAACACTGCAAGACTGTTTGCTAACATTGCAAACTTACAAACTCATTTGCTAGCACTGCAAATGTTTCTCCAAACTTCTTTCTTGTTCTTCCAAATGCCCCCTCGACCTCCTTTATACTACTCCTGTTGGGAAACCAACGATCGAGATTAAAACAACTTAACAACCCTAACCAAGTCGATTTCTAGTTGTTTCCAAAAGTGGTCAATTATTTAACAAATATTTGTCTCTAACCTAACTAATTAGTTAGCAAAACAATTACTTGCTAAATAATAACAAATGGATGAACAATTGTCCAAAGCTAACTAAACTAACACTCCCTCTTAGCAAGGAAGCTGTTTTGCATGACACCTAACTTATCTCGAAAGAAGATAAATTTTGCCTTCCCCAATGCCTTAGAATGTCTGCTACTTGCTCCTCTGTAGGTATGTATTGTAACTGAACAACTCCTAGTTGTACACAATCTTTGATGAAGTGATATCTGATATCTATATGTTTAGACCTAACATGAAACACTAGATTCTCAGACAACTTGATGCAACTCTGATTATCACAATGTATCACAGTAGTCTCAACCTTCTGACAAAACAAAGCTGCTAACAACTTTCGAAGCCATATAGCTTCCCATGTCGCCATGCTAGCTGCTATGTATTCTGTTTGTATTAAACTCAAAGCCACCGACTTCTGCTTCCTGCTAAACCAAGAAACAACTCTTGATCCCAAGCTGAAACAACACCCTAAAGTGCTCCTTTTGTCCATTGTACTTCCTCCCCAATCTGCGTCAGTATAGCCTATCAACCTGATACCTTCACATCGAACATATCTGATCTCATACTCAACTGTACCATGCAAGTAACGCAATACATGCTTAGCCGCTGTGTAATGCATTCTCTTTGGTTCAGCCATGAACTGACTAAGAGAGTTAAATGCAAATGCTATATCTGGCCTAGTGTTGACCAAATACATAAGCGAACCAATCAACTATTTGTATAAAGTGGGATCTACATCCTTCTCCCTGGATGTATCTACCTTCCTCCAATTTCTAATCATGGGTGTAGACATGGCTTTGCGATCCTTCATCCCAAATTTCTTCAAGATTTCAATGCAGTATTTCCCTTGACCAAGGAAAATCTCCCCATCTGTTTGCCACAGTTCCATGTCTAGAAAGTAGTGCATAAGTCCCAAATCCTTCATCTCGAACTCTTCTGCAAGGTTCCTCTTGTATTCCACTATGAGCTCTAGTGAACTTGTAAGAAACAGGTCAAGCTCTAGTGAACTTGTAAGAAACGGGTCGTCCACATAAAGAACAAGAATGAGAATCTCACCCCCAACCATCAAGTAGTAGAGGTTAGCATCTGCTTCACTCTTCACAAAGCTCATTTTCTGCAAGTATGTATCAATGCGCTCATACCACGCTCTAGGAGCTTGCTTGAGTCTGTACAATGCTTTCTTCAATTTGCACACGTGGGTCTCTTTGCTATGTGCTACAAAGCCTTCTAGTTGTTCTATGTATACCTCCTCCTTCAACTCACCATTAAGGAATGCTGTTTTGACATCCATTTGATGGATCTGGCATCCCATCTGTGTTGCAAGTGAGATTACAGCTCGTATAGAAGTATACCTGGCAACTAGAGAAAATGTCTCCTCATAGTCTATGCCCTCCTTCTGAGAGAACCCCTTTGCCACGAACCTTGTCTTGTATTTTTTGATGCTACCATCTGCACCGCGCTTTATCTTATAGATCCAGTGTGATCCAACTACTACCCTATCTGTTGGTCTAGGCACTACCTCCCACACATCATTCTGCATTATTGAGGAATATTCCTCAACCATAGCATCTCACCATACCTGCTGTTCTGTAGCTTCCTGATAGCTAGAAGGCTCACTATCTACCAATTAACTAACTAATGCCACATAGCCATTGAACTTGGTTGGTTGTCTCTACTGTCTCATACTCTTCCTAGGAGCTCCCACAAACTCCTGAGTATCCCTTTGTGTATCTGGAACCTCATGGTTCCTACTACCAACTGTAGAGAATGAAATGTCAACCTCTAAGTCCTCTAGATGCATTTCTTGTTGCACCTATTGCTCCATACTCTGTGAATCTTCACTACTTGAGTCTACACTCCACTGGTAACTATACTTGAGCTCTGCTGCCCTTGACTTGGTCTTGGAGCTTCTATTGGCTGTTCACTCTGATCATCTACTTGCAAATCTCTGGATCTCCTAAATGCCTTGTCCTCCATAAACTTGACATCACATCTGACAATAATTCTTTTAGTCCTTGGAATGAAAATCCTATATGCCTTTGAGGTCTCATTGTACCCAACAAAGTACCCCCTCTCTGCAGTTTGATCTAATTTTATACGTGTATCTCTAGGAATATGACAATATACCAAACTCTTGAATATCCTGAAGTGACCAACATTTGGCTTCTTCCCTATGAAAGCCTCCTCTGTGTCATCTTCCCTAGCACCTTGTGTGGAACTCTATTCTGAATGTAGACTGTTGTATTACATGCCTCTACCCATAAGTAACGGGGCATGTCCTACTCATGTAGCATAACTTTTGCTGCCTTCGATATAGAATGATTCTTCCTCTCAGCAACTCCATTTTGCTATGGATTGTAAGGAATAATCCATTCTCTCTTGATTCTTTCTCTGGTACAGAACTCCTAGAAGACATTTCCTTTGTACTCGCCTCCATTGTTTGACTGAAGAACCTTTATCTTCTTTCCTGTCGAATTCTCCACAAGAGCCTTGAACTCTTGGAATTGACTGAAGATCTCATCCTTAGTCTTCAAGAAGTATATCTAGGTCTTTCTAGAGAAATCATCAATAAAAGTAACATAGTACTCACATCCTCTGAGAGATTTCATCGACATTGGTCCACAAACATCTGAATGTACTAGATGAAGAACACCCTTAGATCTGGTGTCACTCCTTGGAAAAGATTCTTTCGCAAACTTCCCCAACACACATCCCTTACATACATCATCATGCTCTGTGCTCACCTTTGGAACACATGTCACTTTCTCACGAAGCAATCTAAGTGCTCCATGATGAATATGGCCCATCCTCCTACGCCATAACTCTCCAAGATCTCTAGTATTACTGCTGCTCGTGAGTAACTTAGGAGTATCAAACTGCAATCTATAAAGGTGACCACTCCTAACTCCAATAGTTATGGGTGATTTCCATTCCTTGTGCTTAATCAACACATTTGTCCCTCTAAAGAGTACATTATACCCCCTATCTTGAAGAAAAGATACATAAATCAAATTCATACCTAAGCCTGACACATGCAACACATCATGAAGTGGAATTATCTTTTAATTCTCCCTCTGAAATTGAACAGTCCCTTTCCCAACTGGGTTGAGTTTGGACAAGTTTCCCATAGAAATCTAGATGCTGGTGTCCTCCTCCTTGTAACTAGAGAAGTACTCTCTAACTCCTGTCATATGAAATGATGCCCCACTATCTATATACCAAACACACTATGAGGTTGAGCTAACCATACAAGCTATGAGTGCAAACTCATCTTTCATTCTATTGGAGAGTTCTTCCACACTTGCTAAAGTTGCCACCTGCTTCTTACCCTTCTTCCTCTCTAGGAAATCACTGACATAGTGGCAAAACTCGTGACATCCAAAGCACTTGACCTTAGAAAGGTCCTTCTTCTTTTCGCTTTCTGAATTTGATCCTTTGCTAGATCCCTTCTTTGCTTTCCCTTTACCCACTAGGGCAATGTTCTCTTTTTCGACCTCATTTTTCTGACTCTTGTTGGCCCCATTGACAAGACTTAGTCTAAAATCCTCCTGAGTGAAATTAGTCCATAGTCGATCCCAACTTGGTAAAGTATCTCATCCATTGACAACTTGAATAAAGACACTAAATTGTTTAGTAAATCCATTTAGGGCTATTCTCACTAGCTCGTCATCACTAGGGCTATCTCCAATAGTTGCTAACTCGTCCTTGACAAGTCTGAGCCTGGTGAGGTAACTTGTGATGTCTTCTCCCTAGTTCATCCGAGTATTCTTTAGCTTCTCTCTAAGAATCAACTTCCTATTGGTGGTAGCATTTTGGTACAGATTCAAAATGGTGTTCCACATCTTCTTTATTGTAGCTAGCTCTGAGATATGTGGAACAATATGATCCTTGACACCATCAAGGATAATCCTCCTCGCCTTGGCATTGTCCTTCTTATATGTTGCAAGTTGTGTAGCATCTGTAGGTACAACTAAAGCAGTGATAACATAATCTTTGATACCATTCTCTTCCAACAATAAAGAAAGTCAAGCCTTCCAGACACCAAAATTTGAGGCACCATCCAATCTGTCCTGATCTCTCAAACCACCTGAAGCCATCTCAAGGGATTAAAGAAATAATAAATTTAAAGAGATCAAAATTTCTTTCCTAGGGAAAAACTCTTCTACCCTTAACAATGCTCTAATACCATGTGAAAATTAACAATTGTAGTCACTGATTATTAATCTCCTATTGTAAATGATTATTAAACTGTTGAAAAAAAATTCCTAGCTAATATTGAAAAATAACACAACTGCAACTTCACTTATAAAATATGGAAAGAAAAGCGCAACACAATCAACACAATATTTTCAGACAAATTGTCCATGGAAAAATCCCCAAGGAAAAACTAGTTCTACAGATGAGGAATTATATTAAACTTCAACAAATCAAGAGATACAAAACTTCTTGCCTCTCACTGGTAGAACTTCAACAACCTTCTAATTTCTCCCACTGATATTCTCCACTGCTATTCCCATGCTAACACTGTGCCCTTGCTAACACTGCAAGACTATTTGCTAACATTGCAAACTTACAAACTCATTTCCTAGCACTGCAAATGTTTCTCCAAACTTCTTTCTTGTTCTTCCAAATGCTCCCCTGACCTCCTTTTATACTACTCCCATTGGGAAACCAACGGCTAAGATTGATTCTTAATCAATGGTCGAGATTAAAACAACTTAACAACCCTAACCAAGTCAGTTTCTAGTTGTTTCCAAAAGTGGTCAATTATTTAACAAATATTTGTCTCTAGCCTAGCCAATTAGTTAGCAAAACAATTACTTGCTAAATAATAAAAAATGGATGAACAGCTGTCCAAAGCTAACTAAAGTGACAATTTGTTGTTCCTGAGGTAGCAAGGGACTAGACCATCTCGATAGTCTTGACATTTAATTTTTTTATAACCATTACTTAGAAATAAATATTAAAAATTAGGAAAAAAAGAACATAAATTTGGAATGGGGCTACTTCATTCAAAAGACAAGTTAAAGCTGGAACTATTAAGTTATGGGAGGTACTATAATTACTCCATTAACAATTATAAATTGACTAACCATTTCCGTTGATTGCTTCATATTTTAGAAATCACTAGATATGAAGCAACATTTTGTAGTGCCTGCCCCTAGTTTACATTTTTCTATGATTGCCAAACTCTTTTAGGCCAGTTATATGCTTGATTATTAATAGCATTGTTTAGAGATTATCAGATATTGTTTCAGATTCAGTTGTTATATGATGAGAATTACTTGGTACTCTATACTTCATGTATGCATGATGATTATTATAGTGTTTTCAGTTATTGATGATGATTAGTTAGATGGATTATTACGTGTCTTCTTATGGATACTTACCTCATACTGCATGTGTATGGTGTGCATGTATGTTTTTTTTATGTATGGCATTTCTGATGTGGCTAAGGAAGGGAGTTGTGGTCACCTGCTAGTCGAGATCTACATGAATCACCAATTTCTTCCATTGCCTGTTTAGCTAAGAATATTGTGTTTGTACATGCGTGGATTTTATCCAAGTTGCAGGTACCGGGTATCAATTTCCCTAAATTGCTAGGATGAGCGTACCCTATTGCATTATCTCAATGGTAAGAGAGGGGAGATAAATTCTTAAGTCCAAATGCTAAACCTTTAAGCCATTTGTCTTAGAAAATTAGGACAAGTATTTAAGTCAAGTACCTTTGGAATGCGTCAAATGATATTAATTTGTGATTATAACCCTTTAGTTTGATCTTGTATGTGTTTTCCTATGATGGGTTTGCATATTTCGTCCCAGAGGTCTTTAGGTGTTTTTCTATTAATTAAGTGAAATTAAATGATTTAATTAAATAGAAATTTATTATGGTATTTTAATATTTAATTAATTTGGATAATTAATTAAATATAAAGATAAAAATTATAAGTTTAAATTTTAGAATGTGATAATATGTATTTAATTTAATAGTAATATATTTAGAGTTCATTTTTAAATAAATGCTAAATAATATTATTGTTTAAGTTAATAAATATTTTATCAATTAAACGTTCAAAAATAATTATAGAAGTGGAAAAAGAAATTAATTTATTAAAATTTTTATGATTGCATGATGTGTGGATGAGATTAAATTTAATAAATTAATTAAAAGAGAAGTCAAGTAAAAAATTAAATAAAGTAATTTTAATAATTCAATAAACGTGAATGGAAAAGATTAAGAAAAGTTAATAATGAGTTAAAGTCTGGTGAGCAAGGAGTCCTCTTGGGTGAATGCACAATTAGTGCCTTGATTTGGGGAGAGAACTCCTTATCACCAATTGAGGGTTCATTTTCAAAGGACGAAAGTTTTGGGAAGAGACCACAAATTTTGGAAGAGGAAGGAATTTCAGAAGAGAGAAGGTTTTGAGAGGAGGAATTTCTCTACAATCATCTTGGGTGTAGCGAATAGCATCAATGTCTAGGTAGATGCTTATGATTATTCACTCAATTTAATATGCTCGTTCTTTCCTATCTTCATCGTGTCTGTTGAATGATTTCTGAATAATTCTTGTGATGAATGTTTCCTATTATGAGTTTCCAATACATTTGTTAAATCCTTTGTGCATGGAAAGGTTTAAATGATCAATATAATCTTTCTTTCAATAGATTTAAAAAGTGAAAATTAAACAAGGAAAGGTGTTGTATTAAAATTGAAAATTTAAATTAGAAAATTCGACCGGTTGGCCATATTTTTCCTATCAGACTATTCTTGGAATTTTTATTATATATATATATATATATATAGGGGGGGGGGGTTTTATTTTACCACCCCTACCCACTCACTACTTAAAAGCAATGTACCTCTACCATCGCAGGTACTGTGACAATAGTGGTATGCTGTACCACTATGGTCGTAGGCCCTGCGACAGTAGGGCACTACGTACTAAAAGGCTAGCGGGCCTTGAAATAAATGCATATTTGTTTTTTTTAAATTATTATTATTATTATTAATTGTAATTAATAAATTTTATTATTAAGTTTATTTTAATATAAATATAAATATAAATATTTTATATATATATATATATATATATATATATATATATATATATATATATATATATATATATATATATATATATAAGCTAATTCATTTTAATTAATAAATTTAATATAGTTTATTTTTAATTAGTTATAAATAATTTTTAATTAAATTAAATTAATTTTAGTTTGAATAAGATAATAGTTAATAATGACGTATAAATTAATATCATTTAAAGTTATTTCTTTTAAAATGTATATATATAATTATTTAATAAATTTGATTAGTAATAAAATGGTGGTGGTTTTATTAAGGGTCAAATATTATTAAAATAATTTTCTGGAGATAAATATTTTATCATTGATAATATTTAATTGGGAACATTAAAGATAAGAGTAATTGTGCTTTTTACTCCAAATATTAGAATGGGTTAATCGTAAGGGTGAACTAAGGAAATTATTTACTAAAAACAAACATTAACTGGAAACTGAAACCTTACATTAACTCAACGATATGATTCTAAACCAAACCAAACTATAAGACTACTTTGTGTTTTCTGTGCTGTCTATACTTTCGGGTTTTGGGGTTTGACCTAGCTTTGACTAGTCTTAGGATGTTACCAGAGGCTCGAGAGTTCTGTGTTTGTGATGTCATGATGACGTTTTGATCTCGATCTTTTATACTCAACCATGGTAATGTGTCTAGTATGCTCTATGATGTGTGTTGATCTATTGATTGTTATTGCTTTCCAGTGTTCTTGTGTGACACTGAGGTGAATGTATGACCTACTTGACTTAACCATTTTTTGAGTCTTCAATAAGTTATTTTGGAATTCTTTCCAATTTCTCGTGGAGAACTGATGTGTTATTGTGAATTATCTTTTGATGCTTTCCAGTCACTTGTATAGGACTAAGGTGATTTTATATGATTATTTGATTTGTGATTTTATGAGCCTAGGGTAGGTTATCTATATGTAATATTGGAAAGTGGCTTGCAGTGGGGGCCAGGGCCCTAAGTGGTTGCTAGGGTAACCCATTGTAAGTTGTTTAATAAATGAAAACACTACACTAAATGAGAATAAACTGAACCTAATAAGAGTCTTTGTATGTTCTCGCCCATGCCTCGAGTGCTAGTACAGACTAGGATGGGGGTAGAGAGAACGCTTGGTTGTGACCTTGTATCCATAGTATGCCTTGTCAGTACGAGAAGATACTAGTGGCCGCATAGGGATCACTAGGGGGCCGGGGTCCCGAGAGATTGCTAGGTAACTCTAGCATGATTTGTACAATGACACTTGCCCGCTTACATATTAGGTTTGCTACGTGTCTTTGTGTGCCTCTGGGTGTAGATGTCAATCTATCTTAGAACTTTTGAGTTAGATTGCTTTTAGGATTTTCTGGACTTAGAGAGTACTTTTGATATTTGGATTGATATCCCGTTTGGGACTTCAAACTATCTCCTCAGTGTGGTGGGAGTGGGCCATTTAGGTTTCACGTGGTCGGGTGGTAGTGCTTTTTACTCTTACCATTGAGATCCGTCCATAGTCACTGTGGCTGGAGTTTCCTTATTTGCATTTCCTTTTTATTCTATCTTTGTATCATTATGATGGATGGTTATATCTTATGATGAATGTTTATATCTTTTATGATGGATGGTTTCACTTATGTATTGTACTTTGCATTATGGATCCGAAAGGGATGATGTAATTCTATTTTTACAAATATATATTCTTTTAGCCTTTCATACCCTGTGACATGTATAGTGGATGATTGAGCATTCTGAATTTTATTGCCAAGTGGCATTCAAAACAAATGTATATTATTTAGATGGACATTGGACTTTTAATCATTCTTTCATATGGATGTGGTATTTATTAGACTTAGTATTAATTAAATTTAAATGTGATTCAACGTCATGGGATCCTCAAAGAATGCAACCTGTTATGTATGTTGATAGTTGATTGTATGTTTTTGCTTCTGCTACTTTATATTTGATGTGTATGTTATTCTTCTTGTTCAAATTTTTTTTTTTGGAAAACTTAGTAAAACTTTAGTTTAATTCTTTTGGATCCCTTGGCGGGGCATTGCACATTTTCAATGGTACTAATTTCATGAGCAAGTATGCTTTTTATAGTTTAGCTGTTAAAACATCCACAATCACTACAACATTCATGAATTTTGTAAAACTTATATTGTAAAAAAAAAAAATATTTTGAATACTAGAGATGAAAATATCTTTTGTTTTAAATAAATTTCTACACAACCACATCACTGTGAATGTCACATTGGAAATATAATTTCAACAAATCAAAGAGTTGATGTTAGACATCATAACTAAAACATTTGTTGAAGTGTGAACAAGTTTTTGTGCAATTATAACAAAAATGCTATTAGAATATATAGTCCACCAATATAACTAAGGGGGCCAGGGGGGTAAGGGTAGGGTGAATTAGTTATCCAACTATTATCACAATTATCAACCTTATTAAATCTTAACTATATGAGCAATATAATCAAAAACCACAACAAGATACTCATGTGCAATAACACTAGATATGTTAACTAGGGAAACCCTTGATCAGAGGGAAAACCCTAGTGAGGATGGTACCCACAAGATTATGTACTAATATAAATATTCCTTATTAGAGGATAGACCCTGTTAGGAGTCTATGAAAATATTCAGTACATATTAGCCCCTGTTAGGAGACTTTAAATCCCTATTAGGAGATTCCAATGCTTTTAGGAGTTGTGCCAACCTTGTTAAGAGTTGTAGAAGGCAGATGGACCCACTGTCCAAACAACTTTAGGGGCAAGACCAATTAACCCACCATCCAAATGATCTCTATATTATTCCTTGCACAATAATAGAAATGAACTGAACTTTTGTTAGAAATGTTTTAGAATAATTGACCAGGGGGGGGGGGGGGGGTGAATCAATTATTCAGGGCCCAAATGTCCAATTAAAACTTTTTCATCAAGTAAAATGTGACTATTAAACTGTTCATGCATCCAAGCATAAACATTCCTACTTAGCAAGTTATTGTAAATCAACATTCAAGCATAACACATGAAAAATCAACACATAACACAGTGATTTACGTGGAAACCCAATTTGGGAAAAACCACTGTTAACATGCTACTCAATTCTCACTCTTCTGAAGTGATGCCCTGTTAAAGGCTACAAAACACTGTTAAATGTGACCTGGTTAAAGGATTTAACCACCCTGTTAGAAGTGGGCCTAGTTAGAGAACTTTAGAACATTCACTTGGAATGCCACCCTATTAAAAGATTTACAAATGGTTGTTAGACCAACCTAAGTCCATAGGATTTTACCCTAGCTTGCACAATTGTTAGAGAGTAACAATAAGGGCCTTTGACCTGATTACAATTCACAACTTATCTTGCAGATTTCAGATCACAGTTCAACTCTTCACATTGCCCGGTTTTCAGTCTCTGTAGCTCTAACAACTTGTCCTCCTTTCAAGCTTTGTCTCCTTGAGTCTCCATGCTCGATGTACCAATGCAATCTTCTTTTTGACCACTTATCGAAGCAGTCTCTATGCTCTATTCTTTTTCCTTCTCTTGATGCCTTCTCCTTGACACCTTTCAACCACTTCACAATTTGGCACACTAGCAACTCTTGCTTCTTGGCCTATGACTCCTTAAATAGAAGTCTGGAATTGCTTTTCTCGCTCAATTCTTCCCTCTTTTAATTTCAACTCAAATGGATTAGGTAGGATTCAATGAATTTGACCCATATCTTGTTCCTTCTAAAAACATCTTGAAGAATCCTCTTGAATTCACCCAAAAATGGTTTATCTAAAATTTTGTGCCACCTACTCATCATCCTTATCCTCCATCTGGTTCACAAAATTCAAGGTAACAAACTTGTCATCTCAAATTTGGCGAATCTTTGACTTTTCCAATAATGCAATAGCTCGACACTATTGAAATTTTGGTGCTCGACACACACTGTGTTACTCGGCATCAACTATGTTTTACTGATGCTCAACACCTACTGTGGATTCACTCGGCATCCACTAAGTTTTATTGACGCTCGACACTTGTTACTTTGCTCGGCATCAAAACATGTTTGGCTCCTTTTGTATCATTTGACACGCACTAGATTTTACATTTGCTCGACACTAATTGAAAATTTTCTTAGCTCGTACTAGCTTGCGCGGCACTCACTAATGAACTTAGTTAATCTTAATAGTCAACCTTTTTGCAACTTATTCTTCCAATGTTTCTAAGTGTGGCCAACCTTTGTATCTTCAAGTATATTATCAATACATCATTTTAGCATTGTCTTAACTAATCCTTGCACTTCATTAAAAAACCATAACTCAACCTTTTCCTTAGGTACTTTTGTTACATCTTGTTGATTAAATCCTCTTCATCAATCAACTAAGTGATAGTACTTGGATCTTGTAAGAAATTTTCATTCCAGCAAATGGTAGGTTTGACATCAGTGACAAAATAATGATTGAAAACATTCTTTAACAACAATTTTCCGTCTTTGCAACAATTTCCCTCTTTGATAGTATTCTTTTTCAATCAAATTTTCAACAACTCCTCCTTCCTCTTTCTCTGTCTTGTCAACTAGACTTCTGCTCTTGATCTTGATACTAGATCAAAAACTTCACATCAAATAATCCCTTGGATTGCTTACTCGCATTTACCAGACACCCTGCTCTTGCTCGCTTTTTCTTTGAACGCTTCACATCTAATTTATTATTACAATCAAGAAAATACTTTGCTTTAAACCAAGTCCTCAAACAATTCCTTGATTTGGCCTTGAGGCTTTACCAATTAATTATAATAGGACCACAATAAGATAATTAATTATTTCACAACCACATAGCACTATCGGCGCACAGTCTATACAACTTTTGACATGTGCGACTTCAAGACTTGCACACTTGCTGATATCATCATCAGACTATCCTCTAACACTATATAATTTCATGTACCCTAATTATACCTTTGCTAAAAGATATAATACAATCATTAGAAACTACTTCTCAGGTACTCTGTTTCTGCACTGCTCTTTATAATCACGTATATCTTCTGTATCTCTTTAACCTATATTACACACACTTAACCTTGTCATCAAGACATAGTGTATAACATGCCCTTAACTTCGCATCACTTGATTGTCAAAAATCTATCCGTACGACCACGATCTTTGTTTGCTACTCTGCTAGTCTTCACAAAATTACTGCTATCTTGACATCAATGACAAACATAGTCATGAATGCAACATGTCACTACTGTCATGTGCTCTCTAATGCGTAGGATACTCTCCAAAGGAATACCATCAACATTCATGCTAACAATTATAGCAAAAATGTGATATATAATTTTGTTAGAAATAGAGAATATTGAGAGAGGGGGGAGTGGAGATGGGGGGAGGGGAAGGAGGAGGGAGGGTGGGGGGTGAATTAGTACTCTACAAACTTTAGGCCAAAACTAAATATTATTAATTGTCTTATGCCTTACATATAAAAACAAACTAATTATACTAAACAATAAACATAACCATGTAATAAGAGAACTCATAACACCATATTTTGTTAACTAGGGAAACTTTGGCCAAGGGAAAACCCTGGTGGAGATGGTACCCACAAAATGATCCACTAATCAAAAGTATTTGGTTAAAGATATTGACCCTATTAGGAGTCTATTACATGCATATAGTGTCTCAGTCCTTGTTAGAGGACTTATGCCTTGTTAGAAACCTCAACCCTATTAGGAGTTGTTATAGATAAATACAAAATGTATGCAAGAAGAGCCCACTACCCAAACATGTGGTATACAATGTAATTACTTGATACAAAAACCTCTTGCTTGTTTTTGATATCTTCAATATTTGATATAACACTTGCTGCTCTTCAAAAAACTCACAATCCTCTGATCATACATTAGAATTCACGTCAGATAAAGTTCGCATAGTCTTCCTTTAAAGCACACTAAACTTTGCATTTACAAGTTGTCCTTTGTACCTTTGTAATTCTCAAAGTACTATTAAGTTAGTCTTCAAGCTCTCATAGGCTCGATGAAATATATTATTAGAACTTTCTATCTTAGGGTTAACATCTAGGATATCACCCCAAATTAATTAAGCAATTAATTTGTAAATAAAATAATTCCTTAATCTGCAATTACCCATTTCTTGTCATACTTTGGTTTGTTTGTTTCTCTACTACGACTAATAAAATTGTTATAACTTCTTCCGTACTAACCACACTACCTCACACATTGGAACATGTCATCCTGACACTCTTTCCTGTTCGTACCTAATTTTGCACATGTCGATAATGCCTCTATCGACTGTGCACATCAAAACTGTATCTTCTCTACCATATAAACTAACTAACACTTAGACAATTTTCTAACTGTTATAACTCTATCTTCAAGGTTTTCCTTATTCATACTGAAGATATGTTGCCATAAATGATAACATTTAATATCTATCCTAGCCAAATTTCCAACAATCTCCCCCTTTGGCATCGATGGCAACATACAGGAAAATTGGCTAAGTCCCAAAAAAATTTAATCATCAAAACCTTACAAAATTGGCCTTATCAAAATTTGAAAATTCAAAACCTGTGGATCATTGTACTTAACCATCTTTCCTTATATCTCCTACTTATAATTCATAACTTCCCATTAGATTATAGTTCTATTTGATATATTACTCCCCCTATCTTATATCACACATATACCTATTTACAATTTTCCTTATCTCTCCCCCTTTGACATCAATGACAAAGGTGTCAAATACATATATACAATTCAAAATTTGGATCTATACCTCTACATTAGGTAGATAGATGTGCCATACAGTCATCAAAACTTGTCTTTAGACTCTTAAAGTTCTTCTCCCATGAATCTCTAACCCCCTCTGATATACTGAGAAGAGCACAAAGTCCATAGGATGCAATTTCAACTCCATTCAAGTATGAATAGACAAACTTCTCAAAAGATGTCTTGGCCTTAAGACATTCCTCAAGTTTTCCTTTCTAGAGTTGCTATTTTCAAAGACAGATTTTCTTTGAGAAGTGAAAATATTTAAGCAATTATCTCCTTATTCATTTCAATAAGACTTATCTCATCACATCACAAGCCTTCCCAATCCTTGTCTCAATATATTCAATTTTATGATTGGGCCGCTAAAGATATTTTACTAGTATTTCAAGTTCTTAATGCTTCTTTTTCAGTTTTTCATCTTTTTCTTTAGTGAACTTAAATGTTAATGCACATTTTGCATATAATCCTTTTTCTTTTTGTTCACATCTCCTCAACTTCTTGATACATGAATTAAGGATTCCCAAGTCATTTATGATATTCTAACAAACAATGTCAAACATATGTGCATCATGTTTGGCCTTTACTTGAATAGTTGTAATATTAGATAGGCTGGTGAATTCCGCATGAAAAGCTTGTACTACAATTTTTTCTCTGTCTTGAGGATCTGACTTAGTCATCTTTATAGTTAAGGTTTTCTAAAGTCTCTTTGTTACCTCCATTAGAGAGCTTTGTAGACTCTTTACCTTTTTTTTTTCTTGATGATCTTGCTGAGTGATGAGATCAGTTCAGTTTGATCATCATCATTTGATCCATTTAATGCTGCTAAGGTAAGAGGTGTCTTAGAAGAACTATGTACACTAGCCTTTTACTCATCTTCTTCCTTTTTCTTCTTCCTCTCCTCTTCTTCTTTTCTTTTCTTCTTCTCCTCTTCTTCTTTCTTTCTCTTATCTCTCTATCTCTCTCTTTTTTTCTTCCTCTTCCTTTTTCCTCTTTTCTTCCTCTTCCTCTTGCTTTCTTTATGTCTTCTTCTTTTCTTCTTCTTCTAGCTTCTTCTTTTCATCATCCTCTTCTTCTGAGCCAGTATAGCTGGTCAAATTTCCAACCTTAGTGCCATGATCCTTGAATAGATCTTCTGCCATATCAATTGTGGCCTTTGTGTTGTGAATCTACATTGTGTCAATGCTAATGGTAATCTGAGGTGCTATTGCTACTGCCTTATTTAGATCTTCCACCATCTGTATTATGGCTTTCTCTATTTCTTCATTGACATCTTGATAATTTCCTCCCATAATCAATATACTTCTAGTCTTGTTCCTAATATAGGGATCAAGATTCTTTAGTAGGCTAGCAAGGTGTTCATCACTGTCAATCTTACATAGTTTTCTAAGCTGGTTTTGTCTAATTACTTTATCCTCATCTGCTGCTTTCTTTCTTCTATTTATCAAATTCTCATAGAGATATTTAGGAATCTCATCCTTAACATCTTCAAATATTTTATTAGATAGTATCAAGTATCTAATAATTGCATTCTCAAGTTCCAATCTATCAATTCTAGTTTATAGATGATAAAACCTATTTAGTTGCACAAAATTATCTTCATATATGATTGCATTGTTTCTCTTCTCAATTTTAGGTTTCCATGCCTTTCTTCCTATGCTTGCAACTTTAGGTTGCTTATCTGCTATTTTTTTAGGTTCTATTTGTCCTCTCATCTTCTTCTTGGGTATATTTAACATTATCTCCTTGTGTCTCTTCCTAGGTCCTATTGCCATGACCTTCATTCTTTTCTTCCATGGGGAATTAGTAGATTCTTGTTTTACCTCAAGAAATCCAATTGATTTTATTTTAACCTCAACTACTTCCACTTCTTCTTCTAATGACTTACATAGTGGGATAACATGTGGCTGATTCTGTGAAACTACTACATAAGGTGCTATGGGTGTAGCCATAGATGGAATTGCAATGGTAACACCTTTATATGGTCTTGATGATGCTAGGGGAGGCACATACATCATACCTTGGTGACCAATCTACTCCATCCTTGCTATGGTTTGTTTCACAGTTCACTTATTTCTTCTTGAGTCATGTCTCCTTCTAGCATTGACTTCTTTCACACCGAATCAACTTTCTTTTGAGATGAGTTTTCTAATGATGCCTGACTTGCTAATTGCATTAAATAATCATAGTTTCCAAGCCTATCAAACTCTTCATCCTTATTATATTTAAGGATTATCTTTGCATATCCCTTAATTTCTTTTTCTGCAACCTCATAGCCAAGTGGCCCAACATACAATATTCTAGTCTCACCTGCCTTAATATATGTGAAACCAGTATCAATCATGAAACAAATATCATTTTTGAACTTCTCTACCATAGTGGGTGGTACTCTATATCTTCCTTTCATTTCATTTTGAAAGGTCTTCATGACAAGGTTTGCACTGTCATTGATCTTATCAATAGGATGCTTAATATGTATCTCTGATATCTTCTCCATGGTATGCCTATCACTACCAAGTAGTTCAACTATTCACATAAATGGAAATCTTTAGATCAAATGAAAATACGTATCTATTATTAATGATTGGAATGTGAATTGACTACTCTTAACCTTCTTGATCCTTTCAAGGTTCTTAACCAACTGTGCTCTTATAATTTTGCTCAAGTTAACCTTTTCTTTTTCAATGCAAACTTTGTAGGTTGCATGTATGAATCCAGCTACCATATCATCACTCCTTGAGCTAGAAAATATCTTTGTTTCCATGATTCTTCTTAGAAATATTACATCATCTTGTTTGATTTTTCTTATTACTATTCCTCTTCCATTGCACACAGATTTTGTGTTAACAAGTACCATCTTCTTAACATTTTTCTCATTTATAGGTATGCTTCCTTGATTGCATAAATTATTAACTTCATGAATTAAGTTAGCTGATATCTATTATTTATTATCCCCTAAACAAAACTTTCCATCATTGAATTCTTCTAAGTATAACTTTAGTCCATTCTTCATTGTCAAACTCGTAGTAAAACAAAAATTTCACTAGGTCATTGTTCTTCAGTTGTTCAAATTGTTGCTTAAAGATCATATCCTAGTTATATTTAAGGTTGAATTCCTTGGAAACATGTTCTTCTCCTACAATTTCAAATTTTCTTCTAGTGTATACATCTTCCAAGCGAATAACTTTCTCTGAAACTTTTGAAAATGCAACACTAGGGTCATCCACTAAGGGGTTCACTGGATTGATTTTCAACCTAGGTCTTGCTTCTTCCTCAACATTATGAATTAAATACTTGTCTATAGTTGTCAAAAACTTTGATTCCAATTTCACAGATAAATTTCTGAAAATCGGTAAATACCTTAATTACGTAGAATGTAGGGTTTTTTGAACTTCACACTTCAAATCACCTTCAATTTTCTTTTAATTCACTTTACTACTCCTTAACTCTTCACATGGTCAAATGATACACAAATTCTTGTTCACATCCTTTAAATCTTACCAAATTGATCTTTGCATTAATTGCGCAAGTATGCAATTCATGAAAAGCTATTTCTGATTACCAATAGGCGGTTCTCTTTTGTGCACAAACATATGATCTCCAAATCATATGTACTCTTAACCATAGCTTTAACTGATCATGAACTACCTCATACTAATGGTACAAGTCATAATTTGTTGGAAACGTACAATTGGAACAATTGTTGTTTTGTCATTGATGTCAAATCTATTGATAAAACATATTGCTACCTAATCTAAATGTCATATCTATTTTATTAATGAAGAGGATTTGAGAAATTGCTCATAATAATAACACTTGAGGAAAGGCTGAGTTATGGAAAGGAAGTTACAAAGGACATTTGATTAGTTAGACTTTGATAAGACAAAGTGATTGTTTATATTAAGAAAGCTAAGCTAAGCCAAGCAATAGAGTAAAAAGTTAAGGAATGTCAAGTGATGCTAGTGTCAACCGAGTCGCAGTAAGTGCCGAGTAAATCTAGTGTTGACCAAGCATCAATGTAAACTAGGCAAGATAGTCGATGTTGAGCCAAATTTTTTACAACAATCGAGTGTGATTAAGTGATGACTGAGTGTCAAAACTTAGTGATTTTTGAGTAACAATAGTATGAATGAATTTGAGGAAATAGTAATTTATAGCTAACTCAGTTGATTTCTTGGGAGATGTAAACCATGTTGACGATAAAATTGATGAATTGGATCATTAAGTTCAAGGTGAGGATTAGGTAAAGACCTAATAGATAGATACCAAAGAATTTTCTAAAGGATTATCAAGAAGGTGGATATATACAATGAATCATGTTGAACTTGATCGTAAACCCTAAGGTCTGTGGTGGTCATGGAAAATGGAAAAGAAAGAATTACCTATTTAAAAAGGTATAGAGCTGAACATGAAAAGTGTGAGAGAGGCGCACAAATAAAGGTGGATTAGAAACACACAAGTGTGATAGAGAAGAGAAAAGCACAAGGAGATTTCTTGTGTAGATGTTGTTGATATTGATAAGCATGTCTAAGAAAATGGCTTAAGTTTTGTTGGAAGGAGGAGATTGATTGCTTGAAGGCTTGCCAAGCGAATTAAGAACATAGAAGGCAATGAGGAGCTTATTAGTAAATTATCACATGAACCAAATAGCGATATGAACTTGCAAAGTATGTTGTAATCATATAGATCAAAACCCTCTTGTTTTCTTTCTAATAATTGTAAACAGTTTGTATTGAAATCCTTTTAACAGATCTTGACGTAACAGTTATTTGAAGGAATTAACACTCTATGTAAATCCTTTAATAGGGTGACATTCTAAATGGAATGATCAAAGTCCTCTGACAAGGCCTCTCCTATCAGATGATTAAATCCTCTAACTAGGTCACATTTAACAATGTGTATTGTAAACCTTTAACAAGGTTGGGTCCTAACAGAGCTCACCTCAAAAGAGTGAAAAAGTGGTGACATGTTGCTAGTGGATTTTCCTAAATTGGGTTTCCACATAAAATCCTAGTGTCAGACTTGTGTTGAATTGTTTATATGTTTTAGATTTAATAAAGTTTATATTAGCAAAGTATGCTATGTTTGGGACAATAATTTTATTAGTACAGTAGAGATTGAGCAACAACTAGATAAGTAGAATAGTGAATATTTTATGCTTAATTGTTCAAATGGTACTTATGGACCTTGAGTAACTAATTCACCCTCGTCTAAGTTATTCTAAAAATTTCTAGCATAATTCACTATCGACTATATTTTCTACCTTTCTATTGTTTATTTCAGTTATAAAAATGCTCAATTCAAATAAGATGAATCACATATAATTGCTAAGTTTAATCTTCATTTAGGTACATCAAATTATTGTTCTTCCAATACTACATTTGAGCTTGATGGATATTTTTCCTTGAAAAATAATTTTTTGAATCTTCCACATCCTCTCTCAACTCATCTTTATGACTATTATTGTCGCTATCATTCCTTTTGACAGTTCTATTGTTTTCCCTTCCAAAATTTGGGTTCCTATTGATGTACCTCATATCCATTCTACAAAATATTTCTATATGACCAAAGTTAATGCATAACTAACATATTGGTGCATTATTTGTATGATTAGGTCTAGGTTGGTTGATAGGTGCTTTGCAATTTCTAGCAATGTGCCCACAGTTGTTGCATTTATAATACACAATGTTTCTCCTTGCTCCATTATCTCCTTCATTCTTCTACAGGGCTAGTACCCCTAAAAATTCTACTATTGCTATTGTTACTATCAAATTTAGGCTTCTTATGATCAATTTCTTTATGACCAAAACCATGATGATTATAACGATAAAAATCCATCACATTTTAAAATGGCTTACCTATGCATTCTCTTTTCATATGACCAATTTCCTTACATGCAATACATCTACCTTTAAATTCACACCTTACTTCCTTGGGTGCTTCATCTTTCTTAGTTTGTTTAGGTCCATCAATTTTCTTATGTTTAGGATCTTCAACAACTAGATCTAGTTCCGTTGTTACTTTAGATTTCTTAGCTGACTTTTCTCCAATAAAGTATCCAAGACCAGTCTTATCATAGAAATGTCTCTAATAATATAGTTGCTCATCAATTTTCTCATTATTGGAATATAACTTCTCTAAGTGTTGCTTAGTTTGGGTTAACTCTCCTTTAACAATAGTGTTGTACTTCTCAAGCTTTGCATATTCTAACTTGGTGGATTGAAGTTCGAAAGTAACTTTTGTAAGATGGGATCTTAGATCTACATTTTCAGATTTTAGATTTGACTCAATTTTTCTATCATCGTTCTTTAAAGTTAACTTTAGTTTAGTGATCTTCAATTAATGTTTCAGGATCTCATTTTCTTTCTTCAATCTTGAGATTTTTAGCATGAATGTTGATGATACTACATTGGGGGAGTATCCTAAGCATTGGCGAGTATTGACATGTTGTGTTCATGATTGTTTTTTTCAATGATGTCAACATAATAGTAGGTCCGTGAAGATTGACATAGTAACAAACAAGGATCTTAGTCGTACATACAATATTTTGATTGTCTAGTGATGCATGTTCATGGACATGTTTAGTATAGTGTCCTGATGTGAAGGTTAAATGTGCAACATGTAAGTCGAAGACATATGGAAGTTGTACCTAATTTGCAGAGAGCAGTACAAAGACATACTACTCAAGAAGCCATTTTTGATGTTTGCATTATATCCTTTGATAGTGATATAATCTAATGGTGCACGATCAACCAGTGACAAAGGATAGTCTAATGGTGATGTTAGAAAGTGTGTAGGTATTGAAGTCACACGTGTGAAGTTTTATATATATTATGAGATGAAAGTGCTATTGCAATTGTAATGAACTAATTATCTTAATATAATTAATTGGGAAAGCCTCAAGGATGACTTAAGAAATTATTTTGAAGATATGGTATAAAGGAAAGATTTTTTCCTTGTTTGTAAAATGAGTAAGCATGTTATGATCATTCTATTAAGTGCAAAGTGAGAAAATGAGAAGAGTGTTTACTGAATGTGAGTAAGAGATCCAAGGGATTATTGGATATGAGTTTTGTGATCTAGTTACAAGATCAGAAGGAGTAGAAGTCTAGTTGACATGATAGAGAAAGAGGAAGGAAGTACAATTCATTTCTATTATTTTGCAAGAAATACTACAGAGATCATTTGGACAGTGAGTTCATTGATCTTGCCCTTGAAGTTGTTTGGGCAGTGGGTCCAGCTATCTTTCACAACTCTTAATGGGGTTAACATGACTCCTAATAGGGTTGAAATCTCCTAACAAGGATTCAAAGTCTCCTAATAGGGAATGGTATGTGTATATACTAATATGTTAGCAAGAAACACTAATCTATTAAGAGAACAAAGCATTAACTAACAAAGATTAATATAACATATAAGAAAGACTAAAAGAGGAACCCCTAATTAGGAATGTGAGCCAAATGAATGGACTCTCCCAATAGGAATTAGCTCTTTTCTTGGTAGATGAGTTTAAGTAGAGGATTGGTATGTATGCTCAAGGCTTCTCAAACTAGCTTCAATGGTGTTCTTGATGGATTTTGGCTTGGGTGAATGGATTTGATGTAAAACTTGCTCTCAAAATGGCATTATAAGGGTATGGTTAAGGGCTTTGGCTTCTCAAAGTAGCATTATAACTTTAACTCAAGGATCGTGATGATATGGCTTGGGAGGGGATTAGAGGTGATTTAGGATTAGACTAAGCTTGTTAGAGATATGCAAGTGGATGGCATTTAATGAGGGTGGGTGAGTTAGTAGCTAATCTTGGTTAGTATGGGTGGATGGGGTGGATTAGGCTAAGAAGGGGGTTTAGGGATAGGCTTAGGGTTAGGATAAATAAAGTTTATTTATCTCATAGGTTTGGTTTGAGGAGATATTTATTAAAATATTTTTAATAAATATGAGAATTAATATTTAACCTTAGTTAAATATTTTTAGTTGGGATTAGGGGTAGAAAATGATAGGATTAGCCTTTAATCGAAATTAAAGAAGGATTAGAAGATTTTGGAAGAGGTTAGTGATCTTAAGGAAATTGGCCAAGTTTTGGGCAAAAAATAAATTAAATATTTATTTTGAGATTTTTGATCAATTAATTAATTAAATAATTAATAAATAAGGAAATAATGTTTAAATAAGATTTAAACATTTTTGGAAGGGATTCCTTAATTAAATATTTTTAATTAAGACAAAGGGATTTAATGGCATAAAAATAAATAAATAAATAAAATAAATAAATAATTAATAAATGATGATGTCATCAGGGATTAAAATACTTTATTTTCTAAGGGATTTTAGGTGTCTACATTTTGCCCCTCTTTGATGTGATACCGCAAGTGGCATGGCATCAAAGATAAGAAAATAAGATGCCCAAGGCTAGAGCAGAAGAGGAGAGAATGGACTGCAAGATGCCCTCTCAAGAAGGCAACGAGAAGAGAAAGTGAGGCTTGACAGCTTCTTGAAAAGAGCAAGAATTTGGGATGAGCAAGGAGACTCAGATTGGCAAAAAGAAGGGGCTAAATTAGCTCAAACTCTCACTACGGGAGAATGATAAAGGGAGGTCAGAGGCACAAGAGGAAGTAAGCTTAAGACTTCGAGGATTGCAGAGGATGAAGGAGCAGAGCGCTATAAAAAGGAATCCAGGATAAGGAGATGGATGATGGGATGATAAAGCTAATGCAACATGATTTAAAAGAGTCAGATTGGCAGAAAATGGGTTTCAAAGATCCCTAGGACTAGGATTGTGGATCTTGAAAGATGAGGCTTGGTGGATTGATTGGATTGGTGGATCCCTAAGACTAGGATTATGGATCCCTAAAGCTAAAAGGTGATGATTGATTCAAAGAGATACTAAAGCATAAGCTAGGGTAGGAGAGATAGATGCTGGATATGGATGGGGGATAATGGAGATGAAGGGATTCCATTAAAGCTTTTTGAGCAGGGGGATACTTCAAAGAGAAGTACCACCATGTAGTTGAGCACTAAATTTTCTATAGGACTGTTGGTTAATTGCCAAGGTTACCAAGAACATCAAGGCCTTTTCACCAACTATCCAGAGGATTGACGGACTAACTCAAAAAAAACACGCAAGGATTGCCCCAGCATCACACATGAATCTCGAAAGAATCAGAGTGGAATCGACATGGGTAACCCACAAGCAAAAAAGAAAAACAAACAAAAGACTTGATCAAGACCTTACGCCTAGATTGCCCCATTCGTAGCATACCATGATATGGAAGATCATGGCAACTTTGAGGAGGGAACAAAGATATTGCTTGGAAAAGATACTTCAAGACCCAAAAGGGAAGAGTCCAAATCAAAAGAAAGCAAAAATCTAAAAGAGAACCATTTGCCAATGAGATGGGTAGGACGAGGTACTAACAGACCAAGATTAGACATGACGAAAGCTATATCCTACAAGGATCTATTGGAGGGCACCTAGGCTAATGGATCTGGATGAATGATGCGTCTGGCAAGCTGAAATAAGAAGGATAACACTTTGGTGATAGGAGATCTAGCTAAAGGATGCATTGGAATAACTAACCAAGGGTTGTGCGATGTGTGCAAGATGTTGATCAAGGAGGAACTGACACAAAAGCTGGATAGATACAATGGTACTAAGCTAAAGAGGATGTACAAGCTGACAGACTCAGATATGTTACAAATGTACAAGGTTGTTCATGTTTTGGTTTTGTGAGATGGAAATGTTTGTGAAGGGGGGATGTCTATAATAGTTGATAGGCGAATAGGTAGATGGTTTGCAAAATGCTTAAGGAAAATGGGATTCTTTGTGTGCATGTGATAGGATACAAGCTAGGATACAAGATTATTTACAAGATGGAAGATGGTGCAAGCTTTGGACAAGATTTGGATATACAAGCTATGATACAAGGGATGATACAAGATTTACAAGCTAGGGTACAAGATTTACAAGATATACAAGGAGGTATTTACAAGCTTCATTGGATTTTGGATATTTGGTTGGAACACCAAGGGAACAAGCAGGTGTTTTATGGGATGGTGGGTGGATGGATGAGGGATAAGATAGTGATAGATAATGGATTAGTCTTAGTACACAAGGTGCCTGAATTACCAGATTTTCACCAAGGTACCTATCCAAGGCACTTGAATTGCCAAGTTTTCACCATTGGATGCTTATTTCTCTTTACTATTTTTTTGTATTTTTCAAAAGCTAGGTATACCAAGGATCTTCAAGCATAGAACTTTTTGAAATGAATGATGTTAGTAGGATCATTCAAGAGTTCTCCTTCTGGTGTAGATAGCTGATAGGCTCCAGAGCCAAAGGATGCAGTGACAACATAAGGACCAAGCCATGTAGGTTCAAACTTGCCTTTCTTTTCTCGATCAGCTTGGACTTTCATATTTTCTTTGAGGACCATGTCGCCTGGCTGAAAGTGTCATGGGAGCACCTTCTTATTGAAATTCCTTTTGAGATGAGTTTGATAGACTGTGAGATGATCATAGGCTTGTTGTCACTTCTTGTCTAAGAGATCTAGCTGGGTGAGTTGAGCTACTCTATATTCTTCATCTGATATTTGCCCCTGCAAAGATATGCGTAAGGAGGGAAGTTCAACCTTTATGGGTAGTACCACTTTGACACCATAGACTAGAGAGTATGGAGTTGTTCCTGTGGATGTATGAAAGGAGGTTCGATAGGCCCATAGGGCTGGATTTATTTGTAGGTGCCAATCACGGCCGAAATCATTGACAACTTTCTTTAGGATCTTAAAGAGGGTTTTGTTAGTTTCCTCTACTTGGCCATTACCTTGTGGGAAATATGGGCTAGAAAAGTGGTGATGGATGCAGAGGGAAGTGCATAATTCTTCCATGTTGAGATTTTCAAAGTTACCTTCGTGGTTGGTGAAGATGGTGGATGGGATGCCGAAGCGGAAAACAATGTGGTACAAGATGAACTTGGAGACCTGAACTCCTGTAGCTGAGACTAGGGGGACTACTTCCACCCATTTAGTGAAATAGTCTGTAGCTATTATTATCCATTTATGTCCATTAGATGAGAGACGTGTGATAGTTCCAACTAGATAAAGGCCCCAACAAGGGAAAAGCCAAGGTGGTGCAATAGGCTGTAGATCCTATGCTGGAGCATGCACGAGATTTGCATGCTACTAACATGGGAGACACTTTCTGACAAATTCATAGGAGTCTTCTTCAATGGTAAGCCAATAGTAGTCTTCTCTAAGGATTTGTCGCTCTAGGAAAATACCACTCGTGTGGGCACTGCAAAGTTCAGAGTGTACTTCTTTTAATGCCATCGCGACCTCATTTCCATCTAAACATCGAGAGAGAGTATCGTGATAACCCTGACGATATAGGGTATTGGCTATGATAATATAGCGGGATGATTTTCGGATGAGGTTTTGGCATTGGGTATGTGTGAGATGAGGGGATATGATACCATCGTTAAGGTAAGTGTAAATATCATTGTACCAAGGGGATTGGGGACCAACCAAGATGCAAACACAATTTGAATCCTCATTCGCATAGGCAGGTGTGAGGAGCTGCTCGACAAAAAACTCATACTGTGTAGCTACTTGGGGAATTTCCAAGAGCGAGCCGATAGTAGCCATAACATCTGATGCTTTGTTCTATATTCGAGGCACTTGTGTAAACTGAAGCTTTGTAAAATGCTGGGTTAGCTGATCAACTAGCTCTTTGTAGGGTAATAGCTTTTCATCTTTGGTTTGATATTCATTTAGGGCTTGCTTGATGATGAGATGAGAATTGCCAAAGATTTGTAACTCAATGATGTTCCATTCCGTAGCTATCTTTAATCCTGCTATGAGAGCCTCATATTCAGCTATATTGTTGGTGCTAGGGAATTGTATCTTGAAGGCTTTTGGAATGTAATCTCCTTGAGGTGTGACCAACAATATTCCTGCCCCTGATCCAAGAGATGTGTATGAGCCATTAAAATAAAGTTTCCATGGGGGTTGTTCTTCAATTAGACAGACATGTTCATCTGGAAATTCTGTGATCAAAGGATATGCATCTATTGGAGGTGCATCAGCAAGGTGATCTGCTATAGCTTGCCCTTTGATTTCCTTTCTGTCCACATACTGGATGTCAAATTCACTAAGGAGCCAAATGGCCTGTAAGTGCTGTTCTGGAGAGCATATACTTGAGAGGGTCAATCTTGGAGACTAGTTGGATGGTATGACTTAGCATGTAGTGGCAAAGCTTTTGAGTTGAGAAAACAATTGCCAAACAAGCTTTTTCCATAGGAGTATAATTGAGTTCGTAACCAACTAGAGTTCTACTGATGTAGTAGATGGCTCTTTCTCTGCCATAGTCATCAAGCTATGCTAGAAGTGCCCCTAGAGCAGTAGGAATTGCTTCTATGTACAAGATCAAGGGACGACCAAGAACTGGTGGAACCAAGTTAGGGGGATTGGCGAGATACTACTTGAGTTGATTGAAGCTGTGCTAACATAAAGGATCCCACTTGAAGTTCTCATCCTTCTTTAGTAAATGTGCAAATGGTGTACACTTATTTGCAAGCTGGGAGATGAAGCGCCGGATGGATGGAACCTTTCCTTGAAGAGAGCGAAGCTGTCGTAGTGTCTGGGGAGGAGGCATGTCTAAGATAGCCTTGACCTTCTTGGGGTCGATCTCTATACCTCATTTAGAAACTATAAAGCCTAGAAGCTTGCCAGATGTGACCCCAAAAACACATTTCTTGGGATTCATCATGAGATGATATTTGGCTAACCTATCAAAGACTTTCTCTAGGTCAGCAAGATGATCCATGAAGGTGTGATATTTAACCAAGATATCATCCACATAATCCTCCAAAATGCTATGAATGAGATCATGAAAAATGGCTATCATAGCTCTTTGATAGGTAGCCCCAATATTCTTTAGGCCAAAAGGCATCATGTTGTGACAAAAGGTTCCCCAAGGGGTATCAAATGCTGTCTTATGCTGATCCTCTTCTGCAATCTTGATTTGATTATACCCAGAAAATCCATCCATGAGGGACAGAATTTCATGTTCAGCTGTAACGTCTATAATCATATCTATGTTGGGTAAGGGAAAATCATCTTTTGGATAAGATTTGTTAAGATCTCTGAAATCAATGTAGATTCTGATGTCACCGGAAGGTTTAATGATGGGGACCATGTTGGAGATCCACTTTGAGTAGTCGATAGGTCGGATAACCTTAGCAGCTAACATTCTTTCTAATTCAGCTTTGACCATTAATGCCACCTTGGGGTGCATTTTTCTAAGCTTATGTCTGACAGGTTTGATCTTTGGATCAACTGCAAGATGATGAACTAGAAGCTTTGGATCAAGTCTTGGCATGTCCTGATATGACCATGAAAATTGACCAATGTTCTCTCTTAAGACCTCAAAGAGGAGGTCAGCTTGGTCTTGTGATAGGGATGCAGCAATGTGAACAAGTCTGGGGATCTCTAAAGAACTGATGTTGACTTCTCTAGTATCCTCAATTAGAATAGAAGACACCTCTGGTCGATTATCTTGAGGAGGCAATGCTAAATCCTCATATTCTGCTTGTGGCTCTGGATTTTCTTGCTGAGGGGTTCTCTTTGCTGCCTTAGCTAGTCTCAGATTTACCCTAGTTCCAGTTTTGGGTGTATTAGAACTAGGTTGGGTATTTTCTCCAAATACCCCTTGGGATCTAGCTTATAGATATAGGTAGAATCTGGGTTTTTTTTCTTCTGAGGTGTTTCGGCTCCCATGAATCTCAGAAGCGCTTCCTCTAATGTGAACTCATCAATGTGTATGACGCTTGGTTGGTCCCAATCTATGAGTTGTGGATGGGCGAGTGGTAGGTCAATGAAATGGATGGATAGTTCTTGGAGAACAGAGTCTCTGAGGGAGATTTGGTCTAGGATATCATCGTAGGCTCTCTTTTCAACTTCCTCAGGAATGTCTTTGATTTTGACAAGGTCACGGTGAATGTTCGAAAAAGCCTGATCGTTTGTATTGGTGCCCCTAGTTGTGGGTATGCCAAAGCCAAGACTTGAATTTTTTTCCCACTGGTGTGCTTCGATGGGGCACTGCATGCCTCTTTCTTCTGGTCCTAGACCACCACCTTGATAGTTCCATTTGTCAGTGATGCACTTATGTTCTTGGGGATACTTCTGGCTAAAGTGATCAAGGCGTGCTTTATTTCTTGGAGGTGCATCCTTATGTAACCAATTGTTGATATCTGGAGTTAGCTCCTCATGAAGAGGGATTTTTGAGGATACAAAGGTTGTTGGGCCAAACTGTTTGTATCGAGGAGGTGGAATCTCCTTAGCTTTGTGATATGTTGATCGCCCATGGGCATGTGGATCAAGTGGGAGTGCCCTAACATCAAATGCATCCGACAAACTATACTCTCCACAGCCTTTGTTATTGATCTTCATGGTAGATTGGGTGGAGGTGAGGATGGTTTTTGGGTCATTACAAGTGTGGGATGAGCTGGCGATGGATGTGCCGATATCAATTCTAGGGAAATGGTTTGTATATGAAGCTTCAACCGCATTGCAGTAAGCAAAGGGTTCTAGATTGGCATGGATGGTTACCTTAGTGCCTTGATGCATAAATTTGACGCACTGATAGTAAGTGGATGGAATGACTTTCATGGCATGAATCCATGGGCAGCTGAGGAGGATGTTGAATGGTAGGTTTAGATCAATAACATGGCAGAGTGTTTCTTGGATGACTGGCCCAACCTTGATTAGTAGCAAAATAGTTCCTTCTGTGGTTCTTTCCAAGTTGTCATAAGCTTTGATGGTGATAACCTCATTGATGATATCTACCTCAGTATACCCAGCTTGTTTTATGAATTTTAGGGTGCAAATATTCAAGGCTGATCCATTATCTATCATTACTCTTTTTACTAGAAAATTGGATACCATGATGGCTATGCAAAGTGGAAGGGTGTGATCTGGCTCGACCACGGGTATGTCGGTGGGTTTGAATGATAGGGCACATGAGGATGAAAGGTGTCCAACAAGATTAAAAAAATCAGTAGCGTTGATATCTGAAGGGACACGAGATTCTATGAGAGCACTGTGAAGGATGTTCTTGTACACAGGATTAGTGCGAAGAAGGTCTAAAATGGAGATTTGGGCTGGCATGTTCCCAAGGTGTTCCAAGATATTGTATTGGCTTTTTGAAGGAGCTGATGGTGCTGGTGAAACTGGTGGGCTTGCGATGTTAAATTGCGCTCTTCAAGTGGTGATTGCACACTCATTGTTTGGTCCTTGGATATTGATAACATTGACATAAGGCTCTTTCTCGGATATACAACCTATGAGGCTACCATAATCTATATAGGATGAAGTGTGGTCATTGTTCTTCCCATGCTGTTGGTTTGGCTGGCGGTTGTTGTTGTTGTTGTTGGTTTGGATAGGTGCTTTTCCAAAATTTTGGTTGTTGTGAGGAGGAAAAGCATTTTGATAGATTTGTAAGCGTGCATTGAGAGAGGTTTGGGCACCAACAATGATTTCTTTTCGATCAATGAGGTCCTGCACATAATCTTTCAGTTTCATGCATCTGAGGGTGGTGTGACCTTTTACCCTATGAAATTTGCAGTACTCATTATCTTTGTACCATGCAGCTTTGGATTGGCTTGGGTCAATTTTTTGGGTAGGAGGAAATTTGATGAGGTTTTCCTTGACTAATTTCTCAAAAATGACATCCAATGGCTCACCAAGGGGTGTATAGTTTCTAGGTGTAGGTTGGAATTTGGGCTTTTTTCCTACAGCTACATTGATGGCATTAGCTTGATTTCTAGACCCTTAGAAGTTGGGTCTTGGATTGTGGTTTTGATAGCTTTGGTTATTCTGCTGTTGATAGTTGATAGCTTGCTAATTGTTTGGTTGATATGGTGGGTTGGACTAGTTTTGAGAAGGACCAACAATATTCACATGTCTGGTGTCAGTGATGCCATCTGTTGCAACATGCTTGTTTTTGTTCCAATACCTAGACTTGTCATTGGAATGTGATTGATTTTGGTTGGCTTCCTTGTAAATCTTGACCACACCATCTCTAATGATTCCTTGCTCAAGGATCATTCCGTTCTCTTTGATATCTTTGTAGGTCTGCAAACAGTTCATGGTCATGTAGTGAGCCAAGCTGGGATGGGCATTATCAATAAACATTTTCACCAAATGGCGCTCTGGTAAGGTGCATGATATGCAGGTGGTAAGGGTTTGCCATCTTTGCCGATATTTGGGAAGGCTTTCTCCACCTTTTTGCTTAGTGTGGACAAGATCAACAATTGATAGCTCTGTTTCAACAAGATGGGCATATTGGGCTACAAATGCCTCAGATAATTCAACAAAATTTTTAATTGTTCCATAGGGGATTCTATAAAACCATTCAAGAGCTGGTCCGGCCAAGCTTTTGGGAAAGAGACACAAGAGGAAGACATCATCGTATGCCACTTCTTGGTAGTGCATGTAAAATTCTTTGATATGTGTGACAGGGTCTCCTTTTCCTCTAAATTTGTCAAATTTGGGTGTCTCAAAATGCTTGAGAAATGGTGTCATGGTAATGGCTCTGTCAAATGGGTAAGGACACACATTCTCAAATTTGAAGATTTTTGGATCATTTCCCTCTTGAATGTTCTTCAAAGCTATCTTCATGGCTTCCCATTTTGAATTAACGGGTGACAGTTGGGGTGCCCCCAATGTAGGAGTGCCCTGAGGTAGGTATGTGCTAGATGGGGCAATGGAATATGGATGGCTTTGAGGTATGGGTTGGTAGGGATTGTACATGATTTGGGAAACTAAATGGTGGATGATGGGTTGCTAGGGTGGAGGTGGCACATATTGCTGCATGTGTTGTGAAGCTTGCTGCTGATATTGAATTTGAGTTTGGGATTGAGAAACATAAGCTGGCTGTGGGATAAATGGATTGCTTTGTGGAGGTAAGGTATAAGATGGGTGTGAAGCTTGGGGAAAGGATCGGGGAGCTTGTGGAACTTGGCTTTGGATTTGAGGAGTTTGACCAATATATGTGGGTTGTGCACCCATTTGGGAAGGTATCTGCATGGAAAAAGAGGCCAAGTAATTGGTGGTTGGTGGTGGTGGATTTTCTCCTAGAAGTGGCATAGAAAAATAGTTGGTAATAGGAGGTAATGGATTAGTTGGTGGTGGAGGTGTTGGGAATTGAAAGCTTGGAAATGGAACTGATGGGGTTTGATAGCTTGGTGGCTAGATTTGAAAGCTTGGTAGAGTGGTGGCAGGAGCTTGGGTCACTTGAGAGCTTGGCAGAAAATTGGTAGTAGCTTGTGGGGTTTGATAGCTTTGTGGAGCGAGGGTAGTAGCTTGTGGATTTGTGGCTGATGGCACTGAGCTCCAAGGACCTAGTGAAAATGATGGAATTGTGTTTTGAGCTGAGGTAAACAAGATGAGGGTGATGAAGGGTTGATTACTTGGCCCCATGGGTGGCGTCCTTGATGTATATTGCTGAGGTTGGCCAAAGATACTAGCATTGATTTGGGAGATGGGTGGATTTGGAAGGCTAGGTTGGAGAGCAGCAACAACAATAGTGAAGGGAGTGAATGATGAGGTGTTTTGGGTGAAGGGGGTTTAGGATGGAGTGGTATGGACCAATGGTGGAGTGGTGGTGGCTGGATTGGCTTATGGAAGGGAGATTTCAACTTGAGTGGAGGCTGGTATGTTTGGGTTTGTTGGATCATATGGATTGGCTTGAGGCTCTTCTTTTGGCACATATTGAGGATAATTTGAATCATAAGAGCCTATGGGTGGTGGGAGTTGTCCAAACAATGGGTGAGATGGATTTGATAGGGGAGGAGGTCTTCCAAAGTTGAAGGCTTCAATGTTGTCCCTTCAAAAGTTAGCCATGATTGTTTTCTTGTTTTTGTTTATAATGGTGTTCACCAATACTGTATTTCTTGGTTGGTTCATGAAAGCTTCAATGTCAGTAGGTGATGGTATGGTGTTCTCTGGGCTAAAGGATGGTTGACTGCTCAAGGGGAGTGATGCTATTTGATCCAAATGATAGGGCTCCATTATTTCCTTCTTCTTGGCTAAGCGAGTGACAGGTGGCATGAAAATGCAGAATGTTTCCTAAGGATGGGATGCAACAATGCTGATGGGTGCAAAAGGGGAAGGCTTTTCTATGCAAATGATTTCCTAGGTTGAGGCAAAGCTATATGACAAAACCTAAGGAGGATTGGGTTGGGAATTCTAACTTCAAAGATATGTTGCCAAAGCATGAAAGGTCTACTTTCCTATGTGCAAGCTTGGTGGTGATTGTGTCAACTTAAGGATAGACTGATGATCCTTTAGGAAGAACATGAGATTGATCACTTGTGGATCCCAACCTTTAGCTTGAGGTGATGAGGGATAACAAGTGACAAAGCTAGATTACCCTAGACAAAGCTCTGTCAAAGGGATAACCTTGGTGAGGCTGGTGGATTTGGAAGATGTTAGGAATGACAAACTTTTGGCAAAGTGACAACAATTTTGAAGGCTTGGATGTGAAGTTTTGGATTGTTGGCTAGATGGTTTGGTTCTAAATGAGATGGATGAGCTAAAATGCTTAAGGGGAGGACTAAAGATTGCTGGCTTTCCTAAAAAGATGACTCTAAAGTGAAGCTTATGCAAGAAGATGTGGAGAAACAAGGGTTCTAATCATAGAAATCATGCCTAGTTGGTGAGGCATAAGCAGGGTTAACTCCTGGATGTTGGTTAAGTTGGATAGTGTGATCTAACCAGGCATCTTGAAGGGCTTCGTCAGCAGCTTTGTCTTCTGCTTTGTGAAGTTTGGCAATTCAAGGGCTTGGTGCTATTTCTTTTCTCTTGGTTGAAAGTTCTTGGTATGCCTGAGATGGCTTGAGTTTGACTTTGTGAAACTTCTGTTTAGGTTTGGGTTGCTCTGACATCAATTCCTGAATCTGCTTGGCTTTGAGAGATCTCGATTATTTTGCTTCAACTTGTTCAACTTTTGGAATATACAGTGACTACACTAAGTGTGCCCTAAGCTAGGATCGACCAAGTTTGGAAAACATTCATTCAATAAATAAAAAATCAAGCAATAGATAGGAATAACCAGATAGAATTTTTTGATTCTCAGAATGTGATACTTGCACCAAGGAGTGTGTATGTTTTACAAATGTTTTGATCAGTCACTTCAAACACATTAACATCCTAGATGGTTATCTACAAGGCTGATAGTTGGTTTAGCTAGGGAGTCCTCGATATACCCAAGGTACGTGAGGCCCAAATCTGTAGATGAAACCAAAAAGATGTCAAACAGCCGAGAGGAGCGGTAACCCACTTCTCCTCTTTCACTTCTCAAGGGTATAAAGTTCCTTGAGGCTTAGCCCGAGTGACAAAATCTTGATTCCAAAAGAGGTATCTTTGGATTCACCTCTCGATTTTTATACTCCGTTGGAATGCTGGAGTTGAGGTCATCCAAGGGGTGATGAAATCCCCAAGCAGGCCTCCTAAAAAGAGAAACAAAGTTTTGGATCCTAATCTTATGCACCCAAGATGGCCTCGAAAGACGACAAGGGGAGAGAAGACTTGGATGACCTTGGGCTAAAAAACATGCTTGTTCCTTTACCAACTGACTTTTACGTGTTTTGATCTTGACTTTGCAAGCACTCATGTTTAAGATGCAAATTTTCAATTCCAACTTTGAAATGCGCCAACAAAGCAAAATCGATCGAAGAATACAAACAAGAAGAAGAGTTAGGGTCAACAAAAGTAAACTCGGGCGCTCGGAGGCCCTCCATGTTAAGTGTCGATTAATTTTCTTTAAGGCATTCAAGATTGAGTGTTTGTTCATTTTAAACCCAAAACAAAGATGTGTGAAATTCAATTTCAAGCACATGTTCGGAGGCCCTCTATGTCAAGAGTTGTCTAATTTTAATGCCCAAATGAAGTGTTAGCGAGACTAACTTTCATTCAAGAGATTTTCTAACTTAGAAAAACCACTAAAAATCCAAGTGAGTGAAGTTTGATTTGTGTGGAGCACTTAACACCTTCTTAGGTAGACTCATCCCCATAGATGACGCTGAGATTGCAACCAATGGTCAAATTGATGGGTGATTAAAGATGGTGAGTCCAACTACAAACTCACTCAAAGCGTCTTTAATAATTTTTATAACTTAGAAATTTTTTAATATGTGGAGTTAGGTTCTTTTTATGCCCAAAAATTGAAGTGTGAGATATTGCAATGGTTAATTGATCTTTTGCATTCAAGATTGTGTTTGTTTGTTTTAATCATGCATTCCAAGAAAAACTTTGATTTTAACCCATGGCATTCAAGATTGTGTTTGAACAACATTCATTCAAAGAAAAATGTGTTTAAGAATGCAAGTTTATTTTTCAAGCACATTAAACCATGTAAGAGAACCTGCAAGAAACATGGTTAGTGGTTTTATAGATGCTCCAACCTGCAAAGTTACAAAAAAGCCAATTTGATTAGTAACCCAAAAATCTTAAAATTTGAAGCTTAACTATGGAGAAAATAAAATCAACATTTTTTGTTCTTTTTCCTAGGCGTAAAAATGCTTAAAAAAATCTCTACTCTATGGAACCACCAAAAGTTAAAATTTGATTTATATTCTTTTTAAAAAAAATAAAATTTATTTATCTACAAAGTGTAGAAACAAAGATGTTAAAACAAAAATGCAACAATAACAAGCAGAGACGACAATTCATCAGGTGAAGATGCCAATCTGCGGAGATGCTGAACTGTAGAGACGCTGATCTACGAAGACGACAGAGAAAGAGGCAGAGACGACAGTTCAGTTTGGCAGTGCAAAAAAAAAAGAAACCGGGCGGAGATGCTGAACTGCGGAGACACTGATCTGTAGAGACGACAATTTAGGTTAGCGGTGGTGGAGATGACAGTTTAGGTTGGCGGCGGTAGAGATGACAGAGTATTAGAGGTGACGGCAAAGATGATAGAATATTAGAGGCGGCGGCGGAGACGACAGAGTATTAGAGGCGACAATGAAGACGACAGAGTATCTGATGGAGATGATAGTTTGCAAGCGCAGACGCCAATCTGTAGAGATGACAGCTTAGGTTGCGGAGATGACACTTTACCAAGTGCAGACGACAGTTCAGCAGGCGCAAATGCCAATCTGCGGAGACGACACTGCGCGAACAGAGCTGAAATGCGCAGATTTTTTCAAATTTTTTTTTTTGATTATTTTTGAGTTTTAGAGGGTATGTTTTCTTCCCAAGTGCGTTCTTCAACCTGCAAAAATAAGTGAAACATCCCACAACTCACTCAAACAACAAGAAATATTAGATTATTAGAAAAAATAATATATAGATAGAAATGGATGATTAAATGACCCATAGTGGGGTCCCATCGGGCGTGCCAAAATGTATATACTAATATGTTAGCAAGAAATACTAATCTATTAAGAGAACAAAGCATTAACTAACAAAGATTAATATAACATATAAGAGAGACTAAAAGAGGAACCCCTAATTAGGAATGTGAGCCAAATGAATGGATTCTCCCAATAGGAATTAGCTCTTTGCTTGGTAGATGAGTCTAAATAAAGGATTGGTATGTATGCTCAAGGCTTCTCAAACTAGCTTCAATGGTGTTCTTGATGGATTTTGGCTTGGGTGAATGGATTTGATGTAAAACTTGCTCTCAAAATGGCATTATAAGGGTATGGTTAAGGGCTTTGGCTTCTCAAACTAGCATTATAACTTTAACTCAAGGATCGTGATGATATGGTGTGAGAGGGGATTATAGGTGATTTAAGATTAGACTAAGCTTTTTAGAGATATGCAAGTGGATGGCATTTAATGAGGATGGGTGAGTTAGTAGCTAAGCTTGGTTAGTATGGGTGGATGAGGTGGATTAGGCTCAGAAGGGCGTTTTAGGGATAGGCTTAGGGTTAGGATAAATAAAGTTTATTTATCTCATAGGTTTGGTTTGAGGAGATATTTATTAAAATATTTTTAATAAATATGAGAATTAATATTTAACCTTAGTTAAATATTTTTAGTTGGGATTAGGTGTAGAAAATGATGGGATTAGCCTTTAATCGAAATTAAAGAAGGATTAGAAGATTTTGGAAGAGGTTAGTGATCTTAAGAAAATTGGCCAAGTTTTAGGCAAAAAATAAATTAAATATTTATTTTGGGATTTTTGATCAATTTATTAATTAAATAATTAATAAATAAGGAAATAATGTTTAAATAAGATTTAAACATTTTTGGGAGGGATTCTTTAATTAAATATTTTTAATTAAGACAAAGGGATTTAATGGCATAAAAATAAATAAATAAATAAAATAAATAATTAATTAATAAATGATGATGTCATCAAGGATTAAAATACTTTATTTTCTAAGGGATTTTAGGTGTCTACAGTATGTACTGAATGTTGTTATAGACTCCTAACAGGGTCCATTCTTTAACAAGGAATGTTTACAGTAGTACATCATCTTGTTGGTACCATCCCCACTAGGGTTTTCCCTCTGATCAAGGGTTTCCCTAGTTAACATATCTGATGTTATTGTGCACGAGTTTCTTGTTGTGGTTTATGATTATATTGCTCATATGGTTAAAGTTTAATAAGGTTGATAATTTTGATATTAGTTGTATAACTGATTCACCTCCCCTCTTAGTTATATTGGTGGACTATATATTCTAATAGAGACTTTGTCACCATCTTTTTTTTTGATCTTTTGGTTCTTTTTTCGATTTAAGATGATCAATCTTGTCCTTGACCTTGTCGATGTAGTCTTTTGTATCTTTATATATTTCTTTTAGGTTATCTCTTTCTTTAGTAAGAATATCAATTTTCTGAAGAGCTTCTTCTAAGTTCTTCTATAATTATTCCATATCCATAGGGATCTTACTGACCTATAATCTAGGCAATTATATATTAGTGAAAATGCATAAAGGTGTACAAATACTTAATGTCTAATGTTTAATTGAAAAGACATCAAACATTAAGAATGACATGAACAATAGAAAGAGAGAATGATATCTCTAGATATAGAGAAACTGAGTATTCTGAAGCCCAATGTGCTAGTGTAATGCATTTAAAACACTGAGCTCTAGGTCACCATACTCAACCACTTCAATTTAGTTCAATGTAGAATAAAGAACTTAAATGATAGTTAAGTAAAACTAATAGCACATATAATCACAAGAGAAAGAGAGATGAGAGAGAACCGATTTGATCTTGGAGTTCATCCAGCTAAGCAGACTATGTCTCTGGGTCTAGCTGAATTGAGTGACTGATGTATAATTGATGCCCTTAAAGTTGATTTACAACATGCTATAGTCCATCGACAAAGTCATTACACATATATCCCGAATCAAACCATCTTGTAAAGAAGCTCCCAAGGCGCAAGACTGGTTATCGAAGAGCAAGGAAGACTTTGCCTGAAAAGGTTTAACTATAGACATAGAACAACAGTACATCACATGAAAGTGCATTCCAAGGCCCCTAGAATGGCTTTCTCAGAAAAATCTCCTCTAGAATGCTCTCTAGAATTCTTGGAATCCTTTCCTCTGTAATGGCCTCTCCGAAATGTCCCCATAAGAAAAACTCCCCCCTCTTTTATACATGAATTTAGCCTAAAATAGGCCAAAACTAATTATTTTAACTATAGGGCCTTTTAATTAATCCATATCCGAAATATCCCCCTTTAGTCATTTTATAAATTAGACTAAATTTGGGGTTTAGTTTAACAAGTAATCCTTATTAACTAAGGATAGGCGGGTAGTTTTTAAACAATAAATAAAATAAGCGCTATACATATCTTAAGAGATATTAATAGTGCAACGACCAAATCTAATTTTTGGAGGCTAGAGATTAGGGGTTCCACCCTCTCCAACCTCTCCCTTACTCCATTTGTGGTTGGCTCCGAAGTTCATAACTGAATTCGCCCCTCTACATTTCAAGCTCAATGCATGGTCTAGTGTTAAGCTAGTTCCTTGGTACTAGGGTAGTCATGGGTTCAAATCCCATATAAAATTTTTACAACCTACTGCTCAAAGTGACACATCTTCATGCTGAGATCATCAATATTCATCTCTTACCCTAAACTTCAAAATGTCATAACTTCCATGTACGAACTCCTTTTTTGATGAAATGAACACCGTCGAAAAGCTCTCAATGAGCTCTTTGATTTGAAATCTATTGTTGATGACTTTGGAGATGATTATTTTTTCACCTTTTTTATGGCTTATAGTCCAAGGTTTGACCTAACTTTGACTAGCCATAACTCAAGTGTACAAACTCCTTTTTTGCCCATTCGAGTTGCATCAGATTTAGAATTCTAAGAACTTTGACATGGTGCTAACTATGGGCGATCGAGAGATACTTCAATTTTTGATGAAAATATCCTTTGGATCACTTACTCAAGCTATTAAGCCTCTTCTAAGTAATTGTTCTCTACTACCAATTGTTAAAAATAGGGAATAGTGAGAATTAATTGCCTTATAACTTGCATATGAAAGCAAACTAATTACACTGATCTATAAAGAAAACCATGCAATAAGAGAACTCATAACACCATATCTATTAACTAGGGGAACCCTGGCCAAGGGAAACCTTGGTGGGGATGGTACCCACAAAATGATCCACTAATCAAAACTATATGGTTAAAGATATTGACCATGTTAGGAGTCTATTACATGCATATAGTGTCTCAATCCTTGTTAGAGGACTTACACCTTATTAGAAGCCTCAACCCTGTTAGGAGTTGCTATATATAAATACATAATGTATGCAAGAAGAGCCCACTGCCAAATATGCAATATATAATGTAATTTCTTGATACAAAAACCTCTTGCTTACTATTGATATCTTCAATATCTAATATAACACTTGTTGCTCTTCAAAAAACTTGCAATCCTCTAATAATACATCAAAATTCACATCACATAAAGTTCTTAGTCTTCCTTTAAAGCACACTATACTTCACATTTACAAGCTTTCCTTTATATCTTTGTAATTCTCAAAATACTGTTCAGTCAACCTTCAAGATTTCATATGCCTCGACAAATATATTACTTTCTATCTCAAGGTTAACATCTAGGATCTCATCCCTAATCAATTAAGTAATTTTTTTGTAATTAAAATAATAACTTAATTTGTAATTGCCCATTTCATGCCATACTCTTTTATGCTTGTTTCTTTGTTGCAACTATAAATATGTTATAACTTCTTCCATACTAACAGTATTGTCTTGCATACTAGAACATGTAATCCTAACACTTTTTCCTATTGCATGTGCCAATAATGCCTCTATTAACTGCAAACATGAAAACTATATCTTCTTTGCTAGAAACTAACTAATACTTAGATAATTTTCTAAGTATAACTTCTATAACTTTATCTTCAAGGTTTTCCTTCTTCATATCAAAGATATGTTTCCATAAATGACAACATTCAATATCTATCTTAGCTAATTTTCCAACAAGTTTGTAGGTATAACATTTCTAGAATAGTAGTTCTTACCTAGTTTTATTTTTATTGTTATGTTGGTTTGCATGAAGAGAAGCTCCAAAATTTATGATTTGTATAGTTTTAGTAAAGGTACATTCAAGAAATTCTTTTATTTATTTATTGAAAAAAATATAATTTACATAAGGAAGATGGGAGAATAAAAAAGAATGAATAATTTTAAGAAATATAAATAAATAAAAAGAGAAATTAGCAACTTAGAGAAAGAATAGGTTATACAAACACCTACTATACATAAGTATGAATGCATATAATCAAGAGAAAATTTTATGTAAAATTTAGATAAGAGGCTAAAGATTATGAAACACTCCAAATTATTGATTTCTGATTTACTGATCTAAGTGGTGTTTGATTCATTGGATTTGATACTATGTCTTTAAGCTCTTCATGGAATCAACCTACATCTGAGATAAAATAGATGTAAGATAATAAAACATGCTAGAGTAAAGTTTTAGCAATGTAAATGCCTAATGATCATAGGAGTGATCAAAGGCTACCTTTTAATGGACTCTCCATATGTGCAACAAAATAGTTTACTGAACTCCATAAGAAATAACATTATTTTGAAGCTCAAATTCAAGTATAACATCTTAAGAATTAAGATTACAACAACAAATAGTAGGCAAGAAATGAAAAATACAGTTCCATAATTTCTTGACAAATGGGCATCACCAAAAAAATGTGCCTCATGTCTTCAAAATCTTGGCAAAAAGGAAAATTGATGAGTTAAACCATAATGATTTCAACCTTCCCCCAACTAACAACTTGCAATGTAATGCGTGCCGAGCCATTAATTGTGCTTCAAAATTAATTCTTGACTCTCAAATACTAGCAAAAAGTTTTGGCCAATTTTTTTCACTAAATTTACATTTAATGTTCAATTGATATTTCATGAGAAGAATATGAACCAGTTGTAGATATATCATTTTTCAAGGAAAAAGAAACAAAGGATACACTGAAAAACATAGTCAATCTTTGAAGAAGTTGCATTGAATCATAGTACAAGGCTTCATAGATGTGACACTAAAGATTGTACAAAGATAAGAAAATATGTGTATTTATAATTCAAGTTAAATTGGGATCTAATGACATTGCATGGAAGCCAATCTAGAATATACTAGTCTCATAGATCGTCCACCTTATTGATACCTTTTTGACAACAAATAGGATAATTAAGACAACTCAAGGCCAAAGGCTGACAATGATACAATATATGCTTGCTCCACCAAATATATGAGGTGGAAAAGCAAAAACCATATAGAAGATGTTAATTTATCAGGATTGCTACAAATGTATTAACATTGCCTCTCCAATATATGTTTTCCAATAGAAAAAAATCTCTCTTATATTGTGTAAACCACATGGAGAGACAAGTTCTATTAGGGGATATGTCAATTCATTATCATTTAATTAATATAAAAATTAATTATTTAACTCTACACACACACACACACACACACACACACACACACACACACACACACACACACACACACACACACACACACACACATATCTTGAGTTTAGTGTCATGAGTTTATCCAATTGAAGCTACCAAACATTAATACTCCCTCTTATCTAGGGAGGGTAAACACATATATTATACCATTGGTAATATAAGGAATGAAAAAATTTAAGCATACGTTTGATAAGAAGATATCCACCATTTTGATATCACAAGTATTTGCCTCTAGAATGTCAACATATGATATTCGTCAAATACTCTGAGAAATGGCTTGCATAATATCAACACATGATATTCCCAAATACTCAATGAGTTAATGACATGCAAAATATCAACATAGGTTATTCAACAAATACCTATCATATATATATGCAAAAAACTCATAGACCATCAAGTCAATGACATCTAACAATTAGTTGTTGATTTATAAGATATAATTTATAATGATCTATTTTGATATTTACATAAAATGTATATCATGATTTAAGTTATTGTAAGATCATCACCTTCCAATAATTTCTACAAATACAAGTGATAATCATTTGGAAGTCATCACTTCCTCATGATGTACATAGGGGTAGGCCCATTCACACATGAAATTAAAAGTTTACATGAAGTCACCATGGATATTGTCATGTGATGTTGTCATGACATCCACCATTAACCATATCAAAGAATAAGAATTTCACCTCAAACTTATGTCTCACAGAGAAAAATATATTACAAGGGATTATACTTGGAACTACTTCTTCACAAAGAAAAAATCTTTTTACCTCTCTATCAAGGTACTTCTGATTAAGTGTCAAAAAGGCCTCTAAATATGATATTAATTTTTGATCTCCTCATTCAAAGTTACCTCTGATGAAGTGTTAGATGTTAGAATCCCTTAGGTTAACTGAAACATATCCTCTATCTTCTCCCTCTCTTTGTCCAAGATGTGCCTCTAATGAAATGCCATACTTCCTCTGAATCAAATATCAATCCCCCTTTTCCTTTCCTTGTGCTATGGTGACATCCACGCCACCTCCTTGCTAGTAGTCTTATATCATCTACAGTCTTCCTTCCAAAGCATGGATGGTAATGTTTTGTATAATGTAGAGTATGATTCACTTTATTATAAACTCCTCATTTCCTTTGGTTCCTTCAAGATTCCTTTATAATTTGCAGCCTTGTATATTAGTTTCTAATTATTTTTTGTTTATTTCCTTTAATAGTGTATGCGACTCTTCCTTCTATATTTCCTTGCTATTTTGTTTGAATTATGGAAGACAAATCCTCTATCAATATTTAGACAATGATGCCCATCTTCTCTAATGTTTGGACACCTACTTGTCACCTTAACTGGAAGTGATTGCCTATTAACATTTGATACTATGTTAATTTATCAGGATCATTGTAAATGGATTAATATTTACTATAAATTGTATGTTGACAACATGTTAGTTTGATGTCAATATCTAATTGACCGGATTGTGTATTGATCTCCCACTACTTATTGAAGACCTTATAATATATATATAATGCAATTCCTACTTGATCTACTCTATATGACTACTTCTTTGGTGGAGTCACAAATTCTAAATTTAATAAATATTGTTACTACTAATTTGGATATGTATATTTGGTATGTTATGATATCTTTCACCAAACTACTAAAGATCCCATGATTATAGTTTAGGAAAATATTAATCTCATGTGTGAGTTAATTTCTAATCATTTTTAGATAGAAAAGGTAGGCTTGAGAATATTATGTATATCAATCATATTTATATGATTATTACCATATAGAACTCTATGATTGTCTTAATATTACTTTGTAGTTATTGTGATGAGTTTAAAATGTCTCTGTTCTCTCTACTTTATAATTTTTTTATCATTTCCCTATTCTCTCCCACTCCTTAGTATGTTTGTGATAAATTATATTGTATGATTTCTATATTCTTTCCCACAACAACAATGAACTCATTTGAATAGGTAATCCCTTCCATCTTGTTCAATAATCCCTGTTAGTAATCAAGAGAATTCTCTATGATAATTGTTGTTTTATTTGTCTTGGACATCATTCCAATTTATGTATTATTCTACTATTTATTTTTTACTCATTGAATTTGCGGCATGGCTTTGATAAAATGCTAATTTATCACAATTATTGCAAATGTGTTAACATTGCCTCTGATGGAAGTGGATGAATCAGATCCATAATCAATAATTAAACACAAAATACACACTACATGCACTTATAAAAATTATAGAATCATTTCATTTCCTGATTGATCAAAAATATTACATTGTGCCTTGTTGGTGTAAATACGTATTTACTATTTACACTTACTTAAGTTTACTTAGGTTAATGCATTATTTTATTATTTTATTTTGTGAGATACTTAGGAATTCGCACACCTTTTTGAGTTTTCATGTAGACAACATAGTTATTCGCACTCCCTTTTTAGCACATGTTGTCTACAACATTGATTTGTGTGTTACACCCTTGTAGGCTTATCCTCTCATCATCACACTTACTTCTATGCTTAATGAAGGATAACCCATATCTGGTGGACATGTACCTAGTTGTATGACTTATCATGTAGCTTATTCTGAGGCATTCTAGATGCATCTTAGAGGCCTTTATATACAGGCACTCCTAGTGTACTTTAACAACACATATTGACTGAATATATTGTCATTCTGATCATACTCTCTCTTTCTGGTCTACAATTGTGCTAGTGTTTGAGTTCTTAATTCCTAGGTGAATTTTTCCCTAAGAAAAATTCTTACATGGTATCAGAGCTTGGAAATTTTCTCAACACATAGCCATTCGAGACCATTGTTGCTTTAGCACCTCAGCTTGAATTCAAAGTACTACAAAAATTAGGAGTGTCTAGAGCCATATTTGACCTCACCTAAAGCCATATTTGACCTCGCTATTACGTCTGAAATGATGATTCAGTGAAGATCAACTATAAACTCAATTATCTTTGGCCAAAGTCAGCCATGAGGAAATTTTTTTTTGCAAATCGGCACCCGAAGGCCCCGATTTGCAATTTGGGTATGGTCATTTGCAGATCTATTTAATTATTTTTAGATTTGTAATTCATTTTTTTTCTCTACATTTTTTTTTTTGAATTTTTTTTAGGCTAGGTGGCCTTGCAGAGAAATTTTTTAGTACAAGTACCGGGCTGTCAGATCTCGACCCTGCGTAGGGAATATTCCTTAGAGAATATCTCTATAGTATTTAGCAGGCACATTCTATTTTTGGCGTACATTGATAAATTTGGTAGCGGCCAAATACCCTCTGACCACCCTTTGTTAGCTTCTCTGTGGCCTACTCCATTTAAATGGTGAAGGGGGCCATCCCACGAGTAATGTGGGACTAACCCACGAACTGCTGGCTACATTCAACAATTATGTGCCTGCAGACTTCTTTTTTCGACCGCGGGATTAAAAAAGTTGGTGCCATTCAAAGACCCCTGCACACATTTTTTTTGAAAAAATTTCTGGCCACATTAAAAATTTCTCGGCCTCGTGCTTGAAGGTTTTTGGTGACTGATTGAAGTTTTCCAACATCCTTTTGAAAGATTTTGACACTCTGCAAAATTTGGCAGTGCATTCACAAAACTCCGGTGACTGGTTTACGAATTTTGGTGTTGCAAATTTAAAACTGGCCCCTAAACATGATTTTGACCATGCAATGAATATTTTGGTGCTACTTTTTGGAGATCTAGCCCATGCATTTGACTTCATTCAGCTCCTAACCACCGCTATTTTTTCCATGTGGGACAGACTTATGACATGTGGTGAGATTTTAAAATGCCATGTTGCATCTCTGCTAGAGCCCACATCCTCACCAACAATGTAGTACCTAGTCAGCACACATGTCTGCAAGTCGTGCACATGTTAGCATGAAGTGACACATAGGACAGTTGAATCCATGCCACCCCTACTACAGTAGATCAGACACATCACCTACCATTTGAGTGCCCAATCAGTGCACAATTACTTGCTGACCAAGCCAGCCATACCTACCTACATCACTAGACACATCAACTAACATGTAGGCACTATGCCAATAGCCAACTGGGATTTTTTGTACAACCACATCATCATACAATTTTTCCACATGTCATTTCCGTACGAGTGATGTTAGCAACTGTACTACCACATCAACAAGGGGTCCTTTTTCACTGACATCAGTAGAGAATGAGTTTAAAATTGATGGTCATATGACTATCAAAACCAGGGATTTTATAACTACTACGATAGTCATTTAACTATCAAATTTAAGCAAGCAATTTTCTTTCCAGACCTCTCTCCAGATTGCTTTTTACTTTGGTAGCCTAACTTTGCGAGCCCATAACTTGGTCATCTAGACTCTGATTTAGGTGTGATTTTTTTGAAATTGGGTTGAATTTTGGGCCTTATAAATTATCAAGAGTTGTATACATAGAGATCTCTTGTTTCACATTTCTAGTTTCATAGAATCTAAACCAACTTGGGATAAACTTGAATCATTATGTGGTAAGGTGGATGAAGAAAAGGGATTTCAGATTGAGGATGATCTACTTCTCTTGGATCTAAAGAACTTTGACACAATTTAGGAATACATCAACAAAGCCAATGAGTATAGGGCACTACTTAAAGATTCTAAAAATCCTATGAAGAATGAAAAGTTGATTCATCACATCATAAAGAGGCTACCTTCAGAGTATGCTTCATTTGTTTGGAGTTTTAATACTCACAGGTTGACCATGGGAACTGCTTACCAGAAGCTTACATTTGATGCATTTTCAAAGATGTTATTGTTGAACAATCTCACTTGATGGATTTAGCACTTCTCAATTCATCAAAGACCAAAGCCTTGGTGGCTAGTGATGAGAACCAATCAAGTCAAGGAGGGAAAAGTTCTAGCAACAAAAATAAGAAGTAGTGGAAGCAAAAATCACAATCTGAGACACAACAATCCTCCTCACAACAAGGCAATTCTTCTTCTAACAAGAAGGGAAGTAATGAAAATAAGGACAATTTTTTTTTGTGCATATTGAAAAAATTGAAATCATAATGAGCATCATTGCAAGACTAAACAAATCAATGAGTTAGAAAATTTACTCAAGAAGAACAAGATTCAAGTGCTAGGTACTTCCAAGGATTCAAATCCAACCTCTTCGAAGGGAAAAGGGAAAGCACTTATGGGAAATTCAAGTTCTTCTTTAGAATGTATACATGAATCAGGTTCCTCCTACCATATGGGTTCTTCAAAGGGAGATTTTTCTTCATTGAAGTAGTCATAGGTACCACACATCTTCATGGGAGATGATACTAAAATGGAAGTTGAAGGAAAAAGAAATGTCGAAATGGACAATGGAAAATTCAAAGATGTTCTCTATATTCCAAATCTTAGCTCCAATATCCTATTAGTTTACCAAATCACTCACCTTGGAGATGGTCACAAAGTTGAGTTCCTTCCAGATTTAGTGGTGGTGAGCAGTCTTAGAGATGATTCATTGGTTGCAATGGGGAAAGTCAATGATGACAAGTGGCTTTATTCCTTCTCTCACTTTATGCCTAAGTCTCCTTCTCAAGACTTGTTAAATCACTCTACTTCAAAAATTAATTTATGGCATGAGTGGTTTGGTCATCTTGCCTTCCGATCTCTTCAACAACTTTTCTCAAAACACATGGTCAAAGGTCTACCCAACATCAACTTTTCTAAGGGAGAGTGTTCATCATGTTCAGTGGATATGCATCTTGAGGAGAAGTATGATAAAGGAAAGTCTTCAAAAGAACTAGTTGTGCTTCAACTAGTTCACATGGTTTTAGTAGGACCTTTTGAAGTGACATTAGTCAGCCAAGTCCACTACATCCTTATTTTTGTTGATGAATTTTCAAGATTCACTTGGGTCTACTTCCTTCATTATAGAAATGAAGTGGTTCGTAAGCTTCAAGCCTTTAAGACTCATGTTGAATAAAAATCTAGGAAAGCCATCAAGGTTCTTCGAGTGGATAATGAGAACAAATATGTGGATAAAAGACTTAGAGACTTTTGCAGACATGAGGAAATTGATCTTCAAAATCCACTAGCATTCAGTCTGCACAAGATAGATGTTATAGAACTGAGGATTAGGACTCTCAAATCCATGGCATGTTGCATGATAAAATCCAAGTCCCTCAATCCTACACTCAAAGTTGAAGCCATTAGCAGTGCTACTCACATACTTAACAAGTCTCCTCATAATGCCTTAGACGAGAAGACTCCTTTTGAGGCATGGTGTCACAAAAAACTAGTTGTGAGTCACTTCAAAGTCTTTGGTTGTCCAACGTGGGAAAAACTATCTTCCATGAGATGTAAGGCACCACCACCTAGGCCTTGTACTTTCATCGGTTATGAAGACAATGTTAAGGCTTACAGACTTATGGATCCAGAGACTCATGAGATTTTTGTGGAGAAGGATGTTAACTTTGATGAAAGTTTACCTAGCTTATTCTCTAATCCTCTCCTCACATCATAAATAGTGGAAACTGATAGTGACACCAGTGATAGTGCTTCAATATATTCAGACACATGGAGTTCTATTGACAGTTGTATTGAGAAGTCACATCATCAGTACATTCCACATGCATATATTGCATAGTGAAAGGTCTAGTACAACATGGTACATGTTGTCTTCTAGCTTCATCTTTAGTTGATGACTTAATGGTAGAAATTGTAGGTTTATTCGTGGAGTCAAACACCAAAAACTTGGGAGACAGCCTTGAGGACTTACATCTTCTCATTGATGATGATGATCCTTCTACAGTTGTTGTGAGGGCTCACTCTGACCCTCATGTCCATTCTCTACATGATCAATCTTCATATGTTGGCATGATTGTGGTGTCAAAGGTCTCTTTATCAATTGAGGAGAGAGATGGTTCATTGGAATAAGTTCAACAGACATCCTTTCCAAATCTATATTCATTCTTTTTAGCATAGTTGGAAGGGGCAAACATCAGCATCAACATAGGGACACTTGAGCAAGTTTCAGGGCTACCATACATCTTTAGGATTGTACCTTTTAAATTTTTTCTTCCAAAGGGGAGGAACATCATTCTACACTCTTGGACCAACTTCTTTCTTAGAGCGGCTTTCACTAACAAACATTCTTCATTTGGGGGGGGGGGGGGACTACCTTGTCTCTCTTCCTCTTCTATCTTATGGGGGGACTTTTTTCTCTTATAAGGTTTTGTCTCACTCCTTCTTCACTTGTATATACTAGATGTATGTTGTAATGGGGGGGTCTTGATTACTCCATCCATCCATGCATCCCTTTTCATCTCTCTTTTTGGGGGAGGGTTTTTCCCATGAGGTTTTCCCTCTTTGTCTACTTTAAGAGAGATTGCATTTTCATTATGTACATGGGTACCTAACATGGCCTAGTAGCTAGGACCCATTATGTATTTCATCTTAGTTTTCGTAAGCTTAAGGGCATTCCCTTAAGTTGCACTTAAGGTGGGGGTGTTGGTGTAAATATGTATTTACTATTTACACTTACTTAAGTTTACTTAGGTTAACGCATCATTTTATTAGTTTGCATTATTTTATTATTTTATTTTGTGAGACACTTAGGAGTTTGCACACCTTTTTGAGTTGTCGTGTTGACAACATAGAAGTATGCAACTCTATTTTAGCACATGTTGTCTACAACACTGGAGTTTGCACAATTCACTAAGTTGTCATGTAGACAACATAGTTATTTGCACTCTCTTTTTAGCACATGTTGTCTACAACACTGATTTGCATGTTACACCCTTGTAGACTTATGCTCTCATCATCACACTTACTTTTGTGCTTAATGGAGGATAACCCATATCTGGTGGACATGTGCCTGGTTGTATGACTTATCATGTTGCTAACTTCTATGCATTCTAGAAGCTTTCCAGAGGCCTTTATATATAGGCACTCCTAGTGTACTTTTACAATGATTATTGAATGAATATATCATCATTCTGATCATACTCTCCTTGGTCTACTGTTATGCTTGTGTTTGAGTTCTTTGGTCTTGGGTGCCCTAAGGAAAAACTTCATAGGAAAAATCCTCCTCCAAAAAGAGAGATGAAAACAAGATGCATGGATGGATGGATGGATGGATTAATCAAGATTCCAATTATGACATACATCATGCATATACAATCAAGAATCCCCCATAGGAAGGAAACAATGAGACATGATATCCCCTTATTGTGAGTAATGTCCTTTAAGGATGGTGAGTGCTTGAAGGTTAAACATCCAATGTCTACAAATAATATTTCTTCTCTTAGGAAGAAGAGAGACTAAGTACAAATGCAATAAGGTTTCTCGTTGTGGATAGGACGTAGGAAGGGGAATTTGAGTAAACTACGAAGTCTTTGAAGTATGCCAATGTGTTGCCATGTCCTTGGTTGATAAAGATGTCATAAACCAATCAGGATCAAGCCTAACATCAGGTGAAAAATAAGGAACCAATGGTGGTAAATTCTTGTGAACAACCACCAAAGACAACGTAATCTCCTCAAAATATGAAGAAGTGTTATGGTTCCACATCACACACCCCATTTTTAACTTTTTCAATGGGGAGCCCCTTGCCTTTTTTTTTGCATTTCAACACTTTCTACTTTTAGGACATTTGCTTAGCAATCAAAAGGTTATCACTTCTAGGTGATCTTGATGATTGGGTTATTCCTTGGACATAGGTAGGTAAGTTGGTTTGTTATTTTGGGTCTTTTAGTTTCTTATATTTTGAGTCTTTGTGGAATTTTGGCGAAGTCATGGACTTTTTCAAACTTTTAGAATTTTAGAGTTGAAGGTTTTCAATAATCCCAAAACCCCAAATTCCCCTTGTTTTGTCATTTCTTATGCTTAAGCCTGCTAGGTAAGTCAATATTTTAGAGTTCTCAATGTCTCAGACACCAACATGTCTAACATGTCTAATCACTCAAAAAATGTCTAAAGAAGTCTTGAGGATGACAACTTTCAGAGTTTCAAATATCTTTAATTTGTGAAATTTTGCAAGTCTAAAGAACTTTGGACCCCCAAGCTCGAGGTTGGTCAGAGTTTCATACTTTCATAATGTTCAAGATTTGAAACACGTATGCCCCCAAAAACTTCTCATTGGCACTAACAAGAAAAATGCATATTAAATGATGCTTGGGGGTTTCATTTTTATCATTTTGTCTCTGGTGCTCAACTGCTTTGTGTATGCTTGTGCATTTTTAGGCTTTCTTTTAGCTTATGATAGCGTTTGAAAGTTTGTATCTAGAATCTTATTGCTCTAGGTGTATTTCATTTTTCTTATTTCCCCTATTTAAGTTCAAGTTTTGTTTGTATGAACTCTTTGCCTTCTAGGGTATGTTTCATTTTTATGTGGCTTCGTGTTTATGCTACCTTAGGTAGGTTTTATTCACTCATTATTTTCTTGATTGGTCATCTTGGGTCTTCTTTATTTTTCCTTTTTGAGTCAAGGGTCTTACCATAGCTTTGGGTCTACTTGTTCTTTGTATTTCACTATACCTCCAAGCCCCTTGTTGTTTTGTCTATGTCCACCCTAATGTCATTGTTTTGGGGTGTTTGTTGTTTTGGACATCACTATTCTCGAAACCTTGGCCTCTTTAGTTATCCTCCTTGTGTAATGTCCCCCTTTTTTGGATCTCCTTATATTAAACCCTTGGAAAGGTATTTATACTCTTAATTTTAGAGAACGCAAAGAGATTTGATCTTAAACTAATTTTGTTAGACCAACACAATAAGAAATCTTTAAAAAATATAATTCATCATAATGTCAGATACTTAATTTATCATTCAAGTGTAGGAGGAGAAACCATAATAGGGTGCCCTGTTACCTAGTCATGGGCCTCACCATTATCTCTCATTATTATTATCTCTCTCCAATTATCATTTCCAAGATAGTGCCTTTGTATGATGTACCCTAGGATATGCGCTCCACCGTAGGCCTTACCTAGTACCCTTGGATGATGAAGCTCAATGCCCATCTCACTGTAGGCCTTACCTAGTACCTTTGAGTGGTGTCACCCAACCCATTCCACCTTTGAGGAATTATGATCTTATTAATTTAAAGTTTTATTCAACTATTATCTTAAGATATTCCCTTATTTAAGAAATTAATATTAATTACCTTTATTGTGTTTAATTCCATTTACCCCTTTATATTTAAATTTGATATTCATTCTTGATGATGGTACTACTCTATTACATATAACATATTGCTAACCTTTATAATGCCTTATACAACTGGCGTCCACGTCACCAAGTGCTATTGTAATGTCTTCAAAACCAATGCAAATTCTGATGAATTTCTTCATACCACCTTGGTATTGGTCCTGTCACACCCTTTGTCCATGTCTTAACTATGATTGGAATGTTTTATGATACTCTTCATACTCCCCTAGGTCCTTTCCAATTCCCCATAAATATCATTGACTTGAGTGTTAGTGGACCTGTCCTTTGAAGTGACCGATGGTATGTTATAGATTATGTAATAACATCAATTTAATAAGTTGTGTTTTATTAATCTTATTAATATATAGTTTATTGCATTTAATTATATATATAGATTATATGTGTGTGTGTGTGTGTGTGTGTGTGTGTGTGTGTGTGTGTGTGTATTGGTTGGTTTTAGGTTTATACACATTTATTGAATTTGTGTATATAATTGTTAAAGTATTTGTAATACAATTATAAGAGTTAAATGATCAATATATTTTGGATCAATATTAAATGATTTAAACAATTTATAATTACATTCTAGCTAATTAAGGGGATATGACAACCATCGACTCTCAAGATTGCTCGTCCTCAAGCAATTCCTCTAAGGTTTGGGTGATCCAATATTTGAGACCCTTCCCATGTTACATCTTCCAATTGTAATTATTTCCATTTAATTAGATATTCTTTAATGGTTCTATTCCTTAGTCTTTTCTCTCGTATTCTAAGGATAGTCTCTAGTTCTAGGATTAATCTTCCTTCATCATCTAGTGGTGGTAGTTCCAAGCATGGAGTAATATGTTTCCCCAAAACCTTCTTTAGTCGTGACACATGGAATATGTTATGGATCTGACTATCTAAGGGAAGATCTAATTCATAGGCTACTTCACCTATCTTCTTTATCACTTTATAGGGCTTGTAGAATTGGTGTTTGAGTTTCTTAGCTCCACTAGCTTTGATGAAAGTTTGTTTATATGGTTGTAGTCTTAAGAAGACCATATCCCCTATTTCAAATCTCTGCTCTATCCTCTTCTTATCAGCATAAATATTTTGTTGATTTTGTGCTTGATGTAGGTTGTTCTTGAGTGAATTCATGATGTCTATATTTTCATGTATGAAGTCTCTGGTGCCTTGTACTCAACTTTCTGTTTGGATCAAATCTCCAAAAGATGTTGCTTCATATCTATATAGTGCTTGGAAGGGGGTCATCCCTATTAACATATAATGGGTTGTATTATAACAATATTATCCTAAGTGTGACCATTTAATACATTTTCTTTGCTATCCTATAACATAGTTTCTTAGGTATCCTTCCAACCATTTGTTAACAATGTTTGTCTAACTATCAGTTTTTGGATGGTAACTGATGCTAGTTGTAAGCTCTGTCCCAAATAGTTTGAATATTTATTTCCAAAATAAGTTGAGGAATTTTGGATCTCAATCGTTGATAATATTTCAAGGAAGTCCATGTAGTCTGAAGATTTCTTTAAAGAATATTTCTATTAGTTGAGGGGCTTTGAAGTCTATTGATATGGCCATGGAGTGTCCATACTTAGTTTTGTGATCCACCACCACATAAATATTGTCTTTCCCTTGTATCTTTGGTAAGCCTGTAGTAAAATCCATAGAAATACTTTCTCATTTTTTATTAGGTATCAACAATGGTTGGAGAAGTCTTACTAGATGTATGTGTTCCAAACTAGGCATTCATTAGTTTACTTGAGAACTTCCTTTTTGAGACCTTTCCATGTGAATCTTTCTCTTATTTTCTTATATGTTTTGAAGTATCCTTGGTGTCCTGAAAGTGGGTTATCATGGTAGGTCTTCAAAATCTCTTTTTTCTAATTTGGATCTTGGAGGAATATACATTCTATTTTTATATAGGATGATGTCATCTTGAATCTGGTACCTCTCATCCTATATTCTTCCTTCTAGTATATGGCTAGAAAATTGATCCTTTGCATATTCAAAAATCAATAGTGTAGATTCTGTTATGTAGTTATTGTTATTATGGTGTTTCAGAGCTAGCTCCCTATGACGTTTTAGATTGTTCAAAGTTTCAAACTATGATACCTCAGAAACTCTATAACACCCACCCCTTTGTTGGTCAAGTTGTAGGCATGCTTTGAACCAGTTAGAGTTTTGAACTCCACCACCATCACATCTCTACATCACTAAATCCCTAACCCTCTTATCACCCATTTCAAAAATTCCTTGGGCCTTCTAATAACCTTGAGGCCCTAAAAGTCCAAAAAAATCATATTTTTAACCTTTTCTTCTAATTTTGATCTTCTGCACTCTGTCCATTCTCTCACCTTCGACTACTCCAAGGATAGTATAATTAGTATGTCAAGTAAGTTAGTTTGTTATAATGAGGGTAAGTTCAATGATAGGGTCTTATATTGTTTCATGGTGCTAATAAGTGCCTCACATGCAAGACTCTAAATGGTGTCATCATCTATAAGGATCAAGCCAGTGTCTCCTTACCCAATGCTATATAAGTCCCAATGGAGACCCATATAGCCCAAGATGATGGGAAAACATGTAGACATCTAGGATACTAAACTTGACAAATTAAATTGGGATCAATTCCTCCAAGAATACAATATCCCACACAAAATAGTAGATATGTGCATTGTAATGGTAATGTGTGGCCTTATATTTGCAACTGCTCATCTAAGGGTCATTAATTCCTCCAAATTAATTATGACCATAGGTTTATATTATATTCTTGATGAAAATTTGGTTAAGAATGTTGCAGGCAACATGGTTCTAGACATCGAGCTTAATGAACTTGAGAGAGTCGGTGGACTCGGTTGTAAAGAAGTGGTGCTAGATCATTATTGGGGTATCTCTTAGTTGTTGTTTCACTCAAGGAACTTGGCAATGCTTATTATACTCAATGATGCTTAGCGTGCTAAGTGATGCTTGGTGTACTCAATGGTTGTTGTTGATATTCAGTGGTTTGGTTCACCGAATCGATTTTCTTGGGAATTTGGTCACCCAACTAGTGCATCTAATATGTGTAGCATGTGATTATGATGTGGATCAACTATAGGATGTGTGTGGACCTATTTAGGGTCTTGTTTCTTTCTCCTATGTGTATTTAATGATTGTTGTAAGCTGAATAAGGCATTTTTTTTTTTTTGAGTTTTAGTGACTTGTGGTTGTGCAAGTATAAAAGAAGGGTTTGGGTTGTGTTGTAGGATAGATTTAGTAGATGCATAGTGGGAGTAGCAATGATTTAGGAAGGAATATAGAGTATTTTTGTAGCAAAGCTAGTAGTTAGGTGTGGGCTTGGGAAATAAGAAGATTTCTTAGTGGCTTGCAAGAACAAGTTTGATCATGCTTAGGGTTTATATCATATCATCGTTGTGTTATAGATCTAGGCTAGGTAGGAGTTATTTGGGTCTTCTAGAACCATTGTTTTTTTTTTTTTTTTTTTTTTTTTTTTTTTTTTTTTTTTTTTTTGTAATTGGTTGTAACTAAGAAGGATTTACAACCAAGCACATTTCATGTAATCAGTTATTTTTATGAATAAATTAGTTGAGTTTGGTATCATATGTTGTGTTTTCTATTGTGGTATTATTTTTTCGAGACTATATCACCTCTATTGGGGGTACATCATGTCTTGCACTACATCATGTAGTATTAGAGTAAAGATTGAGGGCTAATGTTGCTTTGGCTTTTCAAAAATCTTGGTCAAAGATGCCTCTAAAAGTATTGGACCCTAGGGAAATTGAAAATCTTTATGATGTTGTGGAGATTAAGATTCCAAAAAAGGTTAGATCATATTCCAAATCTGAGATGGAATTAATGAAGAATGACATGGTTTTTGAGATCATGAGAGCTATAGATGGTGTACCGAGGATCATGAATACAAAACATGGTTTTGAGGAATCTGTTGAAGACTTTAAGGTTGTTGGCTCTAGCGGAGAAGATAGAGTCTAATTGTATGTAGATATCTACTTGATTGGATAGATATGGCACTTGGTTAAAACTAAAGCATAAGATGGATGTTTCTAATTTCTTAGTTACTTTGAATCCTAAAGACCTAATTGATTGGATTAGCAAATCAAAAGACTACTTTGAGTTTAAGGATATTGGAGATCTGCTCAGGGTGAGGTTGACATAGACTAAGTTGAAAGGTCATGTTGCTTTATGGTGGAAAGAATTATAGCGAGATAGAGAAGAGGAAGGTGAATTGAAAATCACTAGGTGGAGATTGATGATAACAAAATTGAAGGCTAAATTCATTCATGTTGATTATGAATTTGAGTTGTTTAAGAGGTTGTAGAATTTGAAGTAGAAGGATATGATTGTAAAGGATTACACTGAGGAATTTTACAAGTTAAGAATTCTATCTTGATATAGAGAACTTTCTAAGGAAAAGGTAGTTAGGTATATTAATGGTTTGAAATTAAATATCCAAGATGAGATTGGTATGCTAAAGTTTGATTTGATTAAGGATGCTTATCAATATGCTTTGAAAGTAGAAGATAAGTTGAACAGGAAATATTAGGGTAATTCTCGAGGGAAGGAGAAGCATTATCAATTGATGAAGGATAAACAAATTATTGAGGATGAACCAAAATCTGTTGAACATAAGGGAAGAGTAGGTAAAGGTATATTTAAAGGTACTTTCTTTCACTATGGTGAAGAAGGAAATGAATCTTTTGAATGTTCCTAGAAGGATAGTGATTGAATAATTTCTATAGTGAATGAGGTTGACCACTCAATGAATGGCCCCAAGTAGGAGAAGGAGAACTTGTTGATTCAGTGAGTGTTATTTGGTAGGAATATGTTGGAACCTTGTCAAAGGAGAAATTTGTTCAAGACTCGATGTAAGTCTGAAGGTAAGTGATGGAATATTATTGTGGATGGTGGTAGTATTGATAACCTTTTTGTTGAGGAGATGATTCAAAAACTTGGTTTGAAGAGGGAGAGACATCCTTCTCCTTATAAGATCATTTGGTTACAACTAGATGAACATGCTTTAGAAGTGAGGGAGCAATCTCTTGTTAATTTTCAAATTAGGCAGGTGGGTTTATCAAGTGTTGTGTAATATTGTGAACATGACTAGTTGTCACATGTTACTTGGTATACCTTGGTAGTATGATTGCAAGGTAGTACATGATTATTCCCAGAATGTGTTTACTATTGATAAGGGTGGTAGGAAGTTTTCACTGATTCCTTTGCAAAATGCAAAACTCAATAGGAGGAACTTGAGTTTTGGTACTCGAGTCAAGTTGAAGGATTCTCAAGGAATTAGAGACCAATTTGGGAAATAGACCTATGGTACACCAAGGAAAGATGTGAAGAGACAAGGTAAATAAATACTTGTTGTAATTATACAAAAATAGTAATATGTGACTAAAAAACCACTAAAATTTATATATATGTGACTAAACTCAATCACATGACTAATAGGAGTTAATATGCAGTCATTTATAACACTACTAAATAATTTTAGTCATTTATTTGATCATTGATGTAGTATAGTATATTGATTTAGTAGTATATTTAATCATGTCACTACTCACATATTTAGTAGTATATTTAATCATGTGGCTAGTCATATATTTTGTAGTATATTTAATTATGTGATTAATCACATATTAAATAGTTGATTTAGTTGTGTGGTTAGTCACATATTTATTAGTTAATTTTATTATGTGGTTAGTCACATATTTAGTAGTTGACTTAGTAGTATATTTAATTGTGTAGTTAGTCACATATTTAATAGTTGATTTAGTGGAGGAGGATTATTAAAAATAGAAAAGTGAAGTATTACAATTTTATTAAGAAGTGCATCTTTTAGTAAAATAAAATCTAGAAATGACCTGCAGGCAGATTAATGACCTGAATTAGATCTTTACATAATTTTAGGATTTTTGAGAGCATCCCAAAACAAATTACAAGATACATAGAATATAACTAAATTAAAAGAATAGCTAGGAATGGTTTTTGTTCATTCTATCCATGAGAAAGCATATTGCGGTGCTGACATTTGATTCTGAAGAGTGCACTAAATTCTTGATGGATTGAATGAGATGAGAATCAAGCTCTTTTGCAGGAGAACTTGTTGTGGTCTCTATCAATAGCCCTAACTTCCTGCTATCTGATTCCATCTCTCAAAACACAAAAAATTCTAGGCCTTCTAATTCTATGCTCTATAATTTTAAAGTCAAAACATATGAGGTACGTTTCAGCCATAACTACCTGGCTTTTATTCTAAAATACATTCACAAAGTTATTGGAACTCTAGAGAATCAAAGAGACACATATAAACTAACCCAAAAATGCCCTTACCATATGCCCACAAAGAATATTCTGTTAGAATTCTTTAGAATAACTGAGAGGAGGGGGGGGGGTGAATTAGTTATTCAAGGTCCAAATGCCCTATTGATACCTTTTTACTACTTTTAATGAATCCATACCCTTTTTATCTGTTCAAACTTAAATCAATCATATAAGCAAGTTACAATAAATCAACATGCAAAGATAAAACATTCAAGATCAACTCATGAAACAATGATTTACGTGGAAACTCAATTTGGGAAAAACCACCAGTAACATGCTACTTGATTCTCACTCTTCTGAACTGATGCCCTATTAAAAGCTTGCCTTGTTAATGGCTTACAACACACTGTTAAATGTGACCTTGTTAGAGGATTTCACCAAACTGTTAGGAATGGGCCTAGTTAAAGGTCTTTAGAACATTCACTTGGAATGTCACCCTGTTAAAGGATTTTTCTAATGGCTGTTAAACCAACCTAAGTCCATAGGATTTAGACTTATAGTTACAATTTCTAGAAAGTAACAATACTAATTTTTTGATCTTATATAACTTACAACATGCTTTGCAGATTTCAGATCACACTTTTAGTTCAATCCTTATGCTTGGCTTTAATCTCTTTAGCTCTGACTGCTTGTCTTCCTCTCAAGCTTCGTCTCCTTGAGTCTTCTAACTCATTCTGCCAATGCAATCATCTTTGTGGTCGTCTATACAAATAGAATTTTTGCGCTATCTTCTCCTAGGCACATTCTTCAACATTTCATGCTTTTATGCTTGACCATTGTCTCCTTTCCTTCTATCCCCCCTCTCTCTCTCTTTCTCTTATTAAGTTATGTCTTCTTATATAGAAGTCTGATTTGCCTTTACCGCTCAATTCTCCCTCTTCAATTTTAGGGTTTCAAAATTGATTAGGTAGGATACAATGTATCTATCCCATATCTTGTTTTCTTCTTGAAACTTTTCCAGTTGTATCTTAAAAATGTTCTACATGGTATTCTGTACCACCAACTCATCATTCTTATCTTCCTTTTAATTCACAGATTTCTAGATAACAACCTTGTCGGCTTAGATCTGGCGAATCTTTGATTTCCTAAATAATGTAGCAACTCGGCATTATTGAGTTATTGGTGCACGACACCTCTATGTTACTTGGCACCTATACCAGCTCGGCACTTGAACTTGCTCGGTACTTGAACTTACTCGGCACTTTGAACTTACTTGGCACTTTGAACTTACTGGGCACTTGAACTTACTCGGCACTTGAACTTACTCGGCACCACTCAGCATCTGAAGTTTATTCGGCATTAACTAGAACTTGCTCGGCTCTTACTAGCTTGCCCGACTTCTTCTCTCTAATGAACTTAGTTTGAGCTTTACAAAAGACTTAGTTAAAACCTTAAATCTTTGATATGTTTTAGTGTGCCCATTCTTTGTAGTATGTCATCCAATACATTCTTTCATCAATGGCTTAGCTGATCCTTGTACTTCATTACAACATCATAACTTCAACCTTTCTCTAGGTATTTTAGTTATATCTTATTAATTGCCTCCACCTTGACAATCAACTAATTGATAGTATTTGGATCACTAAAGCAATTGTCATCCCTGCAAGTAGCAAGTTTGACATCAATGACAAAACAATGATTGAGGACATTCTTTACTAGTTCCATATTTTATTCCAACAATCTCCCTCAACTTTTCTTATAATTATTTCAATCATTTCCAACAATCTCCCTCTTTGGCATTGATGGCAAACCAAACTGATCAAGTAATCAATTCAGTTACCACCAAGATTGTATACGTTGTCTTGCTATATTTCACTACTGATCTCATATATCTCCCTCTTTCATATATATCTCCCTCTTTCTTTGCATTGATCAGTTTTCCTACATATTTCTCCCTCTTTGACATAAATGCCAAAGATGTAGCAATTTTATCATGTAAAATATAAGCTTTGGTTTCTTGTTGTTTTTCTCCCTCTGTCACCATGCTTGTGACTGATTTGGAGTTTTTGTACCTGTTGTCATCCTTTGCATCAACCTATTAATATTTCAATGATTTATTCTTGTTGATGCAAGGAAGCTTCCTTGTTGCCTTAAACTGCTTGGGTTAGGGGTATGACCCCCAATTTGCCTCTAAGATATTCATAGGCATCCTTTGGCAATGGTTTGGTGAAGATATCTGCAATTTGTTCCTTTGTGTGAATGTATTCCAACTTCAGTTGTTTATCTTCTACCAATTCTTTGACATAATGATACTTGATTGCGATATACTTGGTTTTTGCATGCATCACTGGATTTTTGGATATGTTTATAGCACTTGTATTATCACAATACAATATCACCGATTTTGTTACTTCTTCTTTCATTCCATTCAATAGATGTGTGAGCCATACAATGTTTGTACAATTGACTGCAATTGCCACATATTCTGATTTTGCAGTGGATTGGGATATACATGTTTGTTTCTTGCTAGTCCAGGTAACTAGCCTTTTGCCTAGAAATAATGCACCTCCATTTGTGCTTTTTCTATCATCAATGTTTCCTCCCTAGTCTGCATCTGTATATGCATTGAGTTCAAATTTTCCATTCTTTTTGTAGTATAGACCAAAATCATTAGTCCCTTTGAGATATCTCATTATTCTTACTGCTATGAGATGATTTTCTTTAGGATTAGCAAAAAACCTAGCCACTATTCCAACTGCTAATGCTATGCCTGGTCTACTATGCACAACATATTGTAGTTTTCCAATCATGGATCTGTACATTGTTTGATTGAGTTCAGTTGACTCATCATTTTTGGACAGCTTATTTCCTGTGGCCATTGGTGTGCTTACTGGTTTGAATTCCTCCAATCCAAATGTTTTAAGAATTTCTTTGATGTACTTTGATTGTGTAACAAATATTCCATGTTTAAGTTGGTGTACTTGCAATCCAACAAAAAATTTGATTTCTCCAAACATAGACATTTCAAATTCATGTTTCATTTTGTCAGAAAAGACTTTGCAAAGTACTTCCTTACCACCAAATACTATGTCATCCACAAAAATTTCAGATACAATAATGTCTTTACCTTCTTCAGCTTTGATGTACATGTTGCTGTTATCATCAATTCTTTCAAATCCAATTTGCACTAGATACTTGTGAAGTCTCTCATACCATGATCTAGGTGCTTGTTTCAAACCATAGAGTGCTTTATGTAGCTTACACACCATATCCCTGTTGTTCTCATCAACAAATCCCTCTGGTTGTTCAATGTAGACTTCTTCTTCTAGTATACCATTTAAGAAGGCAGATTTTACATCCATCTGATAGACTTTGAAATCTTTGTAGGTAGAATATGCAAGTAAAGTTCTTACTCCTTCCATTCTAGGAACAGGAGCGAATGTTTCTCCATAATCTATTCCTTCTTCTTGAGCATAACCCTTGCATACTAATTTGGCTTTATTTCTGGTAACCTCACCATTATCATCTAGTTTGTTTTTGAATACCCATTTGGTACCAATCACATTCTTGTCAGTTGGTCTGGGAACCAAACTCCAGGTTTTGTTTTTCCTTATTTGATCAATTTCTTCTTCCATAGATTTATACCAGTCATCATCTTGTAATGCACCATATACTGTCTTGGGTTCAGATTTGCTGATCAGACATGATTCTTGTCTTAGTCTATTCCTTGTCATTGGTCTTGCATCTTTGTCATCAATTATCTGTTCAGCAGGGTGATGTCTTTTTACATATTTGGATAATCTTGGCTCTGTCCTTGTTTCCATGTTTGACCTTTCGGATTCAGGATCACTATGCACTTCATTGTCAGGTTGTTCTTCATTGTGTGTACTGTCTTCCGAATCAGATTGTGCATTTTCTTCATTTTGTAACTCGGCTTCTGAATGCAACTCGGCATTCACTGGTTGTGAATTGGCTGAAATTGACACTTGTTGTTGATTTACAATTTGATTGTCATCATCCTCATCAGCAGTCATTCCTTCATAAGAATATACAAAGGTTCTATATTCTTCTATTTTCTTTGGTTCTTCAGCTTGGACTTCTGTATGCTCATCAAAATTTACATTTGCACTTTCCACAATTTTGTTAGTGTTAACATTCAAACACTTATATGCCTTACTTCTAGTAGAGTAACCAAGAAATATACCTTCATCACTTTTTGCATCAAATTTTCCATTTCTAGTATCGTTTAGGATAAAACATTTACAACCAAACACTTTGAAATGTTTTACATTGGGTGAGTAACCATACCATAATTCAAAAGGTGTTGTATTTGTACCTTTCTTGACTTGTACTCAGTTCAGTGTATGAATAGCTACACTTACAGCTTCTCTCTAGTATTTTAGAGCAACATTCTTTTCCATCATTAATGTTCTGGCACAGTCAATCACAGATCTGTTTCTTCTCTCAGCAATTCCATTCTGTGGGGGAGTTCTAGGAGCTGACGTTTGTCTTTTAATTCCATTGTCATTACAGAATATCTCAAATTCTTTTGATGTAAATTCACCACCTCTATCTGATCTTAGGCATTTCAAGCTTTTTCTAGTTTCCTTTTCAACTCTAGCCACATACCATTTAAACATTTGAAAAGCATCAGATTTTTGTTTTAAGAACATAACAGTCATAATCCTGGAAAAGTCATCAACAAATAGCATTATGTATTTATCTCCTCTGTAGCTTTGTATTTCCATTGGGCCACATAAGTCAGTGTGAACTAACTCAAGTATCTCTTTAGATGTATAGTTCTTGCTTTTGAAACTTGATTTTGTCATCTTTCCTAGCTGACATTGTTTGCACATGATATTATCATGCTTTTTCAGTTTTGGTAGACCTCTAACTTTCTTCATTTTACTGATGTTGACTAGATTATCAAAATTGACATGACATAATCTTCTATGCCATAACCATTCATCATCAAATTTTGCAAATAGACAAGAAGCATCATCCATATCAAGGTAAAACAAGTTACTCTTTGTTTGATCTCCTTTTCCTATTAGTTTACCATCAATATCATAGATTTTTGCTGTTTTGTTTTCAAATTCCACTTTGCAACCTATATTGCCTAACTATGAGACACTCAGTAAATTGTAGTTTAATCCTTCAACATAGTATGCATTATCACATGAAATCTGTTCTATGAGCTTAATGGAACCTTTTCCTTTGATTTGACATGGAGCATCATTACCAAATCTAACACTATTTCCATCATACTGAGTAAAGTTGACAAACTTACTTTTGTCTCTTGTCATGTGATGTGAGCATCCACTGTCTATGATCCATCTGTCATTCTTGTTTATACATGTCACTAGTGCTGTGGCTTCTTCTTCATCAGATTGGTCCTTCATGGCTACATAAACAACTTCATCATCATTGTCATCAGAATTTTCTTCAACAATATAACACTTCTTACCTTTTTCTTTGTAATCTCTTTTATCATCATCTCTTCTATTCTTGTATTTATTGCTTTCCTTGGAATCCTTTTTCTGTGGACATCTTGCAGCAATATGACCTACTTCATTGCAATTGAAACAGATGATAGGCATCTTACCTTTGAATTTCCCTTTGCCCTTGTGAAATCTTCTAGCAAGCAATGCTTCCAATTGTTCCACATCTTCCTCATCAGTGCTGCTGTCACTAGATACATTCTTCATTTTTCTTCCTTTCTTTGATTTTACCTGTTTGACATCTTTTAGTGATAACTTTTCCTTAAAAGCAGATTCAACATTTTCAGGTTTGTAGTTGTCAAAGTTAGATAACTCAAATGTTGTGAGTCTACCTATTATACCTTCAAAGCTTAGATTATTTCCTGGTATGCATCTTAGTTCTTGTATTGCTGATACTCTAATAGCATAGATAGGGAGCAAGGTTCTTAAAAACTTACTATTAACAGTATCCTCATCCAGTTGACCATTCATGCATCTTATTGCACTTACCACTTCCTTTATTCTTGCACCATACTGAGCAGCATTCTCATTTTCCTCCATTTTCATGTCATCAAACTTTCCTCTGAGACTTTCTCTTTTTGCTCTTTGTACATTTTGATCTCCTCCATAGATGTCTGATAGTGCTTTCCACATTTTGAATGCAGTGTCACATCCTTTGATATCATCAAATTCAGCATAGTTGAGTGCAGATGCAATTTCTAGCATTGTCTGATTGTGTTCTTGTTTGTTTTTCATGTCTTCTGCAGTAGGAGCACCTGTTGGATCTACATGTTCAGTGACAATTGAATTTTTGGCATAATCTCCTATGGATCCAAGATGTAGCTTCATCAAACTTTTCCATGCAACAAAGTTGTCTTTGTTGAGCTTGGGAACTTCTCTTTTTGGCATTTTGATCTTTTCTGCTAGTAGTCCCTTTAAACTGAATCAGTAATCAGGGTCTGATACCAATTGTTAGAATTCTTTAGAATAAATGAGAGGGGGGGGGGGGGGGGGTGAATCAGTTATTCAAGGTCCAAATGCCCTATTAATACCTTTTTACTACTTTTAATGAATCCATACCCTTTTTATCTGTTCAAACTTAAATCAATCATATAACTAAGTTATAGTAAATCAACATGCAAAGATAAAACATTCAAGATCAACTCATGACACAATGATTTATGTAAAAACCCAATTTGGGAAAAACCACCAATAACATGCTACTTGATTCTCACTCTTCTGAAGTGATGCCCTGTTAAAAGCTTGCCCTATTAAAGGCTTACAACACACTATTAAATGTGACCTTGTTAGAGGATTTCACCAAACTATTAGGAATGGGCTTGGTTAAAGGTCTTTAGAACATTCACTTGGAATGTCACCCTATTAAAGGATTTTTCTAATGGCTGTTAAACCAAACTAAGTCCATAGGATTTAGACTTACAGTTACAATTGCTAGAAAGTAACAATAATGATTTTTCGATCTGATATAACTTACAAGATGCTTTGCAGATTTCAGATCACACTTTCAGTTCAATCCTTATGCTTGGCTTTAATCTCTTTAGCTCTGACTGCTTGTCTTCCTCTCAAGCTTCATCTCCTTGAGTCTTCTAACTCATTCTACCAATGCAATCATCTTTTTGGTCATCTATACAAATAGAATTTTTGCGCTATCTTCTCCTAGGCACATTCTTTAGCATTTCATGCTTTTATGCTTGACCACTGTCTCCTTTCCTTCTATCCCCTCTTGCTCTCTCTTTCTCTTATTAAGTTATGTCTTCTTATATATAAGTCTGATTTTCCTTTACCGCTCAATTCTCCCTCTTCAATTTTAGGGTTTCAAAATTGATTAGGTAGGATACAATGTATCTATCCCATATCTTGTTTTCTTCTTGAAACTTTGCCAGTTGTATCTTAAAAATGTTCTACATGGTATTCTGTGCCACCAACTCATCATTCTTATCTTCCTTTTAATTCACAGATTTCTAGATAACAACCTTGTCGGCTTAGATCTTGTGAATCTTTGATTTCCTAAATAATGTAGCAACTCGACATTATTGAGTTACTGGTGCTCGACACCTCTGTGTTACTCGGCACCTATACCAGCTAGAAAAGTGGACAAAACTAGTAAGCTAGAAATATATAAATTTACCAAAAAAATTTAAGCTAATTGCATTCCGCTAGGGTAGAAACAATAAGAAGTAGACTAAAAAAAAGTACTTTAAGGTTTCTGAGAAAAATTAGAAAATCTATATATCACCACATAAAAGGGAGAAGGGTATTTTAGATAATGCAAAGTTGCCAACACAAAAAGGTAGTATGACAACTCCGCCACCAGATAAGGTAAAGGAAATTAATTGCTATAATTGCTTTGATAATCTACTTGACAATTCACTATTTAAGAGGTATAGCCTATTGTTTCTTTTAGGTACATTATGTTTATGCTTTTCTTTCATGGATATAGATCTTGAGCTATGGTACATGAGTTAGTTCTGGAGCGTTCATTTGAGAGATGATTTAGCATTGGTTATCTCCTTGAGCATATGTTGTTATGCTGGTAGTGGGCATATTCCTTGAATTAGGAATGGTTATTCCTTGGTTTAGGAATAGTTTATGAGTTTGATCTTCTCGTGAGAGGCTTACATCCATGATTATCTATATGATATGATTTGGGTGTTGTTGTGGCTTATTGGTTGGGGTTATATGGAGAAGATCATACTTGTCACAATTTACATCTAGATGTGTGTGTAGAAGGACATGATACAAGTTATGATTTGCATGGTTTCTATTTGGGTCTTGGTTATCTTCCTAGATGTTTAGTTTCACTTACATTGGATTTGAGATTGTTTGGAGATTATAATCACTAGTTTGTGTGTTGAAAATTGGCTATAGGTAGTGATGTAATTGTTTTCATTAATGGCAACACATGATGTATATATTGTAGAAAGCCTCAGAAATAAAGGTACTTAGCTTTTGGTACTTAAAAAATTGTCTAAGTATGAAAGTGGTTTACAACAGTGTATTGTTTTATATGTAAAATGTTTTTGACATCATATTATGACTAGTGAAGTTTGATGGAGACAATATACATGTTGATGATGATGTGTATAACCTCAAAAATTAGTACAGACAATACGTAAGAGAGATATGTAAGATCTATCAATATAACTGTGTACATAACAACATAATTAAAGGTAAAAGGAATTATTTTGTTTACAAAAGAATTACTTGATCAATTAGAGCTGACATCCTAGATGTTAACTCTAAGATGGAAATTTTTATTGTGGTCTTAGCTGACTTAGCATAAATTTGTGAAAAGGCATGGTATTTATGCAAAGGAAATCTTGCAAGGTTAAGTACGCTTTTTGATGTGCATTTTTGTATTGAAAGTGATATATGAACTTGTTGTGTAGCGATGTATGCAAAGTTTTTTGAGAACTTATTTTTGTGATCCGAGATTGAGCTAAGGTTAGACATCAGCCACAAAGAAGTGAAAACATCTATACTTTTGTATTTGAGGAACTTAAAGTTCAGTTACTTGTTTGGGCATTAAGCTCTTCTTGTAATTGAAAGTGCATGTTTGGGTAGTGAGCTCTTCTTGCATTAATTTGTAATACAACTCCTAACAGGGTTGGAATCTCCTAACAGGGATTCAAAGTTTCCTAACAGGGACTAACATGTACCGAATGAGTTTATAGATTCCTAATAGGGTCCATCCTCTAATAAGAAACATTTATATTAGTACATCATCTAGTGGGTATCATCCCCACTATTGTTTTCCCTTAGCCAAGATTTCCCTAGTTAACAAAATATAGTGTTATGAGTTCTCTCTGTGCATGGTTACTTTTACTATTCAGCATTACTTGTTTAATTTTTTATGTATGGTTCAAAGTAATAATAATATCTAGTTGGTAACAGTAGAATACTAATTCACCTCCACCCCCACCCCCCAACTTAGTATTGCCTATTTCTAACATTGTGTTCATGTATGTCATGTGAGAGATGACATGGTACTTTAATTTTCTCTTTCCATTGGAGAACTTGGGAGGGTGTTGGATATTTTTTATGAGATTTATTCTTGTAGCTTATTGGTTTATATTTTGTGGATGTCCTTGATACTACATGGATTCACTTCTATGAGATGTTGTGAGTAGATTGGTTATGGATTTGACATTATCTTTTTTAATGGGAGCTTCTAAGTATATATGTCTCATGCATTTCTCTTGAGGCTTGCAATTTTAGGTTACAAATTGGATATGTTAATGATGTGAGATTCACTTGGTGTACCTTTGGAGTAATGGGTAGTTGGATGGGTTGGCGTTTGTTCTGAGTGTTATTTAAGCCATGGATTTTGACAAATATAGATACATTTTATTACCTTTGGATCAGGTGTTTGTGCTTGGCATTTCAATTGGTACAAGATTTTATGATCTTCTAATTTGACAAGTTGGGTGGCTTTCTCTTTAAATGGATTCTATGTATGTCCTGTGGAAGTGGCATAATAGAAGGTGGGATCATTTCTGTTTGAGATGCTAGATACTTTGATTTTGTTATGGGTACTAGGATGGAGCACTTGATGTACTTTGATCCATGATGGTGGATGTGATAGGAGGGATTATCCTTGTTCATTCATGTGGCTACACATTGACCCTAAGCAATGTATACAAAAAGTGGGAGATTGTTGAGATTATGTGTGTTGCACATATTTCATAATATTGTTGTATAGTATTATTTTATTTTACTATGTAATGGTGCACCTAGGAGACATGCAACATGTAAATATTCCCATATGATATACTTGATGGGTTGTATTGTAACATTGTGCTAATATTTGATATAATTATTTAATATTGGGAAAAATAATTAAATGTCCAATATTAAATGTGGGGTCAATGGGCTAGGTAGCATATGGCTTATGTAATACCACTTGGTGGTTTTGTGGGACTTGCTACTATATAAGCAACCACAAGGGTAGTTGTAGTGATAAGACAAAAGGGGAAAAGGCAAGAGTTGAGTGAGACAAGGATTGATAGGTTACCCAAGGGAGCATTTGTCAAGGTTAGAATCATGGCATGGGATGTCTGGATTCATGCTTGTTTCATAGATTGCTTGTTTGTGGCTATGGATTTGAAGGCTTCCATGGTTGTATTTCAATGGTCTTTTTGTTGAATAATACATGGTTATGGATGCTTTTGGAGGACCCATTTTTTCCTCAACGAGAGTTTCCTAGGGTATATCTTGTGTCATAACTTGTTGTGGGTATGTTGTTTATTCTCTTGCATGGGGATTTCAATTGCATATTTATTTCAAATTTATAATGGGTTATGTGGAAATAGTTATATATTTTGGTTGTAAGTTTAATTGCACTTTATGGTTGTGACTGATGAAAATTGCATGGAGGAAGTTGTACCTAGATTGATGTTTGTTTACACTTTGGGATAAGAGATAATTTTTATAGATAATAGTCCACCAATATAACTAAGAAGAGGGGGGGGGGGGGGGGAGGGCGGGGCGCGGTGGGGGTGAATTAGTTATCCAATTAAAACATTTATCAACCTTAATTATTCTTAATCATTCAATCAAAGTAAACAACAACCATAATAAGATGCACATACACAATTATACTAGATATGTTAACTAGGGAAACCCTTGATCAGAGGGAAAACCCTGGTGGGGATGGTACCCACAAGATGATGTCCTAATATAAATATTGCTTGTTAGAGGATAGACCTTGTTAGAAGTCTGTTACAAAATTTAGTATATATGAGTCCCTGTTAGGAGACTTTGAATCCTTGGTAGGAGATTCCAACCCTGTTAGGAGTTGTAGGAAGTAGAAGGACCCACTATTCAAACAACTTCTGGGGCAAGAACATTGAATTTCATTGTACAACTGATCTCTCAACTATTCCTTGCAGAATAATTGGTTGTATTGTGCTTTATTCCCTTTCCTTTGTCCTGTCAATGACCAGATCATGAAGCTTAGATCCAAATATCAAACTTCAGATCTCTAAATAAAACCTCAACAATGAAGTTTTCTCCAACTTCACTCTGCTCTTCTTATCTACTTACTTCTCCTCTACTCCCCTCTTCATGCTTTCTTTCTGCTCTTCAACTTTTATTATTAACAAAGAAAAATGTCCTTCCTTTATACTGAATACACAAAACAATTCCCTGAGTTAGCTAACACACCTTTTTAATTTAATTATTTAGGACCTCATTAAGAACATGCTTCACTTAGTGATAAAATTGAACTATCACCTTGTATCTTGAATAAATTTTTGCATGTGTGACATTATGATGAGTGAGCTTAGCCACATCATCTCCAACATGTCTTCTATGCATCTTTGACCTTGCTTCTCAGAATAACAATTTTTCTTAGAGATATATGAAGTTTACCAAAACATGCTTCTGTAGACTCTATCTCAGAACAATCTTCACTAAAACTTGCATAACTTATTCTAGACTTAATACCTTTTTCTTTTGAGGTTAGTTGTATATACTAAACACTTAGTAGTGTCTCGCATTAACCTCACTAGTGAACATACACAATCATCTGACTGTACCAACTTGATCATTACTGCTATTCTTCTGTCAGATAGCATAAAAAATTGTTATGTTGACATCAATGACAAACACAATCATGAATGTAACATATCATCATGATAATGATCTAATCATGTTTCTACAATACTCCCCCATAGGAATATCATCAACATTCATGCTTCCAACAATCTCCCCCTTTGGCATTGATGGCAACATAGATGAAAAACATCTAGTTCCAAGAATACCAACTGTTAGAGACAATTATCCTTTCTTTTCAAATCTTATTCATCAATAATTCTCCCCCATTGATATACCTCAATGTGCTCTATATATATTAAAAAAAACATGTTGTATCTCTTCCCCATTGACATCAATGTCAAAGGTTTCAACAACCATTATCACTGTATCTTGTGAATCTTTGCAACAACTATCTCTAATCTACTCAAGTGTCCAAAGACACTGTTCAAAACAACATTTGTGAAGAGTCCCAGAGGAATTTATCCATCATAGATACTCCCCCATACAGGAAGCATCAACATTTAGTCCATACAAACAATAGTGCACTGTACCTCTTGATTGATGCACTCTTGTATTATCTACTACGATGTAGGTAGAGTTATAACCACTAGCATACCTCTTAAATACTCAAAAGTCTCTTTGGGGAGAGGCTTAGTAAAAATATCTGCAATCTGCTCTTTGTTGCTTACATATTCCAATTTGATTTCCTTTTCTACAAATTTTTCTCTCAACATGTGATACTTAATAGAAATGTGCTTAGTCTTAGAATGAAACACTGGATTCTCAGACATATTTACTGTACTAGTGTTGTTATCATAATGTATGACAACATGTTTACTGAATTCTATTCTTATATCCTTCAACATCTATTTCATCCAAACAACTTGATTACAATTATTTGTTGTTACAACGTATTCTGCCTCTATTGTACTCTATGAGGTACAATCCTACTTCTTACTCAACCAAGAAACTAATCTTCCCTGAAGAAATAATGCTCCACCACTAGTGCTCTTTCTGTCATCCATATTGCTTGCCTAATCAGCATCAATATAAGCCTATAGAGTGAAATCATTAGATTTTTCATACCATAATCCAAATTCTGGTGTTCCTTTCAAATATCTAAATATCCTTTTAGCTACTGCATAATGTGCTTCTCTAGGGTTAGCTTGAAATCTTGCAACAATTCTAACTATATTTTTTATATCTAGCCTTGTGTGAGTTAGATATTGCAATCCTCCTATCATAGATCTGTACTTCTTCTAAACAATAGATGTCTCATCCTTTGTAGATAACTTATGTCTAGTTATCATAGGTGTTCCAACTGGTTTAAATGTTTCCAAACGAAACCTTTTTAACAAATCTTTCAAGTACTTAGTCTGAGAAATAAATATTCCTTCTTTATCCTGCACAATCTGTAATCCTAGGAAATATTTCATTTCCCCTAGCATGCTCATTTCAAATTCGTTTTTCATTTCTTTTGCAAACTTGTCACTTTCATCACCATCTCCTCCAAATATGATGTCATCAACAAATATTACCAAAATTAACAATCCATTATCTATTTCTTTCAAGTATATATTAATATTTGTCATACCTTTGCTAAATCCAAGTTTTGTTAAATGCTTGTCCAACCTTGCATACTAGGTTTTAGGTGCTTGTTTCAAGCCATACAATTCTGTCTTTAATTTGCATACCATGTCTTTATCATCTGTTAAATGAAAACATGTAGGCTATTCAATCTATACCTCTTCTTCAAGTTCTCCATTTAGAAATGCTGACTTGACATCCATCTGATACACTTTGAATTTCTTATGTGCTACATAGGCTAAGAATAACCTTACTACAATTCTTGCCACAGGAGCATAGGTTTCTTCATAGTCAAGTCCTTGTTGTTGTGAGTAACCTTTACATACCAATCTTGCTTTTTTCCTTACAAATTCACCTTGTTTATTCATCTTGTTCCTAAATACCCATTTTGTTCCTATCACATTCTTGTCTGCTAGTCTAGGGACCAATTCCCATGTCTCATTCTTCACTATCTAATCCAACTCTTCTTTCATAGCTTGCTTCCAAAAGTCATCTTTGCATGCCTCATCTACATTCTTTGGTTTTACTTGAGATATCAAACATAGTTCTTCATTGATTCTACTTCTTGTCATTACACCTTTGTCTTTTTTGTTGATGATTTGCTTTGGTGGATGATTCTTTGTCATATTCTTACCAGAAGTAGGAGTTGTTATATCAACTCTTAGCTCTATTCTATGTTCTGAGATTTGTTCCTACCTTAGCTCACCTTCATTCTACAAATAATTGTTAGTTTCAAGGAATAATTCATCATTCCTTGGATTAGTAACAACAATATTCTCATCATCAAAATTGTAATCAAGTATTCTTTCCTATATCCTGAATTTTTTATCAACTCTTACACTTGTACTTTCAACAATAGTCTTCGTTCTCTAATTATAACATCTATAAGCTCTTCTTTTCAATGAATAACCAATAAATATGCCTTCATCACTTCTAGCATCGAATTGACCAACATCATCATCTCTTTTGATATAACATTTACTACCAAATTTTTTGAAATACTTAATTGTATGTGAGTGACCAAACCATAGTTCATAAGGAGTCTTGTTTGTGTCTTTCCTAACTTGCACTATGTTCATAGTGTAAACTATTGTATTCATAGCTTCTCTCCAAACATCTTGGATACATCATTCTCATCTAACATAGCTCTTCCTACTTCTATTACTGACCTATTTCTTCTCTCTGCAATACCATTTTGTTCAAGGGTCTTCAACTCAACTCTTTCTTCTGCTCTAGGATTAGATCTTTTCTCTTCAATCTGATTCCCATTCTACAAATCATTTCTAATGATAACTTCCAAATTTTCATGGTTAGCCTTTGGATCAACAATAGTTACCAAAGTTATCTCTTCTAATACTTCCACTAATTCAGGTTCATTATCTTTATCATCACAATCATTCAAGAATCTTTCCATACTTGCTTTAAATTCTTCATCTTCATAAGAAAGTGAACTCTTTTGATTTTTCCTTATTCTATTAGGGCATGATTAAAAATTACCAAACTCATTACATGTTCAATAAGAAAAAATTTCCATACCTTCTTGTTCTCTTTTTATAAGTAGATCAATACCTTTCTTGATCTTCATGTCTTCTTCAAATCTGGATCTGTCTTTACTTGTGCTTCTATCTAGAAATTCAATGCTCAATACTGTACACAATTCTGATCTCTCACCAAGAATCTCCATCTTATGGGTGTTGAAATTTCCTCCATTTGACTTAGGACTAATCATTCTCACCACTAATCTCCCAAAGCTGTTAATCTTATCCTTCAAGGACCTGACACTCTAATACCAATTGTTAGAGATAATAGTCCACCAATATAACTGAGAGCGCGGGGTGTGAATGAGTTATCCAATTAAAACATTTATCAATCTTAAATATTCTTAACCATTCAATCAAAGTAGAAAACAACCATAATAAGATGCACATACATAATTACACTAGATATGTTAACTAGGGAAACCCTTGATCAGAGGAAAAACCTCGGTGGGGATGGTACCCACACAATGATGTACTAATATAAATATTCCTTGTTAGAGGATAGACTTTTTTAGAAGTCTATTACAACATTAGTACATATGAGTACCTATTAGGAGAATTTGAATCCCTGTTAGGAGATTCCAACCCTATTAGGCGTTGTGTCAACTCTATTAGGAGTTGTATGAAGCAGAAGGACCCATTGTCCAAACAACTTTTGGGGCAAGACTATTGAACTTCACTATCCAAATAATCTCTCAACTATTCCTTGTAGAATAATTGTTTGTACTATGCTTTATCCTCCTTCCTTTTTCTTGTCAACCAGACCAATCACTGTCAGACCTTGTAGACTAGGTCACAAACCTTGGATCCAAATATCAAACTTTAGATCTCCAAATAAAACCTTGGCAATGAAGTTTTCTCCAACCTCACTCTGCTCTTCTTATCTACTTACTTCTTCTCTATTCCCCTCTTTGTGCTTTCTTTCTACTCTTCAAATTCAATGATTAACAAAGGAAAACATCCTTCCTTTATACTGAGTCCACAAAACAATTCCCTGAGTTGGCTAACACACCTTCTCAATTTAATTATTTAGGACCTCATTAAGAATATTCTTCACTTAGCAATAACATTAAACTGTCACCTTTATCTTGAATTTTTTTTTTACGTGTGACATTATGACAAGCGAGCTTAGCCATATCATCTACAACATGACTTATACACATCTTTAACCTTGCTTCTCAGAATAACAATTCTTCTTAGAGATATAACAAGTTTACCAAAACATGGTTGTGTAAACTCTATCTCAGAACAATCTTCACTAAAACTTTCATAACTTCTTCTAGAATTAATATCTTTTGCATCCAAGGTTAGATGCATATACCAGACACTTAGTAGTATCTCTCATTAACCTCACTAATGAACATACTCAACGATCTAACTGTACCAACTTGATCTTTAGCACTATTCTTCTGTTGGATACCACAAAAGATTGCTATGTTGACATCAATGACAAACACAATAATGAATGTAACACATCATCATGATATTGATTAAATCATGTTTCTAAAATACTCCCCCATAGTAATATCATCAACATTCATGCTTCTAACAGTAACAAAGACAAAGATTATTGAGTATACAACTAAATTATTAAAAGAAAAATTCGATGATGAAAGTGAGAAATGGGGAACAATATAAGAAAGAATGGCAGAAGCACAAGAATTACTATCATCTAATGCAATAAAGAAATCTATTGAGAGAGTATTAAAGAATATTCTCAAGTAGATAGGAATGATACAAGAGGAATATGTAGAAACAAAGTAGACTGTAACAAAGATGAGAGCAGTAGGTTAGAATAACATATTGTTAGTGCAACCTTTATCAATTGCACCAAGTAGACCACTATTAATGGTACCTACTCCAGTAGCACCTACTAGGGCTATTTTTACAACAAATGAAGTTCAATTATAAAAAGAGGAGGATGTAAAAATGACAAGTGAGATAAGTACATTGACTATGTCAAGAAGATCTACAAGGACAATTTCATCAGTGGCACTTGCACCAGTTAAGAAAGAAAAAGAGGAAGAGAAAAAGGAAGAGGTAACCCTTAAAAGATCTAAGAGGATTAAGGACATAGCCACTAGTCTAGGACCCAACAAGAAACCAAAAGTATTAATGATCTATGAAGGAAAGAAGGCTACAATAGAGAAGGAAAGTACACCAAGACAAATGAGAGGATAGATCTCTTAGCTACAACCACAACCATAGTCACAAGAAGAAGAGAGAAATGAAAAGAGTTACAAAATTGAAATTGGTCGAATGAATCAAATGATAATCAAGGAGGGTTTGAATAAACTAATAAGTACTATGATATTTATGACCCCTTGCAAAAGAGATAATTTGGAAATGCATCAATAAGGTATATGATAGATTTAAAGAAGTCATTTTTACATGTTTCGTTGAATATTCCAAAATACTTATATACAAAGTAATTGGAAAGAAACCTAGAGCACATGAAGAGGATAATAAAATAAGAGAGAATGAAATAATGAAGCTCTATGAAACTAGAAATGGTGAGGAGAAAGAAGAAATCCTAAATAAAATTGAACCATTGTTAAGAAACAAAAGGAGAAAAATTATTGATGGGAGGTGTATATGATGAAGTAATAAAGGACATTGAGGATGCAATAGTAAAGGTGATGATATAATCTGCTCCAATAGTAGCAGTAGAATAAGAACATGATAATTTAGTCATTAACACATGAGATGCACCAAGTGAAGAAGATGACACACCATGGTAATAGGGGGAGCTACTATCATTATTGATACTTGTGAAAACCCCTTTTCTAGTGTTCAAATTAACCCCTCTATAGAACATAAGAAAGTAGTTGTAAAAGTTGATAAAATAGTTACCAATTTGGAGACAATCTACATTGAAGACTATACCATCTTAGAGGATGAAGAGGAGAATAAGAGAAAATATGATTCTAATGCTGTGCTCTATTTGATTACAGTACAAATTGGTCAAATATTGTTGTCAAAACTATGAAAATAACCATATCTTTAAAGAAGATAAAAAAGAGAAGAAGAAATGAAAGCAATAGTGAAGACAATGAAAGTAGAAGAGAAGAAATAAAAAGAAAAGGAAGGCCGAGTGCCAAAATAGAAAGATCAGGTGGATGTTCATCCATCACAACCACCACACCAATAAGAACCTACAATTTTAGTTGAAGAAAGACAAGTAAGATTTGTGAAAACACTTGTTAAGGTAGTAAAGACAAAACAAGATAGTACTTCAAGATCCCCTCTTGAAGTACTAATCACTGGATTGCCACAAGATGTTACCAGATGTTTAATGGTGACATGGAGTTATAGAAGTATCTAAAACTAACATTATTTTCACTTAATATGGTTAGAGATTAATCTAGAAAGATGAGAAAGAGTGCCTTGCTAGAAAAAATGACAAAGAAGATGCAAGGCATGACAAAAATACAAGTGGATGACCCAGATATAGAGAAAAGAGTAGAGAAGACAATGACAAAATTTAATGGAAAATTTTCTACATTGGTTGAAGCTGCAGCAAAAAAATATAATGCCACACATGATGCTAATCTATTTAGCACTCTTTGCAACATGATCATAAGTGACTTATCACTTCTTGATACTTTTGTCAAGGAATTGAGGAAATGTATTCAAGAAGGAAAGTACTTATTACTGGAAACCTACAATTGAAACAATTTTTGTTTTGTCATTCATGTCAAATCTATGGATGAGACATATTGCTACCTAATCTAAATGTCAAATCTAGTTGATTGATGGAGAGGATTTGAGAGTTACTCATAACTATAGCACCTAGAGGAAAAGTTGAAGTTATGAAAAGGAAGTTACAATGGACATTTGATTAGATAGACTTTGATAAAGAAAAGTAAATTTTTATGTCAAGAAAGCTAAGCCAAGTTGAGCAAAAGAGTAAAATACTAAGGAATGTCGAGTAATTCTAGTATCAACTGAGCCACAGTTAGTGCCAAGAAAATCTAGTATTGACTAAGCATTAGCATTGTCCGATTAAGTTAGTTGATGTTGAGCTAGAAAACTTAAACAATGATCAAATATTTTAGAATTGATAGAATGTCAGAATTCAGTGATTGTCAAGTGACAGTAAAAGATCAAATTCAAATAAATCATAAAATCAAGCTGACTCAATTGATTTCTTGGGAGATATAAAATGTCTTTAACATTAGATTGATGAGTTGGATCATTAAATTCAAGGTGGTGATTAGGTAAAGACCTAACAGAAGGATTCTAGAGAAGTTTCTAGAGGATGATCAAGAAGATGTATGGATACATTGAATCAAGTTGAATCTAATCATAAACCCTAAGATCTACGGTGGATGTAGAAAATGGTAAAGAAAAAATTTCCTATTTAAGGTGATACAAAACCAAACATTTGGTGCCCAATCCAGCCCCAACTAGTGTGTGTGAGTTTGTATGCAAAGGAATTCATACAGAGTAAGATTGATTAGAAACACACAAGTGAGTGGATGTGAAACTAAAAGAGAAAGCTTGCAGATGTTGTTGTTGATAAGTAAATTTGAGAAGAAGGCTTAAGTGTTGATGAGAAGAATGGATTGATTGTTTAAAGGGTGTCCAAGAAGATCAAGATTAGATATGAAAATGAAAATCTTATTAGTGAACCAACATAAGGACCAAACAAAGACCTGAACTAGAAAAAGTGAGTTGTAATCACACAGATCAAAACCTACTATTTTCTTTCTTATTATTGTAAACAATTTGTATTGAAATCATTTTAATAGAGGTTGACCTAACAGTCATTTGAAGACTTAACAGTCTATGTAAATCCTTTAACTAGGTGACATTCGAAATGAACTGATCAAAGTCCTCTTACAAGGCCACTCCTAACAAGGTGATTAAATCCTCTAGCAAAGTTACATTTAACAGCATGTATTGTAACCTTTAATAGGGTTTTCTCCTAACAAAGCTCACTTCAAAATAGTGAAAAAGAGTGACATGTTGCTGGTGATTTTTCCCAAATTGGATTTCCACATAAAATCCTAGTGTCAAACTATGATGAATGTCTTATGAATTTTTTACATGTGATAATGTTTTATTTATGCAATACAAGTGAAGTTTATGACAATTTTACAGTAGAGACCAAGCATCAACAGGATAAGAAGGATCAACAGAGCATTGATGTGCTTAATGTTTAATTGTTCAAGTGGTACATATAGACCCTGAGTAACTGATTCATCCCCTCTCTTAGTTATTCTAAACATTTCTAACACTTATATAAAAAATTTACTTTATCTTTTGAGTACACAAAAGACATTAAAGGAGAGATCAGAGAAAAGGAAGCTGAATTGAAAAGCATTGTTGATGAATTACATAATTCAAATGCACATCTAACATATTTGAAAGCGAGAATCATTCATGTGTATGATGAGATAAAGTTACTTGAGTTGAGGAAGGAAAGAACCATAAAGAAATTTTCATTGCTAAGGTAACATTGTTGCCAGACTTTTCCATATCTTTTAAGCTCCTGGCTTGGTCAATATTCAATAGTTAAAGTGTCTAAGTCCATGTCTAGGTAGCCCCTAGGTGGCTCTCTTCTCATTAAGCACCATAAGTTTTCCCCTTTGCATTTTTTCTTGAATTTCTCTACTCTATTGCCTCTCTACACCTCTATGTAGGATTCTTGCAATTCACATGCATCGTACTAGTCTTAGGTGATCTAGCTTTGGTGTGTTTCTATTTGAGAATCTTCTTGATGAGAAGGAAGTTGTTACTTTGGTTCTAAAATATTTGTCTATCTAAAAGCAAGTATTCCTTCCAGATTACAACCTTTCTATTTCTTTCTCATCTTTAGTGAACTTGATCAAAATGAATTCTAAATATCAGAGCAATGGAGGCATCTCTAGGTGTATTTCTAGTTTGAACAATAATGGAATGATCATTAAAGCCAAAAGATAAAGTCATGGAACTCTTAGATTGAAGATGTGAAGTTAAAATCTCACTCCGTACATCAAGGAAGAGTTGTATCTATTCGAATGATTCCCCCATTGGAAGCAAAAAAATTCAAATATCTTTTTGATGTATAAGGAGAAAAATGGGAGCCATTGATCTAATGTTTTAAAAGATGAGAATCTATGGTCAAAAAATCATTTAAAAGCCCAAAAAGGAAAAATAAGTAAGTGATAGAAAATTTGCTAAGTATTGAATATTTTGGAAAGACTCTATTGCCATGTTACTTTTCTAACCAGGGAGCATCCATGAAGCTTTCCTTCTAGAGTTTATCAAAGGTGATAGATTTTGAAGCAATATGTGGGAATATTTTACGGTGATGCCAACTTAATGCCTATGGTGAAGTAGTTTGTAAAGTTTGAGCCTGATACAAAGGAAGGCTCTATTGAAGTGTGTAAGGAAAATAATTTATTTCATGGCTTCTCCAAGTTAGCTGAGAAGGTAGAGATAAATCCTTGTGTGGAAAAGAGAGTAGCAAAGTATTTCCAACACCAAAGAAGAAGTCTACACGTTGCACCCCTAGATAAAGAGAAATCCATGGTAATTATAGGCTTGCAAAAAAGTAAGATAATTATCTACATCTCAATGCTTAATAAGTTATTAAGTGCATGCTCATGTTCCAAATTTTGTAAGTAATGAGTTATCCTTCATAAAGGTTAAAATATGAAGGGAATCAGAAAAGAAATAGTCTTGCTACTCTAGGAGATTGAAATATTTTTCATATGTTCAGTTTTTAAAGACATCATATGGGTAGGCATAATATCATTTTAAGAGCCACTAATCTACTTTATTAAATGCAAGTTTGACCATTATACCATTATGTGGCACCAAAGTTAAAATTCTCGAGTCTATATGATTGAATTTTTGCCAAATGAATTTCCTCATCTTGCAATGGCCATTTTCTACAAATTTTTTAAGTGTTTGATCTTTTCATGTGAAATATATTCTAAATATAGTTAGAATAGTTGAGTATGATAATCTAGTTGGACTGGAGAGTAAAATGAAGAAGTACATGAATACATCCCTCAAATTCTTTGATTTAGGTAATCTACAAAGAAGATTGAACACCCAAACTATTCATCCGATTACATAGAGGTTGAAGGAGAGAGCATTAGTCGAATCCACCAAATTTTTGATGGCTATTCAAGTGCTAAAGTTAGTGAGAGAATGTATCTAGAGGTACAACCTAGAGACAAAGCAAATCTTGTTCCTTGATCATTCTAGTCTGCTTTTAGTAAACAAGGAGTTGATGCAGTCTAGCTTTGGAATTCCAATAAGTTAAGAGTATTGTGACATAGATTTTGTTTCTTCTACATGAATGTTTAATGAGAAGAAAACTCATAGGAGAGGAGATATGTAAAGTAGACTCCTTGAGAAAAAAAGATAAAAATGTTGAGAACTCTCTTTGGCACTAATCTAAAAAAGGAAATTGTGGACATCTTGGCTCTATTGCTGAGATTGGAAGGAAAAGAAGATATCTTAGATTTTGTAGAACACCACTTCTTCTTGGTTTAAGCCATTTGTGCTGATAGACAATATATTGATTGGGCTCATATAATTTGTGATGAGCTTTCTTTATGGCTAAGTTCGGTAAAGAAATTCAAGAATTTTTTTATGTCTTCTTATCCAGTTCATTCCTTAGCTATGCATCATCTCTGACCTAGTTTGTGTATTGAAGATTTTGATGACAATACCAAGGTATATGAATTCTATCCACATCTATATTTGGGAAATATATTTGAGGAGTATTTAAGGGTGAACAATGCCTTCACCATGAGGTTAAGCCAATAATTGCAATGGTGCCTTGAGCAACAATCTTCACCAGAAGCTATATTAGTAGTAACCCAATTCAGATGTTGTTTCATTCAATTTCCATATTTTTCATACATTAGGATTGGTGCATTCGATGGTTTCCCAAAGAAACTCCCCAAATACCCAGAGGATAAAGTAGTTCTAGTTGAATTTTGTAGAAAAATATTAGAAGTTAACACTTTATGCTCTAATGTGAAGAAGATAGTTGGAATCCCTTTTCCAAATGTGGTAGGACCTTATTCCTATGCCTCTAGGTTTGATGCCCAAAATTTAGTCAAGGCCTTTGAGAATATAATTAAATCAATAATCTATTAAGTTATAAGGCCCCAGCATGATCCGATTAGTTATGTGAAAGATCATCTTAAGGTTAGCTAGGCTCATAGGCATGTTCCAGATATTGAAGACTTTTGGACCAATTGCCACAATGAGTACCAAATAAGAGAAAGGTATTGGTCTAGATTGATAGTAGATGAAAATAAATTGTATAACAAAAATGTTAATGTTACTAACATTATAGATGATGACTCCTATATGAGGTCTTCTACCTATGATAAGATTAAGGAAACTTCGACCATAGTGTCAATTTTGCTTGAAGGTGTTATTATTGATACAATGGGATTTCTAATGGATGGTATCATCAAGAGGACAAAAAAATGGGTAGAAATAAAAAAAGAAGGAAAAAGAGAACTGGAGCCATGAGTTCAACCATTGGTGTAGCATCTAGAGCTTCTTAGTCATCATCAATGGCTACTTCCACTAGAGCTTCTTAGTCATCATCAATGGCTACTTCCACTACTATGGCAACATCAACATTAGTTGGACCAACATAGTCTATTGGTAGAGGAGGAGACCAACCTCCTAAAAAGAACATTCATGTCCCTCCAACCTACAGAGGAGTTTCTTTGTCTTATACTAGAAAAGTGAGAGATAAGGATGCAAAGAAAGATAAAGAAAAAGAGGAGAAGAACCAAGACCAATCAACATTCAAGGATTCCTCCCTTGTACTAGACATCTATTAGAAGATATAGTCCACTGATATAACTAAGGGGGTGGGGGGTGAATTAGTTATCCAACTATTATCACAATCATTAACCTTAAACAAAAAACAAAATTAACCATGTGAGTGATATAAACTAAAACCACAACAAGATACTCATACACAATTAACACTAGATATGTTAACTAGGGAAACCCTTGATCAGAGGGAAAACCCCAATGGGGATGGTACCCATAAGATGATGTACTAATATAAATATTCCTTGTTAGAGGATAGACCCTATTAGGAGTCTGTTACAACATTTAGTACATATGAGTCTCTGTTAGGAGACTTTGAATCCCTATTAGGAGATTCCAACCCTATTAGTAGTTGTGGAAGACAGTTGGATGCACTGCCCAAACTACTTCAAAATTAAAATCAATGAACCCACTGTCCAAATGATCTCTATATTATTCCTTGTAGAATAATATAATAGAATTATACATCTTCCTTTATCTCTATCTTGTCAACCGAACCTCTACTCCTCCAGGTCTTGTAACCAGATCTCAAACTACATATATAATGATCCCTTGGATCACTTACATGCATTCAGTAAGCATTCTGCTCCTTCTTGACTTGCACACTAATACTTCACATTCCACTTGGTCCTCTCCATTAAGATCACATTACAAATAAGGAAAGATAACTTTCCTTTATACCATATCTTCATAATAATTCCTTGAGTTGGCCTTGAGGCTTTCCCAAATAATTAAAATAAGATAATTAATTAATTCACAATTACAATAGCACTATCAGCTCACAATCTATACAAAACTTCATATGTGTGAAACCAAGTCTTGCGCACACACTAGTGTCACCCCACAATCATCCTCTATCATGTGTCTCTGTGCATCCTTTTCATTACATCTTAGATGAAAGATAGTGATAGATCATCTGAACTCTATTTTCCAATGCTTTATTTCTACACTACTTCTAGTAAATCAAGTGTAACTTCTATACACCATCAAATCAGACTTAGTACTCATAACCACGTCATTAGGAAAACCTCAGGAACATTTCCTCCACTACATATCATCTAAAACTTCCTCAACTTTGCACATCTTAAGATTACTGACTACTATTCTTCCAATCTTTACAAAATTACTACTATGTTGATATCAATGAAAAATATAGTCATGAATGCAACATATCAATAATCTTTAATGCTTAGGATGCTCTCCCAAAGTAGTATCATCAGCATTCATGCTAACAATGTCCTCCTTTGGCATTGATGGCAAGATAGATGAAAAAATCTAAGTTCTAAGAATACCAAACTGTACTCTGCTGCTACTGCTGCTATCTTCTTTTCAAATCCTCTTCATCAATCTGAAATCTTCTAACTATTAGCATGAGTTGTTCATGGTGAACAACTTACAACACTTTCTGGTTGCATATCTTTTGTTGCACAAGCATTTCCTTCTGCACACTAACATATGCTTCTGTACACATATATTCTTTTGTACACTCACATATTCTTCTGCATACTCACATATTCTTCTGCACAGTCACATATTCCTCTACGCACTTACATGAATCTTTCTAAATCTCCCTAAAGAGATAACACTCCCCCATTGACTACTCAACATGTGCTTCTCTTCACATTTTCTCTCCCTTTTTCCTATGAGATGTTTTTTTTTGTGTTACACACATATTCTCTCCCCCATTGACATCAATGTCAAAGGTTTCAATACAAGTAAAAAATACCACTTGTTATAATATACTTTTTCTATCAGCTCAAGTGTTCAAAGACACTATTCAATAGAAAATAACAAATACTAAGAGTCGTCAATGACTCAATACATACCAGATACTCCCCTATTCAGGAAGCATCAACATTCAATCCAATCTAACCATAGTGCTATGTACCACTAGATTGATGCACTCCTTGCATCATCTACTTTGAAATAGGCAGGGGCATAACCCCTAGCATACCTCTTAGGCACTCAAAAGTATCTTTAGGCAAAGGCTTTGTAAAGATATCTACAATCTAATCTTTATTACTTACATATTTCAACCTTATCTCCTTCTCTACTGCCTTCTCTGTCAAAGCATGATAATGGATATGTGTTTTGTCTTAGAATACAATACTAGATTCTTAGACATATGCAATGTACTTGTGTTATCAAAATAAATGATTTCTTTTGTGTCAGCTTTTTCCTTGTTCTAATCATTGTACCTATCATTTTGAAGCACTCTTATGTATCACACTGAGATAAAGTGTCACTTTTGCATTTTGGGGTCATGAACGTTGTTTTGAGATAGTTGTACTTGCACTATTTTCATAAAGCACCATGGGGGGGATAGTTGTTTGCTGTTTTAGGCATTCTCCCTTTGTCAAGTGAGTGTCCCTTCCACAAAATTAGCCCATGCAGAGTCAGTTTGATCGTGCCTTTATGGGTGTTTGTACCTATTCATCTTTCTCCTCGTTCTTGGTTCGTCGACAGGAGACTTTGGCTAACCTTCTCAGTTGCTTGTCATCTCACCCTGTCTGCATTAAGGGGGGGTTATGCTATTATTCTAATACATCCATGGTTTGATGGTTTGATAGTGCAAACTATGTATTCAGTGGTTGATCCTATATACAAGGTGATTGTAGTGGCTGGCTACCTATGCATTTCGGTGAGATGGATCATCTACCATATAGACATGCTCGGTTCGTGCCTTCTTCTTCCATGGAGGTTCTTTAGATCAGCAATTTTCTTTTTGATGGAAGATTTGCGACTTCTTCATGCTTCAGTGATGCTCTTCATGATCACTCCTTTTTCCTGTTTTAGGGGACATTCCCCTAGTTGGAGGCTTCTTCAATTCTTCACTAGGTTTTTACCTCTTTTTGGGGGAGGGTTTTTCCCACGTGGTTTTCTCTCCTTCCGTATTTTTAGAGGTTGCATCTATTGTATTGTTCATGGGTACCTAACATGTCCTTGTTGTCGGGACCCATTCTGCGTTTCTTAGTTTTGTGAGCTTAAGGCATTTCCCTAAGTTGCACTTAAGGGGGCGTGTTAGAGTAAATAATTAATTTATTAATTATTTATTCTATTTACTTAAGCTTACTTAGGTAAATGCATTTCATTAATTAGTTGTAGTCTAGGAGTTAGTTATAAGTTGTTGACAATACGGGAGTTTGTTCTCTCCTAAGTCATACTTATCCTCTCACATTTTTCGAGGACTTTTCACCTTATGTGGATGTATGCTTAGTTGTCACACTTATCTCCTAGCATCTTCTAAGAGATTCCTTGAGGCCTTTATAAGCAGTCTCTCCCTCATTGTATTTCATAACATCATCACATTCTCATTGTAAATACATATTTTCTTGTGTTGCAATATCTTTTTCTCTCTCATGTCCGTTTAAGGTTTTTCCCATGCTCCATGCTCTTCTCTCCTTGGCTTCTCTTTGACAGGTTTTGGCATGCAGGTGATCTTGGGCATCTTCGAAGTTGGATTTCATCAACTCCAACATATATCATTTGGGGAGACAATTGGTTCTTTGGTGCATGTCCTACATCCATCCTTGCTAGATCTTGACTTATTCTCTTCAGTAGAGCTGTAAGGGACAACCTTCAGTATTGACATATGGATAATTGAGCAGTTTTCAGAGACACCATTCATCTTGAGATTTCTTCCTACACATGGGGGTGACATCTCATATGTGGGTGAATGCACAAAGTTGGGTCACAATTTTGGTAAAATCAATTCTGCAGAATGAGACCTCTCCCAAAATGGGTACCCAATTTTAACAAATCGAGTACCCATTATGGTTCAGATACTTGATCCATATTCAAAAATCAGATACCCGATTTGTAAAATGCATATAAACCAATTTTTTGTGCATAATTGATCATTTTAATGGTCATTGTAAATGGGAGCCTAATTTTAGCTTGGAAAAGAGAGCCCATTTTTGGTTTTCAGTTGACCCCCAACTGTTGTTTTTCAATGTGCTAGGTATTTTACTTTATTTTCTGTTATTTTATTTCATTATTTTCAGTTTTACGCTTTATAATTCTATCATTTTTTTTTCACATTTAATAGTTTTGAATATGTAAAATATTACATTTCCATTGTTAATAGTTTTATATTTTGATTATTGTATTTGTTCATTTAAATAGTTTTATATCTATTCATTTAAATCTTTGTTTTGTAGATGTTTATTTAAAATTTATTATTTTAGATGTTTTGATGTATTTAATAAAAGGCAGAGTGATGAATGATTAAATAGATGTTTAGACTATTTAAACATGTAATTACATTGATGTTTTAGATTTTTTTCAATTAAATAACTTAATTGTAAAATTATTTTGCAAACCATATAACAAAAAAAGTAAACATAAATGTAAACCATATAGTTAGACACTAAATTGTAAATACAAATGTAAACCATCATGTTAGCTACCCATATCCATACCCTAACGGTAAACCTAACCAAGTTTGATGAACTCATACCCTAAAATGTTATTTCTAAAACTTAACCATGTAACCCTAATCTTGTAGTTTAAGGTGATGTATATGTATGTTTGAATTGAATGTAAGTTTAATATTTCATGTAGATATATTAATTCTATAAAAAATTGTGAGTTTTGCAGTCTCTCAATTATTCACATATGTTGACATGTATGAATTGATAAATATGAAAAAATAAGCTAGAATTTAGTTTAATTTTTAAATAATAAATAATCAATATTTATGCATTAAAATTAATTCTAAATTCAATATATCAAATAATAGATAATTTAAGTAATTTACCTATATATCAAATGTTCAAGTGATTAAATCATAATGGGAAACAACCTGTATAAAATCTTAATACTAATCGTGACATAGACCTAAACCATTATCCTAAGCCTAATTCTATTAAAAATCATAACTTCAACCATAAAACTAACTATATTCCTAAGTCTAATCGAGCAACCTAACCATAACTATACAATAATTTAATTTAAAACTAAGTATTTAATGTGCTCCCTTACCTTAAAACCATAATTTTAACTATAAACCCTAATCCTAAGCCCAACTCTAATCCTAACATTAACTAAAACCCTTATCCTAAACAATTATCATAACCAGATGGACTTAACACAACCTTAGCCCTAATTATGACATATAAACCTAGACTCTCTTAAATTCTATTTGTGATTTTCAATAAGTCATGTTTCCCTTCCAAATCAAATGTAAAATTTTAAATCCCCTACTCCAAATTATGTGTCATCATGTATGTATCCATTTATCATTTCATTATTTTGTTAGATAAATTTTACAACAAAATTTTCAATAAATTAATGACCATATCTTTATTTATAAAACTACACACTAACCCTAAAAATAGTATTAACCTTGATGTAAAATCTCATTCTCACCATAATTCTAAGCCCAAGCCTAACACTAATTAAAATTTTTAACCATTATATTAAAAATGAGAAACCTAACCCTAATCATTAATTCCAAACCCTAATACAAGTTTCCTAACCCATTTCTTAAATGATAAACCCAATCCTAAATGTTAAATCCTAATTCTAATTGTAAAAAATCTTAAACCTAACACTTGAACCGTAGCCCTAACCGTAGCAGTAGCCATTATGGAAAGTAATCTTAATCCTAACCATAGCTAAAAATTATAATCCTTAAAGCTAGTACGTGATCCTAAAATGTATACCATAATTCTAATCCTAAATTTTAAACACTAATTCTAAGTGCTAAACTTTAATTTCTTAAATTATCATCCATATTTATCCTAAATCTTAAATGATAAGCCAAAATAATATTAGATTATATTTTGTACCCCAATCATAATGCTAATTTTGTACACTACCCTAATTACAAATGGATAACCCTTAATCCTAACCCAAACCACAATCTTAAATGTTAAACCCTAATTGTTAATATTGAACATTAATCATAAATGCTAAACATAATCATAAACATTATTTATATAAATGCTAAACACTCATATTAAATCCTAGAAAATACACATGATTAATCCTAATTCATGTATTTCTAATAATGATGTAACTCATACCATAATATTTACCCTAGCCCTAATTTTAAATGCCAAACCATGATTATAAATTATGCTAGATCCTAATTGGTCAATAATTTCCCTAAATACTAAAATATAAATTACTAAACACTTAATTATCCCAATCTTAACCATAATTAAAAATCGTAATCCTTAAAGCTAACATGTGATTCTAAAACATGTAAACCTAAATTATAATCCTAATTGAAATAAACACTAATTCTAAACTTGCTAAATTCAAATCTTAAAAATTATCATCCATGAATCCTAAATCTTAACCTAAACTGGATAATTCCAAATTCTAATGCCTAATCTTAAAAGACATGCCAAAATAGTAGTAGTAATCCTAAATCTTATATTTTGTGCCCCAATCATAATGTTAATTATTCTACCCTAATTCCTAACCCAAACCACAATCATAAATGTTAAATCATAATTGTTAAAATTGGACATTAATCGTAAATGCTAAGACATTATCCTAAACATAAATATAAATGCTAAATATTCATATTAAATCCTAGAAAATACATACCATAATCCTAATCATATTTCTAATAATGATGTAAACCCATACCATAATTTTTACCCTAGCACTAATTCTAAATGCCAAACCATGATTATAAATTATGCTAGACCCTAATTGCTCAATAATTTCCCTAAATGATAAAATATAAATTACTAAACACTTAATTATCAATAATTACCCTAAATGCTAGCCTTAAGATTAAAGTTTACTTAAGTGTTTAACTCTATTTGGTGTAGATTAAGATAAAGTTAAATTTATTTTTAGAGTGACATGGTTAAAAAGATGTAGAACTAAATTTGTTATATTCAAGTAGTTAAAAAGACATGTATTAAATGTAATTTATATGGTTTTAGAGATGTACATTTATATCATTGATATTTTAGATTTATTATATTAAATAGTAATTTTGTGAATTTTTGTAGAATGTTTACATATATTCAGATTATATTTGATGGACCTATTGTGATGTGGAGCCTAATTAGACTCAGAGGTTTATTTGACACGATTTCCCTCTAGATTATTTCTACGGTGGTTTGGGGGTAGCGCTTCCAAGATGGCTTTAAGGGGTAGTGCCCCTATGGGGTCCTAGGGTAGTGCCTTAGGTGTGCTCCTTGTCGTAGTATAGAGTGGGGTCGAGGGGCAATGCCCTCGCATGGGGGTAGTGCCCCCGAAGCCAAAAATGACCTTATATTGTTAAAGGCATTACTTATTATTTTTCTATTATTTTAGCCCTAATTTTGTAAGTAGAAAAAAGCTTGTATAAAAAGGCTTAGGGTTAGGGATTTTCATAATGTGTGATGCAAAAATTGTTTCTTATGACAATACTGAGCTATAAGAGATTATAGATTGTAATCAGGTTGTAATCACTAGATCATAATAATCCTTTTTTTGAGATTTTTTTTTTGTTTTGGGGTAGAATTTCATAATCTACATAGTGGTGTAGGTGATTTTGGGTCTCTGTCTCTGAATGTTTCTGAAAATCACAAATCCCCTTTTTTGCATCTTTCAAGGCTCTATTTGGGCACATCTGGTAACATTTTTAGGTGTAATTTTTTTTGAAAGTGCATGCTTTTTCCTCTATTTTCTAGATATTTAATTAGATTTTAGTGATTTGGAGTGGACATATCACTCTTAGAAATAGGTCTTTTTTGGCTATATTTGCACTTGATGAATACTTGGATTTCAATTTTCTTAATTGAATCAATAATTTGAAGGAGTTATTAGTTGATTTCAGCCATTCTTTGGGTTCATTATGGATTTTTCAAAAGTTCCATTACTCACTCCATATAACTATCATGAATGAAAACAAGTAGTTTCTAATCAGTTGATGAGTATTGGATTGCTTAGAATGATTCTTGGACAAGATCTAGAACTAGCTACAGGTGTTGTAGAAAGAAGGAATTGGTTTGATCGAAGAGATAAAGTACTTGGCTCTCTTAATCTACCATTTCTCATGATTTTCTATATTACATTGCATCCTGCACACATTGTCATGATGCTTGGACAACATTGGAAGGGATCTTTGGTAAACTTAATAGAATTAGAAAATTCAAATTGGAGAATGACTTATAGGTCTAAGTTCATGTGATTTTGACAATATTCAAGACTTCTTCTCTAGGTTCAATTCCATTAGATCAGAGCTTTTTAATTGTGGCATTACTAAAGATGATGAGAAATTGATATTATCTATTCTTTCCAAGCTAGGTCCTAAATATCCAATCTTTGTTTCCGCATTCTATGATACTATGGATGCTCTTGGTAATGCATACAAAATGCCTTCTCTTGATGAATTTGTAGCTTAGCTCACAAGGGAACAAGCAAAGTTAGCATACATGGGTCAATTGAAGCCTTCCAAGTATCAAACGTTGGTTGCAAATGACTCCTCTCCAAAGGCTCCCAAAGGAAAGAGAAACAAACAAAACAAGGATCCTAAGAAACATGAAAAAGGTGATGACTCTCTTTTAGAACATAATATTGAATCCAAGTCTTGTTCAAGGGAGGAACCATCTAGAAGAAAGAGAGATAAATGTGCTTATTTCAAAAAGTTAGGACATGATGAGCATAAATGTTTCCATAAGAAGATTGATGAGCTCACTCACATTCTTCAAAAGAAAAATATCCAGTTGCCCTCATCAGTGTCTTCTCCTTCTCCTCAATATCAGGTAACTTCTACATCAACATCATCATCCAAAGGTAAAGGACAAGAACTCATTACTTCCACACATCCTGAGCAAGGTAAATGACTTCTTGATTCAGGTGCATCACATCACATGGCATCTTCTATGGATATGTTTTCTTCTACTAAGCCTTGTACTTCTCCACCTCTATTGATGGGTAATAATACATACATGAAGGTTTGTGGGAAAGGTTCTATTCCTATGGGAGTGGGTACATTTAATGATGTTCTTTGTGTACCATCCTTGACTACTAATCTCCTTTCTATTTACCAAATTACTCATGAGGCATAAGGTAAAATTATTGAGTTCACTCCTGATTATGTCTATATTAGGGACATGGAGACTAGAGATGTCATAGCTATGCGAGCTGTTGATCATACATCACGCTTGTACTCTTTTGCACATTTTGTTGATAATGATGATGATATTCAAGATGTACCTAACCCTTTATCAAGGGTGAATAATTCATGTGAGGAGAACATTGGACACTTGAATCATATTTCTCTTGAGACAAGTGTTGAACTTCCTACTCCTCCACCTCCTGCTTCTTCAGACTAGAGCTCTTCTATTCAGCAAGATAATCTTTATGCCTCAAATCTTGTAGTATGGGATGAATTCCTAGATGCTCTTTTAGATGAGTATCATAATGTAGATTTGGTTAGTACATCTGAGGGGGTTTTTCTTCGAGATACTTATTCACCTTCTTTGGAGATTGGGTTTCCCAACTCTTCATGTTCTCTTGTTTTTTCACATCTCATAGGTCAGCTTGATGGTTGATAGAATCTTTGAGCTTGGAGACACCTATTCAGTCTTCAGAGATGCATACATGGAGATCTTCTTCCTCCTTCCTCATTTTTTACATTGAGTGGGTTCTTCATCATTTTATGTATTTATCTCTTCTTAAGGAGAAACATGTTTCTTGTAGGCATTGAATTATATTTTTCTTGCAGGTACTCTTCATCTACATTGGAGCTTCTTCATTATGGGGGGGATATCATGTCTCCTTATTTCTTTCCTATGGGGGGATCATTCTTTGTATATACATGGTGTATGAAATTTTTTTTTTTGGTGGGGGTGGGGGGGGGGGGGTGTTGAGTACTCCATCCATCCATGCATCTTGTTTTCATCTCTCTTTTTGGAGGAGGGTTTTTCCCATGAGGTTTTCTCTCTTTCTCCACTTTACGAGAGATTTCATTTCATGTATGGGATTGCATATTGTACATGGGTACCTAAAATGACCTAGTAGCTGGGACCCATCTTGCATTGTGAGTTTTAGTGCATTCCCCTAAGTAGCACTTAAGGGGGGGTATTGGTGGAATTAAATATTCACTAATTACACTTACTTAAGCTTACTTAGGATAATGCATTGAATAGTAGTTTTTGATTGAGACACTTAAGAGTTTGCACCTCAATTAAACACATGGTGAAGGAGAATTCCACTCTAATTGTGTCATAGTCATATCTTGAAAGGATATTCTTCTCTTCAACTAGGTAGAAGAAATGTCTAATTGTAGAGTTTTGACTTGATCTCATGTATAAATATTTGTTACACCATTCGACAATCTCATGTGCATTTTTTAATTTGGCTCTATCCTCAAATTTTAATTGCTCATTGCAAAGGGCTCTCTTCACACATCCACCAACACCATCATGTTCTCCTTTACCATGTCCAGCCTTAAGAAAACTCCTTAGATATTGGATATTAGTTTGCCTATGTGTCCTACTCAACCAATAAAACATTCTAGTATTCTTGAATTGTCCTATACAATTATTTGACCATATCCAATGTTGTGTCATTTGAATGTCTCTCTTTTAAATTATCATAAAAGACCTTGAAACAATATTGGACAAACTCAGATGAATGAAGTTTATTATCACTCATATACAAATGGTGCTCTCTCAATATTTTCCTTTCCTCCTCTGTACTATCAAGTGCATGCCTATAAACTATATGAACATAAATTGTTATTTGCACTGAATTGTAATATTGTGACTGTATCTCATCTTGCGGTGCAAGTGTGTAGTTCTCTACAAAGTCAACAATTAAAACTATAGTACCAATTGGAAACATATTCTTACATATGCAAAATTTTCTATCAAGCCATCTACCATATTGAGAGTGTTTAACATATTTTGGTATGGTCACACTCTTAATGTTAGGAATAAGGTGTCTACACCTTGTATAATTCCTATTCTTATTATTATTTGTTTTGTAAAATGTATTTTTGAAAATAATATGTAAATGTGAGTGTACATGTCTAGTTGGCATGTTGATCACTTACATGTGTCAGAATCTTGAAGTGTGTGAAGGAGATCATGGCTGAAATGGTTATGACAGATTCCTATGATGCGTAAGAGCTATTTAAGGAATAAGCTATGACAGGTGTAAGAGCATCTTATGACATAAGGCCTATTTGGGCACCCAAGAATAAGTGGTTGGTGTGTGTAAGAGAATATGCCAAAAATAGGTTGGTATGATGGATTCCCTTACACTTCTCTTGTGACCGCTATTTTTGGTGGATTCTATGACAAGCTGTCATTGCCTATTCAAGGGATGGACACCCTTTTCTTGGTATTGGATGTACATGTGGCATTGTGCATGTTTCTTGGTGGTTGAGCCATGAAAAATTCCCAACTCCTTTGTGGGCATTTTGTTGGGTCTTAAGATATTCATAAAATGAGTATTGCATGTTGTAATGCAAAAGTGTGATAGATGAAAGTTTGCAGGTACTGAGGTGCTGCTGGAATCTTCTATCGTTGATGTTGAACTTGCATTGCAAGTGTATTGTAATCTTGTGTTGAAGATAATACATTGTGCAGGTTCTGGAGGGGTGGGGTTGTTTTACCGAAAGGTTTTTCCCCACCGACAAATCTTTGTGTTATGTGTTTCTTTCTCTGTCTATTTTTTGTATGCATGGTTGGCTGCTATATTTTTGTTTACATGATATTGAATCTATAAGTGTACAATATTTTAAAAGGATTTGCACCATACTTTCCTTATGAGATTAGCGTAGGAAGCTATTTTCGCACTTGAGTTTCCTTACAAGTGGTATCAGAGCTTGATCAAATTTTGATCCTAGTTGTTGGGTAGGGTTTTTTGAGCTAATCTCAAGTTGAGTGGGAGTCTTGTGCAGAGCATCCTAAATCTTATTGCAGATTGAGATGGAGAGTTCATCATATGGAAGAATGGAGGTGGAGAAATTTAATGGCACTAATTTTGAGTTGTGGAAACTCAAGATGGAAGACATGTTGGAAGATCGTGACCTATGGGAAGAAACTTCAAGTGCTACAAGACCAACAACTATAACTCAAGTAGATTGGGATATCAAAGATCGTAAAGCTAAGGGTCTCATAAGACTCTGTTTAACCGATGTAGTCCTTCTAAATGTTCTAGATGAGAAAACTGCATATAGTTTGTGGGAAAGACTTGGGGCCGTGTATCAGGCCAAATCTCTAGTGAACAAGTTGTTCCTAAGGAAGAAGTTGTATTCTCTATGAATGGAGGAAGATGGATCCTTAAAAGATCATTTAAATGCATTTAATCTGCTGGCTGCACAGTTGACATCTGCTGGTGTCAAGTTAGAGGAGGAGGATCATTGCTACACACTTTTGTGTTCTTTACCAGATTCATGGGACCATCTTGTGATGGCTCTCGGAAGCACATTAGTCACCTTCAAAATGGATGATGTGGTGTCTTCGCTAGTATCAGAGGAGATGCCGAGAAAGGCTTCCATTTTGAAAAAAGAAGCCCTTGCTATTCGTGGGAGATCCACGAAAAGAGGAAAGAAAAATGACAATAAGTCTGACAATAAGGGTAGATCCAAATCCCGTGGGAAGTCAAAGACTTCCAATAAGTCCAAGGAAAAATTTTGGAACTATGAAAAGACTGGGCACTTCCGTAAAGACTGTAAGAAGAAGAAGAAAGCCTCAGATTTTGGTTCTAAAAAATCTCAAGAAGATGGCGATGCATTCATCGTAGCTTTGGTAGCCCATGCATCTGATGATGTTGGTTGGTTGACTCGGGTGCATCTTTTCACATGATCTCTCATCGAAATTGGTTCTCAAGATATGAAGAGTTCGATGGTGGAAAGGTGTACTTGGGTGATGATTCTCACTTGAAAATAGTTGGACGCGAAAGGGTCACTATCAAATTTCTTGATGGATAAGTAAAGGGAATCAATGGAGTTATGCACATTCCAAGTCTAGCATGAAACCTATTATTTGTAAGTACGCTGAATGATGTAGGTGTGCAAGTTGTTTTTTCAAAAGAAGGATGTAAGATGATTAGAGGATTGATGGTGCTCACTAAGGGTACTAGGAGAGGTACTCTGTTTCAGCTAGATGCATGTATTCCTCTATGTAACAGTTCTTCATCCTCACCATTTGAACGAGCAATGAAGAATTCTGTGGTTATTGGTTCCGATGGCAATGCAAACACTTTGGAAGGAAAGCTTCCTGCAGAAAAGACAATGTTGTGGCATATGAGATTTGGCCACATTAGTGAGAAGGGTCTCAGAACCCTGAAAAACAAAAATCTCATTGAGGGGTTAAATGATTGCAATCTCAAGTTCGACTTCTGTGAACACTATGTATATGGTAAACAAAATCGTGTTCAGTTTTACTCTAGTTCTCACAAATCTTCTAATGTTTTGGATCTTATTCAATTTGATGTATTTGGTCCTGTAAAAGTTCCTTCGATCTCCAAGTCTGTATTTTTTGTATCTTTCATAGATGATTACAGTAGAAGGACATGGATTTATTTCCTTAAAAGTAAGACACAAGTCTTTAGTCGATTCAAGGAATTTAAAGCCCTTGCAGAGAATCAAACTAGTAAGAAGATTAAGTGTGTGAGAACTGACAATGGTGGTGAGTTTTGCTTAGCAGAGTTTGAACAGTTTTGTAAAGAACAAGGTATCGAGAGGCATAAGACAACTCCTTATACCCCAAAGAAAAATGGAGTTGCAGAGAGAATGAACAGGACACTGATGGAGAAGGCTAGGAGTATGCTTAGTGGAGCTGGTTTAGAACAAAGGTTTTGGGCTGAAGCTGTGGCCACTGCTTGCTATCTGGTTAACAGATCTCCTACATCAGCCCTTGTTGGTAAGACACCGATGGAGGTGTGGTCTGGTAAGAAGCCTTCAATTAGACATCTTCGTGTTTTTGGTTGTGAAGCTTATGCACATGTTCCAAAGGAGAAAAGATCTAAGTTGGAAAACAAAGTTGTTAAATGTATTTTCATCGGGTATAGTGCTGGTGTGAAAGGATACAAGCTTTGGTATCCTGTGACTAGTAAGGTGTTGTATAGTAGAAATGTTATTTTTAGAGAGCTAACATCTTCTCCTATTGTGCTACAACCAGATGAAAAAGAAAAGAAAAAAGATGTTGTTTAGTTGCCTCCTACCCTTGAGAAGACTGAACAGAGAGACCATGTTGGGTCTAATGATGAGGAGAGCTCTAGCAGCTCTGATAGTTCAGAAGAAGAGGAAGAAAAACCTCAACCTTAGCCCTTGAGGAGATCCATGAGAGAAAGAAAGCAACCAAAAAGGTTTGCTTATTCTATGTTAGATTCCAGTTATGCTTTTGCTTTGATTACTAACACTGATGAGCCTAGATCTGTGAAAGAGGCTTTGGGCATGGAAGATGCAAGTTCCTGGATTGAGGCTATGGATGATGAGATGGCTTCATTAGAGAAAAAAAAAACTTGGGACCTTGTACCTTTGCCTAAAGGGAGAAAATCTGTTGGCTATAAATGGGTGTTCAAGAAGAAATTCTGTGCAGATGGCAGTGTTGAAAGGTACAGAGCTAGATTGGTTGCAAAGGGGTATTCACAGGTAGAGGGAATAGATTATGGTGAAATATTCTCTCTTGTTGCAAAGTTGGCATCCATTAGATTTCTGTTATCTCTTGCTGCATCATATGATTTAGAGATAGAACAGATGGATGTGAAGACAACTTTCCTTCATGGTGATTTGGAAGAAGAGATTTATATGTCACAACTTGAGCACTACATTGTTAAAGGTAAAGAATCCTTTGTTTGCAGATTGAAGAAATCTCTATATGGTTTGAAGCAATCTCCTAGGATGTGGTACCTTAATTTTGATGCCTTTGTGTTGTCAATTGGATTTGTAAGATCAAAATCAGATCATTGTGTTTATTTCAGAGTTGAAAATGATCGCCTTCTTATTGTTGCATTATATGTTGATGATATGTTGCTGTTTGGGAAGGGTAAGGGTATGATTTCTGATTTTAAATCTCAGTTGTTAGCACAGTTTGAGATGAAAGATCTTGGGGTAGCTAGGTACATCTTGGGTATGGAAATCAGTAGAGATAGGTCTAACAGAAAACTTTGGTTGAGTCAGAGTAAGTATGTGAAGTCTGTGTTGGACAGGTTTAGCATGGCAGATTGTAGACCACTATGTGTTCCTATTTCTATGGGAACAAAGCTATCTGTAGATGATTGTCCAAAATCTCCTATTGAGGTGGAGGACATGAGTAGAGTACCTTATGCTAGTGTAGTTAGCAGTCTTATGTATGCTATGGTCTGTACTAGACCAGACATTGCCCAAGCAGTGGGAGTCCTAAGTCAGTTTATGGCTAATCCTGGATGGATACATTGGGATGCAGTTAAGCGAGTATTCAGATATTTGAGGGGTACATCAGATTACTCCATATGTTATCATGGTAACTCTTCTGGATCTCCGCATTCAGTTTGTATTCATGGGTTTGTGGATTCAGATTGGGCAGGTGATATTGATCGCAGGAGATCCACCAGTGGTTATGTGTTCACTATGTTTGGTGGTGCCATCAGTTGGATGAGTAAGTGACAACCTATGGTTTCTTTGTCCACTACAAAAGCTGAGTACATGGCTGCTACTCATGCTTGTAAGGAAGCCATTTGGCTTAAGAGATTGTGTTCTGATGTTGGTGTTGCTGCAGAACAGATTACTATTTGGTGTGATAGTCAGAGTTCTATTTTCCTTGCAAAGAATCCAACTTGCCATGCCAGAACGAAGCACATTGATGTGAAATTTCACTTTGTGAGAGATATGGTGGAAGATGGAAAAGTAAATTTGGAAAAGTTAGATACTATGAAGAATGTTGCAAATGCATTAATGAAACCAATGGGCACTAAGAAGTTCAAATGGTGTTCGGAGTCTATGGGCCTTTCGACCTATAGTGGTTAGTTCTTGTTATGTTCCTATTGCTCTTACAAGGTGTTCGACAAGTGGGAGAATGTTAGGAATAAGGTGTCTCAACCTTGTATAATTCCTATTCTTATTATTATTTGTTTTGTAAAATGTATTTTTGCAAATAATATGTAAATGTGAGTGTACATGTCTAGTTGGCATGTTGATCACTTACATGTGTCGGCATCTTGAAGTGTGTGAAGGAGATCATGGCTGAAATGGTTATGACGGATTCTTATGACGCGTAAGAGCTATTTAAGGAATAAGCTATGACAGGTGTAAGAGCATCTTATGACATAAGGCCTATTTGGACGCCCAAGAATAAGTGGTTGGTGTGTGTAAGAGAATATGCCAAAAATAGGTTGGTATGATGAATTCCCTAACACTTCTCTTGTGACCGCTATTTTTGGCAGATTCTATGACAAGCTGTCATTGCCTATTCAAGGGATGGACACCCTTTTCTTGGTATTGGATGTACATGTGGCATTGTGCATGTTTCTTGGTGGTTGAGCCATGAAAAATGCCCAACTCCTTTGTGGGCATTTTTTTGGGTCTTAAGATGTTTATAAAATGAGTATTGCATGTTGTAATGCAAAAGTGTGATAGATGAAAGTTTGCAGGTACTGAGGTGCTGCTGGAATCTTCTATCATTGATGTTGAACTTGCATTGCAAGTGTATTGTAATCTTGTGTTGAAGATAATACATTGTGCAAGTTCTGGAGGGGTGGGGTTGTTTTACCGAAAGGTTTTTCCCCACCGGCAAATCTTTGTGTTATGTGTTTCTTTCTCTGTCTATTCTCTGTATGCATGGTTGGCTGCTATATTTTTGTTTACATGATATTGAATCTATAAGTGTAGAAGATTTTAAAAGGATTTGCACGATACTTTCCTTATGAGATTAGCGTAAGAAGCTGTTTCCGCACATGAGTTTCCTTACACTTAAACTCATCCATAAATGCATGATAACTAACTTTATCTGCAACTAGATCATACCTTCTTCCAATCTTCCCATCCTTCAATGGATATTCAATAGTTTTGAATCTTTTTATATCAACTAATTGTTGTCCAAAAGTAGTCAAAGAATTTTCATGCAAACATTCATCTAACAAAGAAATATTGCAACACATATCACATGTACCTAAAAAACATGCATTGTGTTAGAATTCTTTAGAATAATTGAGAGGGGGGGGGGGGGGGGGGGGGGGTGTGAATCAGTTATCCAAGGTCTAAATGCCCTAATAATACTTTTTCACCAATTATAGTGAGCCCATTAAACTATTCATCCACCCAAGCTTAAATCAACCATCTTAGCAAGTTACAACAAATCAACATGCAGGAATAAAACATGCAAGATCAACACATGACATAGTGATTTACGTAGAAACCCAATTTGGGAAAAACCACCAGTAACATGCTACTCAATTCTCACTCTTCTGAAGTGATGCCCTATTAAAGGCCTGCCCTATCAAAGGCTTACAACACACTGTTAAATGTGACCTTGTTAGAGGATTTCACCATACTGTTAGGAATGGGCCTGGTCAAAGGACTTTGGAACATTCACTTGGAATGTTACCTTGTTAAAGGATTTACAACATGGCTATTAAACCAACCTAAGTCCATAGGATTTATACTAACTGTTACAATTGCTAGAGAGTAACATTAATCGCTTTTGATCTGATACAACTTACAACATATCTTGCAGATTACAGATCACACTTCAGTTCAATCCTTTGCTTGGCTTTAATCACTTCAGCTCTAATAGCTTGTCATCTCAAGCTTCATCTCCTTGAGTCTTCTTGCTCATTATACCAATGCAATCATATCTGTGGTCATCTTATCGAAACAAAGTATCTGTGCTTTCTTTCTCCTTAGCACCTTCTTTAGCACTTCATGCTTTCATGCTCGACCTCTCTCCTACTTCATGACCTTATGATTTCTTAAATAGAAATCTAGAATACTTTTCCTACTCGATTCTCCCTCTCCAACTTTAGGGTTTCAATATATTAGGTAGGATACAATGTATCTATCCCTTATCTTGCTCTTATATAGAAACTTCGTCTAGAATCCAATTGTATCCACCAAAAATGTTTTACATAGTGTTCTGTGCCACCAGCTCATCATTCTTATCTTCTATCTGATTCAAAAAATTCTAGATAACTACCATGTCAACTCAGATCTTGGAAAATCTTCGATCTTCAAAATAATGTAGCAACTTGGAATTATTGATTTACTGATGCTCGGCTTCTTTTGTGTTACTTGGCACTTGTATCATGCTCAGCACCTGATCTTCACTTGGCACCTGAAGATCACTCGACACTTGAAAATCACTCGGCACTTGAAAATCACTCGACACTTGATCTTCACTCGACACTTGATAAAGTTAAACTTTGCTCAGCTTCAACTTAGAATTTGTTCAGCACTAACTAGCTTGCTCGACTCTCTCTAATGAACTTAGTTAGGCTTTACAAATGACTTAGCTAAACCTTACATCTTTGATGTATTTTAGTGTGCCCACTCTCTATGTCTTAGAGTATGACAACAATGCATTATTTCATCAATGGCTTAGCTGATCCTTATACTTCATTATAACATCATAACTTCAACCTTTCTCTAGGTGCTCTAGTTACATCTTATTGATTACCTCCTCCCTGTCAAAAAACCAATTGATAGTATTTGGATCACTAAAGCAATTGTCATTCCTGCAAGTAGCAAGTTTGACATCAATGACAAAACAATGATTGAAAACATTCTTTACCAGTTCCACTACTTTGCATTTATGATCTTTTCAATCATTACCAAAAATATCCCTCTTTGGCATTGATGGCAAACCAAATTGATCAATCAATCAACTTAGTTACCACCAAAATTATATACATTTTCTGCTACTTTCTGCTTCTTCCTCTTGATTGCTACATCCTTACTACTGATCTCATTTATCTCCATATCTTTACCTTTCAGGTTCTCATAAATCTCCCTCTTTCATATATATCTCCCTCTTACTTTGTATTGATAAGTTTTCTGCATATATCTCCCTCTTTGACATAAATGCCAAAGATGTAGCATCTTTAACATGAAAAATATAAGCTTTGCATCTCATGTTTTCTCCCTCTGTCACCATGCTTGTGACTGATTTGGAGTTTCTGCTCCTGTTGTCATCCTTTGCATCATTCTTCTGATATTTCAATGATTTGTTCCTGTTGATGCAGGGCAACTTCTATGTTGTTTTTAAACTGCTTGAGTTAGGGGCATTACCTCCAACTTGCCTCTAACATATTCAAAAGCATCCTTGGGCAATGGTTTGGTGAAGATATCAGCAGTTTGTTCTTTTGCATTGATATATTCCATCTTCACTTGTTTGTCTTCTACCAATTCTCTGACATAGTGATACTTGATTGCAATATGCTTGGTTTTTGCATGCATTACTAGATTCTTGGATATATTTATAGCTCTTGTATTATCACAATATAGTATCACAGGTTTAGTTACCTCTTCTTTCATTCCTTTCAATAGATGTGTGAGCCATACAATGTTTGTGCAATTGACTATTGCTGCCACATATTTTGATTCTGCAGTGGACTAAGATGTGCATGTTTGTTTCTTGCTAGTCCAAGTAACTAGCCTTTTACCTAAAAGTAATGCACCTCCACTTGTGCTTTTCCTGTCATCAATGTTGCCTCCCCAATTTGCATCTGTGTATGCATTGAGCTCAAACTTCTCATTCTTTTTGTAATATAGGCCAAAATCATCAGTTCCTTTGAGATACCTCATTATTATTTTTACTGTTATGAGATGATTTTCTTTAGGATTAGCAGAGAATCTAGCCACTATTCCAACTACTAATGCTATGTCTGGTCTGCTATGTACATATATTGTAGTATTCCAATCATGGATCTGTACATTGTTTGATTGACTTCAGCTGATACATCATTTTTGGATAGCTTATGTCTCATTGCCATTGGTGTGTTGACTAGTTTGGAGTCTTCCAATCCAAATTTTTTAAGTATCTCTTTGATGTACTTTGATTGTGTCAAAAATATACGATGTTTTAGTTGATGTACTTGCAATCCAAAAAAAAATTTGATCTCTCCAAACATAGACATCTCAAACTCATGTTTCATTTTGTCAGCAAAACTTTTGCAAAGCACTTCCTTTCCTCCAAAAACTATGCCATCCACAAAGATTTCAGATACAATAATATCTTTACCTTCTTCTGATTTGATGTACATGTTTTTGTTATCATTAGTTTTTTCAAATCCTATTTGTACTAGATACTTGTGAAGTCTTTCATACCATGCTCTATGTGCTTGTTTCAGACCATAGAGTGCTTTATGTAGTTTACAAACCATATCCCTGTTGTTCTCATCAACAAATCCCTCTAGTTGTTCAATATAGACTTCTTCTTCCAATATACCATTTAGAAAAGCAGACTTTACATCCATCTGATAGACTTTAAAACCTTTATATGCAGCATATGCAAGTAAAGTTCTTACTCCTTCCATTCTAGCAATAGGGGCAAATGTTTCCCCATATTCTAATCCTTCTTCTTGAGCGTAACCCTTACATACTAGTCTGGCTTTGTTTCTAGTAATCTCACCATTCTCATCTAGCTTGTTTCTGAATACCCACTTCGTGCCAATCACATTCTTGTCAACTGGTCTGGGAACCAAACTCTAGGTTTTGTTCTTCTTTATTTGATCAATCTCTTCTTCCATAGCTTTATACCAGTCACCATCTTGTAATGCATCATATACTATCTTAGGTTCAAATTTTCTTAACATACATGATTTATTTCTTAGTCTATTCCTTGTCATTGGTCTTGCATCTTTGTCACCAATTATCTGTTCAACAAGGTGATGTCTCTTCACATATTTGGATAGTCTTGGTTCTGTCCTTGTTTCCATGTTTGATCTTTCAGATTCAGGATCACTATGCACTTCTTTGTCAGGTAGTTCTTCATCTCTTTCATGTGTACTGACTTCAGAACTAGAATGTGCATTTCCTTCATTCTGCAACTCAGCTTCTGAATGCAGCTTGGCATTCACTGGTTGTGACTCAGCTAAAACTGAAACTTGCTGTTGAATCCCAATTTGATTGATAACATCCTTGTCAACAGGCATTCCTTCATAAGAATACACAAAGGTTCTGTATTCATCCATTCTCTTTGGTTCTTCAACTTAGACTTCTGTATGCTCATCAAAGTTTACATTTGCACTTTCCACAATTTTGTTAGTGTTAGTATTCAAACACTTATATGCTTTACTTCTAATGGAGTAACTCATCACTTTTTGCATCAAAATTTCCATTTCTAGCATCTTTAAGGATAAAGCATTTGCAACCAAATACTTTGAAATGCTTTACATTAGGCGAGTGACCATACCATAATTCAAAAGGTGTTGCACTTGTACCTTTCTTGACTTGTACTCGGTTCAGTGTATGAACAGCCACACTTACAGCTTCTCTCCAATATTTTAGAGCAATAGTCTTTCCATCATTAATGTTCTGGCACAGTCAATCACAAATCTATTTCTTCTCTCAGCAATTCCATTCTGTGGGGGAGTTCTAGGCGTTGATGTTTGTCTCTTGATTCCTTTGTCATTGCAAAATATCTCAAATTCATTTGATGTGAATTCATCACCTCTGTCTGATCTCAGGCATTTCAAACTCTTTCCGATTTTCTTTTCAACTCTAGCCACATACCACTTAAACATTTGAAAAGCATCAGATTTTTGTTTTAAGAACATAACAGTCATCATCCTGGAATAGTCAATAGTTACCAATTTTGAATTCAAATCAATAGCTTGTAAATTGTAGAAGATGACAATAAAACATAATAATTGTGACATAAATTCTCTATTGCAGATTGAAACTATCATTCAATGATTGCAATCATTGAAAATTGCTTTGTGGGGCATCTTTTAGGGCCCAACGAGTACATTAGAATCATGTACCTAATTTTTAAACAATTGGGTACATGATTTTTAAAAATCGTTGTTTAAAAATTGGGTACCCAATTTTTAAATAATTGGATACCTAATTTGGTTAACGACTAATTTCAAATCGGGCACCCAATTTTTGAATTGCAAATTGGGTGCTCGATTTTAATTACATGAGTAGGAATTTTCCATGGGTGGGAATATGAATTGGCTTTTACCTTGGGGAAAGGCATGGCATAGGCTTGGTGGGACCAAGCCTATGCCTTTATGAACCAAATTTTGTCTAAGGCATTTAATTGACAATTTTAGGAATTGTCGTAATTTTTATATGGTCGTCCCCATTGAATTTTTTGACAAAATGAAAACCCATTATAGGTCTTACTGTTCTGATTTCAAAAATGTAAATTTTATAGTGTTATGAATTTATTTGTTTTTTTTTCATTATTTATGAATCAAAAGTATCTCTTAAACATAAAATAGTGAGATTCACTAAAACTTTAATAACTTTTTTAATTTTTCATATTTTTAAAATTAATTTACATGTCATCAATCTTCACTCAATTCTTTTGAAGTGAAAAAATTTCAAAAAAATTAAAATTTGATTAAATTATGGTGTTCATTCACGAGATGTCATAGAAATTAGCTTGATCGTCAATTAAAAATTGTTTTTAAAAAAAAATCTTCATTCAAAAATTGAAAAAAATTATTCTCATTAATATTTGCTGTGTCAGGTAACTTTTTAAAAAAGGATTCACAAAAACTCATTTAGTTGTGTCAAATTATGGTGTTCGTACACGAGTGTGGCATGGTCCTAAAACAAACATTTTGAAAAAGTGGTTTTTAAAGATCCATACCAAAAAAAAAATCTATCATGTGTATACAAATAAATTACATATTCAAAAAGTAGATTTAGGGCACTACAATTTTTATTTTTGAATTTTTTTTATATTTAATCTCTAAATGCCTCAAATTTTGGCATCAATTGACAATATATTTAAAAAATAGGAAAAACACTTCCAGTTTTTGGCCAAAAGTGAGACCCAACTTCTTGCACTGACCCATGTAGCTATGCCATTGTTTCTTCTAAGGGGAGTAACACTATTGAAAATTCATAGATCAACTTCTACATTCATCTTGGAACAGCTATTGCTAATGGGTATTCTACATTGGGGGGGCTACCTTGTATCCTTTCTTCTTCTTCTACTTGTCTCTTATGGGGCAAAGTTTTTCCTCTTATGGGTTTTTTTCCTTCTCATACTTCTCTATTTTATATGTTGGGACTCAAAATCAAAGCCCTGATTTTGAATACCATTGAGAAAATCAAGCCCCATAAAAGCTTTTGTGCACATGTACCCGACTATACCTTTGAGCCCCATGAGGTGTTTAATATTTCTAACACCTTCCATTTAGTATATCTATGTGTTCCATGAAGTCAAATTGACATTCCGAGCCATTTCATGGAGTCCCGTTTTGAGAAATTGTCAATTCTGCATTTTGTGTCAAACAGTGATAAGAGGCCATGTTTACAACTAAATATCTCGCACCCAATAATATTTAATGACTCGCTGCTTTGAGAGTATCTAGTGTCCTTACCTAAGAACCTATGTTTTAGATTTTGAGTCGTTTCGAGTCCGTTTGACTAGGTTTTGAATCCCTCAAAGTTGGTAGTTTACTGTTTTCATGTTGATGCACATTGTACATAATTCTAGAAGGCCTTGTTTGACGTGTTAAAATTTTGACCCAGTTGACTAAAATGTGAAAATTCCTTTTGCATTGCATTTTAGGGGTCAGAGACTTGTTATGTTTCAAGTTTGAGCCTATGATGAATCCGTTTGATCAATTTTCAAATGCGATTCCAAACGCGATTTCTATCTTTTTATTGGTGTCAGCAAATGCAGATTGTTTGGTACCCATGTTTGTGACATCATAACTTGAGATCCATGATAGGTGAGGTCAAATGGATTGTACCACTATGTTTTACTCTAAAAATAATTTAAGTGTGCCAATTTTCAAGTCATGACGAATCCATTTGCACACTTTCCCAAGTTCATTCCATTTGGAAAAATTGATTTTCTGCAATTGTTTCAATCTGCAAAATCCAAGTAGCCCACTTTGATTGCTCGCCATTTGCTCCTAGTTATTCGTCATGAGCCCAAATCGCAGGTCCATACTCTCCTTGTGATAGTAAGCCAACATCCTAGTTTTCAAAGCCAAATCCGAACGTGATTTTTATTTTTTGACATGTTTACTTGCAAGTAATTCTAAGAAGGTAACTTTGATAGCGAATATAATTTGACCTCGAATTCATCATTAGACGAGATTCAACGAGATGCAAGTGTGTGAAACATAGAATCAATGTGTCAGATTCCAGAGCCTGATCTGGTGATTTGGTCAGTTTTTAAGGCCAGTCAAAGGACCTCTTGATGCACAAGTGATAGTTTGCAAATCAGTGGTAAAATGGGTTTCAGTTGATTAATTAGTAATCGAACTTGATTCTAATCAGTTTGTGATGATCAATGGATTAGTTTTGCAGTTCAGTTGCTTGGAAACGATTTTTTTTTAGCCGGACCCACTTTGGTGCTCGACTAATTTCATCAGATTTATGGCACTTTAGAGGATTAATGATGTTTTAAAAGGCACTTCTGAGCCAACCCAATTTGTCTTGAAGGACCCTCAAAGTTTGATAAATATAATACGCCTCAAGACATTTTGAGTGTTGCATCAGGTAATCCTCAGGAAGTGCCAAACATGAAGACTGTAGAGACCTTCCATAGTGCCATTGAAAATGGGAATTTTGATATCTCTAAATTGATGGAGAAGCCAAGGCCGATTAATATTGAGCACCAGAGGTTTTTTGAGGAAAGATCTATGAGTGAGCTGTCTTCTGGAATGTTCCGTCATTTTTTTTTGCCAGGACTACAGATAGCCACTATGAGAGATTGCTCTCACCTAGTAGAAGATCAGTTCAGGACACTCCTCGATCATTTCAACATTCCTTAGAACCACATCCTATGATTGCTGATGCTTGGGAGACTTTGAGAAAATCATTGGTGTACTTTCGTGAAAAGTCTATCGGGACAAATGCCTTGTGACAATTAAAAACATTTATTTGGATAATCTTATTGCTTTTAGTGGGAAGTCATCTGAAGCATGCGACCGAGGAGGCTTTATTGTATCCATTGTATAATTAGGTTGGTGGCTTAATGCATTACAAATTTTGTCTCTTTGTGAGAGGGTGAGATGTCATCATGTTCAAAGAAAGATTTGGTTCTCCTTTATAGTGATGTGCAAGCTTACAAGGATACCTTGATCTTCACCAAGATGAGAAAATTGCAAGCCTATAAAGCGGCAATCCACATTTGATTGAAGAATATGCCTGAAATGGAAGAAGTACTAAAAATCCTGCATCACGTCTTGGGGATGGACCAGTGATGAGGAAAAAGAGAGTTCAATAACAACGAAGATCATATGAGATCAAGAAAATAGGCAAGGCATCCACGTGAGTAGCAGGGGCAAAGCATAGAGGAAAAATTTGTAAGTTTTAAATGGAGGAGGCGACAATGTAAAGAGGCAGTTTTTATCCGCACATTAAAACTAAAAAGCCCCACGCCTAAGGGAGGCAACAACATTCACACGCACAACAAGAAATAGGAAGCACTCCATGCTAAAAGGAGGAGGCAACTTTTGGTTCAAAGCACCATAAAGGAAGCATTCATGCATTCAAACACCCATGCTAAAAGCTGCCAGGTCAATGGAAACCCATGCCAATATAATGAAATTATTGAATCCGCCTTCTAAACCCATAGAAGACCATGCATACAAAGAACTGGAGGTGCCCATCATGAAGCAGCTGTAGGCAGAGAAGGATATAGCATAAAAGCTCACACAGAGCACAAAGGAGGTAGCAAGCATGTTGATGAAGAGAGAGCTCCACACGTGAATAGGGGAAATGGCCATTTAAAATGGCAACATGGAGTGAAGGTTAGCTCATGAAAAGAAGGAGCCATTTCTTATTTTTTGAAAATGAATCCTACACAACAATTAAAGACTGTGCTAATCTTAACAAGCCGCTTGGTAAAGAAAGAGCGTAGCTTTTATTGGGAGATCATTTTATTGTGAAGTGAGTCTTTTAAGCCCATGTAAGAGAAGCAGCCTAGGCAGAAGATTAAAGATAGAAGCCACTTGTAAAGTCTGAAGACACAGTTGGAGGTGCCAAAATGGAAAAGGTAGTGGTTTTAGTGAGGAAGGCATTCAGAGCTCGGGGAGTAAGAGGCACACATCTGAACGTTTTGTATAATGCATAGGCCACTCTCAAAGTTTCCTGAGAGGTTTAGGTCATTAAACCAGGGTATTCGTATGTCTGATAGGAAAAGAGTCTTGAGGGATTAATCCCACATTGCGTGGGTGGAGGACTATTTTACCTTTTATATACTTTTACACACATTATGCATTGTGTCTAAAGAGAGACGTTTTTTGAAAAGGCTGTGGCATGTGCAGGGGGGTCTGATCGGCTAGATGGACGCTGTCAAAGATGAAATTTTGAACGAGTGTGCATGTAGAACGAGGTGACATCAACAACTCACTGGAAAAGTCCAAAATCTGGCAATTCGCCAAGTCACTAGCTAGAAAAATCCAAGGTTTTTTGATAGTGACATAGCAAATCACCGAAAAACTTAAAAATCTGGCAAGACAGTGATGGGTCCCGTGTGGAAATGGCAAGACAGTGATGGGTCCCGTGTGGAAATGGCAAGACAGTGATGGGTCCCGTGTGGAAATGATGTGGCAGCATCAGTGAGTTATTGAACAACAAGTGGCAGCCCGAGCATAGATAAGAGGAGGACATGGCGAGATTGCAGACCAAGGAAGGAGATTGCGCCACATGGCAGATCGTGTGGCTGTCGTTAACTCGCTATAGGAAAGTTGCAGGGGAGTTAGTATGGTGACATAGCGAGTATGATGTGGCGTGATGATCTGGTGATGACATGGACAATCCAATGGTGACATGTGGCATTGTTGTGCAGACCAGAGCTAATCGAAAGATGACAAGTGGCACTTTCCAAGTGGTTGAGGAGGAAAAGGAGTTCTCAATTTAAAAAATTATCCTCATTCTCGAAATGAAAAATTTTATTTCAAAAATTAAATTTCTATAGTTTAAACTATAGAATATTGTAAATTTTTCATTTTTATTCTTTTAATGTGCAAACCTATGAATGGAGGTCTGAATTTCAAATGGCCATAGCTAGGGCAATTTTTATTGAAAATGGGTGCTCCAATATACCACCGAAATTAGAACGAGCTAAGTTTTCCATTTCTAAGGTTAGTTTTTGCACAGGTGCTCACCGGTTTGTGCTATAGGCCAATTTGTAAATTTTGGGGCGTTCTCAACAAAATGGGCGTTTTTCATCATTGAGCATCAAAGTTGGTTAGAGGGCAGATTTAAAGGCTTGTTAGGATCTAGATGTGGAGAAAATCATCTTTGAACTATTTTCTTGCATTTTGGAGGTCATATTGTAACTAGTTTTTCACTTTTACCATGAATTCATTTTAACACCAAAATCGGTTACATTCTTTCATCATCAAGTTTTTGAGATATTTGATGCCTTTGAGAGGTAAAATAAAAAGGTTTTGATTCTGGTAGTTGAGGAGAGAAGGTAGAGAGATTCTTTTCAGCTTCTTGAGGAAGAATTCTGAAGGGGCACATGTCGATTGCAAATTCAATTCAAGAATTTCCCTCTTCATACATATTCTTTCTTCTTGTCTGACAAGTTGTTGGTTGGTTTTCATTTTCCAGTTCTAGGAGCTCTGCTCAGGCTGTGAAAGCCACACACCCAACATTCTCTCTTGTATTGAACAAAAATTTATGTTTTATGTAGACAATTCTAATTTGTTAGGTGATTTTGTGAGTCATTCCTGTAAATCGTTTCATGTACTTGGTTTCAAGGAAAACAAATAAAGCATAGCAAAGGGTTTTAAATTCAGTCTAAATCTTGTCTCCTGCTCATGGATATGCAATTTCTTCTAATTTGTGAACCAAGAGCATGAATTAGGTTGCATTCTGTTTCAGGGTGTATGTGATTGAAATGTCTTGCTTATGGAACAAAGAGCCATGTAATTGCTTGATGTTTATCACAGGGTTTGCAGATTTCATGATGGGATTGTCTGAGTATGAGATTCATATTGATGCAGATGTCTATTCACAAGGTGAAAGATAGATCAGAGATCTTTATGTAGGAGTTATGTCAAAGATTTCAATGAGATGTATGATTGTAATTCATTCAATTGCCCAATAGATAAGGCACTGATAAGAGGTAGGATATTAGGTTTTGCTGCTCATACCTGGATCTTGCTGATATCAACATATTAAATCAATTTTTCCTCTTATGTTGAAAGTTATTCAAAGCTTAATCCTCACTTAGCTTACCAGTTTCATGGTCATGTTATTAGCTATTTCATGCTTGTGATTTCTCAGTTAAGCATAGAAGAATTAGGGGTTTCATCTGCTATTCTAGATCCTAATTATGCTTATTGCACTGGTTACATAATAAGATCTTAAGAGGTTTACACACCTAGGTTTTACATAGCTTGAAGTGAAGAAGGAGTGTAGCCTTATAGTTGGTCCAGGTTCTTGGTGAATTGTGTCCATTATTGGAGATAGCTGCCCATAGATGCAATCTTACCCTGTATACTTGGTTATGAAAACACTATTAAATTAGGAGCCAATAGTATATACACGATGTATGTTGTAATGGGGGATCTTGATTACTCCAACCATCCATGCATCGTGTTTAGTTTTTCATCTCTCTTTTTGGGAGATGGCTTTTCCCATGAGTTTTTCCCTCTTTCTCTGCTTTATGATAGATTGCATTGCATTGCATGCTTTTGCATTGTACATGAGTACCTAACATGGCCTAGTAGTTGGGACCCATCATGCATTTTTCATCTAGATTTTGTAAGCTTAAGTGCATTCTCTGAGTTGCACTTAGGAGGGGTATTGGTGTAACTCAGTATTTAGTAATTACACTTAAATTTACTTAGGATAGTGCATTTGCATATTAGTTTTTATGTAGACACCTAGGAGTTTGCATTCTATTTGAGCATATATATTATCTTGCGTCTCTTTTTGTGAGACCTACCTTTGTGCTCTTATCACATTATCATCATCCGATTGTTGTACATGTCACACATATTTTGTTACACAATGGAGGATGATCCAACTTAGTGGAAATGTGATTACACCTTGTGTGGTTGGTAGTTTATCTCTATCATCACTCCTAGTTATCATGTATTGTCTATATAGTCAGGTAAATCTATGATGTAATTTTCTAGTCTAGTATCCATTATTGATTGGTCATCATTGAATCTAGTCATTTGAGGATCATATCATTTTGTCTCTTTTGTTGTGTTATCTATTAAGCTTCTACATCTTGGCATTTCATTCTTTTCTTTAAGAAAATTCTTAGAGCTATCATTCTACCAAAGGGTTTTGCAAAATATTAAATCTAACTATGTTTTTTATGTAACACAAAAAAATTTATGTTATATTTTTCTGAAAAAAAAATAGAAATAATTTTTCATGCACAAGACATTTGACCCTCTTAATTTTATCTATTTTTAATAAAAATTAACAGTTTAGAAATTAAATTGAAAGTGCTACAATTCTTACGCATCGCCAACTCCTAGCTTTGAGTGCATGACCTTCAAATATCTCTTTGAAGTTCAGGTTCACCTGATTTCAGGAAAAAAGTAACCACTTGTACCCTTCATTTTGCACACCATCTTGGTGCATCTATCCATATGTTTACATTGAGAGTTAGTATCTTCATACAATTACTACTGATGTATTTCTCCATACTAACATACTTTTTCTCCTTGCCATATCTATATATATATATATATATATATATATATAGAGAGAGAGAGAGAGAGAGAGAGAGAGAGAGAGAGAGAGAGAGATTTTTGACAAGTTGTTTCTATTTACACAAGTTACTCCAAATAGTCCATCTATTGAACAATGTTCATTATAAAACATGACAACTACAACACAATGATCATTCAAAAAATACCTTCACTTTTTAAAATTGTTGTAATTAAAAGCTCGACAAAGACTTCATATTTTTTTATAAATCACATGATTTAATATTAGTAGAACTCTACCTTCCTTAAGTTCATTACAAAGTTCACATTTATACTTCCCTCTCATATCTATGCAACAAAGCCATTTCCTCATAATTGCACAAGAGGACAAACAAGTGTATATATATATATATATATATATATATATATATATATATATATATATATATATATATATATATATATATATATATATATATATATATATATATATATATATAAGCTTTCTTCAATAAATGTATGTTTCTATCTCCAAAGCAAGATAGACGTGTTAGTATTTTCCAACTTTTGAACCGTATATGACAAACTAAAAAATTATTAAACCATATGAATTGACAGACTAATTTTTTATAAAATCCAAAAAAAAATAATCAACCTACCTTTGAATCTTGAATTAATTAGTATAAGTTATATATAGTAATATTTTCACATTAAAGCCAATAGTGGCATGTTGTGATGGTTAAGTTGTTGTGTTGTTATCCTTGCCATCAAGGCCCAAATCTAATGGGGATGAGGTACCTCGTTTGTGGCCTCACTGGTTCATAGCTCCAGGTCAAAAGTGTTTACCCCTCTTTTAAAAAAAATTAAAAAATTTTCACATTAAAAAATTTGACAATTAATACTTATCTTATGACATAATATAGAATACATTAAAATGATCAAATGATAGATATAAATGAAGTCAAATATGATACATATCAAAGTATTGTTTTTCAAATTTGCTAATATGTCAAAGGGCCCTTGATCTACTGGTGAAGTTGAAAGGTTCACAAAGAGCCCACCAAGGATGAAGTCTTGCTAAGTGTAAGGCCCCCAACATTCACAATGTCTATCTAGCAGAAAATTTAAATTGATTAATTAATTCCAGAAACTATCACATATGGTGCAAATTTTCTACTATTTAGCCATGGGCCCCAACATCTAAAAGGGATGAGGTTGGGATCATGTCCTAGACGAATTTGGTAAAATGGATACCCATCAGTCCTTGCTTCTTAACCAAAGAGACTAGGCGAATCTCAATAGTTTTTTTTTTGCTAATATACATAGAGAGGGTAGTGTTGAATTGTGAAGGTCAACATACACTTGTGTTTTTCCCTCCATTTATTTTGTCTCTTCAGCTGATCATTTGTGATCTATAAATGTTGATCGCATGTATTGTAAACTCAATTGGTTTTTCTCATTAATATAATTCCTCTGCTCTTAGTGTGGACGTAGCCACGATTTGTGGTGAACCATGATAAACTCTATGTTTATGCGTTTTTGCTATTCTGTATTTTCTTTCACATTCTTAGTATATTTACAATTGGTATCAGAGCTGTAATTGATTTCGGTGACCAAATTCTGAAGTCATGGAGGAAACAAGAGTGTAAAAATTCTCAGGGAAGAATTTCAATTTGTGGAAGGTACAGATGCAATCACTTTTGGTCAAGCATGATCTTGCAATAGCAATTGAAGGTAAAGCAAAGAAGCCTACCGCTATGTCAGATGAAGACTGGACTAAAACTGATGAGAAGGCAACGACAGAGATTTTTCTTTCGCTATCTCTGAATGTATTGTTCAATGTGAACAATGAAACATCAACAAAGGACGTGTGGGACAAATTTCATAGTATGTATCAAACGGCATCTACTGCAAACAAAATTTTTATCATGAAGAAGCTTTACAAATTGAAGATGAAGGAAGGAACAGTGATGTTGAATCACATAAATGAGTTAAATACTCTTTTATGCCAAGCACACTCCATTGGTATGCCTCAAGATGACGAAAATAAGGCGGTCATCTTGTTATGTTCCTTACCGGATAGCTGGGATGGTGTGGTAACAACAATTAGCACTTCTGTAATCGGCAAAAACAAGCTGGTCTACGATGAGGTAGCCTCTACATTGCTTAGTGAAGACATGAGGAGAAATAATAAAGAGTCTTCATCCGGTGATGCACTAACAATGGTTAGTACGAAAAATAGAGGCAGAAATAATAACAACAACCGAAGATCACAATCAGCTAGAAGGTCGCAGTCCTGAGGTAGACAAAACGGTTGTTGGTTTTATGGAAAGGCTGGTCATGTCAAAAAGGAATGCATAAAGTATAAAAGAACTCAAGAAAAAGTCTTGGACAACGGAGAAAACAATATTCATGATCTCGGTGATGGTGTTTTGGTTCTTGCGTCAAGTGAAACAACTTCGAATTCATGGGCAATTGACTCTGGGGCTTCATTTCATGCATCTTCTTGCAGCGAACCCTTCACAAACTACAAGGAAGGTAAATTTGGGTGATAACAAGCCTTGTGAAATCGTAGGAAAGGGTGATATTTTGTTATCAATTAAAGGAGGCGCTCAATTATTGCTTCAAGATGTAAGGTATGTTCCCAAATTAAAAAGAAATTTGATTTTAGTCAGTTAGTTATATGCTCAAGGTTTTCTTACACTCCTCACGGACACATGGAAAATTACCAAGGGTTCCATGATTATTGCCAAAGGGGATAAAGTTGGCAATCTATATGTTGTTGAAACTAATGATGAGGTGGGAGTTGCGATGACTGTTGCGGACAGCGATGTTGCACTTTGGCATCAAAGATTAGGCCACATGAGCAAGAATGGCCTACAAGTTATGCTTAATAGAGAGCAACTTCCAGGTCTTCAATCAGTAGATTTAGAATTTTGCGAACATTGTCTTCATGGGAAACAAAAATGTGTTAGTTTTTTGAAGCATGGTATGACAAGAAGATGACACCATTGGAGTTGGTGCACTCGGATGTCTTAGGTCCAACAGAGGTAACCTCCCATGGAGGCGCAAATTTCTTTGTTTCCTTTCTTGATGATTGTACTAGAAAGGTTTGGGTTTATATGATGTCTAGAAAGTTTGAAGTTTTCTCCAAATTAAATTTTTTTAAAGCTCTTGTTGAAAATCAGAGTGGGCAAAAAATTAAATGTTTAAAATCAGATAATGGAGGTGAATTTTGTTCTTTGGAGTTTGATAACTTTTGTGTAGATCATGATATTCGACGAGTGAAAGTTGTACCATACACCCCTCAAGAAAACAGGGCAGTGGAAAGATTAAATCGAACTATACTTGAGAAAGTTCGATGTATGCAATCTAATGCCGGTTTAGGCAAAGAATTCTGGGCGGAGGCCTGCAATACAACAATATACTTGATTAATCGAAGTCCTTCATCACGTTTGGACTTTGGAATTCCGAAAGAGGCATGGCTAGGTAGAAGGATTTCCTACTCACATCTTCGAGTGTACGGGTGTCAAGCATTTGTTCATGTTCCTAAAGAAAAAAGGAGCAAGCTGGATTCAAAATCACAAGAATGTATCTTCTTGGGTTATGGTGAAGATCAGTATGGATTTCGATTATGGGATCCTATTGCAAAGAAGATTGTAAGGAGTCGAGATGTGGTATTTAATGAGACAAAGTTTTTGGCACTTCAATCAGCATCACAGGAAAGAATAGTTGAAGATTTTATTCCTATGTCCTGTTTAAATGAGAATAACTTGTCATTCAATCCACAGTCTTAGCCTATGGTGTCTACTCCTACCTCTGTTTTAGCTCCTTTTCCTGGTCTTAGCAGTGATTCAGAGCCTTCCTCTTCTCATATTCTGCCATCACTACAATAGTCAGAGCATACTGTTGAGGATGAACAATTCCATGAACTAGACAATCCACAGGGATATGGTCAAAGAATTAACAACAGTTTAAATTAGTCAATTCACAGGAGATGTGGGGCGTTGGACAGTAGCCACAGTGGTGAAAGCACAGGAGAATTATTTGGCAAAGCTCCTACTGCTCATCGTGAGGGAGCGCATCCACCTGCTACACTGGAGATGAGCCACGGGAATGAGCAAGGTGTCTGCAAGTTTGGGGGGACTTTACCCACACGACAGATGAGACAGGACTTTTATCCTGCAGGTGAAAAACAAGGTGCCGTTTGTGGACTCTCTCTGTCTGTGGCTTCTTCTCCATCAGTTTCAGGTTATGGTCTTCACCAAACAATGACAGACCTTCATAGCAATTGGGCAGAGGGTCAATTGCCAGGTCACTATTATGATACGCAGGGAGATCCTATTCTCTTCTCCACATGACAAGACTCTACAGCTGCCCACGGTGATACAGAGCAATTCCTCATCAACCCGCACACTACTCACATGTGTGGAGCCTCCACTTGGGCAGTAGAACCTATTGAACATGCAGGCCATCAGCGTCTATCTTCTTCTAGGTAGACTTCCTCATACACTCCCGATGAATCCCATCGTATTGGGAATTCCATTTCTTGCAACAGACTTCATCGGTCTGAGGGTCACAACATGTAGAATAATCATAATTTATTTGAAGATGTTGATGGACTATTGCCAAGTGCTCCAGTCGACTCTACTTCACCATTGGGAATTGGAAGTCATAATAACTGCACCTCTGGGGATGGAAAGATGGTTTAAAAAACTTCTGTAGCTATGCCTTTGCCACCACACACCTTTGATTTTTCTGCTCACATCCCAGATCGTGATAGTGGGAATTCCCCTCCCTTGGCAGTAGCAAATAAGAGAAGAATCTCAGTCACAGACTTGCCATATGAATTGGTCCCTTCTGCAAATAATTCTTGTCAAGATAATATAAAGGATTCTACAATTGAATTGAGAAGGTCTACAAGGTAGAACAAAATGCCTGCAAAGTATTCAGATTATAAGCTTCATTATTCTGAGGAGGCAGACCTTGAGATTTTAATCTTTGATCAAGTAGAGCTGGCTAATTTCAAAGACGCCTGCAAAAGTACTGATAAAAATTAGTGGATGATTGCAATGGAAGAAGAGATGAACTCTCTTAAAACAAATAAAACATGGGACTTAGTTCCACTTCCACCCAACCGGAAAGCTCTAAAAAATCGTTGGGTATATAAGGTGAAAGAAGAAGATGGTGAAAGAAAGAGGTACCGTGCTCGACTTGTCATCAAAGGATATGCTCAGAAAAAGGGCTTAGATTTTGAAGAGATTTTCTCACCTGTTGTTCGAATGACTACAATCCGGGCAGTTTTGGGATTGGTAGCCATTTGGGATCTTGAGCTCGAACAGCTTGATGTCAAGACAACTTTTCTACATGGTGACATCAATGAAGAATAGTACATGGAACAACCTAAAGGCTTTGTTCAAAAGGGGAAAGAACATCTCTATTGTCGGCTGAAGCGGAGTTTGTATGGGCTCAAACAAGCTCCAAGACAATGGTACATTAAGTTTGATCAGTTCATGGCTGAGCATAACTTTACTCGATGCGAATCAGATCCTTGCGTCTACTATAAAAGACTTCCTAGTGGTGAGTTTGTTATACTATTACTTTATGTTGATGACATGCTAGTTGCTGGTACTTCTCCTCAAATAATTTGCCAGCCAATGAAAGAGTTAGCTTCTCGGTTTGCCATGAAAGATTTAGGAGCAACCAAAAAGATTCTTGGGATGAATATCACTAGGGATAGACAGAAAAAGGTATTGACCTTGTCACAAAAATCATATATTGACAAAGTTGTAGAACGGTTTGGCATGGCTGAAGCTAAACATGTTCCTATTCCTCTTGCTTCTCATTTCCGCCTCAGTTCTAAATTGTGTCCCAAAACACAAGATGAGAAGGATTTTATGATTAATGTTTCTTATAAATCAGCGGTTGGTAGCTTAATGTACACTATGGTTTCTACATGTCCCGACATTGCTCATGCGGTGGGAGTAGTTAGTAGATACATGAGCAATCCCGAGAAACCTCATTGGGAAGCAGTGAAATGGATATTGCGATACCTCAAGGGTACTTCTGATCATGCATTGTGTTTTGGTAGAAATCATACTCAACTACAAGGATTCAGTGACTCGGATCTTGCCGGAGATCAAGAAAAGTGCAGGTCTACTACTGGTTATGCTTTCACATTTGCCGGGGCTGCCATTAGTTGGGCCTCAAGACTGCAGCATTGTGTTGCACTTTCTTCTGCTGAAGCCGAATACTTGGCTCTTTCCGAAGGGGCTAGAGAGATGATTTGGTTGCAACGCTTATTCAACAATTTACATTGGCAACAAGATGATTATGTTTTATTTTCAGATAGTCAGAGTGCAATTTTTATGGTTCACAATCATTCCTCTCAACGACGCTCCAAATATATTGACAAGCATGCTCACTATGTTCGTTATGTGGTAGCAGAAGGAAAATTGAAGGTTGCCAAAATTGATACCAAGATCAATCCGACGGACATGTTGACGAAGGTTGTTGCCAAGGAGAAGTTCGAATGTGCCAGGACTTCTCTTGGCCTTGTTAAAAAGAAGTAAGTCAGCATGTAGAGCAGGGGAATGGATGATCAGCTAGTGTATCTGTTGTCTTTAGGTGGGAGATTTGTTGAATTGTAAAGGCCAACAGACACTTGTGTTTTTCCCTCCATTTATTTTGTCTCTTTAGCTGATCATTTGTGATCTATAAATGCTGATCGCATGTATTGTAAACTCAATTGGTTTTTCTCATTAATATAATTCCTCTGCTCTCGGTCTGGACGTAGCCACGATTTGTGATGAACCACGATAAACTCTGTGTTTATTCATTTTTGCTGTTCTCTATTTTCTTTCGCATTCTTAGTATATTTACAGGTAGTGACTATATATCCAACTATAAATTTAATATTTTATACACAACTTTTTATAACAAACCAGAATTCGTGGCTAGCCGCTGCCCCTAGAGAGATTGGAATCTTCTTTTCAGCTGGCTCTTGCTTTTTTGGCACTGCTGTATTGAAATAGACGTGCATTACGTACATTAAAAGTAAAGTATCCTGGAGTTGAAGTATTCAGTCGAAGCTTTAACAGTTCCCGATAGAATTTTGTGTCGCTTGAAGACTTTTCAGCTCAAACACAGTGCCTCTTGAACCCTAGGCTTCTCCTCTGCATTGAGATTCGGTAGTTATGCATCATGAATTCAGATGCTGAAAATGCTTTTGAAGGGATCGCACCTCCATTACTTTCATCCAAATCTGCAGATTATCCTTCCTACGATGTTTTTATAAATCACAGGGGACCAGATGTTAAAAAGACGCTGGCGGAGGCAATTTACAAGCATCTCAGTGACTTCAATCTCCGGGTGTTTTTAGATCAGAAAGAATTGCGGACAGGAGATTTGCTACCTGCGGCCATACAGCACGCTCTCGCCACTAGCAAGATTCACGTTGCAATCTTCTCCCCAGGATATGCAGAGTCGCCGTGGTGTCTGGCAGAGCTCTCTTTCATGCTTAAAACCACGGCTAAAGTCATCCCCGTCTTCTATGATGTTCAGCCCTTTCACGCCCGCTACATTCAAACTGGGCCTTATGCCAAAGCCTTCGAGGACTACTGCCGCAAGAACAGAATTGATCTTCGCCTTGTTGAGAAATGGAAAGATGATCTCTACATGGCTTCCTTCATTTCGGGCTTGCTATTCGACACAAGCAAAGAGTAATAATTTTTTTGTGATTTTCTGAAGAATCGACTAACGTAGGTCTGAATCTTGATTCCTTTTCTAACGTGGTTTTCTTGCAGTGACGAGCAGAGACTGCTGAAGAGTATAGTGGAGAGAGTGGTAGAGGAAACGAAAGGAGAAGTGTTAGAAGTGTCCAAACACCCTGTGGGACTGGACGAAGCGCTTCGAGCTTTCGAGAAGACATTAATGGAGTCGAGTGAAGAACAGGGGAGCTATGCAAAAGTAGTGGGCATTGTCGGGATGGGGGGATCCGGCAAAACCACTCTGGCCAAGAAGATCTACAACGAGAGGAGTTGGGCATACAAGGGGCGCTGCTGCTTCTTATCCGATGTAAGACTGGAGGTCACCAAAAATGGCTTGGCCTCTTTGCAGAGAAAACTTCTTCAGAAACTTGTGCATTATGACTGGCAAATCGAAAGCACCAGCCAGGGCAAGGAATTTCTAAGAAGCCGTCTGCAGAATGAGGAGGTTCTAATGGTTTTAGACGATGTGGATGATGAGGATCAAATCGAGGCGTTGCTGGTGAAGGAAGTGCTCGCGGTGGGCAGTTTAGTGATTGTTACATCAAGGTACAGAAATGTGCTCACAAGCTGTGGAATCTCATTATTCCATGAGGTGAAAGGATTGGCAGAGACTCACGCCAAACAGCTCTTCTGCTGGCACGCGTTTCTCCGGCCCGATCCCTTACCAGGCTTCGATTCTCTCCTTCACAGTTTTCTGGTTGCGTGCTCGGGTTTACCCCTGTCCTTGAAAGTCATCGGGTCGCTCCTTTACACAAAGAAGATCGACTACTGGAATGGAACGCTGGAAAAAATTGGCAAGCATATTTTGCCTAGTAATATAATTAACACACTGAAGATCAGCTACGAGACCCTCGATAGAGAGGAAAGAGAGATTTTCCTTGACATAGCTTGGTTTTTCTCCGGAGAAGAGAGAAATACACTGATGAATATATGGGACAGTTCAGGGTGGAGTAGTTTGCAGTGTCTTGAAAACCTTGAGCAAAAATGCCTTGTTGAATTTGTTCATGAAAACCGAGGATACGGAGGACACGAACACGAGGGGGAGGAGCGCGTGTTAGTCCGGATGCATGATCACCTCAGAGATATGGGAAGAAGTGTGATAGATGATCAAACTCCGCCTTCTCGCCTCTGGCGGCCACTTGATATTCGCGATTACTTGTCGCGTCGTCAACTTGTAAGATCGTTTATTATATTAGTTTTCCAATTCTATAGCCCTGCTTCTTGTTTCTGTTAATTTAGAACGCATATTCATCTACGCATATATGAAAGTAGATTAAAGTTTTCCAAATATGTTGGGTCTAAATAAAATATGAGGTCTTCTAATATAGTCCGGTATTAATAAATGGAAGATTCTAGGTTTTAAAGAAATTTAAAACACATAAAATTGTTTAAAAACTGGCAGTAATAAAATATAAAAATAGTTTTTTAATTAGTTAAATTGGTAAGTTGAGATTAGAGATCTGAAACAAAGAATTTATTACAGTAGTTTCAATAGATAGATATCTTGGACAAATTGAAGGACGGCTAAAGAATAAGATGTTATCTAGTTTAAATATTTAGAAGATATCTAGTTTAAATATTTCATCCTCATAAGAATTACTAAATATAATAAAAGACTTAAAGTACTGGGAGATGCACAAACACAGCATCAAAGATAGATTGATCCTCAGTGTTCTAGCAACTCTACCATAGAACCTTCCAACAATAAATGAAAGATTTTAAATTTCTCTTTTAGCCAATCCATGAAAAGCTCATCTCATCTAATCTATAAAAAGTTCAAAAATATGTTTCTTATATTTAATAGAACTTCTTTTATAAAAATCTAATAATGTAACAATAACATTTCTGTAAAAACATTCTATACATTCAAGACTTTCTCTCTTAGGATGGAACAATTGTATTAGAAGTCTTAAAGGATATTGATATTATTATTAAGATTCAACTATCTACTAATTTTTGAGGTAAACTTTTTGATCTATATTTTATCCACTCATTTTTCATAAGAATGAAGGAAATAATTTACACTCATTGTATTTAGGTGACGCTCACAGAAAATAAATATGAGAACTATCTGAAAAATCATCCATCCCAATACTATCACCTTGTTTAAGACCTAAAATAATCAGCTCTAATACTTTTTAATAACAATTGTGGGCATAATAGATCGAATTATTCAGAAAGCTAAGAATATAGTATTAATCTAACCATTTCTATTTGACATGGTTGATCACCCAGTTCTCAGTGGGGATTGGATCACTTGATCCTTTCACTAAGAATTTGTTGAAAGCCCATAAAAAAACCTTACTTTTCATAAGGTATTTTGGGTATATGTCCTTAAGAACTAAATTGTTTTTCACTCTGTTGATGAATTTCCTTCAGGGATTGATTATGGAGGTAAGAGGAATATGTGCATCTCCAGCTCCAAACGCGCATGAATGCGGGATAATGACAACACCAATGTCTCCATGGAAGGCGTGCTGGATGCAGATATTGGATATTTGTGGTGTTTCAAGCATGTTCAGGGGTTTCTCTGTTGGTGTTGTAGGAAGTGCATTGAAGCTGCTTGCAGCCCAGGGTGAATCGGTCATCACAGAATTCAGTGGTTTGTCCAGAGAACTTCTATGGTTTCGATGGGATGACTACCCTTACACCACCATTCCTTGTCACTTCTCCATTCAAAATTTGAGAGTTTTAGAGCTTTTAGATGAAGAGATTGACATGGAGAGCTTGTGGCAGAGCGATAACCAGGTACAATTGATTTGGGTACACAGCCATTTTCTATGCTATTGGCTAAGTTCCAAACAAAATGTAGTAAAGATAAAAATAGTCAAACTTTTTTTTTAGATTTGAAAAATAAAGTGATTTTTTTCTTAATTTGTTTTTAGTATTTCAGAATACAAAATATACAGATCGTAAATAACAAATGTTAAAAATCTCAACAAATTCTATTATATTTTTGAATTTTGATCAACTTACATTTTATTAGCCACCTCCATTATCTATTAATGACAAGATTCACTAAACTATAAAATTTTGTTTGCAGGCTCCTACACAGCTGTGCGAGCTATCTGTACAGAGGCTCAGCAAATTGCCAGAATCAGTAGGGTTTCTTAAACATTTGAAAAAAATAGTTTTAAGTGCAGGCTCAATGAGAAATTTACCAGATGAGCTGTGTGACCTGAATTCCCTGTATCACCTCGACTTAAATTATTGCATGGGATTAAAATCGCTACCAAATCGATTTGGCAATTTGACAAACCTCAGGCACCTTGATTTGACTCATTGTTCCAGTTTGCAAGCTCTACCATATTCCTTTAGTCGACTAATACAGCTTCAATATCTATGCTTGTATGAATGCAATAAAATGGTGCTGTCTACAGATATTCTTCGAAATATCCGACCACTCCAGTACTTAGACCTGAGCTCTGTTGCGGGTGAGAGCTTACCAACCCTTACATGTCAAAGCTTTCTCACAAATCTTTATGTGTCAATTTACCCCAATCTGAAGAATTTACCAACAGAAATAGGAGAGTTTGGCAATTTAAGGGTTCTGCAGGTAGAAAGTGGGATGTTAACATCATTGCCCTCTTCCCTGCACAATCTCAGTTTCTTAAAATCGTTGAAACTGATTCGTTGTCTAAATCTCAACTGCCTACCTGAGTCAATCGGACAACTCAAAAATTTGGAGCATCTAAAACTACACGTAACAAAAGTAAAAGTTCTACCCCAAGGAGTTGCGCGTCTGAGAAATCTTGTAGAGTTGTCTGTAACCTCGACCCCACTAGCCGAGGTCATGCTTTCGAACCCCAGAGCCGCAGGAGATGAAGATGAAGACATTTTGACTTTGCCCACTGAACTACACTCCTCTTTCGCCATGCCTCGACTTAAATCAATATATCTGCACCGTACCAATATTGTGAACCTATCCATTAGTCAGGAGGTCTGCCCCAGTCTTGAAACTCTTAGAGCACAATGTTGTGAAAATTTAGAGGAGGTTAATGGTCTGCCAATAACACTGGTAAATCTAGACCTGAATGAGTGCAGAAGATTGAAAAGGGTATCGGGGCTTTCAAAGTTAACAAAGCTTAGATACCTCAATATGCGTGAGTGCTCTGAATTGCAAGAGCTGGAGGATTTCTCTCAATCGGATTCCTTGGAGGTCCTTATAGCAGATGGGTGCTGCTTACTGACAAAGATGGATGGACTCAAGCATCAGTCGCAACTAAAAAACATACAAATTGCAGCTTGTCAGCCCGGTATTTGGGAAGGCATAGAATGTTTGAAGGTAATTTTTTCAAATGTGTAAATATTTTAATATCAATGTTTTAGATTATAAATTTTATTCTCTATTATTATTGAATGAAGATATTAAAAATAATAATAATAAATAAATTAGAAAGTATGATCTTTATCTATATAAAAGCTACTTGTTGGATTTAGGTGATGTTCACAGAGGTGAAGTATGGGGATTTTTGGGAGGTCACCCATCCCAGTACTACTCCAACTTGAGTGAAGGCGCTTAATTGCCAAGTTTTCTCCATGGTTAAACATACTCTGCTTGCAATCCCATTTGCAAAACCTTCACCAAGTGTTGTCCCTTAAAGAACCATTTATTAGAAAATCCCTTAGGCTTATCAATTGATAAGTAAAGATAATTTCCACAACAAGTCAAATTATGATTTTAAGACTATATTTCTCATTTTCTATATACACAACCAGATTCAGATTTCTTACAAATATTTTGTTTTGTTTCAGAGGTTACCCTCCAAAGCATCTAATGTAATTTTCAATATGAAGATTGTGGGTGGTGATGAAACAGAGGTGGACTCAATTTTATCGTCTTTCAGATTTCCAGTCTCTGTACTTGAATTCTCAAGTACATGGGTCTGCAAACTTGGATTAGAGGAGGTGAGCTCCTGTAGTGCACTAATCATGATCCTTTTCTGCAAGAGCTCAGAAGAATTTTGTGATCCTAAGAAGGAGATCTTATGGTTGGGAAATAGATTTTCCATTCAACAGTACCAAGTAACTCTCAGGGTTGAGAGCCAGCGTGAATGGATTATTATCAGCCTTTTTACAAGAGAGTCCACTTTTATTGAAGACTTAAAGATCATTAAGGTTGAAGATGACATGGGTGTGTATGCACATGCTCCTTTTGACAGCAAGAAGGGCTGGGTGATATTCTTGCGAGAGGGAGAAGAGCAGAAAATCACAGAAATTTGGGATAAGCTCTTCACATACGCCTACTCCAAACGATCATCGTTATGATGTAGTTTCCATATCTATTATTAGTGATCCTCATTGGGACTACTGGCTGGATTGTCAAAGCCCAAATCATCCTTGGAGGTACTTTCTCATAACCTCAACCGATAAATGAAAAGCAACATACTCCGGTTGCTACGAATTGCATGGAACAACATAATTTTTAACATTTTAAATTTACAATTAGGTAACAAGGTTTTAGTCTTTAGAAAATGCTTCTTACCTTTTTGGACAATTTATTAATGTTAAAAAAAAATCTTTTATTAGATGTATTAAATATTTCTATAATTAGTTTTTGAGAGCATGTTATATTGTTGGTCTTTAGTAAAAGTGGGAGGACGTCATATTATTGTAATTAGTTTTATAAAGAAATTAGTTTATCCTTCTTAAACTTGTCAAAGACTAAATCTTGTGCAATTAAACTATTAAGTTATAAGATTTAGTCTACCTAATTAATCTTGTGCACCCTTTTATGTTTTAAATGTCTTTTATTTTTTAATCCTACAAAATAATTTGAGCAAAGTTTCCTATTTTCCTCACATTTCTTACGTTCTTTTTTATTCACTTTAGAAAATTAGTGATGTATAAAAAGATAAAATTAAAAAAATCAATTAAAAAAGTCCGAATTTCTTTCTTTGCTCTCGTATTCCCACTTCTTACTAATTTTTTTTTTTAAAATAAAACTTTTTCTTTTAATTTTAATTTTTTTAAATCTCTAAACTTTGTTGGGCAAAATAAGAGTTTTTATACCTTTTTAATAGTAGAATTCAAATGCATTTAGTTTTAAAAGATTTTTTTAAATAATAATAATAAATTATTTTATTAAGTTTTTTAAAAAATTAAACTTATTTAAATCTTTGTGAAGTAATATTTTAAAGACTTCAATTAATCAATTTGTATGTAGGTAGTTTTTTAAAAGAGATTATTTTTAATAATTTGTTTTAGACAATTAATTCAAACTCAAGGGGTATTTCTTTTTTATTGTTGTAATCATGACTACTTTAATTTTAGAAATCAAACTAAATAGTACTAACTATCATTTATGGAAGATTCACATTTCTTTTATTTTTCGTTTTAAACATTTGTTAGATATTGCTAGTAATCCATCTATTGAATTGACTATGTCTGCTCCTCAAGTCAATAAAGATGTATGGAAGGCTAAAAATGAGGGAGCTTTAGGTTTAATTAGAATTTCTATGGTCCCCGATTTATATGTTTTGATTGGATAGTTCACAAAATGTCATCAAGCATTGACAATCTTACATAATACTTCTAATAGCACAATTGAATCATGTAAAATTTAAATTTAAGATCAACTTAAAATCTTAGGTATATTAACTTTAAGACAACGGGTATTTTTTATTAAACTTTAATTCTTACAGAGGTCAATTAACAATTTTAGGTGTTACATTAACAAATATTTGTTACATGTCATTTTTAAAAAGTGTCTTCATCGACAATTCCAACAACTTATTACTAATATTTATGTTCAACATGCAATTCCTCAACTAACTTATTTTATTTGTTAACACTTGTTACCTCAAGAGGAAGCTAAGGTAATACAATTTAGTACTCTTAAAACTAATGCATATGTTTTTATGTCTAAAAATAAAAGTTATAACAATAGGTTAAATAATAATCAACATAATCATAGTCATAGTAATAATCATAATTCTTTTTTAGTTATTGCTTCTAGTTTAGATTGTGTAGGAATTTTTACCATCCACTTTTTTGTAGCTCTTGCTCTCTCATCCTGATGATGAATCACGTAGTGTGATTCGAAATGTTGATGGTAAAAATTCCTACACAATCTAATCCAGAAGAAATAACTAAAAATTCTAATAGATTATGGAAATCTAATCTCTCTAATCATAATTCTTGTCAAAATCATCATAATAATAACACTAGCCATAATCACTCTAATAATCTATTTGATTCTAATAATAAATGTAATACTAGGAATAATAGTTAAAATACTAACTCACAATCTAAGCTTCATTACACCTATTTTGGGAAAGATGGGCATGTCATCAATAAGTGTTTTAAAAAGAAAAATGATAAAAAATGTCCATAAAACAAAATAATAAAACACCTAATTATAAGAAATATAACAAAAATGGGCAACAATCTCATCATACATTTAATTGTAGTTATAATATTCCCAGACCTTAATAATAGATAATAGATAGTGGTGTATCTCAAAATGTGACCTCTCATAAAGAAGTGTTTGATTCTTTACATCCTGATATTTTAGTTCACCCCAATTTAACTTGCTAACAATCATAGTTGTAAAGTTGAAGGTTTAAGTGATGTGACTATTCCTAATGGAAAACTTCAGGATGCATTTTATGTTCCTAAATTGAAATATAATCTTCTTTGAGTTTCTCAATTATGTCAATATTTTAAGCTTGGGTTTTACGCTTTGAAATGTGTTATGTTATTGATACTAAAACTAATCAAGTTGTTGCTAATGCAAAAATGGATCATGAAAAGAAGTATTTAAATTATATTTGTTGTCTAGTTCAAGGTGTTCTTTACATACTAGTGGGTAAATGCACCAAGATGGTGTACCAAAAGGGGCTTATAAGTGGACACCTTTTTTTTAATTCTAAAATTAGGTAAACTTGATGTTGGAAGATCCATTTGAGGGTCATGCACTCAAATTGACAAAATATGTGAAACACAAAATTTGTAGTACTCTGAATCTAGTTTCTAAACTACTAATTTTTATTTAAAATGGATAAGATTAAGAGGGTCAAACCCCATGCGCACAAAAAAATGTTTCTTTCTTTCTTTCTTTTTTCCCTTGAAAAGTATAACATAATTGTTTCCGTGCACTCAACAAAACATATAGTTATATTTAGTAATTAAAAAAACCCTTTTGTAGGATGATAATTAAGAGTGAGATCTAGAACTTGTGTATTTTTTCATAATTTTTTGATGAGTAGTTTCTTCTATGATTTTTTGAAGGGACTTCATCCTTATTTTTTTGTACATGTTCATGTGCTAGGCAGAACTTGCATCAAAATAATCTAAACTTGAAACCTTTTTTCAAAAGTGTATAGAATCAAGTATGGAACAAAAATATGTAATTTATAAATTCTATTTGGTTAAGTATATCAAAAGTAATTAAATAATGGTAGACATGTGTTTGAGAGGATTTCAAGACACTAATATAGAAAAATCAACGTCATAATTCTAATCTTGTCCAATTTTTTAAAAAAAATGTGGTTAGAAAGGTAAGAAAAAGTGTGAGATTATGGTGGTAGTTTTAGAGATACCCACTTCACCATTTGCAAACCTGATGAACTCAAAGACAATAATTGATCTTAGAAGTTGAAAAAATGTCTAAACTAATGAAAAATAGAGGGAAAACATGAACCCAAGACTTTGGGTAGTTGAACAGGCCTATTAACAAGCCTAAACATGATCATGCTTTAACAAAATATGATTGTGTTATTCTTCATATGACTAAGCTATCATATTAGACATAACATGACCATGTTATGTCTAGTATGACTTTACTAGACATAGCGCAATTGTGTTATGTCTTTGTAAATGTATAATCAATTGTTCAGAGGCCTTATAAGACTAATTAGGCCTAATTAATGAAACAACTACCTAAAAATGGATTAATTTCCATCAAATAAATGATTGGAGGGATGATATACAATGGGTCTTATACAAAGAAAGAGTGTGGTGGAGGGATGACAAACAATGAGTTTTATACAAATATTCAAAAGTCAATTCTATTAAGGAAAGTTTAGCTTTTCGAACTTAGACTATAGGTCTTGCAATCATTTTGTTTTTTGTTCATCAAAATGGTGACCCTTAAAGGGTAGACCTAATTGAAATGCAACAATACGATGTAAGGTTGGGATATAGGAGAGAGATTCTTATGGTTGAACTCGAAGATAAATAATCTTCTGAAGAAATGGCAGAAACTTATTCTAAAGGATCTAAGGTACATCAATTCATTTTACTAAACTTTCTCTTTGAGTTTTATCATGTAGAAAAATTCAGTGATGGATTATTGTGTGTATGTCAAGAATAGGAAGAAGAAGGGTCTAAAATTAAGCGAAGGGTGCATCACCACAACAAACAAGCAAACCTACAAAAATATTCTTCTTGAATGACTAGCAAATTATTGGAGCTCTTGCCGCTAAGATGAAATAAAATTGATGCTCGACATTGATAGCCAATTTAGTGTAGATCTTGAAACAATGGAACAGGTTGATAAGTGCTCTAGTGAATGTATGTGTCATGTCTTCATCACAACTAAGTTTCCATGACATACTAGTAGTCAGAGGTGTCATCTTCATTACAAGTTTTCCATGATAGTCCAGTAGTTGCAGGTGTTATCTTCATCACAAGTTGTGTTCACCTTATTTTTCAAGGTATCTATAAAGCTTATCACTGAAATTTAGATTTCTATTTTCATGTAGGTACTATAAAATGACCAGGGGGTCTAGTTGGGAGAAATCTTCAAAATCAACATGATATCAAATTAGGTGAGATATCTAAGATTATTACAAATCCAATGGGTGTATCTCCTCTATTGCTAAATATAAGTGCTTCTAGAAACTTGTTGGCTCTAATGTATCGAAACGGGCCATTAGGGGTCCTAGTGTCTAGAAAGAGACACTATGACCCCTTAAGATTGTGAGTATCATCATCATCATCATCATCATCATCATCATCACAAGTTTTCCATGACATTCTAGTAGTTGTAGGTGACATCTTCATCACAAGTTTTCTATGACAGTTCAATAGTTGCGGGTGCCATCTTGATCACAAGTTTTCCATGACAAACTAGTAGTTGAAGGTGTCATCTTCATCAAAAGTTTCCATGACAATATAGTAGTTTCTGATGTTATCTTCATCACAAGTTTTCCATGGAAGTCCAATAGTTGTAGGTTCCATCTTCATCATAAGTTGTGTAAAGTTGCATTTCACTAAGCCTTCCTTTTCAAGATATCTCTAAAGCTTATCACTGAACTTTAGATTTCTATTTTCATGTAGGTACTACAAAAGGACAAGGAGGTCTAGTTGGGAGAAATATTCAAAATAGACATGACATCAATTGAGGTGAGATACCTAAGATTATTATAGATCCAATGGGTGTATCTCCTCTATTGACAAATAGAAGTGCTTCTAGAGACTTGTTAGCTCTAATGTATCAAAAGGGGTCATGAAGGGTCCTAGTGTGTCGAAGGAGACATTAGGACTCCTTAAGGTCCCATAATATCTCTCTAATTTTTTTTGAGTACATGTACACTGAAGACCTTCTATTACTACTTGAGTTACTAGTAAATGGTGAGTATTCATCATCATCATCATCATCACAAATTTTCCATGAAATTCTAGTAGTTGGGTGAATAAACCAAGTCATGGTGCCAAAAAAATGACACCCTTTTAATATAAAAATCCAATAGCCTGCACGTCCTATGACCTAGGCTTTGGCTTGTGGATCCCAGGCCATAGCGTGTGTGTGCTATGGGATTCCATAGCACGTAGATGTACACGCTATGGAATTCTCCATAGCGAATGCATGCTATAGTGCATACACGCTATTGGAAATCACATAAAACAACAACAACCCCTAATCTCTCTCCCTCCCTCCCTCCTTCCCTCCCTCTCTCTCACTTTCTATTTCTCCCTCCCTATCCCTATCCCATCCTCTCTCTCTCTCTCTCTCTCCGCCTACTCTATCACCTACTCTATGTTCCTCTCTCTATTTCTATGCATCCTATCCCACATGCTCTTTGAACCACCATCCCCTGTACACTCTCTCTCTCTATCTCCCTCCCTCCCTCTCTCTTTCCTTCTCTCTTTCCATCTCTCTCTCTCTCTCTCTCTCTCTCTCTCTCTCTCTCTCTTCCCCCCCCTCCCTCCCTCCCTCCCTCCCTCTCTCCCTCCCTCCCTCCCTCCCTCACTCCCTCGCTCCCTACCTCCCTCTCTTCCTCCCTCTCTCCTTACCCCATACTCTCTCCATTTCTTTGCATCCTCTCTCTCTCTCTCTCTCTCTCTCTCTCTCTCAGTTTATCCCTAGCTCCCTCTCTCCCTACCCCATCCTCTCTCTCTTTCTTTGTAACCTATCCCATACTCTTTCCCCTACTCTCTCTCTCTCTCTCTCTCTCTCTCTCTCTCTCTCTCTCTCTCTCTCTCTCTCTCTCTCTCTCTCTCTCTCTCTCTCTCTCCCTCCCCCCCCCCCCTCCCGCCTCTCTACCCCTCTCTCTTCCTACCCCTCTCCTACCCTCTCCCATCCCCTACTCTGTGTCCCTCTCTCTTTCTATGCATCCTATCACATGTAATCTTTGAACCCCCATACTCTACTCCCTAATAAATTCTCCCCCCTCCCTCTCCTATCCATTACATTCTCTCTCTCCCTCCCTCCTCTCTCTCTCTCTCTCTCTACCCCTATCCCACCCTCTCCCATCCCATACTCTGTGTCCCCCTCTCTCTTTCTATGCATCTTATCCCATGTACTCTTTGAACCCCCATCCTCTACTCCCTATCAATCTCTCACTCTCTCTCTCTCCTATCCACTACTTGTGCTCTCTCTCTCTCTCTCTCTCTCTCTCTCTCTCTCTACATCTTATCCCATTCTCTTTCCCCATTCCCTTCTCTCTTACTCTACATCCTATCCCTTACTCTCTCCCCATCCTCTAATCTCTCTCACTCTCTACCCTCTCTCCCTCTCTCCCTCTCTCTTTCCCTCTCTCCCTATCCATCCTCTCTATTGAAATACAAGGCTTATCCCATTTACTCTTTGAATCCCCCCCTCTTTCTCTCCTTGTGCATCCTATCCCATGTTCTTTCCCCATTCCCTTCTCTCTCACTCTACATCCTATACCCCACTACCTCCCCATCCTATAATCTATCTCACTCTCTACCCTCTCTCCTTTACTCTTTCTCTCTCTTCCTATCCATCCCCTCCATTGAAATATAAAGCTTACAAAGTGTGTGTGCACTATAGCGTGTACACAGTATTTAAGCCATGAATTTAAAAATGCTTTAAATAGTGCACACGTACAGCGTGTACATGATATTGTGTGCACGTGCTATATAAAGCATTGGATACTACCAAGCATAAGGCTTGTATTTTCCTTGGGGATCCAACCCAAAGGTTTGGAGACTCTAAACTAGTCTGGGACGTGTTTTACAACAAGCATATAAAAAATGTTTGATTTTTGTTTTGTGCTCACCTTCAAGTTTCTTTGTGGTTGAACATCAATAAAATCAGGTTACATGATATTGTAGATCTTTGTGTTATCTATGTAACCATGTAATTTATTTCAAATTCATGCTATTTCAAGCCTTTCAACTATAATTTCTTTTGAATGTATGTCCATTTTCTCTCAAAAACCAACATGTACTAATTGGGGTGTAGATTTTAGCTCATTCATTTTGCAACAAGTTAGTTTTTTAGAAAGTAGACTACATGCTACACACTTGGAAAAAAAAGTTTTGATTGTGGATTAGTTTTTAATCATTTCTAGGGGAACCACACATATATTTCACATTTTTGGGATGTGTCCACTTACAAAATTCATAAAAAAACTACACATTATAAAATTACCCAAAAATTATTGGATAAACTACATGATGTTAGGTAACTTTTGACCAGTGCGATTAAATACTTAAAAGAAAAAGGTTAAAACTTTAGGGGGCCACACTTTGCACTATGTTATTTTTTTCTTAAAAAATAGTACCACTTTCTGTGGTCCTCTTTTTTGATTACCTAAAACTAAACCATTTTGAAAAAAATTAGTATTTAGAAACTAGATTACTACATGCTACACACTTGAAAAAAAGAGAGTTTTGATTGTGGATTTGTTTTTAATCATTTCTAGGGGAAACACACATATATTTCACATTTTTGGGATGTGTCCAGTTACAAAATTCATAAAAAACTACATATTATAAAATTACCCAAAAAATATTGGATAAACTACATGATGTTAGGTAACTTTTGACCAGAGTGATAAAATACTTTAAAAAATAAAGTTAAAATTTTAGGGGGCCACACTTTGCACTATGTTATATTTTATTCTAAAAAAATAGTACCACTTTCTGTGGTCCCCTTTTTTGATTACCTAAAACTAAATCATTTTGAACAAAATTAGTATTTAGAAACTAGATTCAAAGGACTACTACTTTTGTTTTTGTCATATCTTAAAATTTTGAGAGTAACTATCTTCAAATTCTTGACAAAGTTCACAAATTACTGATTTTAGAAAAAAATTGGCCACCTATACCCCCCTTTTAGCACCACAACTTTGTGCACTTACCCAATTTTTCATCACAAGTTTTTCATGATAGTCCAATAGTTGTAGGTGTCATCTTCATCACAAGTTTTCCATGATAGACTTGTAGTTGGAGGTGTTATCTTCATCACAATTTTTCCATGATACTAGTAGCTAGAGGCATCGTCTTCATCACAAGTTTTCCATGATAGTCTAGTAGTTGCAAGTTCCATCTTCATCACTAGTTGTGTTTTGGTGCACCTTCTTTTTCAAGGCATCTGGAGAACTTACCACTGAACTTCACATTTTTAATTTTCATGTAGGTACTATAAAAGGACAAGGCGTTCTAGTTGGGAGAAAGCTTCAAAAGTGACATGACATCAATTGAGGTGAGATATCTAAGATTATTATAGATCTAATGGGTGTATCTCCTCTATTGATAAATATAAGTGCTTCCAGAGACTTCTTTTCTCTAATATATCAAAAGGGGTCATGAGGGGTCCTAATGTCATTGAAAGAGACATTAGGACCCCTTAAGATCTTATAAGATCTCCCAAAATTTTTTTCTGAGTTCATGTGCACTAAATACCTCTCACTACTTGAACTACTAGTAGATAACGAGTATTCATCATCATCATCATCATCATCATCATCACAAGTTTTCCATGACATTCTGGTAGTTGCAGGTGATATCTTTATCACAAGTTTTTCATGACAGTCCAATAGTTGTAGGTTCCATCTTCATCACAAGTTTTCCATGACAAACTAGTAGTTGGAGGTGTCATCTTCATCAAAAGTTTTCTATGATAATATAGTACTTGCAGGTGTTATTTTCATCACAAGTTTTCCATGATAGTCCTATACTTGCAGGTTCCATCTTCATCACAAGTTGTGTTAAGTTGTGTTTCAGTGCACCTTCTTTTCCAAGGTATCTATACAGCTTCTGACTGAACTTTAGATTTATTTTCATGTAGGTACTATAAAAGGAAAATGAGGTTTAGTTAGGAGAAATATTCAAAATTGACATGACATCAATTGAGGTGACATATCTAAGATGATTAGAGATTCAATGGGTGTATATCCTCTATTGAAAAATATAAGTGCTTCCAAAGACTTGTTGGCTCTAATGTATTGAAAGGGATCATGAGAGATCCTTGTATGTTGAAAGAGACATTAGGACCTCTTAAGATCCCATAAGATCTCTCTAATTTTTTTTTTGAGTACATGTTCACTAAAGACCATTTACCACTACTTGAGCTACTAGTAGATGGTGAGTATTCATCATCATCATCATCATCATCATCATCATCATTGTCATCATCATTGTCATTTCCATCCTCATCATCATCATCATCGTCGTCATCATCATTGTCATCATTATCGTCATCATTGTCATCATCATCATCACAAGTTTTCCATAACATTCTAGTAGTTGCAAGTGACATCTTCATCAAAACAATTCCATGACAGTCCAATAGTTGTAGGTTCCATATTCATCATAAGTTTTCTATTATAGACTAGTTGTTGGAGGTTTCATCTTCATCAGAACTTTTCCATGACACTATAGTAGTTGTAGGTGTTATCTTCATCATAAATTTTCCATGATAGTCTTGTAGTTGCAGGTGTCATCTGTAATCACCTAAAAATGGTTACCTAGACCAAAACCCCCTTCTAGCATTTATTGCTAATGTTATCAAGTGTTTGATTACAAAAATAAAGTAAAATTAATTTATTTGATTTTAACCTATAATTTGACCATCATATTCTAAAAAAATATTTGATTAAAACAATTTGCTCCCTTTTATTTCAAATATAATTCTCAAAAATCAATCCACACATTTCTTATTTCATAAATAAAAGAAATGCATTTTTGTCTACAAATGAGCCCCCTATTTTGACAAAATATTTTGTCTACGCATGACGGTGTACTTTTTCGTGTGTTGAGAAGCCTCTCATTTTGACAAAATATTTTGTCTACACATGAAAGTGTAATTTTCCATGTGTAGAGCCTTCTATTTTGACAAAATATTTTGTCTACACATGCAAGTGTAATTTTCCATGTGTTAAGAAGCCTCCCATTTTGAAAAATCAAAATCATTTTCTACAAAAATGCATAATTTTCTATGAGTGGAGCCTTTTATTTTGACTAAGGACATTTTAATGTCAAAAATTGGGCAAGGATTATTCTCCACCCTTGATTAACCATTTCTTGTCTTTTGATCTCAACCATCCAATTTTCTTTAAAAAGAGGGCTCTCTCCTCATATGAGGACACACTCTTGAATATTGTTATGCTGCAGGTTTTCTAATAGATTTTTTTGGAGCTTTTGGAGAACTTCTCATTTCTTGTCTTATTCTTTCATCCACTTCATATTAGTCTTAAGATCATATTGCATCTTAGTGTAGTTTCTTTGCAAATAGTTAGATCACATAGCTTAGTAGTTGGATTTGTAACATTCCCATCTCATTTTAGCATAGCTTGCATTGTGCATCTCATCCTAATATAGTTTCATTTTTGCATTGCATGATCCAAGAGTTCTTTGACACTAGCACTCTTGCTCTTGTCTAAAGAATCTCCCATTTTGTGGTTTACTAGCAAGGGTTGCTTTTCTAAGGCTCAACTGAGAGCTCTTATATGCTCATTTGTATGCCCCTTGCACTCCATGACTAGGGAGCTCTAAGTTGGCATTCAAACTTTCCAATCTACAGAGAACCTCAGATAGAATGGTTTAGAGAAGTGCACCTTTTCTAGTGTACATTTTTGGCGCCCACCGTGGGGCTAGAACAAATTTCTAGCTCCATTTTCTTGCTTGTATTTTGAGTAAATTATCTTTTTTTTTTTTTGTTTTTTTTTTTTTTAATAGAAACTTCTTGGATCTAACTAAGTGGTTTTGCAGGTTTCTTACTTTGTCTTTAAGGCTAACCTTTGTGCAGATTCATCTGAAGGCTAGAAACCTTGTTTTGAAATATTCGAGCATATCTCCCAAACTAATTTGAGTTTGGATATGAAATTTTTTCTGCAAGTTTATGGTGCATCACATAGGTTTGACCCTAATTTTTGGATCATTTTGACTCGATTTTCGTTAGTTATGATGTTTTCTTTATTTTTCATAAAAAATCATTTTTGATCACAAATCAAGGTCTTTTGTAGAAAAAATTATATTTTCAGAAAGGTCTTTAAATTTTAGAGGGGGTCCATTCTTTGTAGTTTGAAGTTGGAAGTCATATTAGGGTCCAAAAATTTGATTTGATAAATCTGGCCTGTTTTGACAAAATGGGTCCCTAGAGCACAAATGAAGAGATTTTTTTTAATTTCTTACATTTTTGGAAAGCTCTCTGAATTTTAGAAAGGGTCTATTCTTTGAACTTCCATTTTTGGATTCGAAATCATAGAAAAAAAGTCCAATCTATTGACTAGGTCAAAAGCAAAGAGTGAAATTGAGAGCATTTCTGATTAACTTCCACTTTCTTTACATATACTTGGTTAGAGGATAACTTGGATTTTATTGCAGAAACTAAACACTTTGTGTTGTAGTTCTTAATTGGTTATTATTCTTTAACCTTGGTTTTTTTGTAGGGATTTTCTTGTTACTTTCTCATTAAAAAACAAAACAAAGTGACGAAGAAAGAGGAACGCATGCCAAAGAAAAATTCTTAAACAAATTTGCTGAACATTCCTTGCAGAATGCATGTCAAAGATTAAAAAAACAAACAAACAAGGTGAAGACTCTTAAAAATGCACCTAGCCTTTGCTAGCTTCGAAGGTAAGCCTAAACTTTTGTTCTTTGCTTAAATTGCAGCATTCATTTTTGAAATCTAGCTTAAGTTAGGAGGGTTAATTTACTTTCATTTGCGGCACTCTACTAGTTGTTTTCATTTCCTAGGCACATTAAAATTGTGATTGAGGTTCTTTGGTGATAGGAGAGTATGCTCTTCACCCTTGTGGTGAATTAGAAATCTTGACCCACCTTTGGATTTTCAAAAGCAAGGGGATAATTGAATCTTCTTGGCATGTTTGGGAGAAACAATTAGAATAGGAGAGTATGCTCTTCACCCTTGAGGTGAATCAAAAATCTTGACCTCCAAGAGTTGATCCGCTCAATGTTTAGTTAGAATCCTTTAGCGGGCCTGCTCTCGGACAACTTGAGAGGAACGACCCAAGTGGGGACAAGCAAATTACTCGGCTCTTCCAACCCACTTTAAACTCAAGGCTACCAAGGACACAAAACTTTGGTAGACTCTAGTGTTTGTCTTCGCCTAGTGTGATCGCTTATGAGATTTTGACCATAGGGAGATCACTAGGCAAGAATGCTTAAAGTGCTCTTGTGACCATGAGGCTTGTTACCCACTACGAGGTGGGGTGTCCCGTAATTGGGAGCAAGAGGAACACTATGAACGGAAGCCCTATCTAAACACCCTAGGTTAGCAACTACCCTATTTATCCCCTCAACTTCTTGGTGCAAGGTTGATCCTAGTGGGTTACCCGAATCTCCCCAAGATTTTACACTCACCATTTGTGCCCCTTAAAGGCACTTAGCGTGGGCCAAACTGTTGAGTAATGAACCGTGACCTTTAGGTAGATCTGCTTGGCATGTGTTTTCAATTGTGAATGACCTGTGTAAATGTTCTTGAACATCAAACACAACGATAGCATTCATAGGGTTTTATTGTTTTCAAATATCACAACTGTGTGTTGACAAGGTTGCTTTGTCCCTTGTTCAACTGATTGAGACATGTAATTACCCCTACTGTCTTCAAACCAAATTCTTGTTGATTACCGCTTGGTGTTACTGTATGTCTTGATACAAAAAACAAAAAAACTTGCTGGAAAAATATCATTCACAATATCACCCTACAAACTATTGCTGGGCTACTAAGTGTAGCCCTTCCATCGAGAAAAGTATCTCACCTTATGCAAAGTTCTGTCATGCGATACTTTGTGCTAAAATTTTGTCACATGACCTCTGGGAAAATATCACCTAGTGTATTTTCGGTCAAAAATAGAGTCTGCAGTTAGATTTTTTTTTGGTCTAAGGAGTGCCACGTCGGTCACCCTTGATCCTGGCTATGTATCAGTGTGTGAAGAATTTGTCCTAGGTTGAAAAGATGGGTTTAGTCCATTGAATGTAAGTCTTGAAACATCCTTGATGAATCACTTGTCAAAATCCAATTATTGTTCTATTCTAGCTATTCACCATTGAGCTTCTTGCTCGCCCACTTAGCTCAAGTCACTGGTGTTGTAAGATCTTGAGCACTATTTGACAAGCCATCTATCACACTTTGACAAGTGACTAGTCCTAGTTGTAAAAGCTTCAAATTTGGCTCGCTTTTCTTGTCCTACTAAAAAAAAGACAACTCTTTACATGCCGGTCACAACTAGACATCAAGTTGGTAACGGTAACCACACACCTTTCATTTTCAAACAATTGGAAACACCACCCAAACGACCTCAAAAGAAACCTTGTGATCACAATCTTGAATCTGCCCAAACAAAAACGGTCAACATTTGACACAACCCACTTTATAGTTTTGAGAATCCATTTGGTACACCTTCTGAGACATCCAACGATACCAACCGTATAGCCACTATGGTGCACCCTAATGAAATCAAACGTCACTTAGAAGAACAAGCGCATGAAACACAAAGAACCTTGGATTCTATATATGCTACCGAAAGAGAAAACCAACATGTTGACACTAAAAATCAAGAACACTATGAAGGACCTAATGGAACTTGTCCACACAATCCTTTTGGGAATGACGATGGAAACCATACGCCACCAAGGACTCCTAGAGCCACCATGGGCACATATCCTTGACCACCTAAGCCTTCTCATCATGATAGTGATGAAGAAATAACCAGCGAAGATGTGATTAGGTTCCAACAAGATGGCATTGCCCAAAAACTAATGCTTAGGGCCTTAGAAGAGAATGGAGATCAATACTTCCGCTACGTGGCGGCAAAGGGATGGAAGCTACCCCAAGGTTTTGACGTAGAACGTATAATTCATAAACAAGAACCCACTGAAATTGAAATCTTGAGAGAACAAGTGCAATAAATGATGAAAAAGTTTGCACAACTACAAACATCAAAAGAGCCACCTAAGACTTCTTTCATTGATTCGATATGTTCTCTACCATTTGATAGGAGTTTATGCATGCAACCATTTCCTAGGGATATAGAGGTTCCAAAGTATGACAAATATGATGGAAATGGCAATCCTCATGATCATGTGAGGCATTTCTATGCTCTTAGCATGGACTTTATGCATGAAGACACCTTTCTTATGTGTCTGTTCCCTAGAATTTTGAGAGGACAAGCCATGGAATGTTTTACCAAATTGAGTCCCCCTCTTAAGACATTTGATGAACTTGCACAACACTTTATCTAAAAATATTCATACAACATCCAACATCCTATGACCGTGTTGGACTTATGCCAAATCAAGCAAAAATCAGGGGAACCTTTTGCCATCTACCTCCAACGGTGGAAATCTCTATACTCATGGTACCCTCGGCAAGTTCCTGAAGCTGAAAAATTTGACATTTTTATCAACACACTCATACCTGAGCTATATTTCAATCTCAGAAAGCAACTATTCACATCCTTCAACACCATGGTTGAGAGTGCATATCGCATTGAGGATGTTGCTATCAAGAAAGGGGACATTGTCATAAACAAGGATAAAATTAACAATGGAAACGGTAAAGACAAAGGCAAACCTTGGAATAAAAATAAGTATGTTGTCAATGATAGAGTAGTGGACACTCCTAAGACTAAGGAGCCCGCATTTAATCTTTCCAATGCCATCTATGAAATGAAACAATAAGAAGTTTCAAAGCCACAAACCTTTGACAAAGGCTCTAAATTTGCAAGGAAGCGACATGATTACACACCTATGGTTGAACCTTATGAAGTGATTTTAAAAAATTTAATTGCAAACAAGTTGGTTACCTTGCCAGACAACTCACGTCGTTATGATCCACCAGTAAGACCTCCATGGTGGAGAGAAGATCATACTTGTAGCTATCACCGAAGTAAAGGGCATAACACAGAAAATTGCTTCAAGCTCAAAGATGTGGTTCAAGAACTCATTAAAGTTGGAAAAGTTTTCATAGATGGCCTTGTTAAAAATGCTGATCATAAGGCTTTCAAACAACCATTACCCAAATACAAAAAGGGTGAGAGCTCAAAAGCAGTTGCCAAAAAGAATCATGATGCCAAAATCAGTTATGCTTAGGCTGACACTGTTAATGTTATAGGCATGCTTGAGCCCATTGAATACATATGTATGGCAAGCTCCAACAATGATAACTAGCCAAATTATGATGCTAAGGATGAATGACCTAAGGACACAATCTACTCCTTAAGGCCATATTGATACTAGACCCAAGGTGGTGCTCCAAGTGGATGAGTCTTTGTCTTCTTAGAGTGAACCACTTAACGTTGTTACTAGGGGGCAATCTAAGGTTTTCCTAAAAGTTGCTCATGACCCTAAAAATGCTTCATCATCTAAGAAACCTATTACTTCCAAGATCTCCAACTATGATCTTTTTAGCCAACTACAACGCACACCAGCGCAAATCTCCATTTTTGAGTTACTAAGTTATCTCCTTTGCACAAGGATATCTTGGAGAAAGCTTTACGCTCTACCAACGTCCCCACAGACATTGATGCAGAATGGTTCCAAGCTATGGTAAACCACATTTCATCACCTTACCACCTTACATTCTCTAAAGAAGATGACCGAGCTCTCAGTCATCCCCATAACCTGGCTCTCCACATTGAAGTTCAAATTTTTTGTACCTGCATCTGCCAAGTCCTGATAGACAATGGTGCAACGTTAAATATTATCTCATTCCAGGTAATCCAACAGTTGTGCATGTCAGAATTTGCCATTGACCCTAGTCGAAAGATCACCATCAAAGCCTATGATGTGGTTGAACGCCCTTCCAAGGGTTTACTTGTGCTACTAATCCGAGTGCGTTCGATGGAAAAGGAGGTTGTCTTCCAGGTCCTAGACATACCTCTCACATATAACTTGTTATTGGGATGACCATGGATTCACAACATGCAAGAAGTGCCCTCTACGTACCATCAATGCATCAAATTCCCATTTAATGGTACTGAGATAATTGTCCCTGGTGACAACTCGATGTCAATCAACACATTGAACACTGCTGAAATGCTAGTCCCACACAACCGCTCTTCTCATGAGCCAACATCCTCTTTCACAGAGTGTGAAAAAAAGCTAAAAATGATGAGCCTTGATATGGGCAAGTACACTTTGGACTCTATTACTACCTTACCAGTTTCCCCTCGGTCCTATGGGAAACCAACTACTGCAAAGAAGCCTTCCACTTTTGCTATGACACTTTTTGGCACTTTTGTACAATCTTCAGTACCTCTAGAAGCAGAAAAGGAAGAACAAGCCATTAAAGAATAGATCTACAGAGAAGAGGAAGATGAGGAAGTTACAATGACTACTCCTATTTCCCCCAAAAGATATGGAAAATGCTATAAATTTTTGACAAAAATGGGCTATCAGAGTCATGGGTCCTTAACTGGTTGTAAGAATGCTCTAGTTGAACCTTGTCATGCTCAAGGTCATGATACTCGAGACACTGCTGGTCTAGGCTTTTGGCTAGACAATGATATACCAACATGTGGTCGAAGACTGTCCACATCTAGTGAATCAGAGGATGATGACCCTCCCATGATTGCTACTACTTCACAAGATGAAGACTTTGTACCTCTCACTTCCCTCCTTTGGGGAGAAGAAATATTGACCACTGATAATGATGAGGAAGCTTCCACTTCCCCAAAAAAGGAACCAACACAATCTACTCCTGAGGACATGAACAAAGGACAAATCAGACAAAATATTGCTCGTCTCATAGCTAGGGATCAGAGTACAGATTCTCATGAGTATGAGTGAGAAAGTCTATCAGATGCATCTTGCGAGTTAGGGGTGGATTTAATTCATGCCTATACAACCCAACCAAATGTAGTCGAATGGTCTCGTGTAGGGTCAGATGAGTTTGACTCACAACACATCTCAATGGATCACGCTAGCCCCTCTAGGTCTATTCTTGAGCTATACTCCTTTGTGACATTCACTATAGGCTCGAATCCACAAGTCACTAGAGATGACTCCTTCCATATCAATCACATTGAAACTTCCTCCTCACTCTCGCTAATTCACCCAAATCTCATAGATTGGTCTCTCCAAAATCAAAGACCTAAAATACGATCTTTCCAGAATGACTATGAGATCGCTTGTTACCTGGATGCCATTGAACCTATCACTTCTTCCACCAGCGAACCTATAGTTAACATGACAGAATAAGATATCAAGTACCTTAGTCAAAAAATTAAAAGAAAAAATAAGCGGTCAGATGGAAAAAACCACATTGTGGTATTGTTTGATCCTCAAAAAAGTAAAAATAAAGACGTATCTAAGGGTGAAAACCTCCCTGAGGCACCTACGGATGAGGTACTTGGTAGTTTGCCAAGCTATTTTCAGGATAGATCTTTAGTTCTAATTGAACCTACACAGCCTATCAACTTGGGTATAGAATAATGTCCTCAAATTATTCATGTAGCTCAATCCTTGTCAGACAAAGAAAAGACACAATTTTATCGATTCTTTCAAGACAAGAAGGTCAACTTTGCATGGACATACTCTAATATGCCAGGGCTTGATACAAATCTCATCATGAATCACTTATCAATCTCACCCAATGTCAAGCCTGTCAAACAGAAGCTAAGAAAAATGCATCCACATGTGGCCCTATTGGTCAAGGCTGAGTTGGAAAAATTATTGAGTGCAAACTTCATTAGGGCCATCGATTATGCAGAATGGATTTCCAACATTGTGCCTGTCTCTAAACATGACAAATCCATCCGAGTTTGTACTAATTTCAGAGATCTCAACAAAGCATGCCCCAAGGATGACTTTCCACTACCAAACATTGATATGATAGTGGACATGGCTACAGGTTATGAGATGTACTCTCTCATGGATGGATTCTCTAGGTATAACCAAATCAAGATAGCCCCAACAGATCAAGAAAAGATAGCTTTTACATGTGCGTGGGGTACCTTTTGCTACAATGTCATGCCTTTTGGGCTTAAAAATGCCAGCGCTACATATCAAAGAGCAATGACAACCATCTTTCATGATATGATGCATAAAAACATGGAAGACTATGTTGATGACACACTGGCCAAATCTAAAAAATGAGACACACATCTTGGAGACCTTAGTCTGATATTGGACTGCATGGAACAATTTCAACTTAGGCTAAATCCAAAAAAATGTGCCTTTGGTGTCACTTTTGGGAAATTTCTAGGTTATATCATTTCAGCAAAAGGCATTGAGGTTGATCCTGAAAAAGTCCAAGCTATCATGGATATGCCTCCACCAAAGAATATCAGCTAGCTTAGAAGTCTGCAAGGGCGTCTACAATCTTTAAGAAGATTTATCTCTCAATTGGCTGATAAGGCTCAAGTTTTCAATAAAAAATTGCATAAAGGATCTACCCATGTTTGGAACAGTGACTGTCAACAGAGTTTAGATCAAATCAAAGGCTACTTGGCAAAACCTCTAGTTTTGATGCCACCCATCCTGGGAAAACCTTTGATTCTGTATATTTCAACTACGAATTCTTCTCTAGGAGCGCTCTTAGCCCAAAGTGATGAGACAGGCAAAGAAAGAGCCATATACTATATTAGTTGAACTTTAGTAGTCTATGAACTAAACTATACAAGTATAGAGAAGGCATGCCTTGCTGTAGTATTTGCCTCTCAAAAACTCTAACATTATATGTTGGCACATACAGTTCACTTGATTGCTAAGATAGATCCTTTGAAATATTTGTTAAAAAAAGCTGTACTTACTGGTCATCTTGCTAAATGGATGATGATTCTTTCTGAATTTGACATTCAATATGTTGAACGTAAGGCAATCAAAGGGTAGGCCATAACTAACCAGTTGGCTGACTTTCCACTTGAAGATATAGCACCTATGCAAATTGAACTTCTAGATGCCTCGATCATGTACATTACAGAGAGAACATGGAAGATGTTTTTTGATGGATCTCATACACATAATGGAGCTGGAGCAGGGATTTTGTTTGTTTCCCCTCATGGCTATACAATCCCAAAGTCCTACAAACTCCTGTTCCCATGTACAAACAATATGGTAGAATATGAAGCATTAACAAATGGGATCAAAATGGCTCTTGAATGGCGGATAACAAAGCTACACATCTATGGTGATTCTCAACTTTTTGTGAACCAAGTAAGTGATGAATATCAAACAAAGGATGACAAGTTGATCCCTTACAAAAAGTTGATAGATGCTCTAAGGAATTATTTTACCTTTGTAACATTTCAACAGATTCCTAGAGTAGAAAACAAGGCTGCCGATGCTATGGCCACCTTAGCATCTATCCTCCAACTGCAAGAACATGAATCACGATTTGAGTTCCTGGTGGAAGAACTATGTCATCCCACCTATGATTCCTCAGATAACCAGGTGATCTACACTGTTGTAGGTCATGATTCCTCCTGCTACGTGGCTATCTTCTCCTACCTACGCGATCAGGTTATCCTTGAAACACTCACACGCAACCAAAAATGCCAACTCCTTCGTAATGCTTCACATTACACTCTGGTCTTTGGTGACTTGTATAGAAAGGGTCTAGATGGAACATTGCTTAGGTGTTTAGAGCTAGAAGAGTCCGAAAGGCACTTGCCAAAGTCCATGAAGGCATTTGTGGGGCACATTCTAATGGCCTTGCACTTGCTAAAAAATTGCTTAGGACAGGTTATTACTGGCCCACCATGCAAGCTGATGCTGTTCACTATGTGAAGTTCTGTCAGAAATGTCAGCTCCATGGAAACTTGATACATGCTCCTGGGCAAGAATTAATCCCTTCTGTGACATATTGGCCATTTCAGCAATGAGCCTTTGACTTGGTAGGAAAGATTCATCCAAACTCATCCAGCAGTCATAAATTCATCATCGTAGCGACAAAGTATTTCACTAAATGGGTTGAAGCTGTACCATTGTTTGCTACTACAGGCAAACATGTTGCATTGTTTATACTAAATCACATCATTTTCCGATATGGTATCCCATCCTCTATTGTTACGAACAATGGAGGGCAGTTCAAGAATAAGGACCTAAAGTAGTTGTGCAAAAACTTTCGAATCAAACAACACTGGTCCTCTATTTACTATCCCCAAGGGAATGGCCAAGTAGAGGCCTCCAACAAAACATTGCTGAAAATCTTGCATCACACAGTTCATAATTCTGGGAGAGATTGGCATCTATAGATAAATCCAACACTTTGGGCCTATAGAACTACCATCCGTACTCCTACAGGGGCCACACCTTTTTCTTTAGTCTATGTCTCTGAGGTTGTTCTCCCATTAGAAGTAGAGATCCCCTCCTTGCGAGTCTCTTTACATGGGTTGATAACTGATGAAGACCATAGAGCTATGCAGATACATGAATTAGAGACTCTTGATGAGCGTCGTAAGGAAACTTTTGATCACATGAGAGCTTATCAGAAGTGCATGTTTTCTTAGTATAACAAGAAGGTTCATTCGTGTGAGTTTCAAGTTGGTGACCTCGTGCTTAGAGAAAATCCAAAAAATCAACAGCATTGGGAGCAGAAAGGAAAGTTTGAACCTAATTGGTTAGGCCCATACATTATTAAGTAGCATTTGGATCTGGAGCTTATCAATTGTCTACTCCTGAAGGTGAAGAACTAGCAGAACCTATCAATGTTCTACACTTAAAGAAGTTCTATGCTTAAAGGCTTATTGCTCAACTATCTTGTACATATCTATGATCCTGAAAAAATCCTAAAAATTGCAAAAGGTATAAAAAATTAAAAAAAATAAAAATAAAAATAAAATTCAAAAATTGCCTAAAAATGCCAAAAAAAAGTCAAAAATTGCCTAAACATGCCAAAAAAATTCAAAAATTGCCCAAAAATATCAAAAAATTCCACAAAAAGCCCAATACATTCAAAAGGGGGTAAAAATTTCCAAACATGGTCGTAAAAGTTCGAAACATTTAACACCACCACAAAATTCCTCTCAATTTCTCATATTAAGAAATTGATATTAAGAAGAAGCGTGGTAATGTCCTGAAACATAATTTTGGGCTTAGGAAAATCTAGCACAACTCAGATAGCAGAAGAGATGCCGCAAAGCCGACCATCGCCTTCCTTCCATGCAACCATTATTAATGTGAATCAAGAAGGATTTCTAGTCTTATTTAAGTTGCAGTAGCCACGATTAGTCTAACCACCTTCAACAAATATATCAATGCTATCTTGAAAGCCTCGATATCCATCGGATTCTTTCATCTTCATATAGTTGGGGGCACAGAATAAGTAGGCGTAAGTGTAAGAGCTTGGCTACTCTTTTAGCGCCTTTTTCAAGGCCCAAGTGTCCTTTTTGGACCCCTCAAGTACCTTTTTAGGTCCAAGTGCCTTTTTCAAGGCCCATCAATTGCCTTTTTAGCCCCAAGCGCCTTTTTCAAGACCCATCAAGTACCTTTTTAGGTCCAAGCACCTTTTTCAAGGCCCATCAATTGCCTTTTTAGGCCCAAGCGCCTTTTTCAAGGCCCATCAAGTACCTTTTCAAGTCCAAGTGCCTTTTTCAAGGCCCATCAATTGCCTTTTTAGGCCCAAGCACCTTTTTCAAGGCTCATCAAGAGTCTTTTTAGGCTCAATCACCTTTTTCAAGGCTCATCTAGGTCAAAGCGCCTTTTCCAAGGCCCTATTTTGTCTTTCTCAAGGCTCCAAGCATCCTTTTTGGATCAAAGCACCTTTTTCAAGGCCCCAGGCATCCTTTTTGGATCAAAACACCTTTTTCAAGACCTTATTTTGCCTTTTTCAAGGTCCAAAGTGTCCCTTTTAGGTCCCCAAAACATCTTTTTTGGGACAAAATACCTTTTCAAGGACCTATTTTGTCTTCCTCGAGGCCTAGGTGTCCTTTTGGGCCCCCAAAATGCCTTTTTATAGACCTTGAGAATGTTCGTCTCGGTGCACACTTAGCAAAAGATCCTAATGTTGGCCTTGTAATCATCTATAAAGGCTATTGGTACACACAAAATTATGCTTTACACGCTATAGCTCTCCAAATGTTATGCAAGTCTATAGACATTTAGTTCCCCACATACAAGTAAAGGTTTTCCCTACTCTACGGATTGTATTATTCACACTTTTACGAAAATTACCTTTACAATAGTCTTCAAAAAAAATTCCAAAAACATTCACATATTCTTCAAAAATTCCAAAAACATCCATATATTCATAAAAACGCTTACAAAACATTTAAAACATTTTTCAATAAAATCACAAGAACATCCACCTACGACATGAGATCGCCAGAATCCACTTGAACAAATACTTCCTACCACATGATACACAAAGTCACAACATCAGTACAATGTTCGTCAATGTCCTCCTTGTGGAGGTGGGGCATTTGGGTTTCTAGTTGGGGTAACTCCTGTTTGTGCAGTCTGAGATGATGAAGCTCCTAGTGTCAGTCTTGCACCTTCCCAAATTGTATCCATTAGAATCGGGATATGGCCGAGTCTCAACAAAGTATTCATCCGAGTAATAAACATCCTATTCGAGAAGGATATTCCTCTCCTGTACTCTGGAGGGACTGCCTGATGGTACAATCCCATGTAGTACGTTGCCTCTCGTGCTAGCTTCTCTGACTTCTCCCTCATTTCATTCATGTCTGCTCACAATTTTGCTACCGCAGCTACTATCGTTGCCTGTTGAGCAATATCTCATTCTGTCTTATATGTATTCATAGTCATCTTCCATGATTCCCTCTCATGCTTTACTTCATGCATCTAGTTCATGAAGTGGGTGATCCTTGCATTAGCAACATTCAATTGATCTTGTGATCGGTATGCTATGGCATTAGTCTTTGCCATCGTTTCTCTAAATGCTTCCACCTGAGCTTGTAACAACACCATCTCATTTTGAATTTGTTCCACCGCCGCTCGCTTTGCTGCCAGAGATGTCTCTGCAGTTTTTGCCCATGCTCGTTCTATTGACAGCGCTACTTTCGCTCGCTTCGCTTCCTCTCGTGCTCCATCTTCTCGAGCTCTTTCAATCAAGCCTTGAAAGAACTCTGCATCTTTCTCTACATTATTAGCCTGATTCATCTCCACTACCAACACCTCCTTTAGCCCCAATTCCATTGCCTTGGCTACATCATGAACTGGTGGCAACACCATGCTAGGTTGTGCTTCCTTAAATGGACGAAAGGCAGACCTTAGAGCACCACTTGTGTTCTCCTCAAGGATGTTGCTCATACCCCCTAAGATGTTTCTTGCTCGCCTCCATGGTGATGCAATAGGCTTTAGCACTGGTCCTTGCTCCATTTCTTGGGAAGGCTCCTCCATCGGCATTTATTCCTCTGCTTGGCTATTTGTGAAACCAATATGCACATTTGTAGTCTCACTAAGTCTCTCCAGGCTTGGTGATCTTGTTTCCTTTGCTGGTTTCTCTTGCTCCATGAGTTGTGTCGCACTCTCTGCTAACAATTGAAGCAAGGTAGGGTCCTTTGTGTTGTCCTCCATTGGACCCTGGACTGGTAGCTCCACTTGACTTGCTCCGGCCACTTCTGGGTTGGATCTCCCAACCCTTCAATGAGACGATGCTCCTCTTGGTTCTGACCGCTTGCACTTTTCTCTTCTCTATCCCCTTCACCCCATTTTGTCCACCAAGCTATCACTTCCCTCATCAATCCATCCCCCCTTTCCAGTATCTACCATCTCTGGTTCTTGTTGCACTTTATCTTGAGCGCTGGCCATGACTATAATAATTCACAAACTTGTTTTACTTCACTCCAATTTCTCAAGACTACTACTAATTTTGTAGACTTGTGAATTGGTTTACTCAATGTAGCTGCTCATTTATAGAAAAAATTTCACATACATTGTTGCCTCTACATGTCATTTCACTTGTCTTGTCATTACAAATTGTCAAAGTAATAATGGGAGTAGGTGAAGTTGTCTATTGATTTGTAAATATTAACTTGGGTAGTTGTGGATAGGTGTCTCACATATCCTTTGTTATTCCACTTTTTGCTCGATTTGTCCATTGGATATTGCACTTTTCATGATACGACATGATTTTTTTCGATGTCCACTATCCTTTAATGGTCTAAGCCGATTCCCACTTTTGCTTTATTCAATAGGATAAGAACAAATTGCACGTTGTTAAATACTATCACACACTATTTTGCAATAAAAAAGGACTATGTGATGTTTTCTTTTCTTCAGTCCCATGTCTCTTGCCACTCAATGATGTTCAAAAATAGAGGAGGCAAGACTATGGGATATGATATTTTATTTATTTTTTGCTTGATGGTTTAGTTCCAATGATCTGACGAATCCATATAAAAGGGGTGTCTACTATAAGAGCCTCTATCTCATGTTGGATGACCGTGTATACCTCGACTCATTTTGTATGGATGCTTTAGTGAGGTTGGTTCTTCTCCTTGCTTGTTGGAGTGAACTCTTTATGCTATATTAAATACTGATACTCATCTTGTTAAGTGAACGTATGGGTCACTACGAGTGTCCTTCACAAACTTCTGTCTCAAGTTATGAACGCCAGGGTCGTTGCGGATAGAAAACTTCCTGATTACTTAGCATAAGAAGGATCTCTCGCGTGTCTAGTGTGCTTGTTTGCAAGAAACATTTTGGTCATCCTAGCCTTTATGCTTTGATGCTTATGTTCCCTTGCTAAATTAAAAGGGATAGGTGTTTTGGTCATTCCATCTTCTTATGCCTTAATGCTTACACCTCATTCTAAAATCTGGATAAAGTCATATTCATATTGTCATAGCTCATGCTAGTGCTGATTGTATGATCTTATAAAAGCTCAATGATGAAATTAGAGTCTAAATGTTTTGTACTCCTTGCTAGTAAACCAATTTGCATAGTCTTGCATTCCTTCATATGGGGAGAGCTCTCTCTTTATCTTTTTTTCAGACATCTCAGCTAACTGCTTTCATCTCATCTTTTACTTTCTTCTTGATCATGTCTTTTCACTCTCTTGATCTTTCGCTTCACCTCTTTGATATTCTTTCATCAAAAGGGTTAACCCTATCATCACAGCTATCTACCCTTTTGTATCTCTTATTATTTTGACCTAGCTAATTTTTCCATCCTGGATATGTTGTCGGGATCGAAATCAAAATTTGAGTTTATCTTTCAGGTCAAAATCACATTTTCACATTCTACCTTCTTCTTTGTAGTTAGCTGATTATTAGAGGTCTAGTCCTTGAATCTCCATTGGGGCATCTTCATTCCTCCATGAATTCACCATTACCATGCTTCATGCCTACTTCAATTCACAACTTTCACCTCTACATCATCCTTTTCGATTGATTTGACCTCATTTTCATATTTCATCATTCATGGTCCACTCTTGTTAACTTGGGGCATTCCATCACTTCTTTATGGTCAATCTTTGATTTTAATCACCTATCTGTCATTATGGATTTTGCTATATCTTGATTTGCTCATATCATGCTAGTTTCTGCACTTCCTCTCTACCATTTCCATTTCGATCTCGAGGGGGCAGACATAATCTATCATTACTGTGCTTGACAACATTTTCTCTTTCAGGGGCATATGCTTGACCATCTCCATTTTCTCTTGATCTATCTACTACTATTCTAGACTATCGCTATTAGTTTGATCACTTAATGCTTGCTACATCCATCGCTATTATAATCTCTTTATTCTTTGACTGCATGTGTTCCCATATCGATCACACATTAGTTAGAGAATGGCTTCCTTCTTTGAAATTAGAGCTATCACGGCTTCTTCATTTGATGTGTTCCCATATCGATCACATATTAGATGAATAATTTTAAGCTTTTTCTATTCTTTGACCACATGTGTTCCCACATCGATCACACATTAGTCAAAGAGGGGAAAATGTAATCACCTAAAAATGGTTACCTAGACCATAAACCCCCTTCTAACATTTATTGCTAATGTTATCAAGTGTTTGATCACAAAAATAAAGTAAAATCAATTTATTTGATTTTAACGTATAATTTGACCATCATATTCTAAAAAAATATTTGATTAAAATAATTTGCTCCCTTTTATTTCAAATATAATTCTCAAAAATTAATCCACACATTTCTTATTTTATAAATAAAGAAATGCATTTTTGTCTACAAATGAGCCCCCTATTTTGACAAAATATTTTGTCTACACATGAAGGTGTAATTTTCCATGTGTTGAGAAGCCTCCCATTTTGACAAAATATTTTGTCTACACATGAAAGTGTAATTTTCCATGTGTAGAGCCTTCTATTTTGACAAAATATTTTGTCTACACATGAAAGTGTAATTTTCCATGCGTTAAGAAGCCTCCCATTTTGACAAAACAAAATCATTTTCTACAAAAATGCATAATTTTCTATGAGTGGAGCCTTTTATTTTGACTAAGGACATTTTAATGTCAAAAATTAGGCAAGGATTATTCTCCACCCTTGATTAACCATTTCTTGTCTTTTGATCTCAACCATCCAATTTTCTTTAAAAAGAGGGCTCTCTCTATTGGGTGATGCGATGCGCTCCCCTGCCCACAGGTGGTTAATTATTTGGTGTTCCATGTTCACTAACAGTCATGGCTTTTGGTACAATGACAAATGGGCCCTACAATTGGTATCAGAGCCTGGTTTTGGCCTAGTCATGGGTTCAAATCTCCCTGGTGCCTTCTCGACCCGCGTAAGCACCTGGTATGCGCGTCGAGGGGGAGATTTTTGGGTGATGCGATGCGCTCCCCTACCCATAGGTGGTTAATTATGTAGTGTTTCATGTTCACTAACAGTCATGGCTTTTGGTGCAATGACAAATGGGCCCTACACTCTCCTCATATGAGGACACACTCTTGAATATTGTTATGCTACAGGTTTTCTAATAGGTTTTCTTGGAGCTTTTGGAGAACTTCTTATTTCTTGTCTCATTCTTTCATCCACTTCATATTAGTCTTAAGATCATATTGCATGTTAGTGTAGTTTCTTTGCAAATAGTTAGATCACATAGCTTAGTAGTTGGATTTGTAACATTCCCATCTCATTTTAGCATAGCTTGCATTGTGCATCTCATCCTAATATAGTTTCATTTTTGCATTGCATGATCCAAGAGTTCTTTGACACTAGCACTCTTGCTCTTGTCTAAAGAATCTCCCATTTTGTGGTTTACTAGCAAGGGCCGCGTTTCTAAGGCTCAACTAAGAGCTCTTATATGCTCATTTGTATGCCCCTTGCACTCCATGACTAGGGAGCTCTAAGTCAGCATTCGAGCTTTCCAATTTATGGAGAATCTCATATAGAATGGTTTAAAGAAGTGCACCTTTTCTAGTGTACATTTTGGAAAAGTGCACCTTTAGCTACTAGTAGATGGTGAGTATTCATCATCATCATCATCATCGTTATCAATTCCATCCTCATCATCATCATCATCATCATCATCATCATCATCATCATCATCATCATCATCATTGTCATCATTATCGTGATCATTGTCATCATCATCATCACAAGTTTTCCATAACATTCTAGTAGTTGCAAGAGACATCTTCATCAAAACAATTCCATGACAGTCCAATAGTTGTAGGTTTCATATTCATCATAAGTTTTCTATTATAGACTAGTTGTTGGAGGTTTCATCTTCATCACAACTTTTCCATGACACTATAGTAGTTGTAGGTGTTATCTTTATCATAAATTTTCCATGATAGTCTTGTAGTTGTAGATGTCATCTTCATCACAAGTTTTCTAAGTACATGTGCATTGAAGACCTTCTATCACTACTTGAACTACTAGTAGATGGTCTATAGATGATTATCCCTAGATATCTTTTCTATCCATCATACAAATTATCGACAGATAGAAGGCATCAAATTTTTAGTGGTCTTTTGGAGTCTATAGCTTGTGAAGCTAATAAACATTTGCAGTTATGTATACTCTAAAAATAACAACATTACAAAGATAAGATGGAGTATATTACAATGGTTGTACATTCCTGTGTATGTTGGGAAAAAGAAATCAAGAAGATTTTGCAGTTATGTATACCCTGACCTTCTATCACTACTTGAGCTACTAGTAGATGATGAGTATTCATCATCATCATCTAACATCTAGGATCACATGCATATCATGTATTAATTGCAAACAAGGTGAATGTTAACTAGGTCTTCCTTGTCTCAATAATATAAGGGATCATCAAAGCTTGTCAATGTATGAGAATCTTGAAGCTCGAAAACTATACAAAAAAATGAGGTGTATGTTTCAGCTATCATCTATTTGCATGGGCTTTCAATAGAAGGTATGTTCAAAAAAGGTATGTGTATGATTATCCTTGGGTATCTTGCCTATCCATCATTCAAATTATTGATAGATAAAATACATCAAAATTTTAGTGGTCTATTGGAGCCTATAGCTTGTGAAACTGATAAAAAAATTGTAGTTATGTATACTCTGACAATAATAACTGAAGATGATAAGATCAAGCACATTAAAATGGCTGTACATTTCAGTGTATAATAAACTGATATATTTCTGGATTCGATTGTGTAAAGATTTTTTACCATCGAATCCAGAAATATATCAGTTTATTTGCTATGGATTGTGGAAATTTAATCTCTTTAATTTCAGTGTATGTCAAGCCTAACTAACTAACTGACTAAAAGGCCAAGCACAAAAAAGTATGATCCAAAGGTAATCATATATATCCGTAGTTGTCAAATATCCATAACTGAAATAACACCCACAGCAAGTGCCAACCCATGCAACTATCCATACCTTCAAAGGTATACCAAGTGAACCTCACATCACCAACATATCTGTAACCTGCAATTACAAGCCTCAAGAGCAATACCTACCACATATATACCAAGAAGCTCCCACTACAAAAGATAATGTAAAATCTATAACCAATCCACTCACAACATCTCAAAGAAGTGAGTCCATGTAGTATCAAGGACATCTACAATACATAAAGTAATATCCTGCAAGAACAACTCTCATAACAAGTCTCCAACACTCTCTCAAGATATCCACAAGCAACAGAGGAAAGAAATAAAGGAATAACCATGTCATCTCTCACATGACATACATGAGCACAAACTAATGATCACAATCTCTAACCAATATCAAATCCAATATAAATAAAATTGAACATCTAGGAAGATAACCGAGACCAAAGAGAAACTGTGCAAATCATAACCTGTATCATGTCCTTCTACACACACCTCTAGATGTAAACTATGCAAGTATGATCTCCTCCATAAAACCCCAAAAAGAAACCATAGCAACACCCAAACCATACCATATAACTAATCATGGATGTAAGCCTCACACAAGAAGATCAAAGTCATAAACCATTCCTAAACAAAGGAATATGACCAATATAAAACCATCTCCCAAACTCAACCAACATAATAAAAACATATGCATATGGAGATAACCAATGCTAACCCACCTTTCAAATGAATCCTCCAGAACTAACTCATGTACCATAGCTCAAGATCCATATCCATGAAAGACAAACATAAATATAATGCAACTGAGAGAAACAATAGGCTATACCTCTCAAGTTGTAAGCTGCCAAGTAGACCAAGAGTGGGGAATGAGAATTCTCATCAAGATATCCAAGTCTCTAACCAAGACTTTTCTAAGAACAATATCCTCTCAAGTCCATATCAGGCGAATGCCCTTCGGACTTCCTGCTGAATCCAAGCAACTTTCCAACAAATACTTCTCTAATCCAAGAGGTATGAGCATCACCACCATATTTAAGTATCCATGAGCACCTGTAACTAGTCTATCCATGCCAAGTCCAAATGCAACATAGAAATATCATGAAGTATCCAACAAATGATCAATGTACTCAATACCAAGAAACTAAACCAAGATCAATGTCAAAGTTCCATGGCCTCAGGAACATAAACATGACAACATGATCCAACCATCTCAAAAGAGACAACATGCTCCATATGAACACACTATAACATGTCAAAACTCTAAATGCATATCAAGAGTATACCATGGCATAATAATGAAACCATATCATCATGAGACCAATCTTCTATATAAGCTGAGTATACATTAACATCAAATCTTAAATATCCAAACATACAATGTCATAAACTCACAATGCTATCATAGTCAATATATACCATAAACTATTTAGATTAACATATCACCAAATAAACCATACAAAACTTACACCAAGTCTGAACCAATATGTAGAGCTCTCCAAGAGCTTTCTGTTGACTACTTGAAGTCCAACATTTGACTATGTATGCCTAAGTTATGCCCTAATTTGTGCTCAAAATAAATAATAGCCATATTTTGGGCTCTTAAAACTTGACAAAATGTTATAATCACAAAATCAAACCTACACCAAGTTATTGTGCTTTGAATTAGCTTTCCAATGCCTATAAGAAGTCTGAAATCCAATATTCAAAGAGAAAGTTATAGCCTTTTTATTAAGAAAGTCTTTTTACCATTTTCATTGTGATTTTTCACTCTTATTTTTTGAGAAATTTTTTTGATAGGGTTAAATTTGACGGCCATCACAAGCTGAAACTAAGAAACTATTTCATTTCCTCTAAACATGAAATTAGGTCATACTATATATCAAAATTTATGGAAACATCGACACAAATCCAATGGTGAGGTTTGTTTTTACCCAGAAGGTCATTTCTGCAAGCTCCCCCTAAAACCCTCATTTAAATAAAACACCAAAAAATTCCATTTGACCAATAATTTCACATACCTAAAATATATAAACATCTCATCATAACAACAAACCCAAAACCCTCAGATCTGTAATAAAAAAAATTCATATATCTTGCCATTTATTTTATCTTCTCATGCATTCCCATGGATTCAATCTAGGGTTAAAACAATAAAACCATAGCTCTAATACCATTTGTAAGGAAACTTGCAAAAAAAAAAGAGACTATTTCCACATAACCCATAATAGATTGAAATAAATATGTAATTGAAATCCACATGCAAGTGAATAAACAACATACCCACAAAAACGTGACACAAGATATACCCTGGGAAACCCTCATTGAGAGAAAACATCCAGCCTCCAAAAACATCCATCAGCATGTATTATTTAACAAAATACCATTGAAATACAACCATGGAAGCCTTCAAAGCCATAGCCACAACCAAGCAATCTATGTGAACAAGCATGAATCCACACATCCCATGCCATGCTTCCAACTTTTTCAAATGTTCCTTTGGCTAACCTGTCAAGCCTTGTCCTGCTTGACTCTTGCTTTTCATCTTCTATCTTTTTTCATATACAACAACTACCCTTATGGCTGCTTATATAGTAGCAAGTGCCACAAAGCCACCAAGTGGTATTACATAAACCATGTGCTAAAATCATGTGCTACCTAACCCACTAACCGCATAATTAATATTAGAAATTTAATTCTTTTCTCTAATATTGAATAATTACATGAAATATTATCACAATGTTACAATACAACTCATCAAGTATATCCCATGAGAATCTTTACATATTGCATGCCCATCTAAGTGCAACATTACATAATAAAATAAAATAATACAATATAACAATATTATGCAATGTGTGCAACACCCATTATCTCAACACTATCAACTTCAAAGAAGAAAGATGGACCAAGGCTATAAGCAATCAATCCCCTTATATTCATATTCCTATCACACCAAGCTAAATTTTTGAACTTTGACTTGGGCTTAGGAATAAGTCCATAAAGACTAGGCAAAAGTTTTATCCATCTACAATATATAATGATTCCCTTTCCCATGATGCATAATTATCGCCAGTAAAAAATACAATTATAGGATGGATTATCCATTCCATGACTTTACCCATGATGTTCTTATCTCAAGAAAAATAAATTAATGCATTCTCCAAAATGCAAAAAAAAGAAAGAACCCCCCCAAAATAGATGCTTTGGCACTTTATACTTGGTGCATGTACAATTGCCACTTGTCAAAATGAACTAAAGTGGACTTCTGATTTTGATAGTTACAACAACAAATATGAAGGTATATATGACTCAACAAGATAAAACACAAGATCTCTCACGGATCTAATTAATTACAAGTTCCAAAATAGGCCAAAAATGACCAAAAGTTGAAAGTACTATGTCCACTCAAAAATATTCCAAACTGATACCAGATCTGGAAAGTAGACAAACAATTATACTCTTTAAAAAAAAAAATAGCATTTGAATATGTGTCCATATGAGCCTAAACAAAGCCTTTGAAGTTGCAAAGATTAGGATTTGTAATTTTTTGAAAACTTCAAGAAAAAAGATTACAAACAACCTATAACAATGTGTAGATCACAAAATTTTACCCCAAAACAAAAAAAAATCTCGAAAAAAGGAGTTTGTATAAGGGAGATATCGCTATTTGAAAATCACCTCTGTAATTATTTTTCCAGAATTGCCGCCACCACACCTCTAAAAATAAAATGACTCTAGATTTTGCTTCAGATGTGTGATTTTGATGAAACAAAATTCAATTTAGGGGATTTTTGACCTTCTAAATGTGATGCAACATCTGATTTTTACTAACAAGCTCCAATCTTAACCTACAATTTTTTTTCTCTCCAATGGCTATGCAATGTAAGCTCCTTTGGCTCTGATACGATATAAGAATTTTCCTAAGGTAAGAATGAAATGCCAAGATCTAGAATCTCAAGAGATAGCACAAGAGAGACAAGATATGATCAAATTAAAATGGATTAATCAAATAACTGGATGATTACATCATAGAAGTGCCTTGTATAAAAAGGCAATCAAGATGACCAGGAGTCATGCAAGAGATAATAATAATAACTAAGCACATGTCTACCAAGAGTGGATTATCCTCCATTGTGCATGAATGCATGTGCAATAATGAGAAAATAAGAATGTAAAGGTGTATCTCATAAAGAGATGTAGTAGACAACATGTGCTAAATTGGAGTGCAAACTATTGTGTTGTCTACATAACAACTCATATGAATACACAAACTCCTAAGTGTCTACATGAAAACTAATGTGAAACTAAATTAACCTATGTAAACTTAAGCAAAGTGTAAATAGTAAATACTTATTTACACCAACAAGCATAATGTCTAGCCAACTAAGACTTTGACATCAATGACAACATAACAACCGATATGACTTTTACATACATTCATCGCATCATCAATTACATTATCAATTGGAACTAACATAATATAGGACCTCATTAAGATATTAAAATACACCTTACATTAGTTTTATATATCCCAAAATAATACAACCAAATAGTTGGTGATAATGAATAAATCACATGCTATCCTCTGACACTCTTCACCAAGTAAACGCTAGATTATGCTACCTCGAATGCATCATTATGAACATTTCTTCAACCATAATCAAATCTCACTAAACCAAACTCCATCTCATTGAACATATACAATTGATTTACTAGTAAATTGTTGCCTACAAACTATAATATACCAATCTTCACATATCTATTGAAAGTCACTAGATCCTTTGAATTTTTTTTGTGAATATAGACATATCCATAAACATGATTCTAAGCCTATAAAATATAACTCTTCACTTGTTGACCTCGTTAACCAAATTTGTCTCTACAACTCTAACTATCATAACCAAAAAACAATATATATGTTGACATCAATGACAAACCAAGTCCTAAATGCAACACATAAGCAATCAATATATGTCCCACTACTAAATATTCTCTCCAAACATATTGACGATCTCTCCCTTCAACATACCTTCAATATTCATGCTAGCATGATCTACACCAAGTAGTAGTGTACCACAGAGGAGCCTCACTATTTTCTAGAGTGGCATTGCCTCATGTTTGGGCATGAGAGCACATATCTATGACATGACCCATTGCTATGAGATTCATGGGTGTTGGTCAACCTTATGTTTACCTATTTTGTCTTATTCTCAACTCAAATAATAAGTTTTTGCAAATTTGAATGAAAAAGATAATAAAAAATAGCCATTACAATATAAATATAAAGACTATATATGTGACCATAGTTGTTCCATGAAATACGAATTGACTACTTAGGGAACCATGACAACAAAGATAAATCATATTTTTTAAATTATTAACTAAGAAAAATTTTGTGACAAGAGGAATTATAATTTAGAACATCTCATGGTTGAACTATAGCCTTTAATATTGTTGGTCTTTATATTTTAATTATATATAAGATAACTAACAAAGATTAAAAAAAATATTACATTCAATAGAAACATTTATAATATCTATATAAAGTATTTAAAAAGAGGCTATGTCACTATTAAAAAGTGATTAAGATATAATATTGGTACAAGACCTTAAAAAATCTTAAGTTCAAATTATGAGAAAATAAGAACAAGTGATTCAAAGATGCAAGCTAAATGATATTAGATGTATATTTTCTTGTATTAGTTGACTAGTATATTTATATCTAGTTATTTTTAGTTGATCTTTATTTACTTGTACTTTCACCTAAGAAGGTTCAAGGTAAATTATAAGCTAATACATAAATATAGTTAAAAATAAAATATTTATTAATTTTTTTTTTCTACAAAAATATAATTTTTATTAGTCAAAATATAAAATAATTTAGAGATAAATTAATACTGATACATTTTTACACATTTATCATTTAATAAAAAAATTTAAAGACTATGCCAAAAATAGATTTAATAAAATTAAATCAAATCAAATGTCTTCAACCATTGCAAGAGACTTGAGTAGGATTATTCAAATCATAAGCATTAGTCAAGATAGAAAACTATGATGGGTTGTAAATATTGCAACTATGATATTTTCATAGAAATGCATGCAAAACATGTAGACATAAAAAAAGGTGTATGAATAATGTGATATAAATGATTGTGATTTCATGGAATGCAATGATTTAGTGGTAGTACATCTATAATTTATTAGAAAGGACTTTATAAAACTTCAACTCGAATAAGAAACATTTAGCTAAATGCAACATGTATAAACTTGAAAATAAAGAGTAGGCATGCAATCATGAATGCATCCATGATTTGTTGACTAGGAGTGGATAATTTAAGATCATATTTCCCTTTAGATCAATCCTCACATATAAGGTTAATTTTATAACTTGGGATTTGTAAATTGTAGAAAGAGTAAGGCTAGTTGAATACTTGTCTTTGTTTATGCTCAAACAAAAAAATGAAAGACATCTACAACAATCTTCTTTTCTGTTCATCCAATATTTCATAAAGTCAAAATTAATGATCTTCAAAATAGTCAAAACCCATCAATAAAAGGAATGCATGTTAAAATAAAAATAAAAATAGAAACACAATCTTTAATGTACTGAATTTTTTAAAAAAAATACATATGTTTGATCAAATGTGTAGTTCGCTAAAATGTGTTTGATCCACTTCTAAAGTGATATTGAGTACTTGTGTTTATTCTTAATGTACTGAAATTTAAAAAAATGGCTACATATGTTTGATCAAATGTGTAGTTCGCTAACATGTGTTCGATCCACTTCTTAAAGTGATATTGAATACTTAAACTTGTGTTTACCCTTATGCATTAAAAATATATATTTGCTAAAAAGGGAATATTTATGTTTGAAGACTAGTACAATAGATATGTAAAATACATTTAATCAATAGACTGAAAATTCAAAAGTACAAAAGCCTCTTTTGTGGAGTGTATGTGAGTCTTATATTATTGTTTTAAAAGCAAAAGAACATGATGAATGTATGTTTCTGCAAATCTCAAATTAGTCTTAAAAATAAATATTTTATTTCTATTTTGTTCATTTCTTATTATATAATTACTTCTAAAATATCTTATTACTATTTATCTTATTGTTTATCTTTTTAACTTTAAAAAAGATAGAGCAATAAAAATATATTCTTATTAAAAGAAGATAATAATAAAATATAATTTTACATTTTTTTAGTAATAATATTTGAATACATTTTTTTCATTCTTAAGCAATACAAAATTATCACAATTTTATCTATGAGCATTGATTTAAAAAAAAATCATTTTTATTAGTATTTATCTTTTTTTTTAATAACTTTTTTTTAGAAACATTAAAAAAAATAGAATATTGTAATAAAAGAAGATAATATTAAAAGATATTTGTATGAAAAGAAGAAACAACAAAATATAGAATTTTCCACACACACACACACACACACACACACACACACACACACACACACACACACACATATATATACATACATACATACATACATACATACATACATACACACACACACACACACACACACACACACACACACACACACATATGTACGTATGTATATGTATATAATTTATTTAAAATAATTTAAAATAATTACAATTAGTGTATTGGTAAATATATACATTAAATAAACTATACATAAAGAAAATAATTTAGTAACTTTGTAGGAGGTTTGATAGTTTGGGAAAACTTATTTTGTGATTCTCTTAGGTAATTTTATTATGTGATACAAGATTTTCAATGTAAAAGTATAAGGGCAAGCCTACAATTGAAGTCTATTACCTAATTACAAAAATTAAAAAAGTGCATCTTATTTTTGGAAATTTATTTTTTGGATACAAATTGATTAATTTGTGGACAAAATTTGTGATGCTATTGTATAGTCATGTCTCTTGATGTAATTAATTAAAGAATGCATACCCTAAAATTTAATTGCTTAATACAATCAAAATCTATATTGTGAATGTGAATGAGCTTGTAGCAGTAAGCTACAAGTCTCCCATCTTGACAGTCTCAAGTTTAAGCCTACTTGAACTTTTAATGTTGTTCTTGGCTTATTATTTGGGAAAACAAAATTGTGAATGAAGTATAATTTTTGTTTGGTAGTAAATGCTAGAGCAAGTGTGCACATGAAGTCATGAGTTAGAGTGCAACTTTTCTTTGGAAGTCAAGACTAGAGTATGTACCTTTACATGATGTCATGAAGTAGAGTACGATATTTGTTTGGAAATGAAGACTAGAGCGAGTATCTACACATAGAGTCATAAAGTAGAGTACGATTTTTGTTTGGAAGTGAAGACTAGAGCAAGTATCTACAGATAGAGTCATAAAGTAGAGTGCAGATTTTGTTTGGAAATGAAGACTAGAACCAATATTTACACATACCATCAAGTAATGTGATTTTTTGTTAAAAGTGAAATCTAGAGGCAAGATTTTTTGTTCAGAAGTGAAATCTAGGGGCAAGATTTTTTGTTTAGAAGTGAAACCAAAAAGAACCAAGATCTACAGATGATGTCATGAAATAAAGTGGCTTAGAATTATATGCAGGTTATGTCTCTTTGAACTACCTAGTTAGGGTTGTTTAGAATTATATAAGAGACATATATATTTCTAGCCCCTCAAAAACACTTAAATAAAGTAAAACCAAAAAGAACCCGTGAAACCCGTAAGATCTAAAATATCCTTCATGAGTTTAACAGAAAATTCTAAAGGCTCCCCGATTTAAGTTTGGTGCATAGTAGAGTTTGGTGTGCAATGACAAGATATTTCATCATAACTTGATTTCTTTTTTTAAAAGAGTTTAGAAGTGAAAATAGAACCAAGATTTTTGTTTGCAAGTGAAGACTAGATCCACAATATTTGATTCTTTGAAAATAAAGTCTAGTAGAACCAATATATACGCATTATATCACGAAGTAAGTAATTAGGATATATACGGGTTCATGTTAGTTTTGAAGCACTTAGAAAACATTTGAAGTAAAACCAAAAATAACCTGCGAAACCCGTAAGATCTAAAATATCCTTGACGACTTAATAGAAAAGTCTAAAGGTAGTAGAGCTTGGTGTGAAGTGACAAAATATTTCATCATAACTTGATTGCTTTTTATTGGTCAAACTTTAAAAGAGTCATGACTATGAGCACTTAAGGGCCCTTGGCTGCGGGAATATAAAAATGGGGTTACGTATTCCTATTCTTGTTTGTTTCACCCAAAATTTGATGCGAAATTCATGAACTCAAAAATTTATGTTTTCTAAAACAAAAAAAATTGAAATAAGAATACGTACTCCTATTCCACCTATTTAGGTGGAATAATAAATGCTCATTATTAAATCAAAATTGGAATAAGTATTCCAATTTTATTCCTATTTCAATTCTGATTTGGTGCATCTAAACAATATATTTTTAAGAATATACATATGCCTATTCCGCTTGTATTCCCGTTGCTAAACGGACCCTGAATAGACTTGAAGATGAAGATTAATTGCCTTCAAAGTCATCATTGTTGGCTTGTACTCGATTCATATGCGATCGTCTGAAGAGCTTCAAATTCTTTGTTTGTGCTCAGCGAATCGTCTGAAATGCCTGAAAAAGTTAATCTCATGTCGCATACGCAAATTCTACGGGGTAGGCATTAGAGCGATGGCTTATTCAACATTTTTGAACTTCCCAAAGAGCTTAACATTTTCGAAATCCGACATTAATGGCTGTTGTAGCTTTGGTCGTCTTGCTGTATCTACTTCTGCTTTGCTATGCGTATGGGATCATTGTATTAACAGATGGAGAAAATGGTAAATTTTATTTCCCCATGTACTATTTCATATCTCGTTCACTTTATCTTTAAAATCTATTGTGCAATTTTCTCGTGAAGCTTTGCAGAGTGTACTTCTCCTAAAGCTTTACACAATTTTCTCCTAAAGCTTTATGGAGCCTCGTCCTCCTAAAAGGTTTCCTCCTAAAGCTTTGCACAATTTTCTCCTGAAGCTTTATAGAGTCTCCTCCTAAAGCTTTGGACAATTTTCTCCTGAAGCCTTATAGAATCTCCTCCTAAAGCTTTACACAATTTTCTTCTAAAGCTTTACACAGTTTTCTCTTTAGAGCTTTATAACGTCCCTGAGGTGAACTAGAAAAAACATAGCGCTTTTAAAAGTTTGGAGATTTATATGAAAATTGTGTTTTTTTTTCTCTCAGTTGCTGCTCTGAGGGCACTTAAGTCGGAATGGCAAAATACACCCCCGGATTGGAACGGTCCAGATCCTTGTGAACTGATTGGGAAGGGTGAAAATATAATAACAAGCAGAGAAATTGAATCAAAGAAGACTAAATACACAATAACACAGATTTATCGTGGTTCAGCAAAACTTGCCTACATTCACACTTGAACAGGGAAATCTTTATTATGGGAACATCTGATACAATCTAGTACAAGACAGCATACATATATTTATACATTAGCATAAGCCTTCAATTGAAGAACTATGAGAAGATAAATAGACAGTGTGACTGTTGGACTTCATATCCCAACAATCTCTCCCGTAACGACCAACCAACACTGCCATGCACTGCAGCATTCCCTGCTCCCTTTCCAAATTTTAGAGAACAGTCAAACTTTGAGAAGATTTCAAAGTCGCCAAACTCTGTTCCAGCACAGTGCGAATGAGTCTTCTCCACATTTTTTCAGACTTGATAAAGTCTAACAAAGGAATATCTTCTCCTCGGTACTGCAACCTATTGCTCACAAAGTATGTTGCATTCTTATCATTAACAGTTTTGCCAATCGCTGCTAAAGTATTATTATCGCTGCTAAGTATCTTCTCCTCATCTTGGAATTCAGTGGGGAACAAATTATAAAGCAACTTTACTACATGCTGCCACAAATTTAATAGAAAATGAAACAAAATAATAATTTTTCCCTTACAAACTATGACGCCCATATATTTGGGCAAACCGATACCTTTTCTGTAGCAGCAATAAATGGATTCATGCTTGGAATTTTCAATCAAATTATGTTTTACGGTGGGCATTCCAGCCTTATAAGACTTTGTGTCACAAAAGTTTGGACACCCAATATGCAGGCGCTCCTCCAAATTTTCCCCACCATATGCATCAACAATTACTGCCATGTCATAGTTGGCATCCACCGTGGCAAGGCTTTGGCCATATTGTGCTATGATGCCCTGTTTCCCGTACGGTTCTTCCATATTCATTTCTATGGGAGTAAATGATGGTGATTGGTGTCTTTCGAGCTGGGCTATCCCTTCATCTTCTTCCACACCACCTTTCACAGAGAAGACTGCAGTTAATGCATTCCATTCTTCTTCTATTGCTACAATCCGCAACATTAAATCATCAGAGTTCTTATTCTCTGACATGTCAAAGGCTTCTGGGTCATGCACAGCGTTGAGCTCCTGGCTCTCACTAGCCTCCTCTTCTCTAGGATGAGCAGCAATTTGCACCTCTTTACCTTCTTGGTCGATATATAGGCCTCTCCTTGGGGCCTCTACCGGCAGCTTATGCCTGGCCACATGTTTGCAAGCTTCATCCTCCTCAACTTGAGAGGCAAACTTCACATCAGTTTTGACCTGGGACTCTAATGAAAAATCTTTTGAACCTTCATTATTCATAAAACCAGAATCTATCTTCCCCTTCAACATAGGGAAAAGAAGTTGGAAACTTGTCTTATGAGGCCTACTATTGTTCTGAATAAATATCATAGCTGCATCAACATTGCGAAAGGAAATAATTCCATCTTTCATCTTGTCTTCAGGTGAATTCTCCTCTTTTTTCCAACCATCCCACCAGCGTACACAGCGTTCCTTTCTTACTTTCACATACACAACATCTCTTTCTAAATTATGAAGAAACTCGTTGATAATAAAATCAACTTCATCGTCTTCCATCTCTTCTTTAGCCTCACCTCGGCTCTGATACCAATTGTAAATATAATAACAAGCAAAGAAATTGAATCAAAGAAGACTAAATACACAATAACACAGATTTATCGTGGTTTGACAAAACTTGCCTGCATTCACATACTCAATAAATACACCTTTTACCATAGATTTAATCAATTCCCTTGTGCCGTAAGCATCTGTCCATTCTTGAATAGTTAACAAATTGATGGTACTTCCTTCATGATGACCAATAAAAGAGCCTCCGAGGCCATAATCAACTGTACTTTCTACACTGTTTGACCTGACAAAATTATCTGCAAGTTGTGTATGATATTGTGAATCATTAAAATGGTCTTCCAAACTATTTAAGCTTCTAGCATCACACAGAGAGAAGTCTAAGGGAAATTCATTTCGGATGTTTTGAGTTGAGGGGCTAACATTGTCTATGTGCTGTTGTACGTCACAAACTATACTGTCCTCCAGACTTGTGTAGGGGCCAGAGTTATCCTCACTGATCTGTGGTAAAAGTCTGCCATGACTAGTAGTGCTTGATGACTTTTCTTTATCACCATGGGTTGTTCTATAAGAATCCCAATCAATATTTGAGCACTGAGCAAAGATTGGACTTTCATGATCTCCTTCAAAATCCCAATCATGCGAACTTACAACATTCAAATTGGACGGACACTGATGATCTTGAATACCATGTCTTGATCCCAGACTTTGAACCAGAGAATTAAATGATCTCATACCCACATACTTTCCATCATGACACTCTTCAAACAAGTTCTCTATTTGCACATTTGAATTTATTTTTATTAAATGATCACTAGGGAGATGTGTGTGCAAATCAATATCATCATTTTCTACGGGATCCGAAAGCCCCTTTTCATAGCTCCTTGCCACGGTGTATAGGGAGTTTCCCTTGTGACTATGAGCCACATCCTCTAGCTGAGTAGAGATTTGAATTTCTTCATCAAATAGACCTCCATGTTCACTAAATAAACTGTCACTTTCACCAAACATACCACCCCTTGGAATTTCTTGTGGGGTGTCATGGATAAATTCATTTTGTTGCCAAATATCTTGTGTGGCATCTCTGTCAATGTCTATTAATGACTGTGTGGTCAGAAGATGTTTATGCAGGATTGATGTGGGATTGCTCATATTCCAATTTTTCTTTTGAGGTGTGGGAGAAGAGCCCGCAATGATAATTAAACACATAGTACACACTATAGAGACTTATAGAAATTATAGAATCAATTCATTACCTGATCAATGATACAAAAATACATTACATTGTGCCTCTTTTATAGAGGTCTTTGATTGTTTCTGGAAACATCTAAATTAATGGACATAGAACAAATAGACATTTCCAAAGCTATCGACACAAGTGACTTCTAGAACTTTACAAAATTAAACATTAATTTTACCTAATCCTATTTGGTAATCTAGCAATTTCTAGAATCCTCTATTACGCCTTTACATTTCATTTGAGGGAAATTAAAAAACTCCAACACTCCCCGCTAATTTCAACCTCAAATGTTGTTACATACAAATCCAAATCCTTTCTTCTACCGGATGCCAAAAGCTAATTTTTTGATAATCTTCATATCTGTTAATTTCTTCATTAATAGTGTCTCCCAAGGCTGCAACCTTTAATTTCTATAAACATTTTGTAAGCAATTGGCTGCCAATGATTTCCTCTTTTCACAAGATCCACTGATAATCTTGCCTCATCTGTCACAAATGCCGGTGACAAGGTTCACTAATAACCTTTTGCCTCTTTGATGCCTTGTTCTAATATGTTTCCCAATGCTGCTACATTCCTTCTTACACTTGAATATTTGTACTTGAATAAACCTTTGATCATTCTTGCAATTCTTTGCCAATTTGATCCATAGCTCCATCTACAATCCATTTGGATGCAACTTGCCATAAAATCTTTATTGCAATCGCTATTGCAACATGTCTTATAACAATGATTTTTCAAGCCACAAATATTACATAGATTTAAATCCCAACACCTATCCTTTGTATGCCCTTTCTTGTTACATTGTGAACATTGCACAATATTTATGCCTTCAATTGATTCTCTTGAACCTTTATTCATCTTTCCACTGCCTACATCATATCCAAGACCTGCATATTTTTGCTTGACTGTAGTCTTAATCAGATTCCTCAATCCCTTTTCATCCTTTCTTAGACCTTTACCTTTGAAACCCATTATTTCCATAATCTTCAAACCAATACTATTATTATCATAACAAACAAAATCTGCAAACTTTTTGTCATTTTCATTCTTACACTTCTCATCACAAACACTTTCAACTTTAGCAACATCACATTTCTCAATTACATAATCACTCAAATCATTTGCGTCACATAAAAATGGTTTTGCATTCAAACATTCTTTCTCTTGTTTCAGAGTATACAATTCCTTCTTTAACATACTATTTTCCTCTTCCAATTTCTTCACATTATCTTTTAAAATTTTGTTCTTTTTCTTAGCATTATCAAACAAATTTAACTTTTCTTTTAATTCTTTATTTTTCTCTCTAAGTTTGCATGTTTCCTTCACTTGCCAATTATGCATTTCTTCCACAAATTTTAACCTATTTTCTAGCTCTTCAATTTCTTCTATGTAGACACTAATTTCATTTAAAAATTTAGACCTTTCTTCTCCCATTTCATTTCTTACTTTTGCCAATTCCTTTTGTAAGATATCTTTTTCACACAATAACCTTGCATTTTCTTTCTTCACCATCACTAATTCTTATTCTAACTTATTTGTCTTCTCTTTCTGAACTCTACCAGCTTTTCCCATTGAAATCAACAATTTAACACACCTTACTCTTTCTTTTAGATAATTCTAAATGCCTTTTTACTTCCATAATTAAATCTTCAAACAACTTGAAACAAACCCTTTAGATAGCTAGACTCCTAACAATACTCTACTGCTGTTATAATTTCTCAAATGTCATTAAATAATTATAAGAATTCACACCATAAATTTTGTTCTTTCCTTTTTCCTTTCTTCTGTGCTTTACGAATACTTTGGTTCCTTCATAATCTTCATGAAAAGTCTTCTTTTTCTCAATAATGTGATTTTTTGCCAACTTTCTCTTAGCTGCTCAACACTTCTTCTGTAGTCTTCTTCAAAACAATTTCCTTTTCTATAACAGAAATCAATCCTCCACAATTATTTGGCAGCACTTGAACATCACTTGCTCATTTATCACAATCAACAATTCTGTCCAACTTTCTATCCAACTAGGCTCTGATACCAATCTGATGGGGGTGGATGGATTGGATCCACAATGATAATTAAACATAGAATACATACTACAAGCACTTATAGAAATTATAGAATCATTTCATTGCTTGATGATCAAAAAAATTATGTTGTGCCTCTTTTATAGAGGTCTTTGATTGTTTCCAGAAACATATAAAGTAACAGACATAAGACAAATAGACTTTTCTAGAATTATCTAAACATAAATGCCTTCTAGAACCTAACCCTATCCGGTAATCCAACAATTTCTAGAATCCTCTATTATATCTTTACATTTCATCTAAGTAGGAATTACACATTCAAACACTTCCCTCTAATTTCAACCTCAAATATTGTTGCATACAAATCCAAATATGTTGGAATATGTAATTTACCTTCAAATGAAATTGTAAAAAAAAATATACAAGAGGAATCTAGAAACTCCAATTGGATTAACGAGATTACTGAATAGGAATAGGTAAAATTAATATTTAAGTTTGTAAAGTTCTAGAAGTCATTTTTGTTTAGATATTTCTAGAAAAGTCTATTTAGTCTTATGTTGGTTAATTTAGATGTTTCTGGAAATAATCAAAGACCTCTATAAAAGAGGCACAATGTAATGTATTTTTGTATCATCGATGAGGCAATGGAATGATTTTACAATTTCTATAAGTGCTTGTATTGTGTATTTTGCATTTAATTATCACTGTGGATCCAATCCATCCGCTCCTATCAGTTTGGTATCAGAGCCAATTGGAAATTTTTTTTGATTAAAGAGTAAGTGACGTTTTGGTGCTGCTAAATTGTGGAGGATTGATTTGTGTTATAGAAAAGATAATTGTTTTAAAGAAGACCACACAAAAAGTGTTAAGCAGCTATGAGAAAAAGGAAAGAGGGAAAGTCAGAAAGAAAGCACATTATTGAGAACAACAAAGTTAGTGGAAAGAAGACTTTTCATGAAGATTATGAAGAAACCAAAGTATTTGTAAAGCATGGAAGAAAGGATGGAGGAAAGAACAAAAGGTATGGTCATTTGAGAAATTCTTCTATTGCCATTAAAAGAGAAAAAAAGGATATGACATGGAGTCAAGTTTGATGTTTATGTAGGGTTTGTTTCAAGTTGTTTGAAGATTTAATTAAAAATCTAGAAGTGAAAATTCATTTAGAATTATCTAAAAGAAAGAGTAAGGTGTGTTAAATTGTTGATTTCAATAGAAAAAGTTGGTAGAGTTTAGAAAGAGAAGACAAATAAGTTAGAAGAAGAATTAGTGATGGTGAAGAAATAAAATGCAAGATTATTGTGTGAAAAATATATTTTGTAAAAGGAATTGGCAAAAGTAAGAAATGAAATAGGAGAAGAAATGTCTAAATTTTTAAATGAAATTAGTGTCTACATAGAGGAAATTGAAGAGTTGGAAAATAGGTTATTTTTTTTGGAAGAAGTACATAATTGGTAGGGGAAGGAAACATGCAAGCTTAGAGAGAAAAATAAAGAATTAGAAGAAAAGTTAAAGTTGTTTGATGATGTTGAGTAAAATAACAAAGTTTTAGAAGAAAAACTGAAGAAATTGGAAGAGGAAAATAATATGTTAAAGAAGGAATTGTCTACTTTTAAACAATCGAAAGAATGTTTGAATGTGAAACCATTTCTATGTGATGTATCATGTGACATAAATGATTTAAGTCATCATACAATAGAGAAATGTGATTTTTCTTGAAGCTGAAAGTGTTTATGAAAATTGTACAAACAAAAATGACAAGAAGTTTGCAAATTTTGTTTGTTATGATAATAATAGTATTGGTTTGAAGATTATGGAAAGAATGGGTTTCAAAGGTAAAGGTCTAGGAAAGGATGAACAGGGATTAAGGAATTCAATTGAGACTACAGTCAAGCCAAAATATGTAGGTCTTGGATATGATGCAAGTAGTGGAAAGATGAATAAAGGTTCATGAGAATCAATTGAAAGCATAAAGATTGTGCAATGTTCACACTACAACAAGAAAGGGCATACAAAGGATAGATGTTGGGATATACATCCTTGTAACATTTTTGGCTTGAAAAATCATTGTGATAAGACATGTTTGAATAGAGAGTGCAAGAAGGATTTTTATGGCAGATTGTATAAAAATGGATTGTGGATGGAGCAATGGATCAAATTGGCAAAAAATTGTAGAAATGATTAGAGATTCATTCAGGTACAAATGTTCAAGTGTAAGAACAAATGTAGCAGCATTGGGAAAGAGATTGGAGAAAGGCATCAAAGAAGAAAAAGGTTTTAAAGTTATAGGCTTGGATGTGGACATGAGAAACAGATGAAAAAAAATCATGGTACATTGGAATTTGTATGTAACAAAATTTGAGGTTGAAATTAGAGGGGAGTGTTGGAATGTGTAATTCACCCTCAAACGAAATTGTACAAAAAAATGTACTAGAGGGATCTAGAAACTCCAACTGGATTAATGAGATTACTAAATAGGGTGAGGTAAAATTAATATTTAAGTTTGTAAAGTTCTAGAAGTCATTTTTGTTTAGATATTTCTAGAAAAGTCTATTTGGTCCGATGTTGGTTAATTTAGATGTTTCCAAAAACAATCCAAGACCTCTATAAAAAAGGCATAATGTAATGTATTTTTGTATCATCGATGAGGCAATGGAACGATTTTACAATTAACAATTCTATCCAAACTTCTATCCAACCTTGCTCTATATGAAATCCCTTTTGGAAAACTCTCTCTATGTGTTGGAAATCTAATTGAAAACCTCATTGATGAAGATCAAAGAGGGAGATTGTTGCAAAGAAGGAATATTATTGTTTTCAATCATTGTTTTGTCATTGATGTCAAACTTGCAATTTGTAGGAATGACATTTGCTTACAAGATCCAAGTACTATCACTTAGTTGATTGATGAAGAGGATTTGATCAACAAGATGTAACAAAAGCACCTAAGGGAAAGGTTGAGTTATGATGTTGTAATGAAGTGAAAGGATCAGTTAAGAAAATGGTTAAATGATGTATTGATAATATACTCAAAGATATAGAGGTTGGTCACACTTAGAAACATTAGAGGAAGAAATTGTGACAAGGATGACTGTAAAGCTTAAACCAAGTTCATTAATGGGTGCAGAGCAAGCTAATTGAAGCTGAGAAAGTTCTTAGTTGGAGCCAAGCAACAAGAAATTTTAGTGTGTGCCAAGTGATCTTCATGTGCTGAGTAAAGTATCAGGTGCCAAGCATCAGGAAAAACATAGTTGATGCCGAGTAACACAGTATGTGCCATGCACCAGTATTTCAATAGTGCCAAGCTGCTGCATTATTTTAAATGATGAAGATTCACCAAATTTGAGCTGACAGAGTTATTGTCTTGAATTTTGTGAACTAGTTGGAGGATAAGGATGATGAGCTAGTGGCACAAAATTCTATGTAAACCATTTTAAAGTGAATTCAAAAGGATTATTCAAGAAGTTTCTAGAGGAAACAAAATATGGGTTAGGTACAATGAATCCTACCTAATCCATACGAATTGAAATTGAAGAATGGAAGAATCAAGTGAGAAAAGAACTCCAAGACTTCTATTTAAGGAGTCATAGAACAAGAAGTAAATGCTGCTAATGCTGCTACTGTAGAATGGTGTATGATAAACTCCAAGGCTTGTTTTCACACCCTCCAAGAGACTTCACTTGCCTCCTAGTATCCTATTTCTCTATAGGATCTTCCAATAGGCTTAGATCATTAACTAAGACCTATTCAAACTCTTCTATAAGAGTCAATCTTTGAAAACTTCACCTTGAATGATCAACACCCTAGTTTTGATTCACTTCTCCACACTCACTTAGAAGGCTCTAAGTGCCAAATCTCTATAAACATGCTCCAACATTGCAGGGGTCTTCTCCATCATGTAAAAAAAAATCATAATATTTCCCATTTGAACCATTTTTGAATGATCTTGAATCATCTTCCAATCAGCTTCATCGATTCATCATGTAGAGACATTAAAATAGGTTTATTTCCTTGTAGCCTTCACCAGTCCGTTTTCCCCCTTTTTAGTAAAATTTTTCCAAACAACTCAAAAAACTAAAACTTGATTTGGATACCCTTTTGGAATTTTTAAAACTTTCATTAAGGTTTCTGGGTTTGAAAGTGATCGTACAGAGGGTTCCTATAAACAAGGATAAGATGTCTAATAGGCCTAATTTCTAGGACTGAACTGTGGTTTTGATAGCAAACTTGCTCAAAGAAAATCCTAAATTACTGGTATGACTCCTATATGCATAGAATGGATAGATATGATATTTATCTTCATGAAAAATTCCTGGAGCAGTACGGATATGTACAATCATACAATGTTTCTTCACTCTTTTCACCTCTAAACCTCTAACCAAGTTGCACAAAGTCGCCTAGGGCCTAGCATAATATATAGTTCTTAATGCTTTCATGAATCCTAACTCCTAAAAATATATACAAAAATGACTCCTCTTCCATTTCCATCTATCATGAATGATTATCCATGGTTAGATTTCATGGAGGAGCCATGACTCTCTAAACTACTCAAAACAAGCTGAAAATAGACTACCTGAACTAAAACGCCCAAAACTAGTACTTAGATGAACTCAAAATGACCTGCTATTCAAATGAAAAAGTTCATAAATAACCTATATAACACTAATGAAGAATTATATTTAGTCATTCAGTCCATTAAATATGACTTTCAACACAAACACCAGTAAAAATCTGCTAAAAAGTGCTTGCAGAGCTCTCTAAACTTTCTCTAAACTATTACAATGCCTCCATAATACTTTGTGTTCGAGTATTAGGTATCATTAGATGCCATTTCCTTCATTTTTTGGCCTATTGGCTGCAGCATAACCATCCTATAACTTAGGTAATCCAAAGATACCTGAATGACATGCACTCTTTTGCAATAATTGCAAAATTGAAGACAACTTCTTCTCAACACTTGGCAACTTTGTCATGTACCTCAATCCTATATTCTAGGACTCATAACCACCTATGTTTCATGGATCCAAGGCCATTTATGACCTTATGGCATCTTTACAACAACCATTATGTGTTTAGAACACATTTAAGACTCCAACTTAAGCTAAGCTCCTAACACTAGGAAATTTAAAAAACAACAAACAAAGGTTAATTAGTGACCTTAGTCCTAGTGAATAATTCACCTAACCAACATTGAAAATGACCTTCTAAGGTATTCAAACAAACCAATCTATCCTCTTGACTTGGCTAGAGTCAAGTACAAACCAAAAAACTTATAAACAATAGAGGCTAGCCTAGGTGCTCCTGCACCATAGAAGTGCCAAATTGAAAAGTGGTTAGAAGGGTTTCAAGAAGAAGGCATCTAGGAGAAGGAAGAAAATAGAGGCTTTGATTCTAGAAGTGGTCAAGAAGAGATGATTGCATTGGTACATTAAGCATGAAGACTCAAGGTGACTAAACTTGAAAGGAGGGCAAGCTGTCAGAGTTGTAGAGATTGAAGGCTAGGAAATGGTATGAGCTAAGAAGTGATTTGACATCTACAAGTTAAGTTGTATGTTGTAATTAGGTCAAAGATTTTCTAATACTCTCTAGCAATTGTATTAGATATGAAAATCGTATGGACTTAGGTTGGCCTAATAGCCATTAGTAAATCCTTTAATAGGGTGGCATTCCAAGTGAATGTTCTAAAGTCTTCTAACCAAATCCACTTCTAAAAGGGTGGCTAAATCCTCTAACAAGGTCACATTTAACAGTGTGTTGTAAGCCTTTATCAGGGTAGACCTTTCACAGGGCATCGCTTCAAAAAAGTGAGAATTGAGTAGCATATACTGGTGTTTTTTTCCAAATTGGGTTTCCACATAAATCACTGTGTTATGTGTTGATTTCTTATGCGTTATCCTTGCATGTTGATTTAAAATAACTTGTTGATTAGAAAAGTTAATTCTTGGATGAATGAATGGTTGAATGGGCTCACTATACTTAGTGAAAAGTTTGAATAGGACATTTAGATTTTGTATAACTAATTCACCCCCCAACCCCTCTCAGTTATTCTAAAGCATTTCTAACAATTGGTATCAGAGCCATCTACTGATTTAGTTTCAAGGTACTAGAAGTAAGAAGATCAAGATGTCCAAGAGAGAAGTTCCCAAGCGCAACAAAGACAATTTTTTTGCATAACAGAGTCTGATGAAATTGCATCTTGGATTAATAGGTGACTATGCACAAACCTCAATTGGAACAAAACATGTAAATCTAGTAGGACCTCTTACTGCAGATGATTTGAGAAAAAGGAAGGAGCACACTCAAGCAATGCTGGAGATTGCCTTTGCACTCAATTATGAAAAATATGATGACATCAAAGATTGTGACATTGCATTCAAGATGTGAAAAGCCCTATCAAATACCTATGGAGGAGATCAGAATTTCCAAAGAGAAAAGAGAGAAAGCCTAAGAGGAAAGTTTGATGACATGAAAATGGAGGAAGGAGAAAATGCTGCTCAATATGCTGCTAGGATAAAAGAAGTGGTAAATGAAATAAGAAGTCTAGGTGGTCAATTGGAAGAAGAAACTATCATTAGCAAGTACTTAAGAAATTTTCTCCCTATCTATGCTATTAGAGTTCCATCCATCCAAGAGCCAACGTGTGACGCAGGCAAGATGATGAATAACTAGGGCCAAAGGCTCACCCAGCTATCCAAACCACTCTACAAGAGTTAACACAACAGAAGAAAACACAAGTGGACAGCAGCCAAAGGAGGAGAAGAGGGAAATACTTCTATTGATTCATCAAAATATCTTCATACATGCCCAGATGTGAGGCGTTCTGGGTTACGACCAATTACAATACAATCACATTCAAAGATCCAACATAAAATTCGCGCTTTTCGTTCTGCTCCCCCAAAACATTTCTTCTTCTTTTTGTTTCAAATTTTGTATCTTTCTCAACAAGCTAACTTGGTAATCAGAAGGAAAGAATTTGTTCTTTACCTTGTTCACCATCTTTGGCCAAGTTCTAATATTCTCCCTTCCTCTCCTTTGTCTATCAGTTTGCAAGTGTTCCCACCATAATGATGCATGACCTTTCAACCTAGTGACTACAATCTTCACCTTTCTATTATCAGGAGTGTTTTCATACTCAAAGAACTTCTCCATATCAGAGATCCAATCTAGTATAGCATTGGTGTCCAATTTTCCATCATAAGGAACAACTTCTATAGCAGGCTTTGAATTCTCTCTAGACAGTACTCTCAACAATCTTGCTTCATCTTGGTCTTCTTCAATTTTTGGATTATGGTTTGGTGCTACTACTTCATCATCACTTACATCATCAAGATGTGCTCCTCTCCTCTGGGATTTCTCCATAGCATCTAATTTGGCTACAATTTGTCTCAACTGATCCAATATAGCATTATCAATATTATTTCCTCTACCATGAACCATCTTTACAGATCAGGTTCCTGCAAGATCGTAACCCTCTGCAAGTTATAGGTCAAATCCATAGATCTGCCACCCTACAACCAAATCCAAATTAGGGTTCTACACAATCCAATCTCTACGAGGATGCACCTTAGGCTCTGATACCAACTGACACAGGCAAGATGATGAATAACCAGGGCCAAAGGCTCACCCAGCTATCCAAACCAACCTGCAAGAGTTAACACAATAGAAGCAAACACAAGTGGACAACAACCAAAGGAGGAGAAGAGGGAAATAATTCTATTGATTCATCAAAATATCTTCATACATGCCCAACTATGAGGCCTTCTGGGTTACGGCCAATTATAATACATTCACATTCAAAGATCCAACAGAAAATTCGCACTTTCCATTCTGCTCCCCCAAAATTTTTCTTCTTCCAAAAACTTACTTAGCTCTAAGCCTAAACTCTCTATTTATACTTTCCAAAATGGCTTATAGAACATTCTAGAACATTACATAAGAGGAGGGCCGACCCAACGATGGTCTGGGCTCATCCCAAGAAAAGACCCTAACATAGATGTCGTGAATGAAATAAATCTCGCGAGTTAGCTCACAAAATCACGTCTAGATACTGGCACTTCAGCATACACTAGTTAACTTGGCACATGAAGGATCACTCAGCATCCACTAGGTAACTCGACGCCTAAAGAAATGCTACAGTAACTCGACACCTGAAGAGTGCTATAGTAACTCGGTACCTAAAGAGTGCGATAGGAACTTGGAACCTGAAGAGTGCGATAGGAACTTAGCACCTGAAGAGTGCGACAGGAGCTCGGCACTTGAAGAGTGCGATAGGAACTCGACACCTGAAGAGTGCGATAGGAACTCAACAACTGAAGCATGCGACAAGAACTCAGCAATTGAAGAGTGCGACAAGAGCTCGGCACTTGAAGAGTGTGATAGGAACTCGGCACCTGAAGAGTGCGACAGGAACTTGACACCTAAAGAGTGCTATAGTAACTTGGCACTTAAAGAGTGCTACAACAACTCGGCACCTGAAGAGTGCAACAGTAGCTCAACACCTAAAGGGTGCTACAGTAACTCAACACCTGAAGAGTGCTACAGTAACTCGGCACCAACTACAAAATGAGAAAAAATGAGCAGGATGACCCAACCTAGGATGCTTCTGCATCAATGTGTGTACAAAGAAACACACTAACCTTTGAAGGAATAGTGGGAGCAACCCAGGATGCTCCTGCATCAAGGTGTGTACAAAGAAACACACCAACCTTTGAAGGAATAGTGGGAAGACTTACTACATTTGAGTTATTCAATTTTGATAACTATAGACTTGAGAACATTGAATCTTCTTTCAAGGCCAAAATGACAATAAAAGACACTAAGGAGGAGACATAAAGCAAGAAGAGAAGAAAAGAAAAACATGCATCCAATGATAATAGCACAGATGAGGAAGATGTAGAACAGTTGGAAGTACTATTTGCTAGGAGATTTCATAAAGGCAAAAGTAAATTCAAAGGTAGGCTCCCTATCATATGTTTCAATTGCAATGAAGTAGGTCATATTTCTACGAGGTGTAGATGGAAAAAGAACTACAAAGAAGGAAACAAGTACATGAACAAGAGAGAAGATGATAGCAAAGACTACAAGGAAAAAGGAAAAAGATGCTACATTGTTGAAGAAGATTATGATGATAATGATGATGAAGTAGTCTATGTGGCCATGATGGATGAATTAGATAAAGATGAAGATGAAGCAACAACATTGGTTACCTGTGTGAACAAGAATGACAAGTGGATCATAGATAGTGGATGCTCACATCACATGATAGGAGATAAAAGTAAGTTCATTATCTTTATTCAATATGATGGAAATAGCGTTAGATTTGGTAATGATGCTCCATGTCAAATCAAAAGAAAAAGTTCTATTAAACTCACAGAGAAAATTTCATGTGATAATGCATACTATGTTGAAGGATTGAACTACAACTTGTTGAGTGTAGCACAGTTAGGCAATGTAGGTTGTAAAATTGAATTTGGAAACAAAACTGCCAAGATCTATGACATTGATGAAAATTTGATAGGAAAAGGTGAACAAACTAGGAGTAACTTGTTTTACCTAGATATGGAAGATGCAACCTATCTTGTTGTCAGACTTGATGATGTGTGGTTGTGGCATAAAAGGTTGTGTCATTTTAACTTTGATAATTTGATCAGCATTAGCAAAAAGAACAAAGTCAGAGGGTTGCCAAAATTGAAGAAACCTGAAAACACAATGTGCAAACAATGTCAACTAGGGAAGATGACTAAGTCTATTTTCAAAAGAAAAACATACACTTCCAAAGAAGTACTAGAGTTAGTCCATATGGACTTATGTGGACCAATAGAAGTACAAAGCTACCTAGGAGATAGATACATAATGCTATTTGTAGATGACTATTCAAGGATGATGAATGTTATGTTTTTAAAGAAAAAATTTGATGCATTTCAAATCTTCAAGTGGTATTTGGCTAGAGTTGAGAAGGAAACATGAAAGAATCTGAGATGCTTAAGATCAGATAGAGGAGGTGAGTTCACATCAAAAGAATTTGAGATATTCTGCAATGACAAAGGCATCAAAAGGAAAACATCAACACCAAGAACTCCAAAACAAAATGGTATTGCTGAAAGAAGAAATAGGTCAATAATTGACTATGCTAGAACCTTGATGATGGAGAAAAATGTTGCACTAAAGTACTAGAGAGAAGCTGTAAGTACTGCAATCTACACACTGAATAGAGTTCAAGTCAAGAAAGGTACAAATGAAACACCTTTTGAATTATGGTATGGTCACTCACCTAATGTTAAACATTTCAAAGTATTTGGTTGTAAATGCTATATTCTTAAATATACTAGAAATGGAAAGTTTGATGCAAAAAGTGATCAAGGCATATTCCTTAGATACTCCACTAGAAGCAAAGCATATAAGTGTTTGAACACTAACACTAAAAAGATTGTGGAGAGTGCAAATGTAAATTTTGATGAGCATACAGAAGTTCAAGTTGAAGAGTGCAAGCAATCAGAGGATTATAGATCATTTGTATACTTTTATGAAGGAATGACTGTTGAAGACAATGTCTCAAATCAAGTTGGGAATCAACAACAAATTTTAGTATCAGCCAAGTCATAGCTAGTGAATGCCAAGATACATTCAGAAGCTAAGTTGTAGAATGTAGAAAATGCAAATTCTAACTCTAAAATAAGTATACATGAGAGAAATGATGAAGTACTAGATGGAGAAGAGAAAAATGACTTTGAAGATAAAGGATCAAACATGGAAAGAAGGATAGAACCAAGGTTAGCCAAGTATGTAAGAAGATATCACCCTGTAGAACAAATCATTGATGACAAGGATGCTAGAGCGATGAAAAGGAATATACTAAGGAATGAATCATGTTTGATAAGAAAGGTTGAACCTAAAAAAGTGAAAGATGCACTACAAGATGATAACTGGTATAAAGCTATGGAAGAGAAGATAGATCAGATTCAAAAGAACAAGACATGGACCCTAGTTCCTAGACCAACTGATAAGAATGTAATTGGTACCAAATGGGTGTTTAGAAAAAAACTTGATAAGAATGGTGAGATAACAAGAAACAAAGCTAGATTAGTTTGCAAAGGCTATGCACAAGAAGAAGGTCTATATTATGGGGAAACATTTGCCCCTATTGCAAGAATGGAAGGAGTAAGAACACTACTTGCATATGTCACTTACAAAGGTTTCAAAGTCTACCAAATGGATGTCAAGTATACTTTTCTAAATGGTATATTGGAAGAGGAAGTCTACATAGAACAACCAAAGGGATTTATTGATGATAAGAATAATGATATGGTTTGAAAATTGCACAAAGCACTTTATGGATTGAAGCAAGCACCAAGAGCATGGTATGAGAGACTGCACAAATATCTTGTGAAGATAGGATTTGAGAGAATAGATAAAAAAAACAACTTGTACATCAAATCTGAAAAAGGTAAAGACATTTTGATAGTAGAAATCCTTGTTGATGATATAATATTTGGAGGAAAAGATGTTCTATGCAAAGATTTTGTTGATCAAATAAAGCATGAGTTTGAGATATCAATATTTGGAGAACTCAAATTCTTTGTTGGTTTGCAAGTAAATCAATTGAAGCATGGAATATTTGTGACCTAATCAAAATACATCAAGGAGATACTCAAGACATTTTGATTAGAAGATTCAAAACTAGTTAGCACACCAATGGCAATAGGACATAAGCTATCCAAGAATGATGAGTCTGCTAAAGTAGATTAGACATTGTATAGATCAATGATTGGAAAGTTTCAATATGTTATACATAGTATACCAGCCATTGCATTAGCTATTGGAATAGTGGCAAGATTTTTTGCAAATCCAAGAGAAAATCACCTGATGATAGTGAAGAGAATACTGAGGTACCTAAAAAGAACTGATGACTTTGGTCTGTACTACAAGAGGAGTGAAAAATTTGAACTAAAATGCTACACTGATGTAGATTAGGGAGGTAACATTGATGATAGAAAAAGCACCAGTGGAGGAGCACTTTTCTTGGGAAAAAAATTGATTACATGGACCAGCAAAAAACAAAGCTATACCTCACAGTCCACTGCAGAAGCTGAATATGTTGCAGCTACTATAAATTGCACCAATATTGTATGAATCAAACATTTGCTGCAAGGTATGAAGGAAGAGGTAACTAAGCCTATGATACTTTATTGTGACAATACAAGTGCTATCAACATATCAAAGAACCCTATAATGCATGTTAAAACTAAGCATATCGCAATCAAGTATCACTATGTAAGAGAGTTGGTGGAAGACAAACAAGTGAAGATGGAATATGTTAGCTCAAAGGAACAAATAGCTGATATCTTTACAAAAGAACTACCTAAGGATGCTTTTGAGTATCTCAGAGGTAAGTTAGGGGTGATACCCCAACCAAGGCTACTTGAAGTAAAAACAAGACTACCTTGCATCAAATGAGATGATTGTTAAAAGATTTTACACATTGATGTAGAGGATATTTACTTTAGGATTCATGCCTGAAGTAATCAAAGTGTAGAAGTTCAATAATAGTCACAAGCAAGGTGACAAAGGGAAAAATTGAATGAGCCTACAAAAGCTACACTTGCATATAAAGATGCTAATATGTCTTTGGCATTGTTGTCAAAGAGGGAGAAGTAGTAAGAAACTAATCAACAACATGTGATCAAATGAAGATAGAGGGAGAAGTAGACAAAAATAATCAAAATTTGATCAGAACAACACAAGATAAGCAGTATAGAGGGAGAGAAGAAAAGAAAGGTTACATTAGCTAAGAGGGAGAAGTAGAAATGAAGCAATCGAAATAGTAGAAGGAAATGTGAAAACTGATTTTGATGGTAATACAATTACTTTTTGGCATTTGACTTACTATTCTAACCTAGTTATCTTGTGGTTGAATAGTTTAGTCTGATGGTTGATCAATTTGGTTTGCCATCAATGCCAAAGAGGGGGATTGTTAGAAATATGATCAAAAAGCTCATTAATGTAGATCAAAGAGGGAGATTGTTGCAAAGAAGGAAGATTTTTCAATCATTGTTTTGTCATTGATGTCAAACCTGCTATTTGTAGGAATGACATTTGCTTACAGGATCCAAATACTATCACTTAGTTGATTGATGAAGAGGATTTGATCAATAAGATGTAACAAGAGCACCTAAGGGAAATGTTGAGTTATGATGTTGTAATGAAGTGCAAGGATAAGTTAAGACAATGGTTAAATGATGTATTGATAACATACTCAAAGATAAAGAGGTTGGTCACACTTGGAAACATTGGAGGAAGAAGTTGTAACAAGGATGATTGCAAAGCTTAAACTAAGTTCATTAGTGGGTGCCGAGAAAGCTAGTTGAAGTCAAGAAAGCTCTTAGTTGGAGCCTAGCAATAGGAAATTCTAGTGTGTACCGAGTGATCTTCATGTGCTGAGTAAAGTATCAAATGTTGAGCATTAAGAAAAACATAGTTGATGCTGAGTAACACAGTATGTGCTATGCACTAGTATTTCAATAGTGTCAAGCTGCTACATTATTTTAAATGATGAAGATTCACCAAATTTGAGCTGACAGAGTTGTTCTCTTGAATTTTGTGAACTAGTTGGAGGATAAGGATGATGAGTTGGTGGCATAGAATTCTATGTAAACCATTTTTGAGGGAAATTAAAAGGATTATTCAAGAAGTTTCTAGAGGAAACAAAACATGGGTTAGATACAATGAATCCTACCTAATCCATACAAATTGAAATTAAAGAATGGAAGAATCAAGCAGGAAAGAAACTCGAAGACTTCTATTTAAGGAGTCATAGACCAAGAAGAAAATGTTGCTGATGCTGCTACTGCAGAAGTGCCAAATTGAAAAGTGGTTAGAAGGGTGTCAAGAAGAAGGCATCTAGGAGAAGGAAGAGCATAGAGGCTATACTTCTATAAGTGGTCAAGAAGAGATGATTGCACTAGTACATTGAGCATGAAGACTCAAGGTGACTAAGCTTGAAAGGAGGGCAAGCTATTAGAGTTGCAAAGATTGAAGGCTAGAAAATGGTATGAGTTGAGAAGTGATCTGACATTTGCAAGTTAAGTTGTATGTTGTAATCAGGTCAAAATTTTTCTAATACTCTCTAGCAATTGTATTAGATATGGAAATCCTATGGACTTAGGTTGGCCTAACAACCATTTGTAAATCTTTTAACAGGGTGGCATTCCAAGTGAATGTTCTAAAGTCCTCTAACTAGGCCCACTTCTAATAGGGTGGCTAAATCCTCTAGCAAGGTCACATTTAATAGTGTGTTGTAAGCCTTTAATAAGGCAGGCCTTTCACAGGGCATCACTTCAAAAAAGTGAGAATTGAGTAGCATGTTACTAGTTCTTTTTTCCAAATTGAGTTTTGATGTAAATCACAGTGTTATGTGTTGATTTCTTATGTGTTATTCTTGAATGTTGATTTATGGTAACTTGCTGATTAGAAAAGTTAATGCTTGGATGAATGAATGGTTGAATAGGCTCACTATACTTAGTGAAAAGTTTGAATACGACATTTGGACCTTGAATAATTGATTCATCCCCCAATTATTCTAAAGAATTTCTAACACTATGATGTTTGGCCAAAATAAAAATTTCACATGGACTTAATGATGCTTCAATTGGGGGTAAGCCTCTTACCATTTCCTTTCTTTGCAATAAAGATAATCCTTTGAGATTTAGATGACCATACCTCAAGTTCCATATCCATGTCTAATATTGATTTGTTGCCTTGAAACTTGCTGCAATTTCATCAATCATATTGCTCTTCATTTGAAGTGGAAACATTCTCTTATTTGTCATTTCTACCCTTGCAATCACCAAGTTACTAGGAGGCATATCAAAAATAGTGCACACATTTTTATCAAAAATAACTCTATAAACTTTTTGACTAAGTTTCCCCACACTTATAAGATTATGTTTCAAACTAGGTACAAAGTATACATTAGAAATATATTTCTTACCATGTTTTGTTATGACATTGATTGTATCTTTTCCACTTACTTTCACTATCTCATTATTTCCCAACTTCACTTCTAATTTTAATTGATCTATCCAAGCTTTCAAAATAATCTTTTTTTCCCTATAATATGATTACTACAACCACTATCTAGAAACCAAAAATCATTTGAACTCTCTTGGGCCACATTGCAAGTAATGAACAAAGACTCAGTACCACTCTCAATTTTTTTTTTTTCATTTTTCCTTACTCATATCAACTTGTTTCTTTTTACACTCTTTTGAAAAATGTCCAAATTTCTCACAGTAATAACATTGAACATTATTGTGAGGAGTCTAGCTATATAAAGGGTTTGTTTCAAGTTGTTTGAAGATTTTATTTTGGAGGTAAAAAGGAATTTAGAATAATCTAAAAGAAAGAGTAAGGTGTGTTAAATTGTTGATTTCAATGGGAAAAGCTAGTAGAGTTTAGAAATAGAAGATAAATAAGTTAGAAGAAGAATTAGTGATGGTGAAGAAAGAAAATGCAAGATTATTGTGTGAAAAAGATATTTTGCAAAAGGAATTGGCAAAAGTAAGAAATGAAATGGGAGAAGAAAAGTCAAAATTGTTAAATAAAATTAGTGTATATATAGAGGCAATTGAAGAGCTAGAGGATAGGCTAAAAATTATGGAAGTACATAATTGGTGGATGAAGGAAACATGCAAGCTTAGAGATAAAAATAAAGAATTAGAAGAAAAGTTAAAGTTGTTTGATGATGTTGAGAAAAAGAACAACGTTTCAGAAGAAAAATTGAAGAAATGGAAGAGGAAAATAGTGTGTTAAAGAAGGAATTATCTACTCTGAAATAAGAGAAAGAATGTTTGAATGAGAAACCATTTGTATGTAATGTATCTTGTGAAACAAATGATTTGAGTGATTATGAGATTGAGAAATGTGATTTTGCTGAAGTTGTTTGCAAAAAGGAGTATAATGATGAACATGAAAACTATGTTGACAAAACTTCTAGCTATTATAATAATAATATTAGTTTGAAGATTATGGAAAGAATGCATTTCAAAGATAAAGGTCTAGGAAAGGATGAACATGGATTAAGGAATCCAATTGAGACTACAGTCAGGCCGAAATATGCAAGTTTTGGATATAATGCAAGTAGTGGAAAGATGGATAAAGGTTCAAGAGAATCAATTGAAAGAATAAAGATTGTGCAATGTTCACACTATAACAGGAAATGGCATAAAAAGGATAGATGTTGGGATATACATCCTTGTAATAGTTGTGGATTGAAAAATCATTGTGATAAGACATGTTGGAATAGAGAGTGCGATAAATATTTTATGGCAAGTTGCATCAAAATGGATTGTGGATGGAGCTATGGATCAAATGGAAAAGAATTGCTAGAATGATCAAAGGTTTATTCAAGTACAAATGTTCAAGTGTAAGAAGGAATGCAACAACATTGGGAAACATATTAGAGCAAGGCATCAAAGAGGCAAAAGGTTATTAGTAAACCCTGTCATCAACATTTGTGACAAATGTGGCAAGATTATTAGTGGATCTAGTGAAAAGAGGAAATCATTGGCAGCGAATTGCTTACAAAATGTTTGTAGAGATTAAATGCCATAGCCTTGGAAGGCACTATTTAGATACGAAGATTATTGGAAAGTAGCATTTTGGCATTAGGCAGAAGAAAGGATTTGGATTTGTATGCAACAACATTTGAGGTTGAAATTAGCGGGGAGTGTTGGAATGTGTAGTTTCCCCTCAAATGAAATGTAAAGGCACAATAGAGGATTCTAGAAATTGCTGGATTACCAAATAGGGTTAGGTTCTAGAAGGCATTTATGTTTAGATAATTCTAGAAAATCCTATTTGTCTTATGTCTATTAAGTTAGATGTTTCCAAAAATAATCAGGGACCTCTATAAAAGAGGCACAATGCAATATTTTTAATCATTAGGCAATGAAATGATTCTATGATTTCTATAAGTTCCTATAGTGTGTATTCTATGTTTAATTATCATTGTGGATCCAATCCATCCACCCCCATCACCCTCTCCATTATATATTTTCCAAGAGCAATAATTAGTCTCTTATATTGTTCAAAATACATGGAGAGACATGTCCCTTTATGAGTTCATTGTTATTTAGTTAATATAACAATTAATTATTTAACTATTTATCTCTCTCTCTCCCTCTCTCACAGACACACACATCTTTAGTTTAGTCTCATGGGTTAATCCAACTGAAACTACCAAACATTAAAAGATGAGAATAATCTCTTCATATTAAGACACTTTCCAAATTGACTAGAGGGAAGGTGAAGCCTTAATTAAATAAAAAAGAAGCATGAAGTAACAAGAGTCTTGTATAACCATCTCACATCCTGCCATTTACCTTTAATAGTGGAAAGGTTAATTCTTTTCTAGACAAGGTTTTCATAAGGTTTGTCCCCTTTAACAACTATAATAATCCATTTAGCTACTAATAAAATCCCTTGAGTCTTTGGATTAATTAATCCTTATACGCCTCTATGCTTTGATTGAATGCAATGAAACTATGATGCGGATATATATCCTTACTACCATTCCATTTAGTCTAATTAATTCCTCATATCCTTTGTTGGAAGATCTCTAGTTGGATGAATAATAAATATGAGTGGAAATATTTTATTTATTAGAAATTTGGATTCTTCTAGCTACAAAGAGAAATTTACTACCCCAATTAAAATATTTAGCTTTGACTCTATTGAGATACCAACTCCACATATCTGAGAGAGTAACTTCCAAGCCAAAGGGAAGGCTAAGATACCTTATAATCTCACCATGCTTAATTTATTGAATCAAATGGGGAATAGACCCATCTTGAATCATAAAAATGAGAAAACTTCAAAATAGAGACCCCACAATATATTTCCAAAATATCCATAGTGTTAGAGATTTATTTCTTCGAATTTTGCAAAAATAATAACCTATCATCAAGATAATGTGAATTAATAGCAATAGAATTTCAAGGGATAGATATGAGAAAATGAGGTTCATATTTTGTGAACCTTGTAACATATAGCATAATACATAAGTGGTAAGCAAATAAAGATAGGGGGCTAAGAGACATCCTTGGATAGACCTCTGAAGAGGAAAAGGACCAATCATCATATTGTTGATAATGATTCAAGAATTAGCATCTTGTTCCCAACCATTTGAGCATGCTCACAATAAAATTCTACTGAATTCTATCATATTCCTTAAGAGCATCATTTTGTTTGGTTTTTTGATCCCATTCACATGTTTCCCAAGCTAAAATTAGATTATCAAGAATACATATGCCAACAATAAAACCCATTTTTTCATATTGTATAATTTATTGCACCATTAGTTTAATCCTATTAGCTAGAGAGATTTTGCAATGATTTTATAAGAGGTATTCAGAAATGTGATAGGATGCAAACAATAGATAGAGTCTTCATTTTTACCTTTGGGAAAAAGTTTGATTATGCAACCACTAATGGTTGGACCCAAGGAGCCTCTTTTAAAGGCTTCTAAATATAGGTAATAAAAATCTTCTTTGATGTGTTTCCACATTGCCTTGCCTAATTCCATAGGAAACCCATTGCTATTAGGACTCTTAAAAGGAGCCATATTAAAGATAAAAACTTCCATCTCTTCCAAAGTAAGGATTCTATCAAAGTGTCAACTATAATCAACATCTATATGGTTAGTAATGTAATATTTAACAATATCTTCCAAGGCATCTTGAATATCAAGCCATTGGTCATACTTACAAAAGGTCTTCATAAAAATGTTAAAATGTGTTACATATTTCAGCCATATCCATAAGGAGGGAATCATATGCATCTTCTATGGCACAAACCCTTTCCTTTTTGTGTTTATAATTGAGATTATTAAAGAAATATCTCATTCCCTCATTTCTTTCTTTTATCGAGTGCAAGCTGGATGATTTTAGCACCCTAACCTTTATAGATGTCCATCTTGTAAAATTGATTTTGAATAGTATCAATAAAAGATCAAAAAATAAAATTATTAGGGTCAACACTAAGAATTTTTTTAGCACACACAAGTTTTCTTTGAAGATATTCTTCTTTGCACTTACACTACCACACCGATTTTTGCCAAAATATTGAAGAAACTTAGTCCATTGAGAATTGGTAAGACACCATTAATCAATCCAAGAATATCCTTCTTTGGGTTTAGGAAGAGCATTCCAAAAATGTTCAAGGATAACAAGGCATGTCAAATTATTTAAATGATAAATAATCAACTTGAAAAGGAATAAACTCTTTATGATTGAGTTTTGAGAAAAACTAATGCTACACACAATGAGAAAATGATCCAGAAGGGTAGAGGAATAATCCACTTGAACACATAACTCCAAGTATTCATTAATTAATGATAAACTATAAGAGAATAAAATCTGTCTAGCCTAGTTTTTTTTATAAATTTTCTCCCATTTTGGTATATACCAATTTTTGGAATGGCTAGCAAAATTGTCTTGAATTAGATCAATCACACCCAAGGAGTTATGACTAGAAAACCAACTATAAAGCTCATCCCTATTGAGCTTTAAAAGTTAACTCTAGTTGCGATCATAAGAATACTCAACCATGTTAAAGTCACCTCCTAAAATTTAGTTAGCATTGGGTAAGTTATTATCCAACTAGTTGCAAAGAATAACTTACCCTTTTGAAATGTTGGAAACATAAATATAATGAAGTCCTATAAGCTACCTCTTAATGAGAGTAAGAAACCACACAAAAATATGAGAAGGGTCTTCACCTTTATCAATGATATATTTTGAAACCCAAGTAGCCATCCCAATGGAAAGACTAGCTTTACCATCCAAGTGGAATCTATGTAGAAAGTTGGCACGTTTCTTGACATTATGTAAAGTATCTTTAAGTCTAATATCATTTATTTTGACCTCTTGTAGAAATGAAACATTAGGTTTCCATTTACTAACCATCTCTTTTACTTTATATTTGAGACAAGGGGGGAAATCCTTTTGACATTCCAAGAAAGTAATTTAAGCTTCATGAGGCATGTTAGAAGAGCCATCAATCCAAGCCAACGCACTCAAACTATTGTCAAGGGAAACATCATGTTCTTTGAGTTCTTATTCCTAATAGAAGGAGGAGATTTGATCTGAGACAAATATGAGACGAAGGAGTTCGGGAATCAAAAGAAAGTGGTTGGATTTGATGTACCATACAAAAATATTTTCTGCTTATCAATCAACAAAGAACATCTTGCCTTTTGCAATTTTTCCAATAAACATGCATAAAGTCATGAGATTTGATCACAATGACTAATTCATGACTAGTTCATCAAAACTCATTAGTGCCACATAATTTCCACATCATCACACAATTTTACATTCTAAAAGATCCACCAGTTAGCCTAGGCATGATTAGTTGAGGATTAAACATAAACTATTGTAAGTTTTCTTGAACTTCCTTCTGAACACACTCCAATCACTCCAAAACATGTCTTTATGTAAATAAAATCATGCATGATTGTAAATAATCACAAAAATAAGTAAAAACCATAAATCCTAAATTATAGCATCTAAAACATCACATACTTGATAGACCAATAATATCATTAATTGTCTATCACTAAGTACTTAACCCAATTTCTCTATCACACTTAAATCTAAAATAAAATTTGACAAACTTTTATATTAAACAAATTCAGCAATGCCTTTATCATTTTTCACAACTTAGTAATCACATAATAATAATCATAATACTTATAAATGAAAATAACTATGACTAATCTAACTTGTATTAACCATTCAACCATAACATAAAATCATAACACATAAAAACTAGTATTTGGTCATGCAAAAACTATTGGTTAGAGGTAAAAATGTGGTGGGCATGATACCTACAACTCCATCACTACTATAGTAAGAGGATGCCTTGTTAGGGCTACAATATTTTTGTTACTTCTGGTGACTTACTCCATTAAGAGTATACAATCGGATCTATTAAGATCTACCTTCTTCATGGAATTGAGAACACTATACTAAGTGTGTACTCGGTTAAGAGATTTATCATAAGACTTTTAAGTCTACATTGTTAAAGGATTTAGTCTACTACAATAATTAGAAAATAATAGTGGAATGATCTATAGAATGCAATTTACTTTTCTAATTAGATCTCTCTTCTGCACAACTATTTATCACTTTGTTGTGACCAATCTTTAATGCCTCTTAACTCTTCTTGAATCTCTAATATACTCAACACTTCACTCTTTTGACATAGTAACTCTTCTCAATAACAACAACACTACCCCTCTCTCTCACTTTAACAACAACTTTAAAATGTTTCCTTGTAGGTTCTTTTATAGTTTTCTTTTTCCTCTTTGATCTCTAACCTAATTAGGGTTTTGGAACTCTCTAGAATGTGTCACTAATCAAAATCAACAATCTACAGTAATCCACATTCCATACTTTTCCTTTCTCTATTTTCATTAGCTTTTGCTACCTTCAAATCATAAAATAATTAATTCTCTCTTACCAATAAATATTTTTCAAATCTTTGCCTTGATCTATGAGTTTCCTACTTGATAAGATCATTACACATAGTTTTGAGTGCCAATTCAAATATTTATGTGGCCTTTGTTCCTCTTGGTAAGTATATTGTTCCTCCTTGCTAGAAATGTTGTTGCTTGGTGTACTCGACTCAGTTATATTTGACTTTCTTAGTAATTTCTCTACTCAAAAATTATAGAATTTACTCAGTAAGTATTGAGCTTGGGTAGAATTGTAACTTCACACATCTCCTCCTTCATTACTCTAGCAATATAGTAGCACTTAGTGCCAATGTTCACCGACTAACTCTTTGTCTTCTCCTTCACTTATCTTTTTGACACTAATTGGCAACATGGGGTATTTTTGGGAATAAAATTCTCCCCCTTTGACATTAGTGGCAAAAATATTATGCATAGAAGTCTTGAAATTTGTACAACTCCCCCTATACATATACTTCCTTGGTATGTACTATATTTTCAAAATAATTTTGTTTGTAGTACTATATCATCTCCTTATAACTCCTTACTTAAACATAATGCATACAATCATGTATGGCAACACATATAATTCTTCCTTTTTAAACACTTATGTCAAAACAACTACACAAATGTACATACTTACTTCAAATTAAATTCAAAGAGATCAAGAAAAATATTGATGAATCTTCAACATAATTGCTATTTTTTTGTCCCAAGTAATCTTAATCAATTCAATTATCTATTTCTCTATCATTAGCTTTTCCATGAGATCTATCAAACACATATACAATGCATAGGCCTAGGATGACTATGAAATCCTTGGAAATCTTTATATGATCTTGCATAACCTCAATATGAGGTAACAACAACACTTGCATTTCATTTACCTCAACTCTAAGTTTTCTCTCTTCTTGAAATAGTTCATGTTGTAATCCTATTAAAAATATCACTCGACAATTGTGTAGTGATGATGTGCTTGGATAATTTTTCAATTCATTTGCACTAGTGTTCATATCATCACTTACCTTCTGTATCTTATTCTTGACTTTACCGGTAAGGAATGGAATATCACACAATTTATGAAACAATATTGAACATTTTGTACTATAGTTTGTAGCTCGATAACATGTACAAACAATGCTACTTATTTTATGGAAATTTCACTAGAAATATTCTCTAGTTACTTGTTCTCAAATTTATTTTATGCTCTCTCCATAAGCTTAGATTGAGAATCAATCTATGATGGATTAAAATCTTCAAAAATTTGTACTATCTTGTCTAAGATCAATGTTTTCTCATTCAAAATAATATATTGTACGCCATCCAATAATATATCTTTCACATAGTGCAACACTTGCTTCTACTTCTACTCTTTTCTTAGCCTTTCTTACTTGAATTTTCTATTGCATATGGAAATATACATATCCATAGCATCAACATCAAGGGTATTTGGATTCCATTCAAGTATGATTATGATTTCATCAAGTGTTACTGGATTGGACTTAGTAGCTAGTGTTGTCTCCTTTTTTTTTTTCAACTTCTTTCCTTTGGAATCAATAACACTGGTACTTAGTAATGATGTAGGTAGGATAGGAACTTGAAATTCTAGATTTTTTAGTTCAAGTTTTTCTTCTTTCTTTGTTTCATCTTCATTGTCCTTTTGATCAATGACAACAACTATCAAAGGGTGTATAATTTGCACTATAGCTATGCTCTTAGATTGATTTGGTTGGGCACTAATCACTTCATCTTTCTTGGACTCTCCATTCTTTTTCTCCTCTTTCTTATGTTTTGGTTGGCCTATGGTGGATGGATATATAAAAAAAGGATTATATATGAATTTAGGTGTACATGTCAAAAGTGACAAATCCTCTATCTTTTTCTCCTTTGTAATTTTTTAGTTGTCCTTGCTCAATACTTAGCTCACTTGGAGGTTTGTGAGTTGGTGCTTCCTCACCTGTAGCAAAATAATTTTCTTTATGCTTGATAGAGTCTCCTCCAGTTTGAGCATTTCTATTATCAAATTTCCATTCTTTTTCTTAGTTCCTACATTATCTCCCTCTTATGTATTATGAGCCTATTGTTCGGTATCAATGTCTTTTTTAATTATTCATTTATGTCCATAAGAATAGTGCTAGCTAAGATATTTAATGAACCAATAGATATATCCTTCTCATTTTGTGGTCCCATTGTTGTCTTAGGCTTGGAATAATCTTTGATCTAAACTATAACCTGGTGCAAATCTCGGTATGTGATCATGAGTTGACTTAGTAGATGTTAATCCTTCACTATTTAGTTTGATATCTATGGTAAAATTTTCATCCTTCTTCAATACTTTGACTGGTACCTCTCCTATTAGATCTTCAATAGTAACATTATCATCTCTTTTGATGATGTCTTCCACCATTTGATGTACATAATCAACAATATCTTGTGGGAAAACACCTTCATATTCACCCTCTTTATTATCTAGCTAAATATTATGCTTGGTCTCACTATTATTTACTTGAATTACTTATTTTTCATCTTTGATATTGAATATTTGTTTCCAGACCATATGCAAATCTTCATCAACATATTCCAAGTATCCTGACAAAACTTAGAGAGCTCTTCTCTTTTTTATACATATATTTTATATTTTTTCATAGCTTCATTTATTTCTTCTTTTCCAAAATTAGGCATTATTATAGCAAGTGATATTCCTCTCATTTCATTTTCTATTTTCAAAGCATATTTCCATCTATTGTCAATTATTTGATAAAGCTCTTCTAGAATCAAATCTCCAATCTCTATAAGCATGCATTTGATTCTAGTCATCGTGGTTATCACAACATCTTGTATCTTTTTATCATCCTCATCATTCATAGTATGATACTTGAAATATTTTAAAGTAGATAGATCATTACTTTATTTGATAGGTTCATCTATTTCATCAATAGTCTTACATCTCTTGTGTACAAGAATTCTTAAATGACTTCCTTTACTAGATTCTGTTATTTCACCATCCTTGATCTCTTCATAATATTTAAGAATTAACTTTCTCCACTTTTTGATTAGTCTTCTAGAAGACTTGCTAGAATACGTAGGCACTTATTTTTCTCTTTTGATAAGTTTTGACTTGAGGTGGTGTAGGTTTGGTGATTCTTGTAGTTCCTTTCTTATCAAGTAGTGTAATATCCTTAGCTTCTTGGGTCCTTGATCTTGTGATATTAGGACTTATGGGAGTATCCAATGACTTCTTATTTCCTTTCTTTTTTTTGGGTACTAAAACTACAATTGATTATCCTTTACCTTCTTCTTTAGAAATATCTTCACCTTTTCCTTTAATTATCATCAAAGGCCGATTCTCTCCTTTTGCAACAAGTGCACTCCCTAATGTGTCAATCATATTGTTGGTTTTATTGTATACTTTAAGTGTGAAAATATCCATTCTAATTCTTTCTTTGGCTTATTCATATATTCCAAATGGTTTAGAAGTATTTTCCACTAGTTCATTTAATAATGCTTCCATAGCCTCGATAGCCTGATCAATATTTATCTCATATTCCAGGGTTTCAAGCTACACAACCTTGGATTCACCACTTTCACAAGTATGGTGTCAGTATTAACTAGACACAAATATCATCAAAATACTTCTAAAAAAAATGGGGTGAAATTTTGTACCTTTGGTTCATTCTTTCCTAGAAATTGTTAAAGTATTCAATCATAACACTTTCAAGACTGTTTCCTAAACTTTGAATAAAATCATTGATCTCATAAATAATGGGGGTATCTATTCTCCAATTCACTTGAAAAATTGAGGGGAAATAATTTTTCATGTAAAAGAAAATACATATCAATAATGAGTCATATTTTCATGTGTTTGATCTTGCAACCTTGATTTCCCTCTTATTTTCCTTGACTATTCCTTGACTAAGCCATATTTGTGATCTTTCTTAATAATTCTATAACCTAGATCAACTGCTACATGCAACACACTATTAGACATACTTGATTGAAAGATTTTATACGTGACAACATATACTTGATTGGGGAAATCTTCAAACCATGTCCATTCTAGTGATCTTTAGTGTTGGTTTCAATCTCGTTCTTGGAAGCTATTTGAATAGATTTTACCTTCTTAGTAATAGGGTAACCTGTGACCATGCAAATTATATCCTTTGTGATTCTTAATCATTTTTTTAGTCATATGTGCATTTTTTGGAATCTTCTTAACACCATATGAATCTAATTTTCCTTCAATACTTTCGAGAAGTGAATGGAATGGGTGAAACCTTTTGTTTCCATATGGTTGTGTTCATCTTTCAACTTCCGATCAAAACATAATTTTTCATAAACCTCATGTAATTCATGATCCCCAATTTCATAAAATTTTCAATGATAAAATGAACGTATACCACTTATCAATAAACCCTAGGTGGAATAGATGATAATGCACCCAACTTGTCTATTTGTGTAGCCACTTCCAGATATAGTTTCTATTCTACTCTTCACAAAATTTATTTTTGAACCAATTTTACAACATTCACCTTGGTCTTTTCCTTTGTTGAAGTAGAACATGATGCCATTGTTGTAGGTTAGGGTTTTGGGAAAAAAATGCTCAAACTTTACTCAGTTCATTACAAATTTACCTTCACAAAAAGATTATTTAAACAAATCCTCACTCACAAAATTTTGAATTCAATCGCACACATAGATCACTCAAATTTTATTTTTCACTCTCGAGATTGCAAGGTAACCGAATGAACACAATTTTCCCTATTTAATATGAAAAATTAACTTTTAATTCTCATTAGGGTATATTAATGCTTGATACATTATACTAAGTTACCTTAAATAACTTGATTATATACTCATTTCAATTACTTTCTTGATTATCTCTATAGTGTTTGACATAGTACAAGATAGGAGAATCCCCAAAGGAGATGTTCTAGTCCCCAAAAAATAAACACACGACAAAATATTAACAATAAGATAGAGATTTAGACCCACTACAATACCAATTCTTATAATACAATCATAAGATTTACATCCAACATGCTTGACTATAAGGCCTTCTGGGTTATGACCAGATACATTAGAAAATTATAATAATATTTCTACAAGATCTCACAAGATACAACTCCTAGCTAGCCCAAATCTACAATATAGTAGAAACTCCAAGAAGAATCTAAACTTGTGCTCGCAAGACACCAAGTAACCTTCTTATTTTCCCAAGCCCACACTTAGCTAATAGCTCTTCTCAATTTCACTATTCTCACCTACTCCATCTTCTTCATGTTGAATGATAATGAATTAAGACTCCACAAGACCCTTGATGCAAGAGCATCATGGATTTCCTTGTAATCATGCTTATATTTTATCCATTCTACTAGTTATTGTTGAGTGCTAGCTACTATTGAGTGCCAATTACTATCAAGTGCCAATTACTATCGAGTGCTAGAGCTGTCAAGTGCCAATTACTGTTGAGTGTCGATTACTATTGAGTTTTAGTTTCTACCAAGTTCCAATTACACCCAAGTTCTAGTTATTGCCAGGTTCCAATTGCCACTGAGCTATCCAGTGTTGGCTGAGTACTACTTCATGTGCTGAGTGAGCTTGATGCTTTATGATGCTCATTTCCTTCTTTGACTGAGTTTTCTTGTGATTGGTTATTAGTTTGAGCTGAATTATGTATTTAATTTGGATCACACATTTAATGTAGGACCTTGTCTTGGGATATGTGTAGAATATTTTAATGTCAACATTTCTATTATGTAATGATCTTAAAGATTCTCTAATCCATTTTCAAAAGTATAAATAAGGGTTTTTAGGTTTAGGTTAGGTATCACTTAGAGAGTTGAGAGAAGATATTCTAGGAATAGAAAATTTGAAGCTAGATCATGGATTTGAAGTCATATTTTATATTTGGACATAACCTAGAAGGTGTTATAGTTGGGTATGTATGATGATAAATTGGTGAATCAATAAAGTGTCACTATTTCTTCTTTCCTTGGTGTTGTTCTCTATTTTCTTTTCTTTTGTTGTGTTTACTTTGTAAGGTGGTTGGATAGCTAGGTGTGCCTTTGGCCCTAGCTTTTTCAACCCTCCTTATGTCAGGTGGTATTAGAGCTTGAGGTTCATCCTTGTGAAGATTGGATCATGTAGAACCCTAAGTTGAATTTGGTTGTAGGCTAGAAGATCTATGGAATTGACCTAAAAATCATAGAGGATTATGATCTTGCAAGAACCTATTTGTAAAGATGGTTCAAGATAGAGGAAATGTTGACACTTCTATTATGAACATGTTGAGACTAGTTGTAGCTAGATTAGATGTTGTAGAGACATCCTAAAAGAGAGGAGCACATCTTGATGATGTGAGTAATGATGAATAAATGAAACAAAAACATAATCCATGACTTGAGGAAGATCATGATGAGGAGAGATTATTGAGAGTGTTGTATAGGGCACATTCGAAGCCTACTGTGGAAGTTATTCCTTATGATGGAAAATTGGACACCAATGTTGTGTTCGATTGGATCTTTGATGTGTAGAAGTTCTTTGAGTTTGAAGACATCATGATAATAGGAAGGTAAAAATTGTAGTCACTAGGTTGAATGTCATGCCGCACAGTGGTGGGAGCATTTACAAACTGATAAACAGAGAAGAGGAAAATAGAAGATCAAGACCTGATTAAAAATGGTGAACAAAGTAAAGAAGAAGTTCCTTCCTATTGATTACCAAGTTAGCTTGTTGAGGAAGATGAAAAATTTATGACAAAAGAACATGACTGTGAAAGAGTATACTGAGGAATTCTATAGATTGGACATCAAATTTGGACATGTTGATGATGAGGTTTAGAAATTTGCAAGGTATTAGATTGAGATCTAGAATTCAAGATGAGATAAATTTTGTAAAATTGGAAAGCGTGGAAGAAGTATATCAATATGCCTTGAAAGTTGAGGAGATATTGACAAAAAAACATCAATAAAGACATAGAGGTAGTGGTGATAGATTCTTGAGAGGCTGAGGTAGATCTTATGGAGAAAGTGATATATTTGATAATTCTATGCAAGATAAGGGAAAATGTAAGTGAAAAAGTGATGATAAAGGAAAGACTGAATATAAAAGTGGTAATTTTTATTGAGGAGGTACTAGTTCTTATTGAGGAAGAGGTAAGTATTATTCTAGAGGAGGATTTTGTGGTAATTATTTTAGGTGTGGAAAAGAAGGACATAGATCCTTTGAATATAGATACTCTGGAGAAAATTTGGTAGAAAGAATGCTATAATAAAAGGTGAATCTGTGCACCCTCCGAGTGATCCTGAGGTTGGAGAAAATTTGATGGTGAGAAGGACTCTGTGCAGTGAGAATATTGAGGATAAAGAACATGTTCATAGGAGAAGTCTTTTCAAGAGAAAATGTAAGATATATGGAAAATACTACAAAGTGATCATTAACAGTGGAAAATCAAATAATTTGGCATCAGAAGATTTGGTTACAATGTTGTAGTTGTGGAGGTTGAAGCATCCTAAACCCTATCATATTTCATGGATCAGGGATGAGCACACGATATTGGTAAGTGAACAATGTGTTATGAAATTAAAGATTGGATATTACTCTAATGAAGATTTGTGTGATATTAAGCCCATGGATTGTTGTCATATTTTGTTTTGTAGACCTTGGAAATATGATAAAAATGTTGTGTATGATGGAAGATTGAATCAATATACTATTTGGATGAATGGAGTTAAGGATACATTAATGCCTTTGATTGAGTTTCTTGATGAGATCAATTGTACTACTATAAGACTTTGCATGGTCAGTGGAAAATAATTTGAGAAGAAAATAAAAAAGAACCAAGTCTATTTTTCTATAATTCCTAGAGGGCCAAGCTATGGTAGTGATGACCGAGCATCAGATATCAACCGAGTAGCAGATGTCTATTAATTTGAAAAAAGTGTTGCTTTATGCAAGATGAGATTGTGTATTTGAGATTTGTGATTTTAGTTGATGGTTTGAGAATGAATCGTGAGAAGGTTAAATCAATTTTTTAATGTCCTACACCTAAGAATGTGGGTGAGGTAAGATTATTTCATGGTTTGGCTAGTTTCTATAGAAAGTTTATAAAGAATTTCAATTCTATTTATAATGCTATGAATGAGACAATAAGAGGAGATAAAAAGGATTTTAAGTGGACACATGGGGCTAATAAGAGTTTTGAGACTTTGAAACAAAAGGTTGTTGAGTTACCTGTATTGACTTTGCCTGATTTCGATAAGGTATTTCAAGTTGAATGTGATGAAAGTGGTAGCACAATAGGAGTTGTGTTGAGTCGAGAGGGTAAATCTATTACTTTCTTTAGCGAGAAGTTGAATGATGCTAAAAGAAAGTATTCTATTTATGATCAATAATTTTATGCTATTTTTTAAGCCTTAAGGAAGCAGAGAGATTATTTGATTCCTAAGGAGTTTGTGTTGTATACTGATCATAAATCTTTACAGTATTTGGGAAGTCATCATAAATTGAATCAAAGAAATATGAAGTGGGTTGAGTATTTTTAGAGTTTCACATTTGTGATCAAGCATAAGAGTGGAGTTACTAACCAAGTTGTTGATACATTAATCAAAAGGTGTTCTTTGTTGATAGATATAAAGGTTGAAGTTCTTGGTTTTTATGAAATGAAGGAGTTGTATGATACTGACCCTAATTTTTCTAAGGCATAGAGAGAGTGTAGAGCACCAAATCTATCAAGTCAATTGGGTAAGTAGCACTTAATTTAACAAGGTATGTTGTTTAAAGGAAATTAGTTGTGCATACCAAGAAATTCTATGAGAGTTAATTTGATTAAGGAAAATCATTGTAGTGGTTTGGTTAGACATTTTGGAATTGATAAGACATTGATTTTTTCTTAAGGATGAGTACTATTGTCCATAGATGTTCAAAAATTTCTTAGGAGTTGTGGAATTTTTCAAGTTGCAAAAGGACCAAGTCAAAATCTTGGATTTTATACCTCTATTTTTGTTCCCAAGAAACCTTGGAGTGACATCAACATGGATTTTTTTCTTGGATTACCTAAGAAAACAAGACAATATCATTCTATATTCGTTGTTGTGGATAGATTTTCTACAATGACACATTTCATACCATGTAAGAAGACATCAGATGTTGTGCATGTTGCTGAAATTTTCTTCAAAGAGATTGTTAGATTGCACAGATTACCAAGAAATATTATTTCTGACAAAGATAATAAGTTTGTTGGTTACTTTTGGAGGACTTTGTGGAAGAAGATGGATACTAGCTTAAAGTTTAGTTCTACATTCCATCCACATACAAATGGATAGACATAGGTTATGAATAGAAGCATGTGTAATTTGTTGAGATGTTTAGTTGGAGATAACTTGAGTGATTGGGATATGGTATTCACACAAGCTGAGTTTGCATATAGTAATTCTGTGAGTAGGAGTACATGAAAAACATATTTTGATATTATTACTACAATGCAACCTAGAGAATTATCATATTTTAGGGATGTTGCTTGCGAGGAGAAGAGAAGTGCTGAAGGGGAAGAATTTACTAGTTTTATGAAGTCTTTACATGAGGAAGTGAAGTTAAAGTTGGAACAAAGCAATCAAAAGTATAAGGAGAATGCTAATAAGTCTAGGAGACATCATTTTTTTGAAGTTGGTGAAGAGGTGATGGTTCATTTGAAGAGAGGCAAGGAATATTTCCTTTTGGAACATACAGTAATTTGAAAACTAAGAAGTTTGGACCTTGTAAGATCTTGAGGAATTTTGATGGTGGTAATTATTATGAAGTTGAGTTACCTAATGACATGGATATATCTCCTACATTCAATGTTTTTGATTTGTATACGTATCATGAGTTAGATGATGAATTTGTTGTACTAGATGATTATCCTAAGAAGTATTTTGAAGAGGTTGAACATATTTTTGATTATAAAGTTAGTAAAAGAATAAGAGGAAAATATTAATATGAATATTTGGTTAAGTGGAAGAACAAACCAATTGAATATGCTACATGGATTTCCCAATCTAAGTTGGATTCATCTCATGTTGTGACATCTCAATGATTCAAGAGAATCATTTCTTTCAAGCTTGGTTATCTGATGCAGGAGCATCCTGGGTTGCCTTGTAATCATGCTAATTTTTTGTTCATTCTACCAGTTATTGTTGAGTGCTAGTTATTGCCGAGTGCCAATTACTGCTAAGTTCTAGGTGTTGTCAAGTTCTAGTTACTGCCAAGCCATCTAGTGTTGGCCGAGTGTTCCTTCATGTGTTGAGTAAGCCTAATATTTATTGATGCTCGATTCCTTCCTTGAACGATTTTATCTATAATTGATTCTTAGTTTGAGTTGACTTATGTATTTAATTTGGATCATGAATTTAATGTTAGGACCTTATCTTGGGATGTGTACATAATATTTTAAGGTCGACCTTTCTATTATGTAGTGATCTAGAATATTTTGTAATCCATTTTGGCAAGTATAAATAAGGGTGTTTAGGTTTAGGTTAGTATCACTCAGAGAGTTGAGAGAAGATGTTTCTGGAATAGTGAATTTGAAGCTGAATTGTGGATTTGAAGTTGTATTTTGTATTTGGCCATAACCCAAAATGCCTTACAACTTGGTATATATGTTGATAAATTGATGAATCAATAAAGTTTCATTGTTTCTTCTCTCCATGGTATTTTTCTCCATTTTTTTTACTTCTATTATGTTTACTCAACAAGGTGGTTGGATAGTTAGGTGTACCTCTAGCCCTAACATTTCCAATTGTCCTTGCATTAACCTTTTACTTATACTAAACCAAGCCATAAGGTGGCCTAGAAAATTACATTAAATACATGAAATAACTAAATAGTTAGGACAAGCCTCAAGTTTACAATGCATAACTAACTCATAATACCACATAAGAATATATTCCCTTAGGCATAGGTCCACATGCCATCCAAAAATCCAAATCCAAGAGTGCACATGCCAACTCCCTTGGATTGAAGCTCACAAATACAATCTCCAATATTTTTCAATAAATTAGGAACATGTTACCAATAGTCACCAAAATATCTCTAACTTTGAGGTGATAACTCCAAACTCTATGCACACTTAGAAAAAGGTTTCCTAGTATGTCTTGAACACATCCCCAACCATGCAAATCGTAACTCCATAAATTTGAGCTTGAAGCCCTTGCATACAAGATCACTAACTAACCTAGGATGCTCTGATAACACTTGATATAGTTCAAGGCTACAAAATACACAAAAGAGATGGCCTAGCCCCCAGGAAATAAATACATAATGTAATATTAACAATAAGATAGAGATTCAGATCTATTACAATGCCAATTCTTATAATAGAATCATAAAATTTACATCCAACATGACCAATTATAAGGTCTTCTAGTTTATGACCAAATACATGTTGGCAATTTGGCTAAGATAATAGGACATGATGTTATCATTTATGGAAACATATCCCTCTAGATCAAGTTAGCAGATATGAGATAATGTTTTGGGATGTAAACTAAAAAAAATGTCCAAGTGTCATAAGAGTATATCTATCAGGAAAAGAACCTTTTTTGTTAGCACAATTCACAAAAGAAATATTGACATGTGTGTAGTCAAGTACAACTAGTAGAGACTATGAGGATGATTTATGCAAGTGTGCAAGACAATATAGATAGTACAGACTGAGATATTTTAGTTTTACAATGATATTGTTGAGTAGATAGAACATAGTAAAGATAAGGAGTTAAGTAATTTGGGTTAAGGATTTTTTTTTTAGCAAAATAATTACTTAACTAATTAGGGATGAAATCCAAGATTTTAACCGTAAGTTAGAAAGATTCAATTTTTTAATTTGCCAAGCATGTGAAGAGATGAAGGCCACCAACTAAAGGAACAAGGTATAATGAAATTTTTGTATGTGAAATCTAGCATGCTCTTTTTGTGATATGATTATTATATGTTATGTGATGCAAATTCTAATTAAAGATCAGAGTAGTGCGAAGATCAAGTTTTTTGAAGAACAATAAGGAAATTATTAGATATTGGAGATATCAATAGAGGTTTTTGTATGTCTTTTGTATACTAAATATTCACTATATATTGCATGTTTGGGCAGTGAGTTCATCTTACATATATTTGTAAATTTTATTAACAACTACTAAAAGAGTTGAGGCTTCTAACAAGGCCTAAGTCCTCTAATAAGGATTGACACACTATACAGATGTACCAAACTCTTAATAGGGTCAATACCTTTAACCAAATACTTTTTGATTAGTGGATCATTTTGTGGGTACCATCTTGGCTAGGGCTTCCCTAGTTAAAAAAATGTGGTGTTATGAGTTACTTTACTTTATGGTTGCGTTTATTTTTCAAAATGATTAGTTTACTTTCTTATGCAAGTTATAAAGTTATTAACAATATTTGATTTTGGGAAAAAGTTTGTGATATACTGATTCACCCCCTCTCAGCATTTCCCATTTCTAACAATTTGTATCAAAGAACAATTACTCAAAGAAGGCCTAAAAACTTTAGTAAGATCCACATGGATATGGAACAATTACAAAAGAACCTAGAAGAAGCTCTTAAGCATATTGATACTATTACTAAAGAAAGATACACTTTAAGATATAGTTATGAAGATGCTAAAGACTACATTGGGAAGCTGAAAGATATGATATATTATATTAAGTCCAAAAAGGAGCCTAAAGATTAGATCAAGGATAATGATGATATTTCAAGACTAAATAAAGATAATCAGATCTGGAAGCATGAACTATCAGTAACATGAAGTTGAGCTTGAAGGATGATGACAATAAAGTTGAGTCATATTTAAAAGTTGAAAATATAGATTTGAGATCCAACCTTACCAAAGTGACATATGAGCTTAAATCTACAAAGTTAAAGTATGAAGAACTTGAGAAGTACAATACTATTGTAAAAGGAGAGTTAACTCAGTCTAAAGCAACATCTTGAGAAGTTGTACTCTAGAAGAGAAAAACTTGATGAAAAAATCTTTATATAGAGACCCTCTTACGATAAGAAATGTCTTGGATTCCTCAGAGAAAAGTTAGCTAAGAAATCTAAACCTAGAAGAGGACCAGATCTTGTTATCCACTAGCTTGAGCATAAGGAAGATAATCAAAACAAGATTGAGTCAAGTAAATCTAAAGAAGTACCTAAGCAAGTTGAACAAGTTAGTCAACCTGAGAAAGTTGATGCACCTAAGTAAACCGAGAAGTTTGAACCACCTAAAGAAGTAAGGAATGAACTCAAAGGTAGATACTATGCATGTAATGAATTTGGTCACATGAAAATAAAATTTATAGGTAATTTATTTAAACTTATCTTTGGTTATTGTTATAATTGTCATGGTTTTGGTCATAGAGTAGTAAATTGTAGAAAGCCTGAATTTAATAATAGTAGAATGCTTAGAGGTACTAATCCTAAAAAAAATAGACCTATTGCCGGAACCTTGATGTTATAAGGAATGGTATTATGTGTTATAAGTGTAACAACTGTGGACACATTGCTAGAAACTTTAGGCGAGGTTTGGTAATTTGCATAGTTAGTATGAGGTAGAAAATGATACAAAGAAGCTATAGTTAAGTTCACATAAGATTTGGAGTTCTCATATGAGTGCATGAAGAAAAAAAAGAGCACTAGTAAACATAAATAGCTTTTTGTTGATTTTATACTTGCACAAATAATGCATAATTGAATTGGATGTGATTTAAAGGTTGAAATTGAGTTGTTGAGTACCATTTGATTGTGCAAGAGTTAAAGGAGATATTTGGAGAAAGTTTAAAGGTGAAATTGAAGTGATTTAAGAAACAAATTTAGCAAGCCCTAATTTCAAAAAATTGAGCTATTTATTGCTTGCACAATCATTATTTGGAGTTTTTCATTTGAAAGAATGACAACCCCAACAATATGCAATGTTAGTGAGAGACCTAGGTATAAATTCAAGAAGCATACCTATATTTAAATGGAAGATGACCCTCTAGGAGAATTCTCACAAGTTTCCCACAATGTTTTAAATGTAGAAGATGTTAGGGTATACATTCACTACAAGTTTGAGAGTACAAGTGATAATGATATTCATAATGACCCAAATTTACTCTGCAATAGTGACCTATCACTTAAACAAGGGTTTTCATACCTAAATGAATTTAACATCATTAGGCACATATTCTACATGGAGTCTAACAATTACAAGTGGACAAAAATCATGCTTGGCCAAATTCATGAGGATATGTTCTAGGTTGGAGATATACCAGTTACAATAGACAATGATATGGTTCATAGATTTATTGGACTAAGCAATGAAGGTAGCAACCTTGTAAATGAAAAAATGCTGAGAAGTTAGTAGAAACTAATATGAAACCAAGTTTGATGGAATAAATATGAAATTGGATATGATAAATTAAACTGATGTTAGATTGATAAGAAAGATAATTGGCTATAAGACGAGCTACAGTTCAAGGGTGAATTCAATACCTATTGGATTTATTTATGTGACAACCAATCATGCTTCTTTCCCCAAGATCTCCTAGTGTCTCCTTAGGTCATACAATTGACAAAATAGGGCTTCTAATCACCCTATGCTCCTTAGGACTCTATTCAATAGGTCCTAGCCATTCAATTGGTGCACATCAATAAGGTAGAACAAACTTTCTTACTAACTCCCATCAACAGAAGTAACCCCAAATGCTCATTAGACTTCCCAAAAGGATGGATGGTCATGTAGGAATGTCTTTGGACCCTCTTAAATTTCCTCAATCAAAATAAATCTTGAAACCCTAATCAAGTTCCAACTACTTAAGCAAAAATACATTCAAATGCTTGAAATACGGATACACAAATTAGCCTCCAAATGCAGTAAAACCCAAATATCTTGCAAAAATCCTTCATAAAGGGTCCAAAAAACCACCATTCCAAATACCCCTTTTAGAGACCTTAAGGTTTTTGGGGGTCTAGGATTCCCAAATTGTCCATACTATAAAAACATAATTTTAGCCTTAAAAAAAGAGTTTTAAGGGTTTGTCATGCTCTCTGATGAAAAAAGTGTTTAGCCTTCCTTAGAACTTCCAAGGATTCCAATTTGGATTGGGTTTACTCCAAAACACCCTCTAAAATAATCCAATCTTAGGTTGAATTATTAACCATGTTCAACCACTCCCATTCCACTTGCCCTACTCTGTGATCCCTAATCACGTTATTAGGACTTTCCTAGGGCATCACCTCAAATACTCCTCCTCAGCATTACAGGGCCCCATCTCCACTATACAAAGTATACACGGAGTCATGTTTCAAATCCAAAAATCCTATATAGAACCTATGGTGGGAAGTGGTCTTATGACTCCATTTGAACAAACAACCTAATTTTGAACAACAAATTGGTAGAACACAAAATATTTATTTCAAGCACTCTAAACCTTGCAAAATGAAAAACTAAAGTTGTAAAGAATTTTAAATATATGCACATGAATGGGGATGATACTGAATTGGGGGAGTATCATAAGCATTAGAGAGTATTGATATGTTGATGTGTTTATCATTGATTTCAACATAACAATGTTTCTGTTAGAGACTGGAAGAATAACATTCAGAGATATTATGTTGCACAATAATTGAGTAAGGGTTAAGTGATGCATAGTTAAGGACATGTTCTTGAGAGTGTTTTGATGATGTGGTTAAGAGGACGAAGTCAGAATAAAGTATGTATGACAGTTGTGTTTGATTTATTGTGAGTAGTACAGAAACAAAGCATTTGTTTTGGAAATTTTTGATATTTGCATTATATCTTTTAGCCAAGATATAAAGAGGTGATGTGCAGTCAACTGATGATGTTAGTGAATGCACAAGACTTGGAGTCACATGTGTAAAGTTTTGTACCAACTATGAGATGACAATGTTATTGTAATTATAATTAATTATATATCTTATTTTAATTAATTGGTAAAGCCTTAAGGTCAACTCAAGGAATTATTACGAGGATATGGTATAAAAGAAAGATATTTTCCTTGATTGTAAAAGTGTTGAGTTGTAAGAATTTGGTATAGCTATGATACCAAATAAGAATTTTCCTTAGGGAAAAATCACCCAAGATCAAGGAACTCAAGCATAAGAACAACAGTAGACCAACAAGGTATGATCAAAATAACAAGATCTAAAATTGATTTATCATCATTTAATGTTTAGTCCTATCATGTACATACACACTAGGAGTGCCTATATATAAAGGCCTCTAGAATTCTTGTAGAATGCCTAGTAGTTAGTACATTGATAAGTCTTACAAAAAGGCACATGTCCACTAGGAGTGAATTATCCCCCATTAAGCATAGGAGTAAGTGTGATGATGAGAGGATCAGCCTACAAAGGTGTAGCACATAAAATTATGTTGTAAACACTATGTGCTAAATTAGGAGTGTGAATAACTGCATTGTCAACATGAAAAATCAGTTAATTATGTAAACTCCAATATTGTAGACACCATGTGCTGAATTAGAGTTGTTTACTTTTGTGTTGTCAACATGAAAACTCATAATAGTATGCAAATTCCTAGGTGTCAAACTAATAAATAATAAAATAATGCATTGACCTAAGTAAACTTAATTAAAGTGTAATAAGTAAATACTTATTTACACCAACACCCTCCTTAATTGCAGCTTAGGGGAATGCACTTAAGCTTATGAAAGCTAGGATGAAAAATGCATGATGGGTCTCAGCTACTAGGTCATGTTAGCTACCCATGTACAAATGCAATGCAATCTCTCATAAAGTGGAGAAAAGAGGGAAAAACTCATGGGAAAAACCCTCCCCCAAAAAAGAGAGATGAAAAAACAAGATGCATGGATGGATGGAGTAATCAAGTCCTCCCCATTATGACATACATCAAGTATATACAAGAGAGAAACATGAGAAGGGAAAAACCGCTAAGAGGAAAAAGTTACCCCCATAAAAGAGAAGAAGAAGGAGACAAGATAGTCCCCCCTACCCCAAATATAGAGTACTGATCAGTGATAGCATCTCTAATGCAAAAGCTGATCCATGACTACTGAATAATGTTCCTCCCCTTTGGAAGAAACATTGGTAGAGGTATAGGTGAGATGCTTTCCCTATGTGTAGAAAGAATCCTGAAGATGAATGGTGCCTCTAAAACTTTCTCAACTACCTTGTGTCGATGTCAATAGTTTTCCCTTCCAATACTATTGAAAAGAACAAGTTCAGATCTAGCAAGGATGGATGTAGAACCTGTCCCAAAGAACCAACTATCTCCTCAAATGATAAAGAGACCTCCTGCAACTATTGTACATAAGGATTCACAATCTTATCAACTTGTAAAGATTGATCATGTAGAGAATGGATAAAAGGGTCAAAGTGAGCCCTTGTGAAAATTGAAGAAGGATCTTCTTCATCAAAGAGAAGATGTATATCATCAATGACGTCTCCCAAATCTACTATGTGTGGCTCCATGAACAAACCTAAAATATCTATCAAGAAGTCATCCACTAATGCTGGAGCTCAAAGAAAAAGTGTACCCTATTGTGCTGGACCTATCACTATGGCAATGGATGAAGTATTCACCTCAACAAAGAGAAGAAACATATCATCCATGATGTCTCCCACATCTTCAATGTGAGACTCCATGAACAGAGCTACAATTTATGGAAGGAAGTCATCCCATGAAGCTAAAGTAAAAAGGCATATTATTTCTTGCTGCACTAAATCAAAAGCATCTATGGCTAGAACTAGATCATTAGTAGAACCCAGAGCATTAAGAGGTATGATCTCATCTAGAGAGGATGTGACTACAACTGGAGGTAAAAGATCTTTTGGGAATCGAAGAATGTGTGGATCTCTATACATCTCCCAAAGATAGATCCAAATATCATATAAATCAATTGACTTCATGTCATCAAGTGAATCCATAAACTCCATATCCATATGTAGAAAGGGGGCACGATTGTATGAAAGTCCTTTCACATATGGTAATGCATTATGCTAATTAAGATAAGTGAGAACCAATTGACTCCATTGCTTATATTTTTGTGTTGTTAAGGTAATTAAATCTTCCTCATCCATGATGTACTAATCAATGTACCCCCCAAAATTCAAAAAAATCAATCAACCCTTGCAATGTATGATTTAGTGCTTTATATGTAGTGCATGTACAATAGGCCACTTATCAAAATGTACAAAGTGGGCTTCTAATTTTTCTATTTACAACTACCTTTTGAGACTCAAATCTGTCACTAAGTAGTGTAGCTTAGATGTACAACAATTTTGAAAAGTAATCAAAGCAATACAAGGCAAAAAGGGATCTAATTCTGAAAGTGATGCTTTTGTCCACACAACCCTATAATCTGATTGTAGATCTAGAAAGTAGAAAAAAAATTAAGTAGTTTAAAAAAAAAGGAACTTGAAAATGTGTCTAGATGAGCCTGTATGAAGCATTTCAAGTTGCAAAATGTAGGATTGGATAGGTATAGTCACCAAAAAATACAATTTCTGACAAATACATGTACCAAAACTAGAAAAGAATAGCACCACTAAAATTTTGAGAAAATTCTACCCAAAATAAAAAAAATGCACTTGATTTGGAGTCCAGATGACTGAGCTATGGCCTCCCAAATTCGAACCATCAAATCAAAAATAAACATGGAGAGGGGTTTGATGGTCAAATGACCGTTAGAATAGTATTATTTGGCCTGGAAATGATAGTTATATGGCTGTCAAATTTAGGCTCTTGAAAAGATGATGTCAACAAAAAATTAGGGCCCTTGGATGACATCACTATATGAATGGACACGTGTCTAGTCTACGTGGGCATACGATTGTACAGAGAGTGAATGCTAAGTCATGGGCTGAGTTGGCAAAGGTTGATGTGGTAGAATTTAAGAAGGTCATGTGGTGGCTGATGGAGCAAGTCTAAGTCAACACTAATGATGTGGCTCTTTTGCAGAGTTGGCTCCATGGTAGTCGGCATGGCACTCGGTGTGGCTGTGGCGACATGGCACTGGAATCTGGCTATGAGCTCCACTAGGAAAGTAGCAATAGGTGCCAGTGTTTAGTATGCTAGTGCTAGAGTCTAAAAAAAAGGGTTCTGGATGAGGAGTTCGTTGGTGTCAGGGGTTGGAAGCTCTACACATGCCAGGAATCACATTGCCAACAAAGTTTCTTGAATGGTGGCTGGAAATAGAATTGGTGGGGCCAGATGATCTTTTATGGCAAAAAAACATTGTCCAGTGGTGTGGGTTTAGCCCACATTTGTTGTGGAAGGAACTCTCACTAAATTTAAAAGGAAAGAGCCTGCTTTGATAAAGAAAAGTGGTCACCAAATATTGGGTTTCCAGTCCTCCAGGGGATGGAAGGTGGTCATCGAACTGTGTTGGCGGGTAGTGAAGTAGGCCACTAGTTTGTGAATGCAACTAAGTTGATGCAAAAATTAATGAAGGAATATTCTATAATGACAAGGAATATTCCCTATAGGGGTCGGGGTTTCACCACCTTGTTCCTGCAAAAAAAATTTCTCCGTAGGCCCAATAGGCCAAAAATTTCAAAAATTTGTAGAGAAAAAGAGAAAATACTGATATGAATTAAAATAAATTTGTAGATCTAAAAGATATTCATACCATACTTGCAAATTAGGCCTTTAGGTGTCGATTTGCAATTTTTTTTGCCTTAAATTTGACTATGTCCTAGGGTAGGAAAATTTATAGTCAATTTTCACTGAATCGACATTCTAGATGCAATGACGAGGTCCACTTTGGCTCTAGACATTCCCAATGACTATGATACTCTTGATTTGGGTTGAGGTGTCCTTAGAGAGGTGAAGCAAGATCAGTCTCCAATGGCTATGTGAAGAGAAATTCCCTCAACTCTGATACCATGTAAGAATTTGGTATAGCTATGATACCAAATAAGAATTTTCCTTAAGGAAAAATCACCCAAGATCAAGGAACTCAAGCACAACCACAATAGTAGACCAACAAGGTATGATCAGAATAACAATATCCAAAATTGATTTATTGTCATTCAATGTTCAATTCTGTCATGTACATACACACTAGGAGTGCCTGTATATAAAAGTTGCTAGAATTCTTCTAGAATACCTAGTAGTTAGCACACTAATAAGTGTTACAACAAGGCACATGTCCACCAAGAGTGGATTATCCACCATTAAGCACAAGAGTAAGTGTGATGATGAGAGGATAAGCCTACAAAGGTGTAGCATGTAAAATTATGTTATAGATGCCATGTGCTAAATTAGGAGTGCAAATAACTATGTTATCAACATGACAACTCAGTTAATTATGAAAACTCCAGTGTTGTAGACACCATGTGTTGAATTAGAGTTGCTTACTTCTATGTTGTCAACATGACAACTCATAAGAGTATGCAAAATCCTAGGTGTCAAACTAATAAATAATAAAATAATGCATTGACCTAAGTAAACTTAAGTAAAGTGTAATAAGTAAATACTTATTTACACCAACACAAGTATCTATTTTGCATTGTATTTTCAAAGTGTGAAAAGGAGAAGAGTGTAGATTGAATGCATGTAAGTGATCCAAGGCATTATTGGATGTGTAGTTCATGATCTAGTTATAAGATCAGAAGGAGCATAAGTCTGATTGACAGGACAAAGACAAAGGAAGGAAGTACAATTCAGTTCTATTATTCTATAAGGAATAATACAAAGATCATTTGGACAATGAGTTCATTGGTCTTTCCCTCAACGCTATTGGGCAGTGGGTCCAACTACCTGCAACAACTCCTAACAGGGTTGGAATCTCCTAACAGATACTCATATGTACTGAATGTATTCATATACTCCTAATAGGATCCATCCTCTAACAATGAATATTTATATCAATACATCATCTTATGAGTAACATCCCTACTGGGGTTTTTCCTCTGATCGAAGGTTTCCCTAGTTAACATATATGGTATTATTGTGTATGAGTATCTTGTTATGGTTTCATTTTACATTACTCATATGGTTAAGATTGTTTAAAATTGGTATTGATGTTAATAGTTATATAATTTATTTACCACCCCCCTCTCAATTATATCTATGGACTATATATTCTAACAATTAGTATCAGAGAATTAAGTCATTGAAGGATAAGCTTAACATCTTTGGGAGATCAATGACGAACCTTTTCAAAAAGGATAGTCCTATATTTGATGAGGACAACTATGTAAGTTGGAAGGAGAAGATGAAGAATCATCTGTTTAGCATGGGTCTGGGATATTAGATCTTGACAGAGGGAAAGAAAAATAATGTTGAAGAAACAAAGCTAGAAGATTGCAGTGAAGAAGAAAGAGATATGTTCACGTGTAGCACGAGAGAAAGAGAAGCTCTATTATCAACCCTTTTAGAGAATGAATATAGTAAGGTAAAGTCACTTGAAACATGTCATGAAATTTGCAAAGCATTAGAATCTACTTTTGAAGGTGATGATCATGCTAAGAGAATGAGGTTACAAAGTTGGATATGTGCATATCAAGATCCTAAGATGATGGAAGATGAATCTATAAGAAGTTATATTGGTAGAATATTAGAAATGGTTTTTGGAATTTGATCTCATGGTGGAACCAAAGATGATGATGAAGTCATATGGAATATTTTGAAAATTTTGATGCCACCATTGAAACCTATAGCTTAGATTACACTGCTAGTGATGCCCTGCACTAATGATTTCACCAAGGAAACATTACTTGGAAGATTAGAATCAATAGGAGAAAATCTAAGATATTTTGGTGAACTTGCAAGAGTCAAAGCAACCTTTAGTGCCCTAAAAATTTGACTTAATTTGACAAGGAGTGCAAGTACTTGTGGAGATTTCGCTAGTAGCAACAGAGCTGATGAGGACAAGAACATTGAGGAAGGAATAGCCTTTCTGGTGAGAAGAGAAAAAGATGGTAAGAAAATTTTTAAATGTTGGAATTGTAATGATTTGGTAATTATGCATCTAAATGTCCTAAAAGAGAAAAATTATAAAGGAAAGTTTAATCCTAGAAGAGATAGATATAGAAATTATTTATATGCAAATGAAGATGAAGAATCTGATAAGAAAGGTCAAAGTGAAAATGATGATGAATTAGGATTTGTGGCTATCAAGGAAGATGATCTTGATAGAGAAATTAGAGAAGAAAGATCTCTAGTTACCCAAGTAGAAAAAAAATCTGATTGGATAATTGACAGTGGTTGTTCACATCACATTACTGGTGATATGAATAAGTTTGTTAAGTTCAAGAGTCATGATAGAGGTATTTTTAGAGTTGGTAACAATGTAACCTATCATATAACAAGAATTGGATCCATTAGTCTTGATGGTAAAACTAATACTAATTATGTCTATTTTTTTGATTGACTAAAGCATAACTTGTTGAGTGTTGGACAATAGGTGGATAAGGGTTATCTATTGCAGTTTACTGAGAAGACCCACACTATCAAAGACAAAGATGGTAAGATGATTGAAACTGGCACTTGATCCAAAGGTAATGTATATTAGTTGAATCTTACTAAGATGACATGTTTGGTTGCTAAAGTGGATAATAGTTGGTTGTGGCATAGAAGATCCTATCACATAAACTTTGATAATATTGTGAAGGTTAGCAGTACATTTGTAGTGAGAGATCTATCGAATATTGTTAAACCTACTAACTTTTAATGCAAGGAATGTATTTTGGATAAACAAAGGAAAGTGTATTTTCCTAGAAAGAAGTTCTCTACTACAGAGAAATTGGAGATTGTTCACTAAGATTTGAGTGGTCCTGCAAGAACTAGAGGATTCTATGGTGAAAGGTATTTTATGATTTTTGTTGATGATTTCAGTAGAATGATGTGGGTAGCATTTCTTAAAGAGAAATCTTAATCTTTTGAGAAGCTCAAGATATTTAAGAATAAATTTGAGAATGAATATGGTGTTAAGATTAAATGTTTGAGATTAGATAGAGCAGGAGAATTTACCTCTTGAGAATTTAACATATTCTGTGAAGAAAATGGAATCAAAAGACAACTATCTGCACCTAGAAAACTTGAGTGAAATGGGATTGCTGAGTGAAGAAATAGATCTATAGTAGAAACAACTAGAGCAATGCTATTTGTGAATGATGTTTCTAAGACATTTTGGAGAGAAGCATTGAATACAAAAGTATATACTCTGAACAGAGTACAAATCATAAAAGGTGTGGACAAGAGACCTTATGAACTATGGTTTGGACATTCACCATCAGTGAAATATTTTGGAATATTTTGGAAAAAATGTTATATTAAGAGAGACGATGACATTGGTAAGTTTGATCAAAGAAGAGATAAAGGTATGTTTCTTGGCTACCCATTGAAAAGTAAGGCTTGCAAATGCTTTAACTAAAAAATTAAGACAATAGTTGAGTGCACAAATGTAAGGATTGATGAGAAGTTTGGAACTAAAGAAATTGAAGATTGTTTATTGATCATTGTAGAATTTTTTGATGACATCATTTTTGGAGGCAATGATGGAGCTAGTGAAAAATTTGCTGAAAATATAAAGAATGAATTTGAAATGAGTATGATAGAAGAAATGCAATTTTTCTTAGGATTGCAAATTGTGTAGCATAATGATGGTATATTCATCTCACAAATTAAGTACCTAAAAGACTTGTTGAAAAGGTTTGGTTTGGAAAGTTGTAAACTTTTTGGTATACCCATGATAACTAGTCATAATATTTCTAGCAAATATCAGACACCTACAATAGAATAGAAGAAGTATAGATCAATGATTGGAGGTTTACAATATCTGACTCACAAAAGACTAGATATAGAAAATGCAGTTGGGATAGGGGATAGATTTCAAGATAGTCCTAAAGAATACCATTTTGCAGTAGTAAAGAGAATATCTAGACATCTGAAAGGGACATCTGACTATGGAATTTGGTATGATAGATCAAATGATTTCACTTTGTGCACATATACTGATGCTGATTGGGTAGGTAGTATGGATGACAAAAAAAACACTAGTGGTGGAACATTCTTTCTTGGAGGAAGACTAGTTTCTTGATTAAGCAAGAAGTAAGATACATAGATTACTACTAAGGAAGAGTATGTTGCAACAACAAAAAATTGTAATCAAGTTATGCAGATGAAATTTTTTTTGAAGGATATCAGAATTGAGATTGAAGAACCTGTTATCATTCACTATGATAACACAAGTACAGTGAGTATATCTAAGAATTTTGTATTGCATTCTAAAAAAAAGAATATATCTATTAAACATAATGTGCTAAAAGAGAAAGCAACAAAAAAGGAGATTATATTTGAGTATGTAAGTACCAAAGATTGGATTGCAGATATCTTAATGAAGCCTTTGCCTAAATATATTTTTGAATACTTGAAAGGTATGCTTTGGGTTATGCCCTTGTCTACTTCTAAGTAGGAGATGTAGAGATTGCATTAGTCTAGTAGTACAAAGCACTATTATTTGACTAGACTGAATGTTGATGCTTCCTGAATGGGGAAGTATCTGGTATGTACTAAGTCATAGAGGACTCTTGGTATTTAGTATATGGTATTGAATATTGTCTTTGGACACTTGTGTTAGTTTATGATTGAGTAGCTAATTAGCAATTGGTATTTTTATTGACACCTTTGAAATTGATGTAAATGGGGGAGAGATAGGCATGAAAACATCTCCTAAGGCATAGAGGAGAGTGTTCATGAGAAGTACTATTAAACAATGGGGGGGAGATATATTTTTAGATAGATTTAGAAAGATTCAAGTAAATATGTAGGAATATACACCTGCTATATTTTAACTTGTTTAGTGTGAAGTAAACAATTGATTTCTAAAGAAGAAGAAGATGAACAAAGAAATGTTCTAGAGGATTTTAGGTTTTATTAATGAAGAGAATTTTAGAAGATGAGAACAACAAGCAACAATAGAAGTTTACTTGGTATTCTTGGAACTTAGATAGTTTTTCATCTATGTTGTCATCAATGCAAAAGGGGGAGATTGTTAGCATGAATGCTAATGATACTACACTAGGGGAGTACCCTAAGCATTGGAGAGTATTGATATGTTGACTATGTTTGTCATTGATGTCAACATAGAAGTGTTTAAGTTAGAGATTGGGTGAATAACAATTGGAGATCTTATGTTGTGCAGTAACTCAATATGGGTTAAGTGATGTGAAGTTAAGGATATGTTCCTAAGAGTGTCTTGATGATGTGGTTAAGAGGACTAAGTCACAATTGAAGATGTTCAATAGTTGTGTTTGATTTACTGTGAGCAACACAGAAACAAAGAATCTATTTTGGCAGTTTCTGATGTTTACATTATATCTTTTAGCCAAGATATAAAGAGATGATGCATAGTCAACTAGTGATAGAGGATAGTTAGGTGATGATGTCAGTGAGTGTGCAAGACCTGGAGCCACACATGTAAAGTTTTGTATAGATTGTGCGTTGATAGTGCTATTGTAATTATAATTAATATCTTATTTTAATTAATTGGGAAAGCCTTAAGGTTGACTCAAATAATTATTATGAAGATATGGTATAAAGGAAAGATGTATTCCTTGATTGTAAAAGTTTCAAGTATCTATAGTGCATTGTATTTGAAAAGTTAGAAAAGGAGCATAGTGTTAATTGAATGCATGTAAGCAATCCAAGGGATTATTGGATGTGTAGTTCATGATTTGGTTATAAGATTAGAAGGAGAAGAAGTCTGGTTGATAGGATAGAGACAGAGGAAGGAAGTACAATTCAATTCTATTATTCTACATGAAATAATACAAATAAAATTTGGATAGTGATTTCATTGGTCTTTCCCTTGAAGCTATTTGGGTAGTGGGTCTCACTGTCTTCCACAACTCCTAACAGGGTTGGAATCTCCTAACAAGGATTCAAAGTCTCCTGACATGGACTCATATGTATTGAATGTATTCATAGACTCCTCACAGGGTCCATCCTCTAACAAGGGATAATTATATTAGTACATCATCTTGTGCATAGCATTTCCACTAGGTTTTTCCCTTTGATCAAGGGTTTCCCTAGTTAACATATTTAGTGTTATTGTGTATGAGTGTCTTGTTGTGGTTTCAGTTTACATTACTCATATGGTTAAGATTGTTTAAAGTTGGTGTTGATGTTAATAGTTGTATAATTATTCACCCCCCACCTTAGTTGTATCAGTGGAATATATATTCTAACAGCCATGTTCCAAATCTAAAAATCTTGTAAAAAACCTATGGTGGGAAGTGGCCCTATGACTCCATTTGCACAAACAACCTAATTCAAAACAACAAACTAGTAGGACACAAAATATTTATTTCAAGCACTCTAAACCTTGAAAAAATAAAAAATAAAGCTGAAAAGAATTTTAAATCTATCCATTCTAACACCTCCAAAATAAAAAGTTTCAAATCTAATTCATTTACATGCCAAATCAACACAAAAGCTTAAAATTGTTAAACGAAACTTGTTGCACAGTACGTACAATGCAAATACCAACTTCACCAATCCCTTGAACAGGTAGAGGATGGTATTATATAGGCTTACCATGAGTGATCCTAACTATTTCAAATAATTATCTCCTCTCCTAGACAAAGTTTCACAAATGCAAGAAAAGTTGTCAATGTTGCCATTAACAATAATTGAGCAACTTTTACATCTTATTGAGTTAAGCACTCAAAATTTCTCCCAAAGCTATGAAACCTTGAATAAAGTCCAAATAGGACTTAAAAAACCTAAATATGGCCTTATAACCTCTATTTGACCATTCTAACCTTCTAGGCCCCAAAACACCTAGTTTGGGATAGTGAGCAACTTTGACCTATTTGGGATTTTCAAACCTAATACCTTACTTTCTTAGGACTACATGAGTTCCTTTATTCCCCTAGTAGTGTGGTTAGAACCAATACAAGCCAAAATCCCAAAGGGATCCCTAGGTCTTCCTTATCCCACCTAGGTGCCCCTGCATTGTACTCCCCCATCGAGAAAAGCTATGTCACTCCTATGCACAGTAGGTCTTTACTAATGCCTAGCTTGTTGAAATATTCCTCAACAATGCATGTGGCTTTTGTGTCTAGTTTTTTTTTCCACTCGAGAAGGTTCTCCATGTGCACCCTATTTCTAGCGTCTTTCTTGACTCTTGAGTCTAAGACCTTTTTTGCATCCAACTTGTTCATGGAAGGGACTACTATAGGTTCCAAGTTATCATGAGGTCCTTGACTATTGGTAGTATTAGTAGGTAATGTCCCTTTAAATTGAACCAATTCTTGCACATTAAAAATTGGAGATATGCCCAAATATGATGGTAAATCCACTGTGTATGCATTTGCCCCATATTTTTCTATGATCTTGAAAGGTCCTACTCTCTTCATTTGCAACTTAGTATGTACACCTTTCTAAAACCTGGCCTTGGTTAAATGCACCATAACATAGTACCCAATGGAGAATTGAATTTCCTTTCTCCTTTCATCTACCTTAGTTTTGATTTTTTGGATATTGTCTTGAATAGGATTTTTGACTTGTTCTTGTATCTCTTTCATGGTTTGGGAAAAATCTTCAGCATATCTACTTCTATGCTCCATTTCTCTAAGATCCCTCAACTCACACACACCTCTAGGATGCATGCCATATACAATTTCAAAAGGGATTTTAGCTATGGTTCTATTCTTACTATCATTGCAAGCATACTCTTTTTGGGGAATGATGACATCCAAAGTGTTCCCAAACTCCTTAGTTAGGCATCTTAAAAGATTACCTAGCACCATGTTGACCACCTCAGTCTAACCATTAGTTTGAGGATGGTATGGTAATCTAAATGATAGATTTGTGCCAAGTCTTCCCCACAAAGTCTTCCAAAACTGACTCATGAATTTCACACCTCTATTTGAAACTATTCTTAATTGAAGACCATGAATCCTTACCACCTCTTTGAAGAACAAATGAGCAATGTGGCTTGCATCATTAGTTGTTTTACATGGGATGAAGTGCCCCATCTTGCTAAACCTGTCAAAAAGCACATAGATACTATTATAACCTTATTTTGTCTTGGGTAGTCCTACTATTAAGTCCATCATCACACAATCCCATGGCCTATTAGGGATTGGTAAGGGCTGACTGCATTAATCATCCCTCCTTTAACTTTCATACACACCATGTACTGGTCCACATACCTAGTCACATTTCTGACTAGTTTAGGCCAATAATAGAATCTTTGGACTAGTTCTAAGGTTTATCTAACCCCAAAGTGTCCACTTAGAATCCCATTGTGTTTCTCCTATATTAGGTTCTCTCTTATGGATCCCCTTGGTACACACAACTAATTAACCTTAAAGAGAAATCCATTTTGCAAGGTAAATTAAGAATACTTGCTATGAAACTGGTTCTAAAAAACATACCTTGTATGCCTCTGCAAAGTCTTCATCCTCCTTGTAGAGACTCTTAAAGCTTTCTATTCTAATGTTATGCATCCGTACCTCTTGAACTTTCAACACACTCCCACTCAATGCATCTACCACTTTATTCATTTGTCCTTTCTTGTGCTTGACTATGAATGTGAATGCCTGCAAGTAATCCATCCACTTCAATTTCCTATTACTGAAATTTCCTTGAGTTTTGATGTAGCTTAGGGCTTGATTATTAGTAAATACAAAAAATTCCTTGGGAAATAGATAGTGCCTCCACTTCCTAAGGGATTGACCTAAGGCATAGATTTCAAGGTCATAGGAAGAATACTTATTTTTGGTCTTATTAAGTTGTTCACTAAAGAAGGCTATTGGCCTACCTTCTTGGCTCAACACCCCCCCTACTACTATGCAACTTGCATCACATTCTAAGGTGAAGATTTTTACAAAGCTAGGTAGTTACAAAATAGGTTGGGTAGCTACTTTCTTCTTAAGCATTTCAAATGATTTTTTAGCTTCTAAGGTCCATGTAAACATGGAATTTACCTTACCCTTTATGGTCTCTAGCAAAGGTGCACATATGCCACTAAAGTTTCTAATAAAATTCCTATAGAATTGAGCAAGACCATGAAAAATCCTTACCTTGGTTGAAGTGGTAGGTTCTGGCCAATTGAGGGTTGCAACAACCTTCTCTTGGTCCATCTTCAAGGTTCCCTTAGACACCAAAAAGCCTAGGTCACAAGTTCTTACTTGAAGAAGTCACACTTCTAAAGATTGATGGAAATCTTCTCTTCATGCAACCTCTATAATACTGCTTCTACATGATTGATGTGCTCCTCCTTAGTCTTGCTAAAGATGAGTATATCATCTAAATACACAACTACAAATGTGCTTGTGAAGTCTTTCAAAACTTCATTCATGAGCCTCATGAATGTGCTAGGAGAATTGGAGAGACCAAACGACATCACTAGCCATTCATATAGCCCATCTATGGTCTTGAATGTTTTTTCCATTCACCTACCTCAATCCTAATATGGTGGTATCCAATATTCAAATCCAATTTGGTGAAATACATAGATCCTCCAAGGAAATCCATAAGATCTTCAATACTAGGTATGGGAAACCTATATCTGATTGTGATCCTATTATGGCTCTTGAGTTTATACACAATCTCCATTTCCCCCCTTTCTTGGATACTAATACAACATGGATTGCACATGGGCTTATGCTCTTTTGTATTAGACCTTGGTCCATTAATTCTTGTACCTATCTTTCCACTTCCAAGGTTTGGTATGGAGTGACCTTGTATGCTACCTTGTTGGGCAGGGATGCACTTGGAACAAAGTCAATTTGGTTACTTATGAACCTTCTAGGAGGTATTGTAGTAGGAGCTCCATCACTTACTATATCCATTTATATCCTTTTATTTCTCAAGAAACTCTTGTACTTCCTTTGGTAATGACTCTTTGGCTGCATTCTCTTCTCCTTTGGACATCAATACTATTGCATAAATTTGGTTCTCCTCATCCTTGAGGTCCTTAACAAAATATTTACCACTACAAAATAGTACACTAGGTACCTTAGACCATGACATATCTTCTTCCAAAAGGGACTAGATCTTAAAGGTCTTGTCACTCTTGTTAAATGAGATTGAATTTTCCTTTCCATCATCTACTACTTCTCTATCAAATTTCCAAGGTCCACCAAACAACAAATGGCAAGCATCCATGGGTAGGATGTCACACAAAAATTTGTTCTTATACCCTGCTATAGAAATATCCACCCATTTCTACTCCTTCACCAGTATGCTTTGATCCTTATTGAGCCAAGTAACTTTATAAGGATTCACATGAAGTATCTTAGTCAACTTGAGATTATTGACTACCTCCTATGATATTATATTGTCACTAGATCTAGAATCTACTACTACTTTGCACACCTTCCCTAGGATCTTACATTTGATCCTAAATGGAGCTCTTCTGTGCTTAGGCTCATTAGGAGAAGGTTGTTTAATCAACACCCTTCTAAACATAAGATTCTCTCCCTCTTGACTCTATATGGTCCACTTCAAAATCCTTACTATAGTTGTCCTCTTGAATATATGCTAACCTTTTGTTAGGGTTAGAAGAAGAAGGTTTGCCAGGGCATTTATGTGCTAGATGGCCTAATTTCCATAGTTATAACACCTCATAGTTGAAAAATAAGAACTAATCCTACCTAATCCTCTACCTTTTTTTAAGTCTCCTTGGTTACCCCTCCTTTTTCATAACCCCCTATAGGAGTTCCTTCATTGGTTTGCTTAGTGAGCTTATGCTCACCTCGATTCCTCTGCTCATTAACTCTACCTTGGTAAGCTCCTCTTTGTCTTCTCTAGTTTTTTCCTGTGCCTTTGTCTTTGATGTTGGATTCCCCTTTATTCTTGTTCTTTTTCTCCATGTTTAGGGCTAGTTGATGACACCTTTGGATAGTGGTAGGTGCCCACAAACTAAGATCATCTTTGATATTCCACTTCAAACCTCCTAGGTATCTAGCCACCTTTATTGTATCTTGTTCTTTCTTTTTGGATCTAAGAAAAATTCTCTGAAAATCCTTTGTATAAGAGGCCACATCTAAGCAAAGAGAATAAGAAGAGAAAAAGAAGGAAGCAATGGAGATAAATAAGACGAAAGAAGAAGAGAGAAAGGAGAAGGAAGAGGAAGAGAGAAAGAAGAAAGAAGAAGAATAACATAGAAGAAGAAAATAATATGGAAGAAGAAAAGAAGGAGGAAGAAAGAATAAATAAAGAAGAGGAAGAAGAGAAGATAAATAAGGAGAAAGAGAAAGAGGAAGAAAGAAAATATAGAAATCAATCAAAGACAAGTGAACCTAGCCCTTCTAGGTCACATTCTAGCTTACATTGGCAACTTTTTCATGGGATAAATAAAATGACAATGATCAAATTAAATTGATAACATCAATTAGTAGGATTATTGAGAAAAATAAAAGGGTGAAAATTCTTCAAAGTTCACTAATGGAAGTGACAAAGAAACTGCAAAGCATTATATTAGAAAATATGATAGAAGCATAACCTCAGGATAGAGAAACAGTTATAATCAAACCTTTTGACACAGAGTTTATTCACTTATCAGAGGTCACTATTATGAAGGCACAAACTCTACATGATGTAGAAATGTTTAGAACAATGTGAAAACATTAGAGGAGATTTGAAATGTATCGATGAAAATATCAAGGAATTAAGAAGATGTCTAGCATAATGAAATGAAGTATTTACGGTAAATGGTCTTTATTCCACACATATATCAAGGAAATATTAGATGAAAAAAGTGTTAAATTGGAAGAGTTAAAGACTTTTGTGAATGAATTGATGAATCCTAATGTGAAAATTATGGATTTAGAGAGAAGAGTCATAAAACTACATAATAAGATTGGGATTTTGGAGCTGAAAAGGAAAGGAAATTAAAGAGATTTTTGTTGTTAAGGGAGCATCTTACTCTAAAAATTGATCTTTTATAAAGATAGTTAGATGAATGCCTGTCAATCAAGGCATCTTATTAAAAAATTTCTTACAAAGAATTGGAGGCAGTGAAAATTGCTTCATATGCACTATGGGTAGTGCTCAATACATCAGATGCAGTAAAAGTCAAATTAGTCACCAAGATTTCTATTTTGAGGACTAACTTTTCTAATTGCATCTCACAGATGTCAAGTTAGAATTCATGAAGGTATGCACTGCAACTTTTGACATGTACATGGTTTTTGACACCTTTTTCACTGATGTTGAAGGGGGAGAGATATATAAGGAAAATTTTATGTTGCATATGAAAGGGGGAGTTATATTGTAATTAGGAGATATAAGGAAAGATGGTACAAATTATGACGATCCATAATTTTTAATTTTTGTGTAATGGCCATGTAAATGATGTTACAAGTTTTGAAGATTTTGTTTTTGGGACTTAGCCAATTTTCCCATATGTTTCCATCAATGTGAAAGGGGGAGACTGTTGGCAATTTGGATAGGTTAACATGACATGATGTTGTCATTTATGGAAAAATATAGCTCATATCAAGTTAATAATCTTGGAGATAATTTTTTGAGATGTAAACTTAATTACTTAACTAACTAGGGATGGCATCCTAGATGTTAACCCTAAGTTAAAAAGATTCAATTTTTAAATTTTTCAAGCATGTGAAGAGATGAAGGCTGAAAACTAAAGAAATAAGGTATAAAGTAAAGTTGTGTATGTGAAGTTTAGTGTGTGCTTTTTGTGATATGATTATTATATGTTATCATTAGAATGATTTATAATAACTTTGAGGGGGGGGGGGCGGGGGGGGGGGCAGGGAGGTGACAATTATCCTTAGATCTAGATGTACCAATTAAACTATTAAACACTTTAAACAACTCATATCTATCTTTTCATCCACTCAGTCTCTATAGCAATATATCAGTAACATAAACTTGTAGTCCACTATCCCAATAGTAAATAACTTGCAAAATTGAAAACATATCAAATAATATCCACACAAGTATAACATTGAGATTTGACATGGAAACCCAATTTGGGAAAAACCACCAGTAATATGCTACCAAATTTTCACTTTTATGAAGTGAGATTTCTGAGGAGTCAACCCTATTAAAGGTTACAATACACACTATTAGATGTGATCCTATTAAAGGATTTATTCACCCTATTAGGAGTGGTCTTGTTAGAGGGCTTAAGAACATTCTATTAGAATATCACCTTGATCAAAGGATTTACAAATGACTATTAGGTCAATCTTGATTAAAAGATTTTAAACTGATACTATAGTCCATTGTCCCAATAGTAACTAACTTGTAGAATGTAAAACATTAATAGTAAAACATCTCAAATAACATCCACACAATTATAACTCTAGGATTTAACGTGGAAACCCAATTTAAGGAGAAAAAACTTCTAGTAACATGCTACCAATTTTTTAGTCTTTTGAAGTGAGCTTTGTGAGGAGTCAAACCTCTTAACGACTATAGTGCACACTGTTACATGTGACCTTTATAAAGGATTTAATCATTCTATTAGGATTGACCTTAGAATTTCACTTTGATCAAAGGATTTACAAATGATTGTTAGGTCAACCTTGATTAAAGGTTTTCAAACTAATACAATGGTTAGAAAGTAATAAAAAGTTGATCTGAATAAATACAACTCACTTTGCAAATACATATCACAATTTGGTTCAAAAATTGATTCAATGACTAGCCTCCATTATCATCTCCATTTGTGATTCACTTGTAAATCTTTCAAGCAATCACTCCTCACCTCAATTCTTCAATATTAAGCCTTTTGTTTAAGTTTTCCAATCAAAATAATCAATAACTACTCCAACGTTAATAGGTTATCCCTTATGCCTTCCTAAATATGTAGCTTGATCTTTTGCCACTTAAACACCACCATTGATCCAAGGTTTAGGCTAGATTCATTGAATCCATCCACAATTTAATTCACCTTCTTCCTTATAGATACATCTCCAAACTTATGCTTTAATCCATGCCTAGAAATGTACAAACATGGTTTCTTTTGCATTAAATGTTCTAGATCATCAATGCTTATCTTCAACATGATTTACATATTCCAAGAATTCAACTATGTCGGCCAAGAATCTCAATTCCTTTATAAAATAACAAATGTTGACACTTGACCAAAATTGTATTACTTGGCCAAAATTGTATTCCTACATGTTTAAATAACCTTTTTAATATGAAATGATTTACACTAGGACTTGTGTGGTGTGGGTGATGTAGACATGCCTCCAAGGAGAGATAGAGGAAGAGGTGGGCATGCTCATGGAGGTGAAATAATATATTTAAGAAGATATCTATAAGCATTTCTAGAATAAATTAAAATATATGGTGCTCAAAGAATATATCTAGAAGAAAGTGAAGATGAATCCGTTACAACTACTAGCTCATCTAGTAAGAGGGAAAATGAAGTGGTGATGATACTTCGATTATCTAAAATCAATGAGGATTGTAAATAAGCCCAAAATAGAGGGTTTAACATTTTATAGAAGTCTTAATATTGATGATTTGATAGATTGGATCAATGACATGTAATAGTTGTCTAAATTTAAAGATATTGAAGACCTAGATAGAGTGAAATTTTCAAAAATAGAGTTGAAAGGACATGCAAGTATTTGTTGGAGAGAAAATTAGTTAAAATGAGTAAGGAGAGTATAAGATAAAATTATAAATTATGATTGAATAGTAAATATATTGAAAATAAAATTCATCCTTGTAGATTATGAGCTTGATTTACTCAAAAGGGTGCAAGGTTGAAAAAAGGAACAAACACAATGAAGAATTATATGAAATACTTTCGTAAGGTCCATGCTAACACAAGTTATGGAGAATACCATAAAAATACAAAAACCACAACTCCAATTTTTTTCTCCAATATTTCCCATCTATAATTCAACAAAAAATGCTTAAATAAAATGTAAAGCTAGTTCAAAAATGATAATCTACCACATGAAATTGAATTTGGTTTACCCTCCAAGATGTCATGAGAAATATGAGTTATTTCCCCCTCCACGCCCATTTTATCCCTCCTAAATTCACTCAATTTAATTATTTTATAACCCCTCTTTCAAAATTCTCAAGTTAGGTGACCTGATTTGTCTTCTAGCCTCTTCAGCTGCTTCCCAAAATATAACTTGAAAATTGGTTAATCTTTCTTGGTGCTCAAGTTGTAATATTGGACATATTATATGTCATAACTATTAAAAGATGCTACCTCTGACCAATTTTAGAACCTTTTCAAATTCTTTTGTTATCCCATAGAATTCAATGACTTGGTAATAAATTTATAAATTTTAAATCATCAAATAACATGAAATGTGATGAAAATTGAATTTGGAGTTCATTGTAAAAAGGTGCCCAATTATTTTAACAAACATTTGGCATATATTAGACAGAACCAAAAACTTAGAATAAAATCTACCAAGCTAATGCAAAATGATTTTTTTTTTGTTTCTTGTTATATATCCTATATATTTTAGATGTTCCTACATCATTTATAAGAGCCATTCATTCATGCATTGATCGAGAATTCAAAATTCCATATTTAGCTTATCACCAAGTTAATGTTAGGTGTTGGGGGAGGTAGGGTTGAGAGAGGAGAGTCTGGAAATGTTGGAGTAATCAAGATATTTTGTTCTTTATTACTTTATTCACTCAAGCTAACTTAGGTGCTTCTACCTTAGATTAGGCTAATAACATCTTAACTTGTTTCGTTCATTGTGAATGTGACACTTTGCACACGATAATATAATCTTTCCTATAATAATTTTATGTGGGTTTTTATTATTATGTTTTCATAAGCATACTATATATTCATTGTAATATTCAATTATATAGGGCCCTAGAAAAGAATGTATCACTTTGATCCATCTAGTTTGATCTACTTACCTTTCCTTGCCAAGGAGTGTGGAGCATGGAACCATCACATAAATGGGCACCATAATTGAATCAAGTATTTTGATATTGAGGATGAAACATGACCCACACCCCCCCACCGCACACACAAACACACACACACACACGATTCCTCTAAATGGATCAATCTTTACCAAGGTTGTGTAACACTAATCATGACTTCTTCTTTTTAGATATTATACATGTGTTTTTCTTTTAGGTTTTTGATGGGCTTTTGTGGTTTAAAAGATAACTCAATATCATGAGTCATTTAGGTATCATCATTTCTTTTTGTTTATTTTCTCTCTATTGGAGATGAGTTTTTCTAAACTAGTTTTTCTTTTGTCTTCTCTTGTGAGATATTGTACAATACATTTATTTGTAGTTGGGAACTAATTAGACCTTTTTATTAGATTTCATTAATTCTTGCACTTATTTTATTTACATAATTTTGAATTTTTTGCTAGAGTCCACTTAGGGAGGAGTTAGAACATTCTATATTTAGAGACATTATTTTTAGCTTAATTCACCTAGTTGAGATTTCTTTAGTTATTTTGTGCACTTTTAGAATTCCTAATTTTATATAAAGGCTTCTATTATTTTCTATAAAGAAATTTATTAATAATCTTATCATTTATTTTGTAATATTTTCTTTTGGCAAGTATACAAATTCTTTTCTTGCTACTCTCCTTTGTAGAAGGTTCTCTCATTTGTTGTTTGATCTTGGAGACTTGTATTATAAACTTCAAAAACAATTTAAATCATATAGGAAAAATGAATTATAAAATTATTAATGGAGCCAACTCATGAAGCATTAGTGAAATTTTTAAATGCTTTGTTGACATATTGGGAGTTACAATTTCTTTTTAGCTACACATCCCAAAAAGTTTATTAATTTTTTTTTGTGACACCTTTCCTGAGAGGTAACATTTGAGAGTATAGGTGATAATGATATTCACAATGACCTAGATTTACTTTGCAACAATGACCTATTACTTAAACAAGGGTTTGAGTACCTAAATAAACTGAACACCATTAGGCACATGTTCTACATGGAGTTTGACAACCACGAGTGGACAAGAATCATCTTGAGCCAAATTCATGATGATATGATTCAAAAACTTACTAGACCAAGAAATGAAGGTAGAAAACTTGTAAATAAAAAGAATGTTAAGAAGTTAGTAGAAACTAATATGAAAACCAAGTTTTCTGGAATAAATATTGTTGGTGTAAATAAGCATTTACTATTTACACTTTACTTAAGTTTACTTAGGTTAATGCATTACTTTATTATTATGCATTATTTTATTATTTCTTAGGTGAGACATTTAGGAGTTTGCGTACTCTTATGAGTTGTCATGTTGACAACACTAGAGTAAGCAACTCTTATTTAGCACATGGTCTCTACAACATTGAAGTTTGCATCAATAAATGAGCTGTCATGTAGACAACATGATTATTTGCATTCCCATTTTTAGCACATGTTGTCTACAACATTATTTTGCGTGCTACACCATTATAGGCTTATGCTCTCATCATCGCACTTACTCATGTGCTTAATGGAGGATAACCTATATCTAGTGGACATGTGCTTGGTTGTATGACTTATCATGTTGCTAACTTCTATGTATTCTAGAAGCTTGCCGGAGGCCTTTATATACAGGAACTCCTAGTGTACTTTTACAATGAATATTGAATGAATATATTGTCATTCTGATCATACTCTCCTTGGTCTACTATTGTGCTTGTGTTTGAGATCCTTGGTCTTGGATGAATTCTACCCTAAGGCAAATTCTTACATGGTATCAGAGCTTGAGGACATCCTCTTCACATAGTTGTTCTAGACCATTGTTGCTTCAACACCTCGACCTAAATCTAGAGAATCAACATAAATTGGGAGCGTCTAGAGCCAAATCTGACCTCACCATTGTGTCTGGAATGTTGATTTGGTGAAAATCGGCTATAAATTTTCCTATGCTAGGCTAAAGTTGATCGTGAGGCAAATTTTTTTTTGCAAACTGGCACTCGAAGGCCCCAATTTGCAACTTGGGTATGGTCTTTTATTTGATCTATTAATTTATTTCCAGATCTAAATTAATTTATTCTTTGCATTATTTTTTTTGAATTTATGGATATTTTTGGAATTTTCCTTTTGCCTAGTCAGGCTAGCAGAGAAATTATTTTTTAGAACCGGGCAGTATCACCCATGCCTTGCAATTTGGGAGGAATATTCTATTTAATCATAGGAAACCATAACAATTTGGTGGGCTTTATTCACAAATTTTGGCAACTAAATCCAGTGGCTACACAGTTCGAAAGGTAGGACTATTCAACACCAACTAGAGACCTTGCATTTTATTCATAGCCCATGGCTTGGTGTTTAAAAACATTGTTGAGTCTAATTTCCCCATGAATGTGGGATAATCCTTGAGATTACCAACGATCACACTTTATTCTTCAGCTTGGCAATAGATATTTCTTAGTGGGAATCCCAGTCAGCCTACAACAAAGCTCACTGCCCAACATGATGCCCATATGGCATTTCGTACACCCAGTCAGCTCCACATCTACAACATCCATGTAGACTATACAACACCCAACAGGTGGACCTTGCCAAGCTAGCTCAGCTTCCTACATGGATAGCCACGTAAGCATTTAACATGTTAGTCAAAGTCATACATCACATTAGCTACACATCAACTGATTTGTATGCCAGGTCACCATACACATCATCATTGTCCATATGGTTCTGTAAAAGGTGACATCATCATTACATCATGTTGACATCATCATAAGGCCCAAGTACGCTGATGTCATCAGTTCACGAGCCTCAATTTGATGATTGTTTGACCATAATTTTGGGACAAAATAGAACTATTACGAAAATTGTATGACCATCAAATTTAACCCTATCTTTTTTTGATCCAAGCCCTCTCTAGATTGATTTTTGATTTTGTAGTCTAACTGTGGGAGGCCATATCTTAGTCATCCAAACTCCAAATTAAGTACCATTTTTTTTTTTTTTTGGTAGAATTTCCTAAAATTTTTAGTGGTGTAGTTCTTTTCTAGTTTTGGTCCACACATTTGTCAAAAATTACATCTTTTGGTGACTGTACCTGTCCAATCCTACATTTTACAATTTCAAATGCTCCGTACAAGCTCATCTGGACATGAAAATAGGTTTCATTTTTTTTGAAAGTGTGTTATTTTTTGTTTACTTTCTAGATCTACAATCAAATTATAGGGTTGTGTGGACAAAAGTGTCACTTTCAAAATTAGGTCCTTTTCTACATTGTAATACTTTGATATATCTTCAAAATTGTTGCATATCTGAGATAAATTGTAATGTTCCATTTTGAACTCCATAAGGAGGTTGTAAAAAGGTAAAATTAGAAGTCCAAAAAGGCCAAAATTGGCAAGTGGCCATTGTAATCACACTACATATAAAGTGCCAAAAGCATATTTTTTGGGGAGGTTTCTTGACTGAGTGAAAGGGGGGGTGTTCTTGGTGTTTTGTTTCTATTTTTTTCTACAATTTTCTTTCATTTTTTGGATCATGGGAAATTTTGGGTTTCCAAAATTAACTCCACATAACTATGCTACATGTTCCATTAAAATGTGGTGTCATTTAATGCATAAAGGAGTTTCTCAAAATGTAGATGGTACCCTTCCTAAACCAATAGGTGATCAAGTTTCAGCCAGTGAAATCATTGATTGGAAAATAATGGACAAGAAAGCCCTAGGTGAAATTTTTTTGGGAGTTGAAGACAAGATCATATATTAGATTCAAAAGTCTTGTACATATAAGGAATCTTGGGATACCCTCCAAAACCTATATGGTAAAGTGTTTGAGGAAGATGTTTTCAAAATCAAAGATGAGCTTGTATCCTTAGATCCTAAGGCATTTTATTCCATACATGATTTTATCATAAAGGTGAATGAATTAAGAACAAAACTTGATGATTGTGGGAGTCCTATTAAAGATGACAATTTGATCTATCTTATTCATAATAAGCTTCCATCTGAGTACTCCACATTTGTTTCTACTTATAACACCTCAAAGACTACATTAGGTTCTGTCTATCAGAAAGTATCTTTTGATCACTGAACTATTGGATAAAGAAGAAAAGATGTTGAAATCAATGGGGATTCTCAATTTTCCAAAGTCTAAGGCATTGGTAGCCAATAATGAGGGTTCTCAAAATTTAGCTGGCCAATCTTCAAATAAAGGAAAGGGCAAGAATAAGAAGTGAAAGAATAACAAATCAGAGGATGTAGAAAAGACAACACCACAATAAAATCAATAAGGCAAGTCTTCTTCAAATTCAAACAATAAGGGGGACAATAATAAGGACAAGAAAAATTGTGCTTATTGCAAGAAATTGGTTCATGAAGAACATGAGTGTTATCATAAAAAGATTGATGAGTTGACCACAATCATGAAGAAATATAATGTTCCATTTCCTAATGCTTATAAGGAGAAATGATCTTCTATGAATTCAAAGGCCAAAGGGCAAGCACTCATGACAAATTCAAGTTCTTCAAAGGAATGGATTCTTGAATCAAGTGCCTCATTTCATATGGGTTCTTCAAAAGGGGATTTTTCTTCATTGAAACAGTCAAAGGTACTACACATCTTTGTAGGGGATGATACAAAAATAGAAGTTGAAGGGAAAGGAAATGTGGAGATGGAAAATGGAGACTTCAAAGATGTTCTCTATGTTCCAAACCTAAATTCTAATCTCCTCTCAATTTACCAAATCACTCACCTTGGAGATGGAAATAAAGTTGAGTTCCTTCTTGACTCAGTAAAGGCATGCAGTCTAAGAGATGACTCATTGGTTGTAGTGGGGAAAGTTAATTATGACAAAAACTAATTTGATCACATTTCATATGTATAGTGAATCACTAATTAATTAGCATGTATTGACATTGTTCAAAATTTAGGGTCAAAGTGTTGGCGGCCCTAGTAGCGATCCCCCAGCCCCATTTTTCATCCCATTGACGAGTCTAGAGGTATGTATCAATTTAATCATTTAAATGAATACATATATTTATTAAGTAATCATATTAAGGATTCGCAAAAAAATTTATTCATGTGCATTAGTTCTCTATAGGACCATCGACATTCACTATAGACTCTGAGCCTAGACGTGACACAAGCTTTGTAGAGGTACATTTGTTTCATGTTAATTTAATTCCTTTGATGATATTTGTTTCATTTTTCATGTTTCATGTTACATTTAACATGTATTCTATGACATGCATCTCTTGACATCTGAGACTCCTCCTCATCTTCGACAGTCCGTCAATCATGGAGTGGCTACAACTATGGCTAGTTCACAACCATTAACTGAGGTATGAAATAATTTTCTTGGTTTTAGTTGTTTTTTATAATAGTTAGTATCAAAATTTCTAATATTTTTTATAAGTGATTATATTTATTCAATTGTTGTAGGGTCTTGTCACACCTGATCATCCATAAGCCTTCGAGGTGAACTTGCAGAGTGACTATATGATGGCGGTAGGAAAATAGTTAATTTTGTGCATACATATATTTGATTTCAATATATAATAATCATTGATTCATATCTACTTTGGTTGTATCAGCTTGAGTTAGAGAAGAGCCTCAATAAGAGGATGAGAGAGCATGTGAGGAAGACCCCATCATCGCCACCATATCCCTCCACATGAAAACTAAAGACCTCTAGAGATTTGTTCCTTCCCCTTGTGGGAAGAAAAAGATATAATTGATAGACATACATGTATAGGTATCAGTGGACATATATGTTGGATTTTATGTCAGTGGACATATTCAATATACATTTGATGTATATATGACATTTTATATTTGATGTATGACATTTATTTGATGCATGACATTATTAGACTTATGACATTATTGGTTAATATATGATATGTTTGTTCATGTACGACATTATTGGTTATCATAATATATTATGAGGTTGCATGGGTACTTGTACCCACACCCTTGGTACTCATACCCACGTACCCAAGTACCAGGTACTTGGTGGAGAGCATCATAGCTAAGGACCTTGATTGAGATTTTGGATTTATTTTTTCAATTTTTTGTGTTAGAAATAATAAAATCGAAATGAACTAAAATTAAAGAATTATAAATTAATCCAAGAGAGTTTGTGATGAACATAATTACCATACTTTAAAGAGCTTTCCAAGATCAACACAAGAATATAGGCACAGATTTTGAAAGGGGAAAGCAAAGAAAACCCCTTGTGAATTATATGAATGAGGCAAATGCCTAAGAATGAAGAAAGAGAGAGAAGGAGACAATGTGGAGCCATAGGGCTCATTACATGAACTACATCATTATTGTGTATTTAGAATGAGAGAGAAGCATCTCTTATAAAGAGATGAGAAGAGGAGTTATTTGTAACTCCCATGTGAATGATTGCCTCATTCATAAGTGTGTGCATAACAAGTGTCATAATCCTCTTAAGGAGGAATAAACTATTTTCCTTAATAAAGGAATTACAAAAAGGACTTGTCCTCACATGTGGACTAGAGGGCAAACAACTTAAGGGATGCCTTGGTTTATCCCATTTAATAGATACAACCAAGGAAAGATTAACAATTCTAACTCCCCCCTTTAATCTTTACTTGGGAAAATTACATCAAAGGGTATTAAACCCAAATTTTTACAATGAAATTATAAATAGCAGCAATTGGAACTTTGACAATGTCTTCAATTATGTAAAAAGGTCTCTTGTAAGTGTAGGTAGATCTTTGTAGAGCCAAGAGAGAAGTGGATAGGTCATTAAAGTACACCAAATAATACTGTCTTGTATGTGCTCAGATGGATTACTTGAAAAACATAGACACAAGAAACAAGACAACTATCCACAAGAAGTATTTCATCTTATATTCAAATTAGAAATCCTTTGAATAAGGATAAGAAAACTCTGATAGAGAAACAATGAGGAAAATAAAACATGTTACCACAAAGAAATGGAGATAACCTGATATTAAGATAAAATATATGCACAAAATATTATCAATAAGTAAAAAAAAGTTTGATCAGTATTCTCATGAAAATTATATTATACTAATGTACTAATGACCACAGAAAAGGCCAACTAATGATACTTGCATCAACATTGCATCAATCACGTGGATATAGACAATCCACTTAATGAATCATCCCACTACAAGTTAATGGGTGATCAATCCACAACATGCATGACTAATGATCTAAGCAATAAAGTATGCAGATCATTATCACATTAATATATGAAAATAAAGTAAAAGGAGAGAAATGCTGATCAAATTAGTACTATCATGATTTTTTTTAGGATACTCAAAGGAATGGATTATGAGGATTTAACAACATATTACCTTCAAGTTGGATCAAATCATCTGAATGTGGAGGAAAAAACTCCACTAATAACATCCTCTTCATTGAGGAAAAAAATGGAACAACATGGAGGGAAACTCCATAAATATCAACCTTTCAAAGTAGAGCATATAGAATCAAATGGAGGGAAACTCCATATAAATATCAATCTTTCAAATTGGAACCAATAGAACCAAATGGAGGGAAACTCCATATAAATATCAATCTTTCAAAGTGGAACAGATAGGATCAAATGGAGGGAAACTCCATATAAAATGAGTGCACAACAATATAGGATGGAGGGATACTCCGTGGGCTAGATAAGGAAACTATATATCAGTTATACTGAGGGAACCTACATAGTTAACCTTGAAAAATTGGCTCCCTATGCAACTCAAAAAAAAAATCATATAAATCATGTAGATCAATGGTATAAAACCATAAAGTGCCAACATGGGCATAGCATGATGCTATAAAAGCATAAAAGTGCAACTAAGTGCATTTCAAAATACCATAATGAACGCAAATGTGTAAGATAACTCATAATCCAATCAGAATTAAGGTAAATGCAGAGATCCAAAGAAGATCAATAAGAAAAAACAAAGTATGGATATCAGGTATAAACTCCTTTGAGGGTAAACATGAGTACTTAATTCATTTTGTGAAGGTATATATCAATTTTTGAATCATAATAGTTATAAATAAAATTATATATTTATCTGGGTATATATGTGTGCACCCATATATACTTAAATAAGTATATGATAAGTCACAATATTTATCTTTAAAAAGCATTGATAGGATCCTTCTATAAAAATATATCAAATAGAATGAATATTTTGAATAAAGACAAAATGTCTTGAATAGAAATTTTTTATAAATTGAAATACTGAAATCTATCACAATCAAAGAAATGCATGATCATTAGGAATGACTACCAAAGCAAATAGAGTACTTTTTTTTGTTAGAAAATAACATAACCAAAATTTCAGAATGATGAAAGCCGAAAAAGCATATTACATGAACAACTAAAAAAAATTGATTTTTGTGCATACATAAACAAAGACGTTAAAGAAATGATAGAAGTTTAGCAGTTACAAAGGAATATAACTAGAATAGATAGTTGCAAGTAAGACAAAAAGGAATCCCCTAACATGCATTGGCAGTTAACAGTGTAATCGAATATAAAAGGAAAAAAAAATTGCAAACAAAGAGAATGAAGTTGAGAGAAGCATTTAGAGTCTTACTCAAAAAGTTCAGCCAAGCTAGTTCTAGGTGAAGGTAAAGCATATGAAAGTAGAATATGCAAAAGTATCTTTTTGTCATGAAAAAACACTTATATTTATTATGTATTTTGAATGCAAGTTTAGAGAGGAAATGGATCACAAAGTGTTGAATCTCTGAGTGATGATTCCCATTTTAACATGGGAATTTCCACTGGAGTCAACATAACTGAGGAGAGATTTTGATGAACTATTTCAGGCAATGCCTGGAGAGGTGGAGCATGCAATAAAGAGCATAATAGGAGATGGGGTGTTGAGGCCAAGGGCACCATGGCCTATCTATCAGACTCAAGTATTGTCCATATTGTATTCAAACATATATGATATGTTACTTGAGTACAAGATGATGATGAAGATTCAAGAGATCTGTACTAATCCTTATTTTGTGAATGCAACTGTATTGGATGAAGCAATCAATGGTTATATGTTGCATGGTTCAAAGGAATGGGTGGGAGGAATTATTCCCATCAAGAAGTTTGATGAGGATATGGTACAAATGACCCTTTTGGATACTATGAGGATAGGGTTGTGGCTAAGGAATCACATGTATTTTGAAAGGAAAATGATTCATATTGCAAGGCTCCTACCAACAGATATGGTGGCTAGGGCATATACATTATTTGATGCAATCTTAGTGGTGGCTCGATACTGGGAAAATCAAAGGATTCGTCCTCAAATGAGGGCCTCTTCTAGGGATGACAACATAGGGATTATAGTGGAGTCAGTGGGTTTTACGAATAAGGTGTAGGGGTTGAAAAAGGTTAGGCATGCAATAGGTTTAGGTTTAATTATGATAGGAGAGAGAAAGAAAAGAAACATTTATGTACTGATTTGATTTGAAAAAAGACTTACTGAATTAATTGCCTACATGAATTCATTTTAACATAGGAAAAGATGTTTTAACGTTGTTAACAACTTTTCTTGTTAGCTGTGATTTCTCTTTATCTAAGGCAACACTGCAAGTGAAAGTATTGGTAATGATAATTATTCTCCCCTTTGAAAGAATCAATCTAGAGTTTAAAAAAAATGTCAAAGAATAACTTAAAATAGAAGTTGATACAGATGAATAATAATGCAAACCTGCAATAAAACGTTAGAGGAATGATTCTTGTGCAATGCAAAGAATTTTTTTTGGTACAGAATAGTTATTATTATTAAGGAATCTACAAATATCCTTTAAAGGAGACCTTTTTAAAAAAACTATTTAAAAAAACTTGAAGTCAGTCATATCTGAATATGAATAAGGGCCAAACGTACAAGTTATAAATGAATTTTATAACTCGCAACGTAATAATTTATAATTTAAAAAATTAAACTAAAGTAAATAACCAAACTTATAAATTTATAAATGAGTTCTAAATGTGATCAAAGGCCAAATATAGAGGTTATAAATTAGTTTTATAACCTACAATATGACCATTTGAAACTTATAAAAAATAAAATATAAGATTAATACTACCACTTGATTATCGCTCAAGGTTTATTATTAAAAAAATAAAAAAGTTTAGATTAAAGTTAGCTTAAGGAAGGATTACAAAAAAGTTATATTAAACTTTATAAGCACAAACAAGCTGATCTGTAATTTGAAATTATTTGTATAACGATTCTAAAATGCTTATAAATGAATTAAATATTAAAAAAATGTAGGTTTGATAAATAACAAAACAAAATTTTTTTTATTAATAAATTAATACATCAAACTCTTATTAGTAAAACAATAAAATAAAACTTTGTTATGGCTTAAGATTAAATAAAATAAATCTTAGCCTTTCTTTATTACGGCTGCATTTAGAGGAGCCAACACACACTACTTGGCTAATGTTAGTCCCAGTTCAAACACTAGCTAAAAGTCTAGTTAGGTAAACCAAGACCTCAAAAAAAATGAAAAGTGAAAAGCATGCATAGAACCTAAAAACCATGCAGAAGAGTTTTCCAATCTTTGGTGTTCTACAATGAAGTAATTGACCACCATAGACTCCCGGTAGACCCTTGTAAAAAGAGCTAACTCTCAAAAAACAAGAAACCATAAAAGCCCACTAGAACACTACTATGAGCCCAAAAATGGATGAGTAACCACCACGATAACCACGAAGATGCTCATGCATTAGTTCCAACCTACATCTGAAATTTATGTGTATTTTTGGGTAATGCTAATATAGTTGTGATACTCAATCAAAAAATTGTATGAAAAGCATGTCGACTTTCTATGTCACTAGCAGATCGCAACGCCAAATCTATAAGGAGGAAGCAGGTGGGAGGGAATGGTGCTAAAGAGGTAGATAGCCACAACTGCAATGTTGGTCGCAATTTCCACTCCTACTTCAAGCATCATTCAGAATATCGACAATGGACTTGTATTCTGACCTGAATGGAAGAGGAGGACAGCCAACAAGGAAGGAGGGATGACTAGATTTGACACTATAACAACACAGTGGTCAAAAGGAAATGACCAACAAGGAGGGACAAGAGACAAAGGAAGACACAACTTTTAAAAGCTGCAGCTATGAGAAGGGGCCTGCGAGTTAAAGGAAGAGCATAGTATTACTAGAAAAAAATGTTCAGTAGGATTTTCAAATCATTTGAAAATCAGAGCACATTAATTAGCTCAATTTGCGATAAAGTAGGTAAGACAATGTGAAGAAGATTTGAAGAATTAAAATCTACATACTATCGGCTGGAGTAGCAAAGTGAGGGCATGATGCAAGAGATGCAGGGAGTAATAAGAGATGGATTGGGCCCCTTTGCATCAAGGTCATGGTGACCAAACGAGAGCAAACAAAAAATTGAAGTTCAAGGAAAAAAAATTGCAGAGCAAGAAAACTTAAACTTGATCCTAAAACAAGAACATGAAATAAATAAAATATGCAATGAAGGAAATTAATAGTATAAATAGCTAAAAAGAAAGAGAGATAAGTCAAGAGATTAAAATAGGAGAACATATTAAAGAAATTTCTAAAAAAAACTAGAAAGCCAACAAATCAAATTAGAAATTGTTCATAATTTCTAAAAGAATTAGAATATTTGGATTAAATATTTACAAAGAGCTAAATATTATATTTTTAAAAAAATGTAGGGACAATATTATATATATAAAGAAAAACAAAAAACTGAATAGGTGTGACATAGAAATTGAAGTTGAATAAGATTTTAAAATTCATAAGTTCTAAAAAAAATAGGTATTAAATATTACAAAAAAAATAGATGAGAGGAAAAAAAAATATAATATGAATAGAATTAAATCTAATTGACTATAATGTATAAATAACATTAATTATCATTATTTAAGTAATCCTTAAAATTATAGGGAAATAATAATGTAATTTTTATCTTAAATATTTAATAATAAAAATAATAATAAATACTATTGAACTAAAATTGATAAATGCTACTTGTTAAAACAAGAGCAAAAAAACAAATTAAAAAAATAATAATTTTATTAATAGAGAAACTTAGGTAGAGATTTTTTAATACGATGTGCTTCCAATGAATGACAACCTTCATCACATAAAACTAAAAACAAGGATTAGTAGCTCTAATACCATGTTAGAAATAATAAAATTGAAATGAACTAAAATTAAAGAATTATAAATTAATCCAAGAGAGTTTGTGATGAACATAATTACCATACCTATAAAGAGCTTTCCAAGATCAACACAAGAATGTAGCCATAGATTTTGAAAGGGGAAAAAAAAGAAAACCCCTTGTGAATTATATGAATGAGGCAAATGCCTAAGAATGAAGAAAGAGAGAGAAGGAGACAATGTGGAGCCGTAGGGCTCATTACATGAACTACATCGTGATTGTGTGTTTAGAATGAGAGAGAAGCATCTCTTATAAAGAGATGAGAAGAGGAGTTATTTGTAACTCCCATGTGAATGATTGCGACATTCATAAGTGTGTGCATAACAAGTGTCATAATCCTCTTAAGGAGGAATAAACTATTTTCCTTAATAAAGGAATTACAAAAAGGACTTGTCCTCACATGTGGACTAGAGGACAAAAAACTTAAGGGATACCTTGGTTTATCCCATTTAATAGATACAACCAAGGAAATATTAACAATTCTAACAGTTTGCAAGCTTAATTCAATACCTAATCAGTTTGAAACTTTGATAGAATATTGATTAACAATAAACTTTATCACTGTTTAAGCATAAGTTTATCATTTCCAATATGTCATCATCATATGATTTATGATCTTGTTCATGTTTAAAGTTTTCCTTCTCTGTTATTTGTTTATCAAGCTTAATTCAATATGTAATCAATTTGATTTTTTCATACAATATTGATCAGCAATAAACTTTATCAGTGTTAAAGCCAAAAATTTATCATTTGCAATATGTCATTGTCATATGATTTATGATCTTCTTGTTCATGGTTAAAGCCTGCCTTCTATGTTATGCATCTAAACATTTATCATAAATTATTATTACAAACATATAACAAATCTAAAACTGAAAAAAACACATTAGATTTGCAAACTTTATCAGTGTTCTTGATTTGAAAAATCATTGTCATGACTCATAAATTCAAGTTTTTTTTCAATATAAAAGTAAAATTAAAAATAAAGTTTGACATGCCCAAGTAACCCCATCCCCTATTATAAAAAATAGTTGTACCTGTACCCATACCCATGCCCATACCCTAAGTACCCCAAGTAACCCTGTCCCCATGCAACCTTGTATATTATATGTGGATCTTGGTGTTTTATGTGAACCATACCAAGCTAGAGAAGATGAGGGGAAAACAAATAATAGAATAAGTTTGATGTTAAAATTTAACTGCAATGCATAGTATTATTATCCAAGAGGTACAATTTGAGATGTTTTACATATTGGTGACTAATCTATTCCCCTAATCTACCACTAAGCTAGCTCCTAGAGAATGGTAGGGCCAAATATGTCACTACAACTATTTGTAGTTTGCAAATATGTTAGGACAGGTGCCACTGGATGTGTGTGGCAAGTTTTTAGAAGACTTACATTGTCGTGTTTCTTTGATGTGTTTTGTAGGTGATGATTGTGTTGTTGATAGATCAATAGAGGGCTTATCATAGTATAGATAAAGTTATGTATCCCTGAGTCCCCCAAACCCTTGAGAAGCATTAATACCCATTGTGTCCAATTGTAGAATGAGACATGGAGATTTCTGAGCAATTTTCACTTTTGTCTACCCCTGTCCTTTGGAAGGAACTTGTTGTGCTTCCATCATTAGGAAGAGGGTGTCTCTTTTTGGAAAACTTAGATGTTGATTGTTGATGATCTGGTTACTATTGGTTGGGGTGGCACATAGAGGATTGAGTTCAATTGAAAATAGAGCCTTTGAGACATTGTATATTTCAATAGAGGTGGCTAGTAATGGCATGAGAGTTTTGAATTGAAAACAAGGTGCATAACAAGCTAGGCAAGAAGATTGAGCTCAAAGGTGTTGTCTAATCCTACTTACTTGGTGATGTTATAGGGCTCACAATGCAGTGGATAAGCTTGTGGTGCTGCCTATACTTGGTAGTTATGTTCTACAGAATGGTTTGCATATATTGCTGTATTTATTTAATTTGTGTGATGAATTCGATGGCTTTGTAAACTTCGTCTTAAGATAGAGTAATTGATGATAAGGATAATAGCATGGGATAAGCCCTGTCATTCAATTATAGAAGTTGAAATTGGAGTAACATGGAAAGGGTTGTGGTTTGTAGAGTTGGGAAGACCTTTTCCATAGTTGTGCTTAATGAAAAGTAGGCTTCCATCCCATGTGTACTTCTTGAAGTAGTACATTTGAAGAAGGTACAATATTAATCCTTTTACCAAAGGAAGTAGATCAAATTTGTGCCTGTCAATGACCAAATTGCCATGTGGGGGTGTCTCAAAAACATAGGGGACTGATTAGAGATGATGGTACTTTGACTTCATTATCAACTCAATAACATAAGTTTCACAAGTTCATATTCATCGATAAAAACTATAGTTGTTGTTCTCTTATCTAACAAAATTTGCAAGCTGTGAATATTTAGTATTGGCCACTTTACATCTCCTTAGCACAGGATTTGTCTACCCCATGATAAATAGCTATGGTTGAATAACTACTAATTTTTGCCATAATTTACCCACCAATCCATAATTTCAACATATGCTGAGAAGGGAAGGGCAATGTTTGATAAAAGATGCTGGTTGATCATCATTTCTATGACTAGGACTTCATTCTATTCTTCCATTGTTCCCATTCTATCTACTTAGTATATTTTTCCCTCCATATTTTGCACGTGTGTTTACATATTGTTCCAAACCTATCACCATCCTCCTCTCTATTTTGACCTAATTTCACACCATGTTTGCAAGCTTCCATTATTCAAATAGTTGTTTACATTTGCAGTTTGGATCTGATACCATGTTAAATTCCAAATATTTAGCTCGGTGTGCTCGAGAATGTTTTAGCACTCAACAGGATGAAATGAGGTTGGGGATAGGGTTTACTTGGCCACCTAGAGCTAACAGAATGGGCAATTCAATCCCAGGACAAAAGGTGAGAGAGATTTGGTAGTTGGCAACTTTGTACTTGCCAACACTACAAGTTTCAACATCACTCGAGATGACATCGCAAAATCAAAATAGTTTATGATCTCCAAAAAGCAAGAGAGATTACTATAGGTCTCCACAACACGGTCCTATAGGAACTAGAATTGCATCCATACCTTGCATGAGCTCCGAGATATGACCCGTCATAGATTGCTACCCTATGATATTTAGTGACCCTTAGGGAAGTTTCGATTTGGTGTGCCCAAGAATGTTCAAGTGTTGAATGGGATGGGATGACGTTGGGGATAGGGTTTACTCGGCCACCCAAAGCTAATAGAACATATAGTTTGATCCCATTATGAAAGGTGAGAGATTTGGTCATTGGCAACTTTGTACTGGCCAACACTACAAGTTTCAACATCACTAGAGATGGTGTCGCAAAATCAAAATGGAGTAAGATCTCCAAAAATAAAGATAGGTTACTATAGCTCTCCACAACATGGTCCTATAAGAACTAGAATCACATCCATACCTCACACGAGCTCCGAGATATGCCCTGTCAAAGATTGTTTCCCTATGACATTTAGTGACCCTTAGGGATGTTTTGGTTTGGTGTGCCAAAGAATGTTTAAGCACTCAACGAGATGGGAAAAGGTTGGAGATAGGGTTTACCCAACCACTTAGAGCTAACAAAACATACAGTTCGATCCCATGACAAAAGGTGAGAGATATTTGGCAGTTGGCAACTTTGTACTGGCAAACACTACAAGTTTCAGCATCACCCAAGATGGCATTATAAAATCAAAATGGAGTAAGATCTCCAAAAAGTGAGAGAGGTTACTATAGGTCTCTACAACATGGTCCTATAGGAACTAGAATTGCATCCATACCTCGCACAAGCTCCGAGATATGCCCCATCAAAGATCACTGTCCTATGGCATTTAGTGACATTTTGGTTTGACGTGCCCAAGAATGTTTGATCACTCAATAGGATGGATAAAGGTTGGGAATAGGGTTTATCTGGCCACCCAGAGCTAATAGAATAGATAGTTTGATCCCACGACGAAAGGTGAGAGAGATTTGGCAGTTGACAACTTTTTACTAGCTAACACTACAAGTTTCAACATCACCTGAGATGGTGTCACAAAATCAAAATGGAGTAAGATCTCCAAAAAGTGAGAGAGGTTACTGTAGGTCTCTACAACACTATCCTATAGGAACTAGAATTGCATCCATACCTCGCATGAGCTCTGAGATATGCCTCGTCAAAGATAACTGCCCTATGGCATTTACTAACCCTTAGGGACATTTTGGTTATGCATGCCCAAGAATGTTCAAGTGCTCAACATGATAGGATGAGGTTGTAGATAGGGTTTACCTATCCACCTAGACCTAACAAAGAAGATAGTTTGATCCCACGATGAAAGGTGAGAGAGATTTGGCAGTTGGCAACTTTGTACTGGCCAACACTACAAGTTTCAGCATCACCTGAGATGGCATCACAAAATTAAAATAGAGTATGATCTCCAAAAAGAAAGAGAGGTTATTTTAGGTCTCTACAACACGGTCCTATAGGAACTAGAATCGCATCCATACCTTGCACGAGCTCCAAAATATGCCCCATCAAAGATTGTTGCCCTACGACACTTAGTAACCCTTAGGGACATTTTGGTTCAGCATGCCCAAGAATGTTTGAGCACTCAACAGGATGGGATGAGGTTGGGGATAGGGTTTACTCGGCCACCTAGACCTAACAGAATAGATAGTTTGATCCCACGACCCTTTTTCCACTAAGTTGCAAACTTGAGCAACTTTTACAACTTTCAATAATGCAAATTTGCAAAAAAAGTGCAATTTTTACATTTTTCACTTGATTCCAATTCTATGACTTGGATTTCCAAATGCTTAGCCCTTCACCAATTCCCAAACTCTTGCAAAGTTGTCAACATTTTTGCAATTTTGCTTTGACAACTTTTGCAATTTTTTGCAATTTTTGACATCTTAAATCTGAGATGCCTAAAACTTAACCTAATGACCCTAAGGACCTTTATAACATTCTAAGAAACATAAAAATCCTTTTTTCCTTGAAAAATTCACCTATATTGCTCATTTTAATGCCTAAAAAGTGGCCCATAGTGTAACAACAGAGACTTGATCCAAAACAAGCATACCTCATCTTTTGATATGTTATAGTGGAACGAAATGGGTATCCTAATCTTCAATTTATTTTCTTGATGTTATGGAAAAATGTGATGGGAACACAACCCAAGAACAAAATGGACACAATAGAAAAGGGAAAATTATATTAACTGAGAAAATAAGCTAGTACAACAGTACAAGAAAATAAACTTCAAAACATGCCCTAAGGGCTTACAATAGCATAAATCTAGAGATAATTTCTCCTTACAGTACATCCTCTCAAACTCCACTCCGAACTGGCTTTTACAATGCCAAAAATCTCCTTAAATAGACCCCGGAGGGTTAAGGACTAGGAGTACTTTCTAGAAAGTGCTAGTAGGCATCCACCGACCAAATAGAAGGTTCCAAAAGCTGTGTTAGAAGTCGATGCAAATCTAGAAGAATCCAAAAATGGTAACCGAACTTCCGGGAGGCATAACTTTTGAACTGTAGCTCCGATTGACGAACCGTTTACATTTTTGGAAAGCTCTCGAAGTGCTCTATAGCCTTATGGACCAGCTTTGCTCGTCCCCCATTTTTTGGCCCTTTTTAAGGTCATTTAATGCCCCTAACCTGACTTTGAAGCATTCTTAGGAGGTCTCCAAAACCCGAAAAATTGCAATAACTTTCAAACCGTGGGGCCTTTTGACCTGATTCTTTTTTTGGAATGCTCTAAATCACAATTACATTCATCTGGCCAATTTACACCTTCTAGTTTACCAAAATGATGGCCCAATTACATGCTCCTATTTTTTCGGGATTTTCTAACACACTGATAGTGGAACTGTGAGAGTTGGAACCTTTATTTGACCCAAATGGGTATCCAAAAATGAAAGCACATGAAACAGAAACTAAGTCTAAGTACATTTTTTTGGGTGACACATGATTGCCCTTATACCTCTGGATGCTCCTGCATCAAAATGTAGAGAAAAATGAAAGAGGACAAGATCTAGTAGCTCAATCGATAACACAAATGAGAGAGATGAAATGATTTAATCATTAAATGACTAGATTTAATTATTATCAATAATACAAATATGTATGGAAGCAATACACATAGATCTTCTTGAATACATAGGTAATGCTTGATAACTAGGAGTGTTGCTAGTGATAACCTATCAACTAGATGAGGTGTAATCACATGTCTCCTAAAGGTGGAACATCATCTATTGTACAACAAAGTATGTGTAACATGTGAAACAATGAGAGAAGGATAATGTGGTAAGAACAAAAAGGTGGATCTCACAAACAAATAGGTGTGAGATGACAATAAGTGCATGTGGATTTCTCCTACAATATATGCTAAATAATGTGTTGAATCCTATGAAAAATAATATGAAAATGTTGTATCATAATTAAACATAAGTAAAGTGTAATTAGTAACTAATTCCACCCATACCCCTCCCTCCACCCCAACTTGTGAGAACATTAACATGATTATGTCTAAAGAAAAAAAGGAGGCTACAAATCAAACATTGATGAACCACCTATGATGAAATAGAAATGTTTGGGAATTACTTCTAGTAACATGCACAAAAAGGGTAACAAATCTTGGGCAATGCTTCAAGCGGCATGCAAAAATAGTAAGAGAGTGTAGCAAATGAGAAGCACTTGGACAAAGAGGGTTGATGGAATGAGACTACATGCATAGAGACTAGCTTATATCAAAAAACTGTGAGAGGGTTTAAAAAAGAGTGTATCCTAAAACCACAAATGTTCCAATTGTTGGCCAACACACACACTTGTTTTATAGTCAGGGATATTGTGATCATTCATGAACTTGAACAACTGACACCATGTTAGAAATAGTGTTGTGCAAAAGGACTGCAAAATAGATGGAAATGGCCATCAAATATGCATGATTTAGATAGCTACATTAAATAGCCCTTTACTTCATAAATCACTTCAACCCAATCATTACATTGTATAGACAACCTCATCATATGTCACTTGAACAAACCTATCATGTACAACATGAGGGAAAAATCCACAAAATTAAATCTTAAAATGTTACAATAGTACAAACCTCATGGAACACACGTGGGATGAATATACATAATCAAGTATTAACCCTTTCCAACATTTCAACTTTATGATAATAATTTACTAGTCAAAGTCCAACAAATTGGAATGAAATGATTGCAAGTATTCTTGGGTATCTATTACAGGCAACTATGGTTTGGAAGCAAATTAAGAGTATTAGTCTTGTAGTCAAGAAAATGAGCTCAATAAACACTTTTGAGATGGTCATCTCATGATGATCATGGATAAATCATTTTTTAGGTTCTCTTACTTGTTTTAGAATATAATAACTATATTTCATATTGATCAACTCTAGAAAGAAACTGATATGAAAAGAATTATTTTTTGCAACATTGTATCAATAATTTAAGAAAGGACACATGAGAGTGTCTTGTTTTCAAATTTGAACCCCAAACACATAAGGCAATAAAAATTGTAAGAAGGAATAGAACCAAATAAATGTAATCTCACGAGGGCACAACCCTCTATACTAGACTCTATTAGGCTACAATATGACCAATCATCTTATAGGGTGATTCTAGAACTTGTTTTTTACTGTTCAAAGCATAAGTTGAACCTACCCAATATATACCCACATCACTTCCGATGTATTTAGAAAATTTTCAAGTGACCACATCAATGCTCCATATACTCTCATTAGCTACAATGAAAATCAATAGATGAAATAAATAGCTACAAAAGCAAATAGATTAGAAGCACCATGCCTTGGTTGCCAATGTTAGCAATGTAGTGGTGAAGAATCAATATCAAAACTAATACCACCACATTGCCTTGGTCAATGTGTGATCTAGTGTCTTTGCCATATCCTTTGAATTGCCATTTTTGCTACTAGCAGCACATAGGCAATGCCAAGGATTGCAAAAATAATTACAAAAATAACCAAGAGTGCACCACAACTTCCATGGATGTTGAAAAACAATCCCAAATACCCCATCCATAACAACAATTGCGGCATCCTGCCATACATGGATCATTGTTGTTGACTGATAAACAATGCACTATCAAACCTCCAATACCCAAAATTATGAAAAAAAAAAAAAAACTCTTGCATTTCAAATTGAGTTGGATTATTCAAATTGTGTGCAACCAAAGATACAATTTTCAAAAATAAAATGCAATTCTGAGTTTATGATCTGCAACAATCAATAATAGATAACAGATAGCTAGACAACCTATTTGAGAAATTGAATCAAAATATAAGAAATAAACCAAAACAATAGTAGAATGGTATAGGATGCTTGGACAACAATTGATCCCATCCATCGTTGAATGCATTTTTGAACTCCCCATTTGTGTCCATCAGGTATGCAATACTACCCATAACAACAATTGTCTGCAATAACAAATGGGAGAATGATTTAGCTCCACTTCTACACATTAGGTAGTGAGAACTTTAAATAAAATGTGAGGAAATGGCGACACCACTACTGGGGACAACTTGTATTGTTAATGTTTCAATTAATTTGCATGACCGACTGAAAGTTATAGCCATTTTCCTTCTATTTAATGAAAAAAAATATCTTATTTGAAAGCCAAAAAATTGCAACTAGAATCAGTGTATAGTTAAAAAAGGTAGTAAATGAAAAGAAGCTACATTTGCAATAAGATCAAAAATAATGTTAGAAGGCCTGCCATTCCCCTTCTACATTAGAAAATGTGAACAATGAAATTTTATTACTCGCAAAGATTCTCCAACTCAGAATGAATAATTTTGCACTTTTTTTCTATTCTCAATGAGTAAATGGGTTAAAACCAATCAAATCTTACACTCATTTTTTTTCTATGTTGTTCATTTTAAAAATTTGAGTGAGCAACAACTGCTCATAGGTTGGCTGCAAACTCAGTGGGTTACCACGAGAAGAAATAATTTATTTCATAAAATTACTGTATCTACTCATTCAGGAATCAATATCTTCTAGTATTGTTCTTTAAGCTATACTATGATGAACATAGAAATGCCATAGGAAATGCATTGATTCTAAATGTTATCTCAAGGGATAATGAAAACAAGTTGATATGTCTCTATTTGTTTCCACTGATGATGAATAGATTTATTTTGTGGTGTGTACTGATTACACATGCAAGTATTATTTAATTGACTTGAATGTTTATGTAATGGTATATGTTAAGAAGAGTACTAGTGCTATTGAATTACCATGTGGATGCAGGTGGAGGTTTGGGTAAGCCAAGACATGGATAGAGGGGGTATAAAGTGTAGACTATAGATTACATGTTGACATCATCCACTCCAACTCCCAAGTGATGGTAGCTACAAATTCTTCTACTCCACATCCTTGGGGTTGCTGATTGAGATAAGATTGGAAAATCCTCTATGGCTGACATTATGTTGTGTTGATAGTCATTTAAAGTCCATTGCATTGTGTTTAAATGTTTGATGTATCGCCTTAGTAATAGTTCATAGGAATAATCAAACAAAAAAATGAATGACGAAATTGTTTTTGTAAATAAAGACCTTGTGATCACTATTAATAATGCTTATGCATGATGTGTGTATGAATACTTAGTTACTAGTTCTTGTGACTAGGAGTGAACCAAAGATCATAGATTTTGGTCTTAATTCTTCCAAATAGACAAAATCTAAAATTTTTATAAGAAGGGTTTTATAATTTTATGATTTGGATATAAATTTGTTTTGGAGTTTATCTAAAATTATTACAGATGACAAAACAAATTAAAGATAAAAGCATGTTAGTCATAATATCATTATTGGTAAGAATGTTCCAAATGCAAAGAATTATTTGTTTGAGCTTCTAGCAATGATCAAGCAACTTATTAAATGGCTTGATGAGTCTTGGAAACTTCTCCCATTGTATCCTTGCTTTCGCCAGTTTGAAGTTTCTAGTTACATCCACATAATCATGACTTTACATCACAAAGCATTCACATTCTAACAATTTTCATGTTCTTTCATTACATTTTGATCCAAACAAAAAATTCTAAACTTTCACTTATTCAAATGACTAATTTGAAAATGGGTCCTATTAAAGAATGTAATATAAATTCAAATAATGTATCTAGATTCTAAACAAATCAAAATATAAAATCTGTGATTTAAACTTATCTCATCACTTACACATAACAAAAATGCCCACCTTGTCATGTGGACAGTCTTGGGGGAGAGGTTGCAACATTGTATTTGGATCCAATTGATCACCCTTTCTCTCTCTCCCTCTCTCCCTACTCAATCTAATCAACCAACTCAATTTTCTCTACATTTTAATGTCTCAAGTATTGCCTCGTGGTCTGACTCATGAACTTTCTAAAGAATCTTATTATGTGGTTTTCCACCATATTTTATCAAGTGGACATTTGATGTGACAACAAGGTTTGAATAATAAAGAATCCTCCTCTCTATTTGTAAATCCTCGAATAACCACAAGTTAGGGTTCTTCATAGAATATTGTCTAAGCCGTGTGTCAGTTACAACCTCCACACTGACATGGTACTCTATGGTGTAGAACACCTAATCACATGGCTTGTTTTATTCAATGTAATAAGGCCTTAGGATTGATGAAAAATCTCCTTAAGGCCATCCACCACTGTAATGGACACAAGACCCCAAGTTGATAATATGAACCTGGGCATCAATTGGTCCAAAGGTGGAATTTTAATTTATTTTCTATTTTCTAGGTTGGTTTAGAGGTTTTAAGTCTTAGAATAACAATTTGGAGTGATTGGAATTTGTTTAGGATTGAAATCAGTTAAAGTGTAAAAAAGTGCAAAAATTGTAAAAGTTGCATAATGGTGCAAAGCACCTAATCATATGGCTTGTTTTATTCAATGTAATAAGGCCTTAGGATTGATGAAAAATCTCCTTAAGGCCATCCACCACTGTAATGGACACAAGACCCCAAGGTGATAATATGAACCTGGGCATCAATTGGTCCAAAGGTGGAATTTTAATTTATTTTCTATTTTCTAGGTTGGTTTAGAGGTTTTAAATCTTAGAATAAAAATTTGGAGCAATTGGAATTTGTTTAGAATTGAAATTAGTTAAAGTGTCAAAAAGTGCAAAAATTGCAAAAGTTGCATTAGCAACTTTTGCAACAAATTGACAACTTTTTGCAATAACTACAAAAACTACCTTTGGTTGGTTGAAATAGTTTGAAATAGCCTTTATAGGCCCTATGCACTCTAGTTAGAGGTAGAGGAGAAGTTTCAAATGTATTTTGCTTTCAAAGTCAAATAAAGAACCTATTGTTACAACATTTTTACCTTGTTTTGCCATATTGTACAGACTTTTTCTAGTTGTAGGGTTGCTCTTTTGCATTGATAAGTTGGAGTTTTAATTTTAAAGATTTTTGGCATTTTTTTGAAGGGAAGATCAATTCTCTTTTGAAAGTTATCCATTTTTTTTCTCTCGCTAGCCTGTGAAACCCTCAAAACAAGGGTTTGGCCAAAGAAATGGCCCTAGTTTGAACTCCCACCATTAGAAATTCTTCCAAATTTGTATGAGGAAAGCTAGAGAAATGCACTTTCATATTTTAAAGGTTTGGAGATAGGAGGTTGCAATAGGGATTTATGGAAGCAAGCTCTAGGTCTAATAAGACCCATGTATTAGACCTAGTTTGTGTGATTTGGTTGAGTAATAGGAAGAAGAGGAGTTGAGGGCTTGGTGAATCAGAAAGACACCTTCATCTAGGTTGGGAGAACACTCTAGAGTTCGAAAATGGGATCCATGAACCCATTTCTTGATCATTACTTTGTGAACCACGCATAAACTTACTAATTAGGCTTGTGTGCAAGGTAGGGGTTAGGGTATGCTAGAGTGGAGTGAAGTTTCAAAACTTTGGGGTTGTTTAGTGCTTTGAAAAGGATGTTCAAAACTATTTTTAGTTTTCCAAGTCCTTTGCAATAAATTTGAGTTATTGGAGGAAAACAATGATAAGAGACCTTATTGCCTACTCGGTTAGTTGCAACAGTTTGCATTGTGGGTTGTTAACAGGGGTTCTAATCAGTGTTCTACCTTATTTTGGTTGTATTAAAGTTTCCTCAAACCACTTTTGGTATTGGAAGGTCTTGGAACATCAAAATCCATTTTGTTATGTTGTGTGTGCAATAGGCCAAGTGCTGCATTTTGGTTTGTGGGTTGACAATAGTGGATTTGATCACTAATTTGCCTTGTTTGGGTCAGGTTGGGGGTGGTTTCAAGTCACTATTGGTGCTAGGAATATTGGCATTGCTAAAAACCCTTAGTGCCAAGGTTGGGTGTAGTAGGTCTTGTTGTCTTGAGAAGGAATAAGTTGGAATTCAGTCTTGTGTGAAGAGTTGGGTTTGTAAACCTATTGAATAGTTGTGAATCTCAGTGTAGTCCTTTTGGAAGTGAGTCAAGCCTTGACTATCCTTATGGATTTTGGAGAATTTGGGTAGTAGTTTGATTTGTTTGGTGCTTCCAAAGTGCTTACTCTGCATCTAGTGGTATCAGAGCCACTTTTATTTGTTGAAGACACAATGTCTGAAGGTGAGGAGCCTAAGAGGGAGATCCCTTTGAGGATCACCAATGTAGAACTAGCCAAGCTTGTTAAGGAACAAATGACAGAGAGTAGGGTGGTCCAGGAAGAGAATATGACCATGAAGAGGGAGTTGGATAGACTCAAGAACAAGATGAGAAAAGGGAGTGATGATGAATTAGAGCCTCAGGAAATAGGAGGGGATGATGAGTAAGAAAACATCCTTGTATATCAAAGGCCTTTCCTTGTTGCATTGGAGAGGGTTGGAAAGAAAGGAGAAGAAGACTTACCCACTTTTCATGGTAAGTTGGATCCTAATGTATGCATGGACTAGATTGAAGCCCTAGATAACCACTTTGAATGTGATAAGACCCCTAAAAATTAGAGGGTTAGGATTTCCAAGGAAAAACTCAAAGGCCCTGCCTTGAGTTGGTGGAATTTTTTGCAAAATGAAAATTGGATGAGGGCAAGGAACATATTTCTACATGGAAGAAGATGAAGATAGAGATAAGAAAGCAGTTCATACCAGAGGATTATGAGGTTTTGGTGCACAAAAAGTTGTAAAATCTTAGACAAAGGGACTTGGATGTCAACACCTACACTTAAGAATTTCACAATTTGACCCTCAGAGCCAAGGTGTATGAGATAGAGAAGCAAAAAACTGCAAGGTATGTAAATGGTTTAAAATATAGTATTCAAGATGAAATAACATTGATTACTTTGGGTTAGTACATCAATGCTTTAACATGGCTTTAAAAATTAAAGAGAAACATAAGAGGAAAGGTGAAACAAGTAGTAGGGGTAGAGGCAATAGTAATAGGGCTAGAGGTAGGTTCAATGGAAGGGGATCCTTCAACAAAAATTAGGAAGAGTCTAGTGGATCAAATGTCAATGGGGAGTCCACCAATAGAGGGTATTTTAGGGGTAGGAGACCCAATGGTAGAGGAAGATCTAGTGGAAGGGGGCCTAGTGTATTTACAGGAAAATGCTTCACTTGTAATCAGGTAGGACATTAGTCCTTTAGATGCCCTGAAAAAAAGAAAGAAAGGGGATAGGAGAATTCAATTGACACAAGAGGAGGATAGCCAAAGTGTCACTTCTTAACAATCAACCACTTCAAGGCCTGCACTTCTAGAGCATAGGGAATCCTTGATGATGGAAAGAACTTTGATTAAAGCCCCTGCAACTGCAGAACCACCACAAAGGAAAACATTGTTCAAAACATTATGCAAAGTAAACAATAAGGTTTGCAAAGTTATAGTGGACTCCAAATCCTCTGATAATGTGGCTTCTAGGGAGATTGTAGACAAGTTGAAACTCACAAAAAATCCTCACCCTTATCCCTACAAGGTGCCATGGCTAACAAAAGATAAGAAAACCCTCATCAATGAGCAGGTGTGGGTAGAATTCAAGATAGGGGAGTATCATGACAAGGCTTTATGTGATGTGGCAGAGATGGATGCACGCCATTTTCTTCTTGGGAGGACATGGCAATATGATGCGTGTGCAAAAAATGATGGTAAAATAAACATTTGCACCATAACTAAGGATGGGATTGAATACACCATGCCACCATTGCCTGATGATGGAAGCTCGATTACAAATGGGGTAATGTTAGTAGAAGAAAAAGAATTTATGAGAGTCATCAAGGAGAAGGATACACCCTACTATGAATTGGTTGTTAGACCTAAAAAACATCCCATTAAACCATCACAAGATCCACCCAAGATCATCAATGTTGGACATAAGGAGGTAAGGGATTTGTTAGATAAATACAAAAGGATAGTTGCAGGGAGCCAACCAGAGACTTTGCCTACTCAAAGAGATATTAGTCATTGCATAAAATTCATCCCAGGTGCTACACTTCCAAATAAGGCAGCCTATAAGATGAGCCTAGAGCAAAATGAAGAGATAACAAGACAAATTGAAGATTTACTAGCCAAGGGGTTTATTAGGAAAAGTATAAGCCCATGTGTAGCCCCTACTATCCTAGCTCCTAAAAATGATGGTACTTGGAGGTTATGTATGGATTCAAGAGCAATCAATAGGATAACCATTATATATAGGTTTCCTATGCCAAGAATAGATGATCTTTTGGATTGTTTGGGGAAGGCAAGTGTCTATTCAAAGGTGGACCTTAAAAGTGGATATCATCAAATTAGAATCAGGGGTGGAGATGAATGGAAAACAATGTTTAAAACCTTAGAAGGATTGTATGAATGGCTTTTGATGCCTTTTGGCTTGTCAAATGCACCTAGTACCTTTATGAGGCTCATGAATGAAGTCCTGAAACCTTTCTTGAACAAGTTTGTTGTGGTGTACTTAGATGACATTTTAATATTTAGCAATGAAAGAGATGAGCACTTAAGGCACCTTGATTTGGTTTTGAATAGGCTTCATGAAGAGAAATTGATGATAAATTTGGAAAAATGTTCTTTTTTGCAGCATGAACTAATCTTTTTGGGGTTTGTGATATCAGGAGGAGAACTAAAGATGGATCCTTCCAAGGTAGAAGCCATCCTTAATTGGCCACCACCCACCACTCCATAAGAGGTAAAGATTTTTCATGGCATGTGTAGTTTCTATAGAAAATTTATAAGAAACTTCAGTGGTGTGTGTGCCCCAATGATAGATACAACTAAAGGAGGAAAGAAATGTATATTTTCTTGGACTAAGGAGGCAAATGATTCCTTTGAGTGTTTGGAAAGAAAAATTGCAGACCAACCTATCTTGGTGCTCCTTGACTTCTATAAATTGTTTACAATAGAGTGTGATGCAAGCAATAAGTCAACTGGAGGAGTTCTAAGTTAGGAGGGTAGGCCTGTGGCCTTTTTCAGTGAAAAGCTTAATGAAACTAAGTAGAAATATGCAACCTATGATCTTGAACTCTATGCTATGGTGCAATCCCTTAGAAAATGAAGACATTACTTGTTTCCTAAAGAATTTGTTGTATATACTGATAATCATGCTTTGAGTTTCTTGGATAGGCAGGAAAAGTTAAATCATAGGCATACGAAATGGATTGAATTTAAATCTTGATAGTAATATCACAATTTGACTTGATGTGAAAAATGCTTGCTACTTATCATATTAAATAACTAATTATCACTTACAATATATTATATTTAGTATATAGATATAATTACGCACAAAAAACATTTAACCTTTTATATTGACAATATGAATTGACTACTTATCAAGAATATTTCCAAACTTTCCCTCTAGATAGTAATAGTCCCTTTTAATTCTTGCTTTTAAAATGTACACATTCTTAGACTCTTTATTTAGATCTAATTATTGTTTAAGTATTTATATTAGTTTATTAGTCCCTGCCTTTTTAAAGGTAGGGAACTAATGTTTTCTTTTGCCCCCCACCATCTATTTAATTTTTACACATGCCTCGACCATTTTCCAAAGGTTTTGCATAAGATTAAAAAAATCTAATTATAAAGTGCAAATTTCAAATTTCCTATTGGCGCAACCCATTTTAGCTAGGGTTTTTGTGATTTTCCCAAAATTAATATTAGACATAAATGAGCTGTGGAAGATAGGTAAGAGATAATAATAAATTTATTATCTGAAGTGCCATTAACACCCTGTCAAAGAAAAGTCACATATTAGATACCTTTGTGGTCGCTTTTAATAGAGGCATGACTGTGTCAGGCAAATCTTATGAAGCACGAATTTAAAAAAAATATTAATGCCAACAATAATCCAAAACTTTCCAACACTTTTTAAAATTAAATATTTTTATTTCTTTACTTTAGTTTAATAATAAATTAATAGATTATAGATTTTAAAATCTTAATATATATTAAACTAATATGTATTTATTTAATATAGTGTAAATTTTAATTTCTTTACAATATATTTACGAAAATTACTAAATAATATAACACAAATAAATAAATTCATGAGAAATAAGTCTAAATTTTTAATTCAATTATATATTTAAAATTATGTTATAAATTACAATCTCTCATTTCCTTATATTCTTCAAAATTTAAAAATCTTTCAATTTTTTGAAAAAGTGACATAATTCAAAATACTTTTAAATATAAATGTAATTGGATTATAATGATTAAAGTTGAATACAATTTAATTGTAAAATAAAATTATATTATTTTTAAAAATAGTTAACATTAATTATATAAATAGAACATATTATCAATTTTTTATTATTAAAAATAAATAAAGAATCATTTTTCATTTTCTTTTGAAATAATTATAATATATATGTTTCAAATATATAATTTTTAATAATCTTTGTCCTATTTGTCAAATACCAAACCATACTTCACTGTCTATTTTGAAAGGCTTTTAAGCTCATTAATTTTATTGTTATATATTATACTATACTTTCATAAAATATATTTTACTTTAGCCACATTTCTCATTCTTATAAGACGAGGATTCTAGCTCAATCAGAACTCTTGTTAAATGTAGACATATTAAGAAATCACACTACCATTTATTAAGCACCGTTAATTAAAACCAACATAGTCTATGTGAACTAACTAATTACAAAATGTTTAAAAGCCAATATATCTCTCGACAACGAATTTACTTATTGAAAGAGCTGGCAGTATTGATTTGAAAAAATCTAATTCCCAGTCAGAAGCTTTGTGTTATTAAAAGACTGAAAACCTTTTGTTCGTGATTAAGATGTTTCAGAATTTGATGAAAATACAAAAGCATATTGGGAAGTTGTCTAACCTGCATTTGACACTTTATTCTGCCCAATTATGAACATCCGGTGAGACCAAAGAGAAGCTCCAAATAAGTTATGAATGATACACCGTTCTACAACCTTCATTGTTGGAGAGAGACTGAATGCTCTTGGCCACTTTAAGTCGTTTTCTGTTTGTCAGATGCATTTATATCTCCCTTATAATATTCGTGGTTGATGACCACCGGTAACGCCATGGTTGGGAGGGCAGAATTGATGTTAATTTCATACCCAAAACTCTTTCCTAAGTGGCCTCCACAATTAACACATGTACAACATAAAACAATTGAATTGCTCACCGACCCTCACGGCCATTTATACCATTTTCATTCAAATATGAATGTATCTTTGAAACTCGTTGGAATTGAAGTAGGCTTCTTATAGATTCTATTAGGAAAAGGTGAGTGGAATATCATTCATTACAAGTGAATTCAACATCTGAATGTCTATCTTTATTATATTCTTATACATCTTATTTATAATCACTAAATAGTAGAAAAGCAATTAGGTTGAAGTGCGAGAGAATTTTGAAACAAATTACAAGAAAAACAAAAGAAATTATGGATAGGACAGCAGTAGTAAACAATATGACTATCGTTAGTGGCAGTACAGAATGACCAGCAACATAAAAAGTGACAGTAAAGTGGTATAAATTAGTTATTACATTAATATATGGGTAATAAAATTGACCAGCAACATGAGAATCATGACTACGAAACAAAGCATCATCCAATCCTTCCTTCTTCTTTTTGTCTATCTTCTAAACTCTTGTCCAACACCACATAATTCTTTGGAAAATACAATAGTTAGTTCAAGAAAATCATATGCTATCCCCTTATCATTTATCTATTAAACTTAACGATTGAATAAAAAAGATATATCTCTCTCACACACGTTTGAAACCATGTGTGGGTGCATATGTTTCGATTTAGCAAGAAGAAGGACATCTTCTTTATTTGCGAGTTATCATCATGTTACATACATAATGTGTTTCTTATATTTATGAAGACATTCAATAGTTGTAGAAGGATTCTATTACATGCTTTTCCATATCTCAATCATAAAGCATAATATTTACTTTGTTTTATTGAATGTAATTTTTTATTTGATTTATTATTAGATCATTGATTAGAATGAGTGAGTCATGAAGTCCACATGAACAACAAATTGAAGGAAAAAGTTAATTGCTGAAAGTATATTTTTATCTTCTATTTTGTTTTAAGACTATTATTTGATGTTATAAATATGTTATCCTAATACTCTATTTCATGTATATGACAAACATAACCTAATACCTAAAACTCATTATACTGAGTTCCAAGTGTATTTCCCAACACCTTATGTAACTACTCTATGCCTTGGACTTGATTTGAAGCACAAATATGCCTTGTAGGTAGGACCTTCCATGTTGTATTGTCCTCTTAGTTCAAATTTTAATTACCTTTTCGAGCTAAGATTATAAATTAATTTGATAATTACAAATTAATTAGAGATCACAATGCTCTAATCGACTATTTATAAGAAAAATAAAAATGATTGTTAGTTCATATTAGACAATTGGTCAAAATAGTTCATATTATTAGATACATCATCATTAATTCATATTATGGGATAGCTGATTTTTATTTATAATATATTTGATTTATTAGCTAGATATATTTATATAAGAACAACTTCCAACTAGTCAAGGAAATCACCGAACTTTCCTTCTACACATCAATTGTCTATGTAAGGTGCTTCTTTGTCATTGAGAAGAGTAGACTTTGAACATGGTTATGTGTAAGCACAATGATGATTTTTGAAAAGATTTGTGAGAATATAAATACTTTTATTTTAATTACTAAAATCGAATTTCAATTGTTCATTGATTTCTTCAATTAACCATCTTTGATTCACCACCCAAATCAACAATAATAGATGTACTTCTTGACTTATATATACATTCTCAACTATTTATTTTAATATGGTTAGCAATCACATCTTGGTGTGTAGTGGGTACACTGAAGAGTTGTGGAATGCCAATCAAGAATAAACTTTCTTTTTTCGCATAGATTTGTGTTACAAAAGGAATTCATTTGATGGATAACATTTTCTCTTCTTACCATCAACCTCATCAATTGTACTCAACCGATAGAACTACAACCCACTGACAGAATTTTATTATCTTTAACTCTATATATTTATTAAATCTAGATAGAAAACAGATTAAAGAATTATTACACTTCATAACATAGTGTAATATGGATTTTTGAAAAGATTTCTGAGAATAAAAATATTTTTATTTTAATTACTAAAATCGAATTTCAATTGTTCATTGATTTCTTCAATTAACCATCTTTGATTCACCACGCAAATCAACAATAATAGATGTACTTCTTGACTTATATATACATTCTCAACTATTTATTTTAATATGGTTAGCAATCACATCTTGGTGTGCAGTGGGTACACTGAAGAGTTGTGGAATATCAATCAAGAATAAACTTGCTTTTTTCGCATAGATTTGTGTTACAAAAGGAATTCATTTGATTGATAACATTTTCTCTTCTTACCATCAACCTCATCAATTGTACTCAACCGATAGAACTACAACCCGCTGACAGAAATTTATTATCTTTAACTCTATATATTTATTAAATCTAGATAGAAAACAGATTAAAGAATTATTACACTTCATAACAAATTGTTAAAACAGTGAGTTGTAAGCATGTGATGTTTCTTTGATAGTGATACAAGTTTCATTTTAGAGAAATTAGAATTACAGATAACCACTGATATAGTGCCACTACACAGACCTTCTTTTCTTTGGAAAACTCACATATCTTTCGACAAATGAATTTATTGATTGAGAAGGACTTGCTAATTGATACCGAAACGTAATAATAGACAGTCTTTTTCAGAAGAGTTTTTTTTTCAAAAGAAGAGAAATGAAAAACACAAACAATAACAATTGTGACACTTTCCAATGGTGGGAATATAAGATGCATTTAATACTGGTCCTGCCGCTTGAACACGCTGTGAGACCAGAAAAGTTCAAAATCGAGTTATTCTATATACAATTGAAACCTAATTGTGGAAAACTAATGGACAGATAGATAGATCAATGCTCTTGACCATTTTACGTCGTTTTTCTGCTTGTCAGATGCTTTTACATCTCCTCTATAATATTAGTATTAATATTAGTGGTCTGATGGCCACCAGCAACGCCGTGGGTGGGAGGGAAGGCTCGATGTTGATTGCTTGGTTTCAACTCTCCACAATCAGCACATGTACAACATAAAATAATAATTGAATAGTGAACCATCCATCCCATTTCCATTCACACTAAGGTAGGTCATTCCCCTTCTTCGAAGATTAGAAAGGGTTTTGAGGAGAAAGTGCAATCTAAAGTAATGTTTTTTAAAGAATGTTTCTTTTTTCATTATATTATTTTGGTGATGGTGTGGAAGACAGTTTTCATTTTACTTTTATGGAATGGAAATAGATGATCACTAGTTCTTAAAGACATATTGTATAGACAAATAATAATATGGATCACCGAGACCCATGTAATTAATTAAATGAGTTATTTAAAATAAAAAATAATTACACATATCATAGATTGTGTGAGAATTTTTTCCATCAAAATTTTCTCATACATTTTTTTGTGTGTGTAATTTATAGTATGGATTGTGGAGATTTTGATGTCTATAATTAAACATCATCTAAATTCATTTGTTGTAAATTCATTTATCAAAGAATTTTCTAATTTTCCATTAAACCTAAGTACATACATACTTTTCTAAGGGAATGGATATTTGTATATTGTATTTATGAGAACATTTGTGAGTGTATGTTCTCTTTTACTATCAAATGATATTTTAGGGCATTATAAAAAGTTATGAACTTTCTTTATTTGAAATTAAATCTCAAGGGGATCAAGTCGTGTATGCTTTCTTCTTTTGTTGCATGACAATCTTTAATCAAAAACGCCATTTTGTCCTCTCTAATATAGTTTTATTCCCAAAGGTATCAAGTTGTGTATGCTGTTTATTTGTCTTGAAACACGATCTTGGAGATTAAAATTTCTTGACATTCTTTCTTTGGAAAAATTCCTTTAGATTTCATTATCAAAGGGATGAGTCCAACTCCTATGTTTCAACAAAATATAAAAAAATGTTAGAGAATCATAAATCTAATAGAATGATTCTTTTGCATTTTGATTAATCTCTCTAGGACCTTTATGATTTGCAAAGTGAAGAAAAATAGTGGGTTACCCTCTCACACCAAACTATTATGCATAAACTTCACTTTACAAATTGTAGCCTCATGTAACCATCCATAAAAAACATTTTTAAATTCAAAATCATGGACTTATTTTGTTGAGATAATTCTTATCATATTTAATTTAAATATTTTGTTAATGATATGTAAATGGTCATGTTGTTTATTAAGAAGAATATGATTCCTTTGAACATGGTGATGAAGGAGAGATTTCTTGTGATCAAGATGAATACATCAATACATCCTTAGATGAATTATCCTAAGGAAGTTTCATACTCTCTAATTACTCAAATATGAACCATCAAGAAACTATATATTAAAACTCATTTCCATAAGATATCTCAATAATCCTCATCATATATCCATTGTTGATTTATATGAAACTTTTGAAAAGGATAAACCTCTTTAAATGAAGGTACTCATCATCCACCTTTATCTTAAATCCCATACCTCACACCAGTGTGTTGCAACCTCTATCTTATATTAATATTTCTCATCTTCCAAACCATTGAAACCCAACCCGTCCTACTATTTCGACCACTAAAATTGATTAATGTCATCTTAATAAACTTTTCCCAGGATTCTTTGTAAAGAAAAAGATAAAAAATGTAAATAAAGTTATTTAATCTTGCAACATTTCAAATCCAATGCCAACCAAGTATCTCATTGATGCTATAATTGTCAACACCAAGCCTATTAACTATTTTTTATATGGTGTCTATTGTAGATCTCACTAGAATATTTGTTAATAAGTGAATTTAGGGCATCTATTGTAAATTTTACTAAAATAGTTGGTAATAAATCTACTAATCAGGTAATGAAATATCCTTTGAAATCAAGTGCCCCCCTATTCCTCCTATAAAAATGATGAAGATTTGTATTTCTTGATGTTTGGAATTTAATAAAGGTTTAGTAATGAGTGATTAAATGTTGTTCTAATGTTCTTTGATAGTAGTGATTTGGTATGTGGTATTTTCAGAAGATAGAAGTATGAAAAGATGGATTATGCATGAAAGAGTATATGCAGTTCTTAGGGGAGAATGTTTTTCATTCATTCACTTAAGACTTTGGTTTCTTGCAGTTTTGGAGTTAATATGTATGGTTTGTGGGTGTTGTACTCTTTTTTTTTTAGATCCATGTAAAAGTTTAGAGGTTAAAGCTATGTTTGGTTGTTCGCTAATAGTAAGGTTGACTGCTAGTGTTTGTAAAGTCTAGCTTGGATTTTATTCAATATTTCTCTACATTGAGGTTTCAAGATGTGTCATTTGGTGGACATGACCATGTAATATTTATGCAATTTCCTAGTTCAAATATATTATTTTAGTTTACACCACAAGTGAAGATATGTTGGTTTATGTTTGACATCATTATCTATGTTGATCTTTGGTCAACTTAGTGGATTGTGTTGGGTTTTTAATTAAATTTTGGTTGAATTATTCTTTAGAGAGAGAATTAAGAGATTATTATAGATTTTTTTGTGCAATGTTGAGATTGAGATAGATTTATGACCTCTGAAGATTTCTTTGGCTAAATGGTTTATGCATTCTAACATCTTACCACAAGTTATGTTTGGCATCAAATAAGGAGGATGTCGTATTCTGTGTCATTGGTTAGTTCAATTTTTGAAGGTGTGTTATGATGTATTTAGGCCCCCCTTATCTCTTGGAGTTGGCTACATTAAGAAAAGCTATTCACATTGGCTAACTTTGTGAAAATAATGATTATATCTACCATGGTAACTTAATTCTAGTTATAGATGATTAAGTTGATAGATATTGGTATACAATTGTGAATTAGATTTGGATTAAGTTTGGATTGAATATAATATTGATGTGGGTTCAAATTTGGAATAGAAAATGTCTGAGTATCTGATATTAAGAGAGTTTGTTGTGGTGATTGATCATGTGATGGACTATATCTTTTTAATTCATCATTTCCTTATTTTTGGTAGAAGAGAGTGAGTCCCTTTGGAATCATGTATACTCATGTATCATTCCATGGGGTTATGCATCTTTTTTTTGTAAGTCCTTTGTATCATACCCTAAGGTAGTGCATCTTCTCTTGCAAATCCTTCTCAAGAGAATTGAAGTCCTTAGTTGTTGGATACAATTAGTTAATTATGTGTTATATTTGATGTCACACAAATGTCATATCATTATAAATCAATATATGCCAAGCTCACTTGGGTAGTGAAGACAGTTCACAGTGTTTACTGAGTGTTCCTATGTTTGCCTAGTTCAGAAGGTAGTGTCTACCGAGTTCACTTGGGCATTGAAAGAAAAGTTTTATAAAGCAAGTCTTAACCAAACTCACTCGGGTAACAAAGGAAAGTTGGATGGAACTAGTGCAAACCAAGCTCACTCAGTTGCCAAATGATTTTTGTAAGTTTGCATTGTTAACCAAGCCTCTATTGGTTAACAAAGGAAATCATTTCTGAGTTAGTTTCTACCAAGCTGGGTCAGCTAACGAAGGATTTTCTTATTTTGACATATTAAGCTTAATTAATTTATCTATTGATTCTAGCCAACCAAGGTGATGAATATTGATTATTCTAAGTTATAAGTGTAAGAGATGATGATGTGATAAGATCTAATGATGAGAAGAGGAAAAAAAATTGAAGGATAAGTAGACTATCCTTGTGGAGCAGAAAATATATATTTGATCAGAAAGGATCAAGTACAAGCCAAAATAGAGATATGTAATCAGCAATTCAGTTTCATTCAAATAAGGTCATCTCATTGTTACTCTCTAACCATTGTAGCAGTGATCTAAATCTCCTAATAGAGTTGGTTTAATAGTTATTTGCAAACTCTCTAACAAGGTGGCAATTCCATTGAATTGTTCTCAAGACCTCTAACAAGGTCACTCTTAACAGGCTAATTAAATCCTCTAACAGGGTCACACCTAAAAATGTGTTTTGTAACCCTCAATAGGGTTGGCTCCTAACAAGGCTCACTTTAGAAGAGTGAAAAACAATAACTAGTTGCAACTGGTGGTTCTTCTCAAATTGGGTTTCCACATTAATCCTGATGTCAAATGTGATCATGCTATTTTCTTTTATGTGTTTTCAACTAAGTTAAAGTAATGTTGATCATAGATAACATCTAGAGGTTTATTTGTTAATAATTTACCGAGCTAATCCAATTATTATCGATTTACAACATTTTGTGTGTTTATCAAACTTCAACAATATTCAATTATCTATTTGCATTTTGTACTAACATCTAAGGGATCTAGGATTTATTTTTGTAGTAACTGATTCACCCCTCCCCTCTTGGTTACTCCTCTTATATTTCCAACAATTAGTATTGGAGCTTTTGGTGCTTGCAGAGAAGGTTTCAAGGACTTAAGCTAAAGATTAGGATGTATTACGAAAGAGAGATTCCCAAGCTGAATAGAGACAATTTTGTAGCATGGAAAGGACTTATGAGGTTACATTTGGCTACCATCAGTGACTAAGGTTGCAAGTATCTTGATGCTGAATACAAGACTTCAACTGGAACTTTATCAGTTCAAGACATTGCTAAAAAGAAGAATCATGATATCATGATGATTGACATTGCATTTGCTCTCAATTATGCTAAATTTGATGAGGTGAAGGATTGCAAAACTAATTTTGAAATGTGGAACAAATTGAAGGATATCTATGGAGGAGATGACAATATAAGAAGAGCCAAAGCAGAAAGCCTTAGAGGACAATTTGTAACGCCCCTCCAAGGGATCCAAAAGAATTAACCTAAAATTTTACTAAGTTTGCCAAATAAATTTTTTTTTAAACATGAAAGATAAATCATTCATATCAAACACATAGTAGTAGAAGTAATAACATACATACAATTAAAAACATTCATAACAAGTTACATTCCTTAAGGATCCTAAGATGTTGAGTCACATTTGATCTAATTAATACTAAGTCTAACCACTACCACATCCACATGAAAGAATAAATAGAAAGTCCAATGTCCATATTACAGATTTGTTCCGAATGCCTCTTGGTAATTAAAATTTAGAATACTCAATCATCCATTGTACATGACATAGGGTACGAAAGGTTTAAAAGAATATACATGTGTGAAAATAAAGTACATCATCCTATTCTAATCCATGATGCAAGTGCAATAAAGTAAATGAAACCAAATTCCATACATGATACATCATCATAGAAGATATAAACATCCATCGTAAAAGATAGCCATAAATGGTCGAGTCAAAACATGTCACAACATGACAACATCAAGAAATGAATCAACACTTTAGTCCCATCATGGCGAATGGAAAGTAATCCAAGGATAACTGATCGATGACTCAAAAATGGTTAAGTCAAGTGTCTCAAATACATACACCTCAGCTTCACACAAGAATACTAGAAAGTAATAACAATCAGTAAATACAAACATCTCATAGAGCATGCCATCACATTACCATGGTTGGGTTTTAAAAGAATTGAGACCAAATAACATCAACATGCCATCACATTCGCATAACTCCCAAGCCTCTAGTAGACATCCTAACTGGTCAACACTTTAGGACCACCCAAACCCCAAACATGGATAGCATAAAGAACAAAATACAAACACATATTTTAGTTTGCTTACACAACCACATGGTTAAGCCAAATATTAGGTTTCAGTTTTCGTTTTCAAGTACATTTCAAGAGTAAAAGATTCTTCTACACATCAACCCATTTATCTCTTATCATTATTTTAAAACAATTTTCTAAAATAGTCAAAAGATAATTATTTTCCTATTTAAATCATTAAACTAATTCCCACTGACTTTTAATAAAATCATTGCATTATTTTACTAAAATCAATGTTACTAATAATTAAATGAAACTCCCTTAATTCCAAGAGCATCTCCCATTATTCAAATCATAAGAATAATACTTATCAATTTTCAAATAATTAGTTTACAATTTCCTTTAAACACTTAAGGACAATCATTTACTTAAAATAATCCTCATTGATTTTAAGTAAAATCAATCTCATTAATAATTCAATTATTTAATTCCACTAAACACTTGTTAATATATTTTTTCTTTTAATTTTCCCTCATTTAAAAATCCATTTTCTAAAATTGACTAATAATTATTTAGACTCCTTCTACTATTAACTAATCTTAATTAAATTAAATTAAATTAGATTAGTTAATAAATTATATAAAACTAATGCATAATAATAAGATTCTATTTTAATTTGAACCCAAACTCGAATCGATTTCCAAATCTTGATTCTACTAAGGGAAGAATGCAATAATATTTTTAATTCCTATAACTGGATGAAACAATATGCATGCCCGAATTACAAAATTGAAGATTCATTCATATAGAATTATTTAGACACACATAACAAACACGATGAAGACAAGAAGGGAAAGAGCGTAATAAAATATGCGAAATAATCACGAGTGCCTACCTGGACACTGATGCTAATTCAGTACACCTCAGAAAATTGTAGAGAAGCTCCTCCTCTTAGAACCTTCTCCTTTTTGAAAATTCCTTCCTTCTCGAACATTCGCAATTCCTCCAAGAACCAAACCCCCCAAGTGACTAGGAGTGCTTGTAGAAGCATATGAGCTTCTCAAATGCATGTAAGCTTGTCCAAACACACTAGGAGAGCCTCTATATAAAGGCATCTAAGATGCATCTAGAATGTGTCTAGAAGGAACTAGGAGATAAGCATGCCAACTAAGCATGTAACTTCCACGATAAGAAGATAAACATGATGAGGTGTCTAGAATTTTGTAGACACCATGTGCTTAATTAGTATGCTAACTCCTATGTTGTGGACAACACATGCATAATTAGAGTGCAAACTCCTATGTTGCCAACATGACAACTCCTGAGAGTTTTCATACTCCTATGTGAATAAATAATGCATATTAATTTATTTAATATTCACTTGACTATTTTTAAATTGATTTATTAATTTTAAATCTCATGCACTCACTTTATTAAATCCACTTGGTTTATCTTAATATATTCTAATCACATGCACACATCATACGATCTAGAATCTTTTAATAATTTTAATATCTTTTCCACCTTAAATTTATTTTCAAAACTTAATTGATAAAATATATAATAATATTATTTAGAATTTATTAAAAATGAACTCTAAATATATTATTATTAAAATAAATATTTCACGTTCCAAATTTAAACTTATAACTTTCATCTCCAAATTTAATTCTTTTATTTAATTAATTTTCCAATTAATTAAATAAACTAAATATTAAAATATCATATTAATTTTCTATTAAATTAAACCATTAATTAAATCTTTTAATTAGGCTTAATTAATAGAAAATACACTAAAGACTCATAAAGTAAAATACAAAAACCCTTCATAGCAAAACACATACAAAATCAAACCAAAAGGGTTAATATCACGAATTACGTCATCCAACATATTCATAGGGTACCCAACTCAGATACTTGTCCTAATGGCTTAAAGGGTTGGGATTTAGACTTGAGAATTTTATCTCCCCTCTCTTACCATTGAGATAATGCGATAGGGTATGCTGATCCTGGCAATTCAGGGACATCAATACTGGGTATCTGCAACCTGCATAAAACTCATGCATGTACAAGCACAATATATATACTAAGCTAAATAGACAATAGCAAGAAGTGGTGCATCGTGTATATCCCGACTAGCAGGTGACTACGACTCCCTACAAAAAGAAAACAAACATGCACACCATACACATGCAAGTATGGTGTAAGTATCCATAAGAAAACACACACATAATAAACCATCTATCTAATCATCATCAATAATTGAAATCACTTGAATAATCATCATGCGTACATGAAATATAAAGTACCAAGTAATCTCATCATATATCAACTGAATCTGAAACAAAATCTGATAATCTCAAAATAATGTCACTAATAATCATCAACATAAAACTATCCTAAAAGAGTTCAACCACAATAGCAAAAATGCGAACTAGGGGCAGGCACTACACAATTTGATCAAATGAGAATGAGAGAAGATGAAAACATTACAAAATATGTGGAAAGAATCAAGGCTGGTGTAAATGCAATCAAAGCATATAGAGGAGACATTAAGGAGGAAACTGTTGTAAGTAAAGTACTTAGAACTCTTCTTCCTATTTATGCAATTAGATTGTATGCTATTTAAGAAAAGAGATGTGATCCAAATAACAAAATAGGCCTAGATGCTCTTGTTGGAAGATTGACAACTTTTGAATTAGATAACTATGATAACTATGTTCCTACTTCAAAGAATATTGAATTTGCATTTAAATATAAACTTTCACTCAAAGAAAAAGGTAAAAAGTCAAAATCTAGTCAATCAAGAAGTAAAGAAAATGGAACATTAGAAGAAAGTTCAAAAAATGATCTTGAAGTTGTTGAAACCTTTCTTGCAAGGAAGTATTCCAAAGGAAAAGGTAAAGTTCCTCTGATTATCTTTTCTTGTGAAGAAATTGGTCACATTGCTGCTAGGTGTCCAAACAAGGAAATCAAGGATGAGAAGAAAAGTATCAAGCATAAAGGCAAGAAGGACTTCAAGAACTAAAAGAACTCCAAAGAAAAAGGTAAGAAATCTTGTTTTATAGCTAATGATTCTAATAATAGTGAAGATGAAATGGTATCTATTGCTATGAAAGATGAATGTGATGATGAAGGAGATAAGATGACACTTATCTCTCATGTTAGAAAAAATGATAAATGGATTATTGATAGTGGTTGCTCACATCATATGACTGGTGACAAAAAAAAATTTGAGCATATGGACTATTATGATGGAGATAGTGTAAGATTTGGAAACAATGAACCTTGTAACATAAAAGGAAAAGGATGTATCTTGTTGACTAAACAACTTGTATGTGACAATGCTTATTGGGTTGAAGGACTAAAGCATAATCTACTAAGTGTGGCATAGTTGAATTACATTGGATTCAAGGTAGAATTCATGAATAGACAAGCCAAACTAATGGATGAGAAAGGAAATTTGGTTGGATCTGGCAAGCAAACAAAAGGTAATCTATTTTATCTTGATCTTATTGATTGTTCATGTTTTATTGCTTAAGTAGAGGAAAGCTCATTATGGCACAAAAGGCTATGTCATGTGAACTTTGATAACCTAGTTAAGATAAGAAAACATAGAAGAGTAAGAAGTATTCCTAGTTTGAAGAAACCTGACATGGGCCTATGCAAGAATTGCCAAATTAGTAAAATAAGAAAGATAAGCTTCAAGAGCAAAGACTATCAGTCAAAAAAAGTCTTGGAAATTTTTCATACAAACATATGTGGAACTATTGGAATAGAAAGCTATAGTGGAGAAAAAATTTTCATTCTTTTTGTTGATGACTATTCTAGAATGATGACAGTAATGTATCTAAAAGAAAAATCAGAAGCCTTTCAAAAATTCAAGTGGTATTTGGCAAGAGCAAAAAAGGAAACTGGAAAAAGGTTGAAATGCTTAAGATTAGACATAGGTGGTGAATTCATCTCCCATGAATTCAATAATTTTGTATTAAAAGAGGAATCCAAAGACAAGTATCAACCCCCAGTACACCACAACAAGATGGGATAGCTGAAAGAAGAAAGAGATCTATCATGGATTGTGCAAGAACCCTGATGATTGAAAAGAATGTTGCTGTCAAATACTAGAAGAAAGCTATCAACATTGCTATTCATACCTTGAACATAGTTTAGTTAAAGAAAGATTCAAACAAAACACCTTATCAGCTATGGTTTGGCTACAAACCTAATGTACAAGTTACTTGAAACTATTTGGTAGGAAATGTTATATATTGAAAGAATCTAGAAAAGGAAAATTTGATTTAAAAGGTGAAGAAGGCATATTTCTAGGATACTCCTATAGAAGTAAAGCATACAGATGTTTGAATTTGTCTACTCACAAAATTATAGAAAGTGCACATGTCAGAATTGATGAATTTGTAGAAAATAGTGAAGAAGAAAGTGACAAAGAACTTGAAGACTATAGGAGATTTGTTTACTATGAACTTGATACCCTGCCAAATCTATCTAAGAGAAAATAAGATTCATCTTTTAAGCATCTAGAAACTTCAATAGTTATCGAGTTATAGATAGTGCAACCTGAGCTATAAGGACCCAATCACATTCAAAGGCTACCGAGCTAGTTCAAATCGAGCCTGATGGACCTGAGTCATAGACAAAAGAACCCAAGCTTGAAATTGAAATTCAATAAGAAGATGGTGGAACTCATTCAAAGACCAAGGAGCCTGTGTTAGCAAGATATGTCAAAAGACATCATGCACTAGATTAGATCATTTGAGACAAATCAGATGAAATAATGACAAGAAGAAAATTAAAAGGTACATGTTTACTTGTTGAATTTGAACCTAGAAGTGTTAAAGATGCTTAGGCAAATGAAAGTTGGATTGAACCAATGAATGAAGAAATAGAACAAATAGAAAAGAACAAAAGTTGGACTCTTGTTCCTAGACCCAAGGATAAAAATGTAATTGGTATAAAGTGGGTATTAGGAAATAAGTTGAATGAAGATGGAAAAGTGTCAAGAAACAAAGCAAGATTAGTGTGTAAAGGTTATTCTCAATAAGAAGGTATTGATTATGGTGAGACTTTTGCTCTTGTAGCAAGACTAGAAGGTGTTAGAACTTTACTAGCATATACAACACATAGAGGATTTAAAGTTTATCAAATGGATGTCAAATCTGCATTCTTGAATGAAATTCTTGATGAGGAAGTCTACATTGAACAACTAGAAGGTTTTGTAGATCCTAGCAAAAGAGACATGATTTTCAAACTACACAAAGCATTATATGGTCTCAAGAAAGCTCCCAAAGCTTGGTATGAAAGACTACATAATTACTTGGCACATATTAGTTTTCAAAGGATTAATGAGAATAATAGTCTATATATCAAGGAAGGCCCAGATAAGAAGATTGTCTTGGCAAAAATATTTGTTGATGATACTCTATTTATAGGAAATGATGACTTATGCAAAGCATTTTTAGAAGAAATGAGTAAAGAATTTGAGATATCCATGTTTGATGAAATAAAATTCTTTGTTGGGTTGTAGATACAATAGAACAAAGATGGTATCTACATCAATCAATCCAAGTATATCAAGAAGATTCTAAAGAAATTTGGAATGGAAGATTCAAAAAAAGTTGGAACACCTATGTCTACTGGACATAAGCTCTCCAAAAATGATGAATCCAAAGAAGTAGATAAGACCACATATAGATCAATGATTGGAAAATTTTAGTATGTAGTGCATACAAGGCTTGATATTGCATGAGTAGTTGGCATGGTGACAAGATTCTCAAAAAATCCCAAAGAAAATCACATGATGGTAATCAAGAGAATCATGAGGTATTTGAAAGGTGTTGAAGACTATGGTTTATGGTACAAACTTGGAGGCAACTTGGACTTGAAAGTATTTACTGATGCTGATTGGGTAGGAAGTCTTGATGACAAAAAAAGCACTAGTGGTGGATCATTCTTTCTTGGTAAAAGACTAGTATCTTGGATAAGCAAGAAGAAAAATTGTACATCTCAATCCGCAATAGAGGCATAATATGTAGTAGCAATAGTCAATTGTTCTAACATTGTTTGGTTCAAACAACTGTTGGAAGGAATGAAGGTAGAGATCAAAGATCCAGTTGTCATATATTGTGATAACAACAGTGAAATCAACATATCAAAGAATCTAGTAATTCATTCCAAAACAAAGCATATTGCTATAAAATACCATTTCTTAAGAGAATTAGTATAGAATAAAGAAGTCAGATTGGAATATGTCAATACAAAAGAATAGACTATAGACATATTCACCAAGCCATTACCTAACGATGCATTTTTGTATCTAAGAGGCAAGCTAGGGGTCATTCCCCTATCTGAAATTCACTAAATGAAGTTTAGTGAATGCATCAACTAGAACCTATTGAAGATCAATCAGTTGGTGTATAATTAGCAAAGGCATATTGCAAATGAATTAGTACTTAAGGTACATTAATATTTATAGAATTATTGTCTTTGGAATGTGTTGTCAAAGAGGGAGAAGTTTACTATCATAGCTAGGAGAAATTTTTGGAACCAGAACAGAGTAAGGAACCAGAGAGGGAGAAGTTTTCCAAAGAAGTTTACTAAAAGAGGGAGAATGTTCTGAATGAGCTTGCTAATAGCTATTGTAGATAGAATCTAGTGAAAGGAAGAACTCATATTGACAAAGGGATTTCTCAAGGAAAAATCCAAAATTTCATTGTGCTATGACATGTTGTGTTGCCATCAATGCCAAAGACGGAGATTGTTAGATAAAATTGGTTAATTGTGTATTGTCTTTGATGTTATACAAATGTCATATCATTATCAGTCAGTATATACTGAGCTCACTCAAGTAGTGGAGATGGTTCTCAATGTCTATTGAGTGTTCTTGTGTTTTCCTAATTTAGAAGGCAGTGTCTACTAAGTTCACTTGGGCATCAAAAGAAAAGTTGCAAAAAGTGAGTGTTAACCAAGCTCACTCGGGTAACAAAGGAAAGTTCGATGGAACCAGTGCTAACCAAGCTCACTCAATTGCTAAAGGATTTTCATAAGTTTTTAGTGTTAACTGAGCCTCTATTGGTTAACAAAGGAAATCATTTTGGAGTTAGTTTCTTCCAAGCTGGGTCGGCTAACAAAGGATTTTCTTATTTTGGCATATTAAGCTTAATTGATTCATCTATTGATTCCAACCAACTAAGGTGATGAATATTGATTATTCTAAGTTATATTTGAGCCAACCTAACAAAGTGAAAGATATAAGTATAAGGTCAAGTTGTGATTTCAAAGTGTGTCAAAGTGTAATTGATGATGATGTGATTGAAGATCTAATGATGAGAAGAGGAAGCAACTTTGAAGGATAAGAAGAATATCCTTGTGGAGCAACAACGATATATTCGATTAGGAAGGATCAAGTACAAGATAGAATAGAGATTTGTAATCAGCAATTCAATTGCATTCAAATCAAGTCATCTCATTGTTACTCTCTAACCATAGTAGCAGTGATCTAAATCTCTTAACAAAGTTGGCTTAATAACTATTTGCAAATCCTCTAACAAGATGGAAATTCCATTGAATTTTTCTCTAGATGTCTAACAAGGCCACTCCTAATAGGGTGATTAATTCCTCTAATAGGGTCACACCTAATAGTGTGTTTTTTAACCTTTAACAGGGTTGGCTCCTAATAGGGCTCACTTCAAAAGAGTGAAAAATAGTAACTAGTTGTAATTGATGGTTCTTCCCAAATTGGGTTTCCACATTAAATCTTGATGTCAAATGTGTTCATGCTATTTTATTTTATGTGTTTGAAACTAATTTAAAGTAATGGTAATCACATATAACATCTAAAGGTTTATTTGTTAATCATTTACTGAGCTAATCCAATTATTACTGAGTTACAACATTCTGTGTGTTTACCGAGCTTCAACAATATTCAGTTATTTTTTTGCATTTTGTATTGACATCTAAGGGATATGGATTTATTTTTGTAGTAAGTGATTCACCCCTCCCCTCTCAGTTACTCCTCTTATATTTCCAACATTAGCTTCTAGCATAGAACATTGTAATATGCTATTAATAAAGTTAGTATGATTCTTACTATATTTTTCTTGACATTGGGTTTTCCATGTAAAAATGTCATGTTCATTTGTTTGTGTCATCATTGAAAATCTTTCCTTGATGATTAATTGGATTAACATAATTGATGAGTGCTTATAACATAAAAGGTTTATGTTTTGTTCCATAGTGATTCACCCCCCTCCCAATATTGTGATGTGTACAATAGACATAACAAAGCATGTCATAATGCATGTACTATATTATTTTCATAAATTTATTATTATTTTTAACACATGTTACCTTCCTAGTAGGATGTGAAGTCAACAAATTAGCTCCCAATATGTGTGATTATGGTACTTGCAGATGCAACACAACACTTCAATAGCAATTAACTTGTTAGTCCATTGTAACGCAATTAAACAACTCAATTGAAATTAACACAACTAGAGTGTCATATTTCTCTCTATCTAAGAAGAGTATGATCAAGATCTTTACAATGCTCTTAGAATACAAATCCTAACCAGTGATATTATAGTCCTGGAACAAGAGATAGAATTCAATGAGAAAGCAATAAATGTGATTAAGATGTGGAAAAATAAACTATAATGATCCATCTCCATTATGAAAATAAGAAACTAAGCTAACAAATTATCGCGCACATTAAGGTAAGATGAGTGATAATTTCTTGAGCATGTAAGTATTAATTGAAGTTAGTGGATACTTTGAGCTTGAAATTCATTCCTTTAATAGAAAATGATATCAATTGAATGAATTGGATTAACTCAAAATGAGTGATTAGGATTAATTTTAGGTTGATCCATGTGTGCTAATCCATGGGATTATCTCTAATTGGTTCTTTTATAAATGAATTATCCTTTGGTGCTGAGTTGGAATTGGGAAGATTTATTTATTTCTTTTAAAATTTAATTACTTTAGCCAAGTATTTACATGGCATTGATTTAATCAATTAGGATGAGGTAATAAATGGATTTTTGTGGTCAATTAATGACATGTCATTCTTGATTTAGGGATTTTTATTTTGAGGAATTATGAAAGTGATCAAATAATCATCCTAGTATAATTGAGGAGTGGATTTTGATTAAGGGAAAATAGGGCCTTAGGTTGCACTATCCCATTTAAATGTGATTACACCCATAAGATAAAGAAATAATGCACAAAAAGAAAATAATTTATTATGATCATAGAGTTAATAAAAATCTAAATAAATAAATCCAATTACTAATATTAGGCCTTTCAAGGGTTGAGGCACCTTAGTTCAAACAATATTCTACTAAACCTAAGGCCATAACGAAGCCTACCAAAAGAAATGAAAGGAAGCCCAAACCTTCATGAAAAGTAGAAAGAGATTAAAACTAGCCATATTCTTTTCTAGAGATACAAAGAAAAAAAAAAGGTACCAAGTTCTACCATGGAAAAGGCTTCCCTAAAACCCTCTAGGTGACCATTAACCTTAGAAAGAAGAAAATGGACACAAAGAAAACACCTTCAAAATGAAAACTATTCTTCTAGTTAAATATAGATCAAAATTTAAAAAGAGGATGTGTAACTCATGCAACATGAATGCTAGTTTAATATTTGGAGTCCTTGTCTTCTAAAAATAGAGAAGATAATTCATATGCTAAAACATTATAGATTAGAAATACAAAATGGGAGAATGAAAACATCAATACCCACAATATGAAATTTCAATCAAGGAAACAAAATCACAAAGGGAGCAATGTATAACTTCATACCAAGAATTAGGAATAAAAAAAATCGAAAATGACTATTATAGAAGTAGAAGAATAAATGAGAAATGGTCAAACAATAATTGTGCACCACAATACTATTATTTTTTCTTGGCCAACCATTTCTTCCCAATAATGGAAACAAGCACAATAGTTGAAGCAACATTTAGAAGAGAAATGAAGAAAGGAGAAGGGGAAATGTAATAAATTTTTGATTTAGTAATAAGAAATGAGGATTAGAAAATAAGAAAATTAGAAGGAAGAATTAATATATGGATCTTATATAAAAGTTTCCAAGGCAAAGCATCTATCAAAGTTAGTTCATTTATTTTTTAATATTTCCAAGTTTTGAATTCATGTACATTTATGTCGTAACTTACTATTCTTCATGGTATGCTTAGATAATTTAATATGTTAATGTTTTTTACAGAGTTGTAAAACACCCTTGCAAATTTTATTTGCATGAATGTATTCCCTATCTTATAACACCAAGTCAAACTTATTTGTTTATTTAGGAGACTTATAGCTATGTGCATTGACTTCATCCATCCAAAAATAAAATAAAAAAGGATGCTAGATGTTCCAAAATGGAATTGAAAAGTCAATGTCATTAATCCTCAAAAGGAAATATGAAAAGCATAGTAGAATGTTAGATGCTTGATTTGTGATTGTTGGTACATGCTAGATAATAAAGAAAAAAATATTAGCAACTAGATGAACCAAATATGTTGTTAATTTGATTGTCACATTTAGAAATATTTTGAAATGTGTTCTATAAGTAGTTCAAAGGAATCCAAGCCATGGCCAAGGTGTGATGATGACCAATTTATATAGGATGTGATCTAGGTTTGGAGGTCATGATAGTGATAGAGTTCCAATCTGAGTAATTATCACAACATGGAAGTACTAACTCCCTCCACCAAATGTGCAATTTTTTTCCTCTAGTTCCCTAAGATTTCTATATCAAAATTTGGTAAAAATGTGGAGATTGACTGTGAAGTAGAAGTTTCCAAGGTAAGTGGGTCCTCTCTCTCTCTATTTGTTTAGAAGTCCACAATCATATGGGTTCTTGGATGAATCTATTTGAAAAGGATCTACCCCCACCTAGGACAAGAGTACTATGATTAAGTTTTTGGAAGGTACATGTATACTTAATGTTTTGGACCTTTCCTTAAAATGTTATCTACCCAAAATGTAAAATTCCTTGGTGGGTAAATTTGAAGGGTGTCACCTTGACATTGTCTTGACTAGAAAGGGGGTTTTGTCATCTTAGGATTTGAAAGACTTAGTTTATATCTTAAACCTATCTAAAGGTTTATTTCTTTTCCTTATTTTCTTTCAAAGAGGATTATATCCTCATTTTTTGCACAATTCTATGGTAAGATTCCCTTCTAACTTTACAAATGGAGACTAGGTTTTAATTTGTTTTCTCATTTTTTGGGGGAATTCTCCACTTTGGTACGGATACCTGGGTGTCCCATGGAATTTTGGGATGAATATTTTCTTAAGAAGTAAAGTCCACACATGATGGAGAGCATGAATTAATTCTCAACAATTAAATTTAAATATGAATGTTTATATCCAACTTTAATCACCAAAATAATGAATCATAACAAGAGATAAACCATGCACAATGATATTAATTGTTTGATTAGGGAAACCCTTGGTCAGAGGGAAAACCTTGGTGGGGATGGTACCCAAAATATATTTTACTAATATATAAGTTCCTTGTGAAAGGATATGAGCTTGTTAGGAGCCAATCACAATGCAATGAATATATAACATCCCTATTAAATGATAGATCTCCGTTAGGAGACCTTGAAACCTTATTAGAAGGTTCTAACCATTTTAAGATTATTAAGGAAAAAAATAGAATCATTATCTAAAAATTTCTAGCCACTATAAATATTTTCTCTTAAGGATAACACCAAGATACTAAACTAATGAATACCAATACTTAATTGCAAATATAGTTCCTTTGAAGCTCAACACTATGTATCAAAATAATTGTCTAATATGATTAACAAAACTTCAAGCTTTCATAATATCATAGTACATGGATTAGTACGATGATATCTAACCAAGAAAATCATATTTCCTTTATATCCTTTCCAAATAATTAATTAGGTTAGCCTATTATGGCTTTCCCAATATATAAGTAATTACATAGCAAAACAATAAGGCATATAGGCCTTATTAAGCATCATTCAAAATATTACATTGAGATTCCCATACATTACAATAAAAGTAACACTTTATACAATGAAGATCAACATGTTACACCATCATAATCAATTGTTAGTAAAATATACCACACATTTCACTTCCACAACCTCTCAAGAATGATCTCCAAGACTTGCTATCATGAAAATGACATCATTAACTTTCTTTTAGCCATGATCTAAGATTTTTATCCTTAATTAAATTTCCCTAATAAGTGTTGGGTAGTCATTATGCATGAGGTTAATGGTAGGAATCCATTGTACAATTTTTCTCTTGAAAAGCTAATCTTTTTGGGATCAACTCCAAGGTTCAGTATTTGTCTTGTGACATACCAAAATTTGCTTAGTTGAAGATAAATGTGATTGTTCATGAGGAGACCTTTGTTGGTTCTGATTATAATCTCAGAATGAAGTAAATCTATTTGCTATGTCAAAATCACACACAAAAGAATAATATTTTTGTATTTTCTAGTTTTTTAATTAAAGCAATTCTAATAGTGCAACTAAAATGAGTTCCTATTCTAACAAGGGGTTAGAAAAGAAAATAATGAAACTAAAAGCAAATAACATGAAATTGAAATAGCTTGAAATTGAAATCCTAAAAGGACATAAGCTATAGAAAACAACATGCTGCGAGTCAAACTTTCAAAGAAATTGGTAGGAAACCAATGAAAATAGGAGCAACACTTCCTAGAATCCATTGATGAAATTTTCGGTGAGAAACTTTAACAATCGTATGATATTTCACCTTTCATCAAATTGCAAGGCCACAAAAAGTGCACTCATTCTAGACAAAAGGCTATGCAGGGACAATTTGATGATCTCTTCTCAAGCTCATTACGTCAACAAAATTTGTAAACCTATAGTAAACACCAGAACTAAAAGATCAAACAACCAAAAAAAATGCAATAAACCTTTGGCTCAATCACAATTTCATGAACAAAATTCACAAAACAATGACACATTCAGGAAAGAATAACTACACTCCAAATGCGAGCACCAAAAGCATAATTTTATTGCATAATAACGGCGAGCCTTATTACATTTTACAATAGGATATTTATAAGAAATTGTCTCCTCAATTTGTGTTGACATGAGATATCTTCATGCAATAAAATTCTTTTAAAACATTAAAACAAACTAAATATATACAGACTAACAATTAATCTAGTGCTTAGAGGGACTCCATCCATGTTTTATTCATTAATTGGATGCATGAGCCCTTTACATGTCAAAAATAAAGAAAATATGAGAGAGAAAGTAGGAGGAAGCCTTCAGTCAAAGTAGGAGCATATGAAGGTGCTAAATATAGAAGGTAGTCCTTCACTAGACGTGTGTCAAAGTTAAACTACTGTCAGAATATATTTTTGATGCATGAAAAGTGTTATTTTTGGAATTGGTAGTTAACTATTGGTGCACCTCTGAATTGCGGAGCTATGGACCTACACACCTATGGAGCTATGGACCTATGCACCTCGACTGGGTCAAAATCTCAAAATTTTATTGAGTGGCAAAATTGAAATTCTGGCATCTGGGTTTTGTTCTTCTTTGTCCCAAAGCTATGTTTGGATGTTTTCCTTTGAATTTCTCTATCATATCAGAAATCTTAGCCACATCTAGAAGATCTAAAGCCTCATATTTATCCTTGACCTTCTATATGTATTTGTCCACCTTAATTTGAGTCTCTGCAAAATCTTTGAGTTTGGTATTTAACAGGGCTTCTTCTATTCTAAAGGCTTGTCGGATGTCCTCATCATTAGCAACCTCCACAAAAATCTTCTTGAAATTCTCCACTACTATCTCTATAGGTAATAAATTTTCTCATTCCTCATCTTCAAAAATATCCAAGCATGCATCACTATAGTGTCTCTCTACTTCCAAAATTTGCACTTGGGCTTGGTCCTTGAGCTGATGGATCTCCTCGTGTAATGTCTCTATTATTTTATTAATATTCACTATTTTTTCTATCCAATCATCAATCATGTCTAATTCTTCTCCGATATATACATCGATCAAAACTTGATATCTTTGGCCCTTTATGGCTTGTAGAGTCTGCAAATCCTTACTCTAGTCCTGTACCTCATCCATGATACTGAAGTCCTACTTCAAATTTGCTATGATCTTATTCACATTCTCTTGCATAGCATGTAGTAACTTCAAATTCCTTATGATTATGGTGACACCTTTCTCCTAAAAAATTTCTCCCCATTCTTGACAAGCCTTCAAAAATGGGTCAAGTTGCACACCTCCCCCTTCTCTAAGTATAGTGTTCAGAGTTTTCTCATGGTGTTTAGGATCAAGAGGACCAATGACTTTGGCTAGATATTCTTTTAAGATCTCAACCTACCTTCGAAGTGCTTGGAGTTCAATCTTTTCTTGTTCCATGTACTTGAGGACCTCTTTTTTTTGATGAATAGTGTCCTTTTCTATTAATTAAATATACTCATATTATAATTCACAAAAAAGGGCTAGGGGATACAAGATCAACCCGCGAATGAGTTCACACAATCAAAGCCAAACTAACAACACAACCACAACCAAAAATAGAAACTATTCATAAAAAAAAACCATATAAGGCAACCTTAGACTACCAAAGCAGTGCCAACCAAGGGTGGTGGATCATCTTTGTCTTGAAAACCCTAATCATCTTTAGGATTGGGGGGTGGGCTGGGAACAGTCTAGCAATCATCATCATCAACAATAATAGTAGCAACCTCCACATCTTTAACCTTTGGCTATGGAGGAGAGATCACTAGGTCCAAGTGAGGCCACTTCCTAGAATGCGCATGATGAGTACTAGGAGGAGGAGCCAGGGACCAACTAGAACCACCACAGGGTGGGGAAGCTGAGCGACACCTCCATCTGCCATCACCACCATTGGGAGAGTAGTGACAGGAAGCTTGGGAGTGTGAGGTGTGTGAGTGGTGTCCAGAGGAGTGGTGTCGAGGATAGAAATCACGAAGCATCAAGGTCTTCAGTGAGACATTAGGAGGAACTCTAACAATAGTGCATGGAGCATTGCCCTAGTGATTCAATAGCTCTTGCAGGTGAACTACCTCAAGTGCAACTTTGTTAGCTTGCACCTGAGTTTGCATAATTACATTATTACAAATGCATGCCTTAGTGTACATTGCAATGTTAACATCCAAAAAATTGTGTGGGAAAAGAACAACATTCCTATCTTTCTGCAGAGAAAATAGAATCTCCAGCCTGAAGGTATGCCAAATTTGGGCAAACTTCTGAGGAAATTTGGGAGAGTCACCTAGTAAAATCATGTGCCAAGAAAAAGACTTAGGTCTAAATGGCATTAAAAAATCATGAATCCAGTGCCAATAATTCTGAGGACGCTTATAAAACCAGAAAATATGCAAGAAAGAATCTGGTTGTCCACAGAAGGGGCATCTAGGATCAGGAACCCCAATGTGTTTGAGCCAAGGCCCTAGGGGAAGACCTTGGAAGGCCAGGCACCAAACAAAATGTGCAATCTTGGGTTTAGTTATAGCATTCCATATGGAATCAAAGCATTTTCTCCATTGAGAAAGAGAATATTGCAAATTATGCCATATGTGGTTTAGCATATCCACCATTAGAAGATGAGGCAAAAGCCATATCTAGCCCAAACTTTGCTTGTTTTGGTACACATATGGACCCAAATTTTAAGTTTTTAGTTTCAGGTCTTAAACCTCTTCAAACTACTTCAAAATTGGTTCAAATTGGTTCAAATTAGTTCAATACTACAAATTTCAGAATTCAGGTTCAAAATGGTTTGATGGTTCAAATGGCTTCGAAATGCAGATTGGTTAGTTCAAGAAAGTTCAGAATTCTATCTCAATTCATAATTTAGGTTTAGATTGTGTTAGTCCAATGATTTAATTTAGTAGTGCAGAGCATGATGGCATGCAAGCTTCATATATGAGAATGTGGATATTGAGTTAGGAAACACAATAACAAGGCATCGAGCATCTAAAGGATGCCAAAATTAGACACACACCAAATTTTTTCATTTGTCATAACCCATGCATATCAAACATGGAGTACATTTGATAAAGGGCCTGCATACATAGGTAGAAGAGTGATATGATGAGCATGGGTATTCCATTTCACTTTTATTGTTTCTCACTTCTCATTGATTGCAAATCAAATGTTCAACAAGGTTCTTAAGCTCTAATGATCAATGAATGAGAATTTTACTTTAGCAAATTGGATTTTCTAATAGTCATATAGAGCCTCAAACAATGACCTATAAGTTTTAATTCATACATTATTTTAAAACTTTCTTTAGTGAGAATGTGGAGAAATAGGATTCTGATAACATATCCAAAATTCAGCAAGATCTAATGGTGGGATAGTTATCTATGCCTCCCTTACCAAGACCTATTTTTGCTGACAGAGTTATTTTAAATCTGCCCAGCATCAAGAATATTTTTATATTGGAATAATGTAATAATGTGCCACTTGTCCAAGTCTCATTTAATATGTCAAATTATTCTTATAAAACATTTACATCAATGTTTTATAAGGTTATCAAAATATAAATGAGAGAACAAAAGAAGGAAGAGGGGAACTCATAAGGTTTTTCATGGGAAATGAGAAGATAATAAAGAGGCCAACAGAAGACAAAGGTGGGGGTTCCACTTTCTTTTCTGGGCTGAAGACTTTGGGCTACAGAATAGAGGAGTTTTATTTTTAGTTTTATTTTGTATTTGCTGAGAGAGAAAGAGCAGAGTTTTGTTTAATTTTCCTAACTATGTGTTGGAAAATAGGGGATATTTTGATTTTGAATGTATGCAGGGGGAGAGAATTCAGGTTTCCTTTTTAATTAGTGATTTAGATGCATAATGTAATGAGATCTTGGTTGTTTCTACATTTTTAGAGGAGGGAGACTCGAGAGATAGTTGCATACCAAAACTTTGAATCTGGGCAGTTGTCTTTCCACATGGCTTTCTGAATATATATGGTTTCAAAGTGTCTTTAAAGTTTTGATTCTTTGCTTTCTTAGGCTATATTCTCTTTGTAACACTACGTGCAAATGGACTTTGTGTCATTTGTTACTTATTTTCTTGTAGTCATTTAGCTTTCCACATCTACTATGTGTTTATAGGTAGATGCTTGTAATCCTTTCGTGCTTTTTGGTATACCTTATATGGGGAGGTGTACCCAATAAAATGTAGAGGAAGGTTATCAATCCAATGATAACTTGTCCAACTATTGGTGCCAATTAGTCCTTTCACTTGGGCATTCAGGGTTATATTTGTACGCATTTTCTTGGAGGACGATCTGTTCATTAACAACTTGTAATTAGAAAAAGGAGTGCCATGATACCACTTCCAATCAAGCCACCAAGGGAAAATAGACTGAATCCCCACTTTATGAACTAAGTGAACAAGTATGAAAGAAAGCAAAATGTCAAAAGTTTGTCAGTCTAAATGGATAAGGTGGTACTATACTTGCATATCTTCCTAGGTCCTGAAACTCATGGTGACCCTTGGAAAGAGGTCCTTAGGAGTTTTGATGCCATGTTTAAAAAAATGTAGAGCATTGGCCCCTTGAGTCTTTGTGAGGGGAGTACCCTAAATGAAAATCAGGGGAGACCACCAAATGTTTTGTTGATTCAAGAAGAGGCCATTGCAGAATTCATCTCTAGCCCATCAAAGCCAGGGCTTAATAGCATCCCAGGCTTTCTAGATGCTCTTGATAACAAATGAGCCTTGAATGACCATGTACTCACACATGATAAGAAGGGTTTGGAATCCAATCCCCTTCCAAGAATTCCTATTAATAGGAAAACCAAAAGAAATTTAGTGCCGAACTAGAATCTTCGAAGCTTCATCTCTTGAAATAGCCCTAATAATCCATTTTGCACAAAGAGCAAGGCCTTGTTTTTGAGTGGGAAGTAGGCCAATACCACCAAAATCTTTGAGGAGACAAAAAAAATCCTAGGCCACTCTATGGAAGCCATCGTGATCAAAACAGAGGCCTAGAGAAAATCCCTAAGAAATCTTTCCAGCTTCATGTAAGAAGCTTTGGATGGAGCCTAATAGGTGGAGTGATACACATGAGTGGTCACTAGAATCTTGGAGAAAATTTGGAATTTTTGAAAGAGAGAGAGAGCGGCTTTTTGATCTAGTAGTCAAGCTTTTTGCTAATCTTGGCCAGCACAACATTCCAAAGTTCCATAGGAGATGCTTGGAATGCAAAAAGAATGCCAAGAAAGTGAAAGATTTCCTCATGAGCAACCCATTTCCACTCAAACTGGCTAAGCCAAGGTTGATCTAGCAAAAATTATTCATGGAAGCAGAGCATTTTATGCCATTGAATGGAAGAACCAGAGGCTTGACAAAAAGTGTCCAAGCAACTTGAAGCATTATTGATGTTTTCTTCATCCTCTAAAAGAGTAAGAAAAGAATCATTAGCAAAGTGTCCATTGACTAATTGGGAGGATGAACTAGGCAAGGAAATGCCACGAACTAGTCCTAAGGACACAAAATACACAAGTAAATAGTCAAAACCTTTTGCAGCAAGGACATAAAGTGTAGGAGCTAGTGGACAACCTTGCCTGATGGAATGAAAAAGTTCAAAAGCCTCAAATTGTGAATTGTTGATGGTAATGCAAGCATTAACATCTCCAAAGAGCATCTCCATGGACTAAAGGAAATTGGGGCCAAAACCAAGAGATTAGAGCATAGCCAAGATGAAGGGTCATTCAATGTGATCATAGGCTTTAGCAAAATCTATCTTTAAAAAGATAGCCTTCTAATTGGACTTGCGCGCCCATTCTATTCCCTCCCAGACAACAATGATGTTGTCAAGAATATATCTGGACTTGATTAATCTAATTTTCTCTGGCCGCACAATTAAGGGAAACATGTGCCTAATTTTGAGAGAGAGAGTGCCTTGGTAATAATCTTATAAGACACATTCAGAAGGGTAATGGGTCTCCAATTGCATATGTCCTCTGGATCACTGGCTTTAGGTATGAATTTGATATTTCCTTTGTTTATAATGGCTCCTAAGCTTTTAGAATGACAAGCTTCAAGATAAACTTTGTGTAGATCAAGACCCATATGCTCCTAGAGGTGTTTGTAGAATTCACAAGGAAACTCATCACACCTAAGGGACTTGTCATCCGCCATGAAGTAGATTGCCTCTTTAAGGTCTCAGAGGGAAAGAAGTTGCTCATAGAAAGCACGTTGCTCAACTACTAGGCAGTTTGGAGTAACAGAAATACACTTTCTAAGAGCTTCCTCTTGAGCAATTGAATTTTTGTGCAAAGCAAACATGTTCTCATAGTGATGAACAAATGCTTGCAGGATAGCAAGGAGACTAGATAGAATATCATTTCCTTTTTTGATCTTTTTAATCCCAACATTGGTATGACAAGTGTGATGAGCCTTAAAAAACTCCTTCAAGGCTTTGTCACCAACCTCCAACCATTGGAGATGGGCTTTGATTTGGGCTCCGTGAGTAGAAAAATTATCAACAATTTGTTTGTCATGGTGAAGCTTGGCAAGCTGAATTTTTAAGTCCACATCAAAGGGATTGAAGGTGATACCTTCAAAGGCTTTTTTTAGGGTAAGCGTGCTGGCTTCATATGACTATTTTTTTAACATAGCCAATTGTTGCCCATAAATGTGTAGGAACCAGGTAGTTTTGGTAATGGCATCATTCCACCATTGAATCTGTCACCTTTGAGAATGCGAACGTGGCTCCAAATTCTAGACACATAGGATGTGAGAGATGGTGGAAGCATGCATCGACACTGATGTGTTGAGGAAGAACTAAGACTTGGCCACCTTTGGGATAGTTGTTTGCCAAGAAATGACAAAATAAATGGGATAGTGGTCAGATAACATCACATTTGGCAAGGGAATGATAGGTAGATCTCGATCCTTAGAAAAAGAGAAAAAAGATTGTGCAGTGATCATAGGACGATCAAGACATTTTAATATGTGGTCAAAGCCAGCTCGAAAGTTGGACGAGTATGCCAAACCTCACTATCCTAGTGGTAGTTGGTATTGGAATAAAAAGGCCCAATTTATTGTGCATGTAATACCAAGCTTGTCTTTTCCCAACTATCCAGTGAAAAGGTAGAATGTCATCTTTGTTAGAGGCCACTTCAACCATATTAAAATCCCCACACATGACCCAAGTAGTTGGAGGCAAGTTGTCAGCCATCCAGACCCACATCTAGGATCTTTCCATAGAATCATTGGAAGCATAAACATAAATGACTCCAAAAGAATAATTTTTAATAGAAAGCAAAAGCCAAATAATTCTATGTGTGGGGTTAGAACTGAGCAAAATAATAGCGGAATGAAGGTGAGGTGATAGGAGAGTAACTACACCACCTCGGCTAACTTCATGTTGGGAAGAAAACATCACGCCATCCTACCAAATTATGCTGCATGCCGAAGAAAGCATGAAACTAGAAATTTTAACTTCTTACTGACAGAGAAAATCTAAATTACCAAGTCTATGATGGACATCTCGAACATAGTACTTTCTGGGGAGGTTTGTGAGACCTCACACATTCCATGATAAGAAGTTCATGAGAACTCTTCCATATCATCTTCATCCTCAAGAGAGGAGTAGCTATTCTGCAAGAAGGTAGAAACATGGTTGAAGTTAGATAGAAAACTCTCTAGAATTACATCCCGGTGTTTCACCTCTAGTATCTTTGTACATCCAGGAGGACTGTGAGAATACCGCATCACTGGTGGTGCTATGGAAGAAGCAGCAAGATGAGTACACACCCCACCCAAGGTAGAAGCCCTAGCAGTTGCCTTAATCCCCTATGTGCCAGCAGGGTTTGAAAACTACAAAACTCTAGGAGTGGTTCCTTTGTTCGCCACTTGCATCCCTATGCTAGCTGGAATTGTTGCTCCTATAGGATAGGAGGAGCCACAACAACCATAGAATAGGACTGCTTAGGGGGCAAGGGATTTGAGGGAGCCTTGCCATTACACCTAATAGTAACCCATTCTTCTTTTTTCCCTTTGACCTATTTAATAGGTGCATCTTTAGGCATGGGCTTGAACCTAGGCATAGCCAAAGGGCATTCCTTGATCTTGTGTTCAATGGACTGACACCTATAATAAGTGTTGGGAAGGTTTAGGTAAAGTACCTTCTGGGAGAAGGTTTTTGTCCCAATCTAAATTTCCATAGAATCTTTACGATCCTTGGAAAGATCCACCTCTACCCAAATGCATCATTATGGGCAAGCATTAAAAGTTTTCTTAGGCTCCTTGGTGACAACTTTGGCAATGGACTCAATGAAAGGCCAACATGGTAGGGGTAAACTTGGGAACTCAACCCACATAGGAATCCTAAGCTTTTTATCATCCTAGACTATGAACTCTCATGACCATTTTTGAAAAATAAGCAAAGAAGAATGCAAAAACCAAGCTCTGTTGTTAAAGACCGCACCTACTTGTGATGGGTTGGTGAAGCGAAATAAAAAAAACCTTTGGCAAGGTTTTGCACAATGTCAAGGCAGACTCCATGAGGAGTCCAACTCTTATTAACCCATTCTTAAAGCATAGCTTTAGTGGGAGTCCTACAAATAAAATAATCTATCAAGGTGTGTTGTTCTAACCAATTACATGCAACATCAAATTCTTGCAAAGGAAGGATAATATTAGGATTACCTCATGAAAAACCTTCAACACAAACTTGCACAATTGTTTGTTCCATGGCAGTGCCATGGTAGACCGAAGTAGCAATGTGAACACTAGAAATAACTGGTTCACCCCTAGCTAGAGCCATTATATCCTAGCCTAAAAAAACTCCCATAGTAAATGAAGTGTGACAAGTGGTGCTTATAGAAAGAAAGTTCAGACGAAAATTTGTACACAGAAAAATGAAAGTTTGCATGAAGCAAGAAACCCTAGCAGAGCACCTAGTAAGAAGTTGCAATGAGTGCTTTTGGCCAACCTTGAGGACCTCTTTAACTACCATAGTCATCATTTTAAAAGCTGAATCCTATTTAGGCCTTCCCAACATAACATCCTTTAACTCATAATGTTCGAGGCTAAGGCCTTCTACATTTGTTCCTTTAGGAGGGAGAGCCACTTGTGCAAATAAATCTTGGTTTCATATGGTGGTGACAAATGCCAATGGTGCTACCTCATGTGATGGAGACTTAGGTTTGTTCAAGATCTCTACAATGTCACAAATATCTTCCTTAGAAGCACAAAATTGAGGCTTAGTACCCCTCATTATTTCCTTTTGAATCCATCTATGGATGCATCCTGTTGAGGACCTGGATCTTCATGATGAAGGAGTATGTTCTACAACTTCCTTCCCTTTGTCACTCCTACTGGGAGTTGTATTTTGTTGGGAGGGATCTTCTTCTATAGTCTTAGTCTCAGCAGACCCTTTAGCCAGAACCTCAGTGTCATGGGAAAGTGGTTGAGAATATTCCACCATTTTTCCCACTAACACTTCACCGATTACCATTTGTTCAAGTTGCTCCTCTAATGATGGCTCCTTCTGAACTTGCTCTTCCTCTAAACTCTGAAGTGGAGGAGTCACTGAGCCCTATTCTAACATTGTAACTCATGGTGGAGATGGCGGAGTAAGATGAAGACCTTGTGTATCTAGCAGCATCTGCATCTAGTCTTCCTGTTGAAGTTCACTTATAGGGGTATCCCTGATCTTATCCCCAATCTATTCTATACCCACAGGCATGAAATAAAAATCTAACATTGACAAAACACCATTACTTTCTTCTCTTTGCTCATCCACCCATTGTTGTACTTCATCTTTCAAAGAAGAGAGATCTAAAGGTTCTACTTGAATGGATAGTGAGGTACCTATGGCACTCTTTCTCCTTTGCAACTCTTTGGCTCTAGCTAGATAATTTTTTCCATGTAGGGCACTTGTTCCTCTTCCTCTTCTAATTATTCTTCCTCCTCTTCATCTCCTTTTGGAGTACTTTTAGGAATAGATGGATTGGGCACTAATCTTCAATTGATCCTTTGCCTTTTCTTCATCTAAATCTAAATCTTTTTCTTATGTTTCTTGGAAGTAGAATGAGAAATTGGCTCATCTTGCACAAGAGGGATGGAGACTTGTGGAATCTCTCCCTCTTCTAGTTTGCTAGACCAAATAGGAGTCAAATTTGGTTCATCATAGACTTGGGTAGCTCCAATATCTTGGGACCCTTGTGGACTCTATTTGTACTACTGGGGAGGCACCTATTCTGTCTGAATCCTCTAAGGAGAGATCCTCTTTCTTTTGTTCTTTCCTTTCCTTTCAGGAGGGTGATAATATCCAACCAAGTGATCAAGTTGGTATAATTTTTTTGGCTTGATAGGAGACTGAGCTACGAAGGTAGGAATTGTTACTTTCTTTCCTCTACCTCTTTCTAGGCAAGCATGTGCATGGAAGATCATGTTTCAGGAATTGGATCAAGTGGAAAATGTTTCTTGATCCAATTCTTTGTCATTCTAATGAAATGCCTCACTTGATGATTAATATCATCAACCTCCTCCATGTCAACCCCAACATTCATAATGGGTCTTTCACCAATTTTGTCTACATTGAATAGGGGGTCCAGTAACTCCTTTGAATCTTTTTGCATTATCTCCTCTAGGATATTCAATTGGAGAGCTTTTTTTGCTAGATACAAAGTCATCCTACAGTAGTCCCTAATGCAAAAATTTTAGTTGTTTGTAGCATTCATCTAGTGATCTTCAACAACATCCTCATGATGGAAGTCTCTTCCTACTAGATTCTCCACTTTCCCAACATTGTCAAAATATGGCCGGGGAGAGTTGTATTCTTCAAGAGGATAATTTTCCCACTCCCATTCAAAGGACAAAATATCCTACTTCCTCTTCACCTGATATGGTCCAATGACCAATTGCCATGCCCAACCAGATCTTCATTGCCTCTTTATCTTCTCATAGGTTGACTCAATTTTCTAGGAAATCTCCAACAATATTTGTTTTTCACTTGAGTATCTCAGGAGCTTCTTGGGATTGATGGATGCACCAGCTACTCAAAGATATGTGAATGTCTTGAACTGGGTGAAGTAGGCTTCGAGTACTGTGATCTATGCTTTGGCTTCATCGAATAACCTCTTCCCATAGTCGCCCTCAATGAATCGAATGATTGCAAAAATGAATGCATCATTCATAATACTATATTCCTTGCTCTATCCTAAGAGCATCTTCTTCACCAGCTGAGGGTAGACTATGTATGGCTAGGCATTGGGGTCTTACATACTACTTCTCTTGTAAAAACTAGAATAGTTTGTTGCCCTTGCTGCAAGCAAGTACACCATGTAAGAAGTCATGTAAAATTTCTTCTTGTCCTTCACCATCCTTAGTTGCTCACACAAGTTCTCACCTAGTATGGTGGCCCAGTTTAATAGTATCTTGGCCTATTTGATAGTCTCAATGAAGTTGACCATGAAGGTACTGAGGTTGCTTGCTTCAAGTAAACCCGTGACTTTGCTCAAAAGAATGATGGAGTATCCAATTTCCTCCTTCATGTATCCCCGATTCATGTCAACTTTTCCTATTATCTTTCCAAGAGGCTTCTCAATAAGGTATGTAGATTGTATGATATCAATTGCTTCATGCTGATGTTGCTGGTACCATCTCTCAGCTACTTCATATGACAATCTAATGAGCTGATTTTCTATAGGAAGATGAAAGACCTTCTCAATGTTGTCAAGTCACAGATCCAACACCACTTCTCTGGTGATGCTTTTGACTACCCTTTCTTCAGGAATAAAATGTTGTGACAGGGCCATGATTAGTTCCAATTATTGCACTAACACAAGATGTGACATTGCATTTACCAATCTAGAACGGATCAATGCAGATATCAAGGCTGACCTCTCTTTTGTCTTATTGCAAATTCTCAAGAATTCTCCTAAGTCTATGTGTCTAAGGTCAGTATTTCTGATTTCTGCATGGTCATCATGAAATCTTGATTTTGAAGGTACACCTTGGAAATTGAAGACCACAGCTTTGGGTGTTACTGTGGATGTGGAAGCCATTTGATTAGCTACACATTGTGAGAAAAAATGTTATTAGTCCAAGGATAAAACATTAAAAAGAAAACTATGAATAAAAATGAGCATAAAAACATCCCATTTGCGCATTTTATTTACTTTTTTTATTTTTTTATTTCTTTATTATTATTGTTATTTTTTTGTTTTTTGAAAATTTATCATTTTTATCTATATATATATATATATATATATATATATAATTATTTTTAAATATTAAGAAAAACAAAATATCTATGGTGCGTGCGATAGGCTTGTGATTGTTCGCAACAACAAACTTTAGAGGGTGCACGTGGTGCCATAGGCATGTGACACTTTTGAAATGCACATGGCGTCGGTGGTTTAGGCACATACGGCACTTGCTACTTCATGGGCGACACCAAGGTTTAAGTGCAAGAAACACTTTCCATCATGAGCAGTGCTAAGGGTTTTAAGCATTGCAACACTTGCCATTATAGGTGATGCTAAGGGTTAAACGCATATTGTGCTACTATTCAAGTGTGGTGCTAAGTGTTTTAAGCACATGCGACGCTTGCCATCATGGGAAATGCTAAGTTTTTTAAGTGTGCATGGTGCTCACCATCATGGGTGGCGATAAGGGTTTTAAGTGCACAACACTACTGTATCACGCATGACGCTCACCATCATGGGTGGCACTAAGTGTTTTAACTGCATGTGGTGCTTGCTGTCATGAGTAGCACTAAGGGTTTTAAGTGTGTGATGCTACTATATCATACATGATGCAACACTTGCCATCATGGGCGACACTATGGTTTAAGAACACACGACGCTATTGTATCAAGCATGAAGCTAAGTGTTTTAAGTGTGCGCAGTGCTTGCCATTATGGGTGGCGCTATGTTAAATGCCTTACCTCTGGTTTGCCCAACGAATGCAAAAATGAAACAAAGACGTATGTTTGAGGGTTTTGGGTGGGGGTTTTATAACCCCCTCCTGTGATGGGCCAAGTGCTCGACGCACCTCAATGCTTGAGATGGTGTGCGACATGCACTCCACTCGTGCACACATGCTTGTGCGTGATAATAATAATAATAATTATTATTTTTTGTGTTTTTTCTAATTTTCTAATTTTTTTGCATTTTTGTAATTTTCTAATTTTTTGTGTTTTTCTTATTTTTTTATCTTTTTCTAATTTTCATGACTCTAATACTTTAAATCTAATAATTTCTTTTGACTCTCGAACTATGAGTCTCAGAGTTTTTTTAAAAAATGTAGGGGGTCCCCATTCCTAGTGAGGAATGGGGTGTGTATTGTGGACACCACAACAAATAGCCCTGAAAAAAGGAAGAAATGACCAAGGCATTTCTTCATCAACAAACATTCCTCCAACGTGTGTCAAACACCAACCAAACTTTGCGCACCTTGAGCATCTTTCGAGTGACCTAGCAATCAAAATCTTAGAATTTGAAACCTTCAAGCTCAGTGTGTGTGATTCCACTTAAGCATTTGAGGTCATTTTGCGACCAAAAATTGTGACCAAGTTTTTTAAATGGGAAAATTTTTGTTTTTTTTTAATAACTAGCCCGTGTTGGTCGCAATTGCGACCAATTAGTTTTGTCGGAATTGCAACACATAGGGAAGCATAAAAAAAAGAAAAAAAGGGCAAAACATTTCATTTGGCTTTTGCGCGAGGTTCATTTGGCTTTGGCACGAGCAAGGGTCTCCATCAACATTAGCTCTACTACAAATCATTGGCTCTGCTACAGATCATTTTCATCTGGCTTTGGTGCGAGGGTCTCCATCAAGATTGGCGCGAGGCTCATCAACATTGGTGCGAGGGTCTCCATCAACATTAGCGCGAGGGCACGTCTTGGCGTGAGGGCACGTCTGATCTGGTGCGTTTGATTGTAGAAATTTTGAGGGCACGTCTAAAATTTTGAGGAGTTCCATGTGATTCCATTAGTATCCTGCCTATGGCAGGAACTAATATGTTTTAGGAGAAAGTTGGATCTTTAACTAATTTATGAAAACCATTGCAATGTGCCTTTAAAATAATGTATTGGGTATCGTCGCGTGATTGTAAAATGGTTAAATTCAACTGCACATATACTTATATATTATATCAGGTGCATTTTTTTATACTATTGATTTTACCATGCTACTTACTCAAGGAAAAAAGTCATTATATTTATTATTATTGAATTTAGCTGAATGAAATGAGTTTTGGTGGGTCTACAATCTTACTATTTCCTGTATTTCAATAACTAAAAGGCTAATGAGTGTTGTCATTTAGTTTGGTTTTCTATTTATATTACCATGTTTGTGGTTTGGAGCAGTGGTTAATGGATTCCTAATTTCTGATTAGGAATATCTGTTTGGGTGCATTTCATTTCTATTTCCATTTGATTGCTTTCAAACAGTCTACTGCATTATACTTTGACATCAGTTGATGGGTTTATGATAGTTTTCATTCATATTAATTGGTTATTATATAAAATTAAAGTTGACTCAATGTTTTGATTTGTATAGGCATAACATTTCACTTATTCTAATTTGTGAAGGAACTCCAACCGATCACAGTACCATTTTTATCACTAACCATTTATATTAGATAGTGATAAAAATGGTCAGTGGGTCATTTAGAACAACGACTTTTCAAAGAAACAACTTCTATCTCTGAATTTCTGATATTTTACTTGAATTAGATGGTTGCATAGGCATTTATAGGAAGCCAAACAACATTACATAAATATTTGAAGAGATTACTTGTCATAGTATTGGGGAACAAATGAGTTGGGTGGCAGGCCACAACACTCATAGTTGAATGCCATTTACACTGCACATCTTTTTCCAAATCTTTTATTCAGCAAGACCACATCACACACCATAATAAAAAGGACCTTCCTGAAACTTATTCAATATCTCAATTATATAGCCCATGCAAGACATCATTTAACATCACAGTCAAAATAGTCATCATGTGGTCAATCTTTCAACTTATTACCGTATACTACGGGTATGTCTATTGAGGGAATGATTGGAAAATTGCACAGAAAAATGTAAAAAATTGTATAAAACATGGGTGAATACATAAATCTTAAAATGGTGAAACAAAGGGTAGAGATTTTAGGAAGTCAAAGAGATGTTTAGTGACATGATTAGCTTCCGACATAGATCAGATTACATAATTAGGGATAAGGATTGTAGTCTGTAACTCTTTTTTGGGGCATCCTTTTTATGATATGCAATGTATCATCTCATTAGATTCTTCACTCATACTATGCGACTTTCCATGAACTGCCTATTTGGATTATGTTCATGATCTCAACTATTAGGGGAAACTCTGCACACTCTGTCTTCTCTTGACTGTGTAGGGTTCTAGAATTTTGAACACTTTTGATCTCCTTACGACTTGAAGAGCCTTATCTTTATCAGGTCTTCTTCCTTTGAAATAGATGTTGTCTGAATTGACACTGAGTTTCTTATCAAATGCAATTGGCTACTTTGCATAATTCACACTAATAGAAATAGCAACACCAACTACTTGTTACTCTGCAATGAAAAAGTGAGCATCTTCTGCACCCCTTTCACAACTTTCATGCAATCTTTTGTGTCTGTTACAAAGTGCACTCCACATTTAATGATTCGTCTTGATAGAAGTCCTCTCCTTGGAAAATAACAAGCTTTTTCATTCTTGAATAGGGCTTGACTACTATTCTATTTATCCCAAGAATGCCATGTAAAACTCTCTGACATATACTGACATATTCAGGCTGTATTGTGTTTTTTAATGGACACTTTTAATGGATTTCTACCAAGTCACTGCTTTAAGAATATGCTCTCTTTCGTCAAGATCACTTTCTAGGATAGTTACTAAAATTTTTATGTCAATACTTCAGTTAGAAATATGCTTTCTTGTTCAACAACACAAAATTTGCCTTGTCTTCATAATTTTGTAAAGTTCTATGATGCTCATCTTGCAAAATCAACCTTGACATTTTTAAAAATTCATTGAAACATAGTGCATATTCCTTGTTTCTTGTATCATATTTCATTATTCCACAAAGTTTTGCTCATGATCAAATCATACAATTACATAGCTTGACAGTTTCTTAAATCAAATTAGCATACATATAGAAAAAATGCACGGAGATGGTAGGTTGTGAAAGCAATCATATAGGGCTGCAACATGGGTGGCTTGTATTAATCCTTGAAACCTGCCATCTAATTCTTGTCATTTTATCTGGAGAAATCTTTAATTCCACCACCTATTCAGAATTTTTAACTGCATGCCAATCAGGACAAAACAAAATTCTTAATAGAAAGTAAGGTCACTATGGTAACATTTTTCAATGCCAATTTTATAAATTCAATTGTGTTTTTTTTAATTTTAAGACTTTAGACTACTCATTTGTTTTTTCAATTTAAGACTGCCAAACACTTTAGTCATTCAAGTTCCTTAGTATAGCCACCCAACATAGACACAAATCTATAAGTACAATGGACCAGTGAAAATTTGAACCTTGATGATAGCCTCACCTATCTATTTGGACCCAGCTCTAAATAGATCACCACAATGTCAATTGATATTTACTTTAATATATTTTTATTATAGTAATATATTATAAGAAAAAATTAAATCTTTACAAAAAAAAATTAATACCAAAATATTTCTTATGAAAAAGATATAGGCTAGTGTAAATGTAAAATAAATTAACTAAATTTTTCAGATGTTAAAACTAGCACATATGTGAATTTAAAAGATTTATTTATATAGTCTATTAATATTTTCTTTAAAATTCATCTCAACTCAAAGGAAAAAGCTAAGGAGTGAGCAAACATAAATTTGAGTGGTAAATGGATCCACCTAGGATTCTATTGGAAGCCAAAGTGGATGCCCGTATTGCTGTTCTTTTTACTAAAATAGATTCAAAATTCATAAGCTTGTATTAGATAAAAGGGAAAACTTTATACAAATTGTCAAAAACCTGTGACTGTCAAATACAGGGCCTTTGATCATTTCTGCCATAAACATTCAATAGAAAAATCTCTTGTCCATAAGTTTTGGCTTCCTTACACTTACAGACACCTCAATTCTGATTTATATATCTGAATTAAGAATCATGAAAATTAATTATAGTTCATAATTTTTTTCTACTTTCTGAGATCTATATAATTCTGATGATGGGTGTGATTTCAAAAATTGATAAAAGCAATTTGAGACAATCAAATTAAATTGTAAATTTTTCATCTTGGAAATCTTAGATTTGAATCTATTGAAACTTAATACATAATAACAAAAACATTTATAACAAAATCTACCTGAGCTTTGAAGACAAGTGGTTCATAGTAAACTGACAAATCCTCAAAATTGAGTATAGAAAGACTTTCAGGCCACTCTCTAGACATAATCTCTTCCACAATCTCAATCCTCTCCTCTCTTTCCACTTCCACACTTTTACTTGAACTCACATTGAATGCATACCTCACCTGACCTCTTGATTGCCTTCTCTTCCTTTCACACTAAGATACTTGTGTTGGTAACAATGGCAGTGCAGCAAATGCTACACACTTCAATTTCACTGCATTTACCAAAGACATTGTTTGTTCCTCTCTACTTTATTATACTCAATTCAATATCTCTTGCATTTTGACATTTATATAGCAAATTAAATGGTCCATACTGAAATAAATAAAAGCTAAATGGTTTCAGAATTCAACTTCATTTCGTGCAGATATACATTGAATCTTATCTTATATGTGGGGTCCATTTTAAGACACATGTCTATACATTGGCAAAGATTTGCAATGCCTTGGCACATTCCTCTGAATTATTGTGCAGTGGATAAGATGGACAAAGCTATTGAAAGAGATTGATGGTAAATTTTTTGGACTCTGATTTGCATGAAACAACTACGTATTACAAGTGGCTTCTAGAATGGAGGACAAACTATTTTTGACTCTTGTAAAACAACTGGCTTCTATCATGGAAAGTGGGGAAGCTAAATTTTAGGGGCTTCAAATGAAGCCAAATCTTTGAATGAAGGTCCCAAGGGGCTTCACTCGAAGCCTCCATGCCGATATTGGTGTGGGGGCTTTGAATGAATCTTAGGGCTTCATTCGAATCTGACATATAGACCTCGTCCATACTCCTAATAACCGATCAGAAAAGCTTTTAAATCCAACATTTTTTCTTTTTTGTCCCATGGTTTCATGTATGAGTTGGTGGACTAGGGCACTAAGAGGGAAGTTAGTAACACCATACCTTGCATTAGCATCTTCGTCTATGGTGCAAGAGCACCTAACTCTTATGAAGTACAACTTAGCAACTGTTTGACAAGCTTTAATAGTTGACATGTAATAGGTGATTGGTGTCAGGCTACTGCGTATGCATTAATCCCAGTCTTGAATGAAAAAGAAACTGTGAATTCACTATATAGGGTCAAACTTATTTTTGTTGATTTAATAGATTTGATTTGAGAATGATGGTCTAATGATTTGAGAGAAAGAGTTGAGAGACAGATGGACAGAGAGATAATACAAGTGATAGAAAGACTCCTAGATAATATTCTTGAGGATAATGTGTATTATAGTCCTTACCATGTTTTCCTTTGATCTACCAAAAGGATGGTGGCGTCCTGCAAATGGCATGGCTCTTTCTACCAATTGTATTATCTCTCTCTCCATTTGTCTATCCATTCTTTCTCTCAGATCATCTAACCAACATTACCAAATCAAATCTTGACCCTATTTAGTGGATTCACAACATAAACTTCAAATGCTTCTCCTATCAAATATGTAGATTTCACAATAGCTAAGAAACATAATTGTAGGCATCATGGTCACATTTTTTTGGAAATGTAATTGGGTTGTGTAACCAAGCAATGCAAAGCAACTTCCACACCTTCGATTCCAAGTCGAATTCATCTGTAAGAATGATTGCTTGCCAACAGTTGCTAAATACATCTTGAAGTTTATGAATTTTGTTTAGTTTGTAGAAGCTTTATTTAAATTTGGTTTCTATTAGCATACTAACATTGCTCATATACAATGTGCTCTCTCTTTATGGACAACCAAGGAGGTATGTTATTGTTGATAACAAAAACATGCCACACTGAGTAAGTAGATCTCATCTCTCCATAAGGATTGACACCGTCTGCTACCAATGAAAGCTTGAGATTATGAGGTTCTTCTTTAAAGTGTGGCCATTTTTCCTCTATTTCCTTAAATGCCAAATCATCTGCAGGCATTCGCATAATGTCATCTTGACTTCTATTGTGTGCATGGTAATCCATAAAGTGTGCCAAGCTATTGCACTTGAATAATTGTTGCAGACGTGGAATAATGGGAATATGCCAAAGAACCTTGCGAGGCACCTTTTTTGTTAATCAATCTAATTGATATCTACTTATATGACAAGTAGGGCATTGTGTTGCAAATTCATGCTATTTATAATATATAATATGATCGTTCAAACATGCATCTATTGTTTGATACTCCATTCCAATATCTTTTATGATGGCAGATAATTCTCGGTACGAGCGAGGTAGAATGTTTGATGGTGGTAACAAACACTCACATATCAACCTATGACCAAAAATATAATTTCTTAATTTAAAGAATATTAATTGCTACACAAACCCAATGTTAATTGTAAGGGAACTACAAGTAAAATAATGAAAGAAGATGGCATACCTTAACATACATGTCATTGCTACATTGGATAAACCATTCATTACCTTCAAGTTCACCAATAGCAATACAATGGCAAGAAGAGTTGTTTTGGAGCCTTCATATAGGGGCTACTCTACCTTCTCAAGTAAAGGTACATCAAACTCTGCATCATCATCATCACCATCATCATCATCATTATCATCTTGATCATCGTGATCATTTTGATCATCGTGATCTTCATCATCCTGATCTTCTTCCATGGTATCATTACCTTCTACTTCAATATTCACACCTCCATGTTCCCTCGTTTGGAAAACTGCATTCTCCGAATTGTCATGGTCCATAACATGAAACTCAGGGATGTTGACCTATATGAAAATTATGACCTTATATTAACCATGACCATGATGTCATCATCAAATCATGTCTCATGTAATTTATAAACTATTAAAATACATACCAATGGGCGATACTCATTTCCCCCTTCAATGTGACCATGTTGCCTATAATGTTGCTTAGCTGTTGTGATTAGATATCTTCGAGTCTTTAAGCCCTTACACATTTTGCAAGGACAATAAAATTTTCCATCACCTTTTCTTTTTAAGTTAGACTGCAGTCTAGCAATTGCCTCCCTATTTTTTTGTGCATTGATATCGTCAAACATGGTCTTTCTTGAATGGAATGACTTGTTGGTGGAAGAAGGATGATTTGTTTGCAACCTGCAGATGGAGTAGTAAGAGGAAGACACATATAAAAAGGAGTTAGGTCTCTGAACCAAGTAGGAGTTAGGACATGCTGGAGTGGGGTCAGCCCAAGATATTTTGGAATCTTGAAGAACCTGGTAAAGGGTATCTGGAAAGGTGAAAATAAACAAGTATTTTTACAGCTACAAAGGAGGAATCGAGAGCATTATAAATAATGAAGAAGAAACTTAAATCCATAAAACTTCACCTCTATTTACAATTTGACGTTTCTACAAGTGAAATATGACAATATAAAAAATTTCCAATCACATTTTCACTTAAAAAAGAACACCAAATATACCTTTGCTACAATATCTTCTTCAAATTCTTCGCTATCAGATTCTTCAGAACTGCAAGCTCCTGTGCAGAAAAAACATGAGATGTTGATAAGTAGGACATGATTTCCACAGCTAGTCAAATTGTGATGTGAATATCAGGATTTAACTGTGTGATTTTGAGTCAAACTCGATGACCCATGTTTCATGAGTAGTGATTCAACATGAATCCATCTCTCATGAGAATAAATGAAACACTTAGCACTCATTGGATCTAGGTGAGCATCACCTAGATCCAATGAGTGCTAAGTGTTTCATTTATTCTCATGAGAGATGGATTCATGTTGAATCACTACTCATGAAACATGGGTCATCGAGTTTGACTCAAAATCACACAGTTAAATCCTGATATTCACATCACAACATGAGATGTACTAAGTAATTTTTGATGGGCAATATTTAAACAAATCGACTATCAAAAAAACAATTTATGAAATTTAGTTGCTTTATTATGTACTGAAGACTTGGCAAGATGTTCCCAATTTTATCTATAGAATGCCTATCTGCATGGTTGTTTGGAAATAGTCTAGTATGGTGCCGCTTTTGAACAACAACAAATTTCATTGGGGCTAGTAATTTAGCTCAAGAGATGCACAAGCCTGTTGACACCACAAAACTTTTAGTTCATCATATAGCATTCAGCTATCTTCTTTAACAAAATCCAAAGAGAATACAAACAAACTAATGAGCCGTGTCTATCTCAATTGAATAGCAAGTACTATAGTGAGTATTAGGAAACTGACCTTGAGAATAGCATCCAGTTCATAAAGTATTAGGAAAGTGACCTTGCTGATTAGTTTAACATAGATTGGTGAACAAAAAATTCATAATACAAATCTAATTTTTTTCCACACTTGTTCAAACCATATAATGAAACGATAAAAAATGAATTGTATACAAAGACCATACTGTATGCTATCCAAGTTGAAAGTGAATAGATGACCTTTATGGGGTGTTGTACCAAGTGGAGCAAGTATGTGAGAGCTTGAAGATGAAGGGCTCCTATTTTGGGGCCAATATTTCGTGGTTTTGAGGTGCCTAGGGAGAACCTTTGATGCTAAGTCTTAGTTATGTAGACTTTGGCGAATCTAGTGAGCTTTCTACGAGTTTGTACCTGCTGTATCAGTAGCCACTATGCCCTATTCCAGACCTTCAGTATTCTGATTGCCATCAATTATAAGTGTGCATCCAAATGTTAGTTACAATTGATTGGGGTGGCTTTTAGTGTGTATCAATCTAATTTGACATGTGTGATGGCAGTATCAACGTGTTATCAGCATCTTACATTATTTAGAAGAGGTGTAGTTCAGTGGGTAAATGTTCGGTCATTGTGGGAATGGTATTCTAAGCTTTTTGTTAGGTTAATTTGTGTTGTTGCATCAGTTGTATCAGTTTGTTTCAATAATGTTCTTGTTATTTTGCTATATTGTAATGCATCTCACTATAATGTCCCGTTTTTGACATGACATTCAATAATAAAAATAAAAAGTAAAAATATAAAAAATTAAAATAACATGTAATATAATTATAATTTAATTAAGTTTAGTGAATGATCAAAATGAATGCAATAAAGAGTTATGAGTATTGAAGGATTAAGCTATAAAGGAGAGACCATTCAATATTTAAGTTTATTGAATGTTGTATCAGTTTGTTTCAATAATGTTCTTGTTATTTTGCTATTTTGTAATGCATCTCACTATAATGTCCCCATTTTGACATGACATTCAATAATAAAAATAAAAAGTAAAAATATAAAAAATTAAAATAACATGTAATATAATTATAATTTAATTAAGTTTAGTGAATGATCAAAATGAAAATGCTCTCTCAATGAGAAGCTCTCTTGTTGAGTAGCTTTGTCTAAATAGATAGGATGTATGCTCAAGCTTATGCTTCAAAAAGGGCTTCAAATGGAGTTGGAATTTGGGTGTGAGTGTATGGTTTTGATGTAAAATGGCTTCTCAAGATGGCATTATGACTTTGCTTCATGGATTGTGTTATTTTGCAAAGGGGAAGGATCCAATTTATAGGCAAGAGGCTTGAGGGATTGAGGGCTAAGATGCAAGGATGGTAAAAAGCTTATGGAGGGCTCAGATTGCATGAGAGGAGAGCACATGGATTGTGCTTCCTTACAGCCAATCAAAGAGTGACACATGTCACATGGTGAGAGGATGGAGGAAAGGGGAAGGATGAGTCAAAAAAGGAGGCTCAAGGGATAAAATCTTCATAAAAACCCTCATAATGACTTGTAAGAGCAATAAAAGGGCTTGGAAGAGTCATTTATGGCCTAGTGGGCTTCATAAAGTTTTATGGTTGAGATATTTTGAGGGTGATGAGAGCAATTTCGACTTGGACTTGATTAGGAGGGTTTTAAGCTTGCTTAGGCTTGTGCAAATGATTAGAGGATGGATTAGGATGGTTTAGGATTAGCTTAGGGATAGGCAAGTGGATGGCATTTAATGAGGGTGGGTGAAGGGGGAGATATTTGTTAACTTTGGCTTGGGTTAGTAATTCTTAACCCATGTTTAGAGAATGTGACAAGGTTAGGAGGGGATTAGGATTAGGTTTAAAGACATCTTCTAGAAGAGTCTAGACTTTGGATAAGGATAAAGACTTTCTAGAATAGTCTAGAATTTTCTATGATGAGGATGAAGACTTTCTAGAAGAGTCTAGAACTTCTTAGGATGAGGATAAATTAGATTTTTAGGAAATAAATAAAGTTTTATTTATTTCAAGGGTTTGGGTTGAGGAGATATTTATTAAAACTTTTTTAATAAACATGAGGATTAATATTTAATCTTAATTAAATATTTTGAGTTGGGATTAGGGGTAGGAAATGATGGGATTAGCCTTTAATCAAATTTAATAAGGATTATAAGTTTTTGGAAGAGGTTAGTGGTCTTAAGGAAATTGGCCAAGTTTTGGGCAAAAAATAATTTATTTATTTATTTTGGGTTTTTTGGTCAATTTATTAATTAAATAATTAATAAATAAGGAAATAATGTTTAAATAAAATTTAAACATTTTTTGGGAGGGATTCTTTAATTAAATATTTTTAATTAAGATAAGGGGATTTAATGGCATAAAAATAAATAAATTAATTAAATAATTAATTAATTAATAAATGATGATGTCATCAGAACTTTTTCAGAAAATAAAAATACTTTATTTTCTAAAGGTTTTAGGTGTCTACATTTTGCCCCTCTTTGATGTGATGCCACAAGTGGCATGGCATCAAAGATAAGATAATATGATGCCCAAGGCTAGAGCAGAAGAGGAGAGAATGGGCTGCGAGATGCCCCCTCAAGAAGGCGGCGGGGAGAGAAAGCGAGGCTCGACGACTTCTTGAAAAGTACAAGAATCCAAGATGAGCAAGAAGACTCAGATTGGCAAAGAGAAGGGGTTGAATTAGCTCAAACTTTCACTATGGGAGAATGATAAAGGAGAATCAGATGCACAAGAGGAAGCAAGCTTAAGACTTTAGGGAAGGTGGAGGATGAAGGAGCAGAGCGCTATCAAAAGGAATCTAGGATAGGGAGATGGATGAGGGGATTATAAAGCTGATGCAATAGGATTTCAAAGAGTCAGATTGGCAAAAGATGGGTTTTGGAGATTCCTAGGACTAGGATTGTGGATCTCGAAAGATGAGGCTTGGTGGATTGATTTGGATTGGTGGATCCCTAAGACTAGGATTGTGGATCCCTAAAGCTAAAGGTGAGGAGTGATTCAAAGAGATACTGATGCATAAGCTGGGGTAGGAGAGACAAATGTTGGATATGGATGGGGGATAATGGAGATGAAGGAAAACCATTGAAGCTTTTTGAGTGGGGGGATACTTCAAAGAGAAGTACCACCATGTAGTTGAGCACTAGATTTGCTATAGGACTATTGGTTAATTGCCAAGGTTACCAAGAACATCAAGGCCTTTTCACCAACCATCCAAAGGACTGACGAACTGACTCAAAAAAAACATGCAAGGATTGCCCAAGCATCAAACATGAATCCTAGAGGAAGCAGTGTGGAAACGAAACTGGAGAACCCACAAGCAGAAAAGAAAAACAAACGAAAGACCTGATCAAGACCTTACGCTCTAATTGCCCCATTCGCAGCATACAATGATATGGAAGATCGTGGCAACCTTGGGGAGGGAACAAGGAGATTGCTTGGAAAAGATACTTCAAGACCCAAAAGGGAAGATCCCAAATCAAAAGAAAGTGAAAATCCAAAAGAGAATCGTTTGCCAACGAGATGGGTAGGACAAGGTACTAATGGACCAAGATCAAACATGAGGAAAGCTATATCCTGCAAGGACCTATCGGAGAGCACCGAAGCTGGTGGATTTGGATGAGTGATGCATCTAGCAAGCTGAACTAAGAAAGATAACACTTTGGTGATAGGAAATCTAGCTAAAGGATGCGTTGGAATAGCTAACCAAGATGTGCGATGGGTGCAAGATGCTGATCAAGGACGAACTGACACGAACACTAGATAGATACAATGGTACTAAGCTAAAGAGGATGTACAAGCTGATGGACCAAGATATGTTACAAATGTACAAGTTTGTTCATGTTTTGGTTTTTGTGAGATGGAAATTTTTTTGAAGGATGGGATGTCTATAATAGGTGATAGGTGGATAGGTAGATGGTTTGCAAAAAGCTTAAGTGAAAATAGGGTTTTGTGTGTGCACGTGATAGTATACAAGCTAGGATACAAGATTATTTATAAGCTAGAATATGGTACAAAATTTGGACAAGATTCAGATAGACAAGGTATGGTACAAGATTTACAAGGTATAATACAAGCTTTGGTACAAGATTTACAAGCTGTACAGGAGGTATTTACAAGCTTCATCAGATTTTGGATATTTGGTTGGAACACCAAGGGAACAAGCAAGTGTGTCTTATGGGATGGTGGGTGAATGGATGAGGGATAGGATAGTGATAGATAATGGATTAGTCTTTAGTACACAAGGTGCCCGAATTACCAGGTTTTCACCAAGGTACCTATCCAAGGTGCTTGAATTGCCAAGTTTTCACCATTGGACGCTTATTTCTCTTTACTATTTTTATTTTTATTTTTCAAAAGCTAGGTATACCAAGGATCTTCAAGCATAGAACTTCTTGAGATGAATGATGTTAGTAGGATCATTCAAGAGTTCTCCTTCCGGTGTAGATAGCTGATAGGCTCCAGAGCCAAAGGAAGCAGTGACAACATAAGGACCAAGCCATGTAGGTTCAAACTTGCCTTTCTTTTCTCGATCTGCTTGGACTTTCATGTTTTCTTTAAGGACCATGTCACTTGGCTAAAAGTGTCGTGGAAGCAACTTCTTATTGAAATTCCTTTTGAGATGAGTTTGATAGACTGTGAGATGATCATAGGCTTGTTGTCACTTCTTGTCTAAGAGATCTAAATGGGTGAGCTGAGCTACTCTATATTCTTCATCTGATATTTGCCCTTGCAAAGATATGCGCAAGGAGGGAAGTTCAACCTCTATAGGTAGTACCGCTTTGGAACCATAGACTAGGGAGTATGGAGTTGTGCCTGTGGATGTACAGAAGGAAGTTCGATAGGCCCATAGGGCTGTATTTATTTGTAGGTGGCAATCACGGCCGGAATCATTGACAACTTTCTTTAGGATTTTGAGGAGGGTTTTGTTAGTTGCCTCTGCATGGCCATTACCTTGTGGGAAATATGGGCTAGAAAAGAGGTGATGGATGTGGAGGGAAGTGCATAATTCTTCCATCTTGAGATTTTCAAAGTTACCTCCATGGTCGGTGAAGATGGTGGATGGGATGCCGAAGCGGCAAATAATGTGGTACAAGATGAACTTGGAGACCTAAACTCCTGTAGTTGAGACTAGGGGGACTGCTTCCACCCATTTAGTGAAATAGTCTGTAGCTGTTATTATCTATTTATGTCCATCAGATGAGAGGGGTGTGATAGTTCCAACTAGATCAAGGCCCCAACAAGCGAAAGGCCAAGGTGGTGCAATAGGCTGTAGATCCTGTGCTGGAGCGTGCACAAGATTTGCATGCTGCTGACATGGGAGACACTTTCTGAAAAAGTCATAGGAGTCTTCTTCAATGGTAGGCCAATAGTAGCCTGCTCTAAGGATTTGTCGCGCTAGGAAAATACCACTCGTGTGGGCACCGCAAAGTCTAGAGTGTACTTCCTTTAACACCATCGCGGCCTCATTTTGGTCTAAACATCAAGAGAGAGTATCGTGATAACCCTGACGATATAGGGTATTTGCTATGATAACATAGCGGGATGATTTTTGGATGAGGTTCTGGCATTGGGTACTTGTGAGGTGAGGGGATATGATACCATCGTTAAGGTAAGCATGAATCTCATGGTACCAAGGGCATTGGGGACCAACGAAGATACAAACACGGTTTGAATCCTCATTTGCATAGGCGAGTGTGAGGAGCTGCTCCACTAAAAACTCATACTGTGTAGCTGCTTGGGAAATTTCCAAGAGCGAGCCTATAGTAGCCATAGAATCTGCTGCTTTGTTCTATATTCGAGGCACTTGTGTAAACTGAAGCTTTCTAAAATGTTGGGTTAGCTGATCAACTAGCTCTTTGTAGGGTAATAGCTTTTCATCTTTGGTTTGATATTCATTTAGGGCTTGCTTGATGATGAGTTGAGAATCACCAAAGATTTGTAGATCAGCAATGTTCCATTCTACAGCTATCTTTAATCCTGCTATGAGGGTCTCATATTCAGCTATATTGTTGGTGCTAGGGAATTGTAGCTTGACGGCTTTTGGAATGTAATCTCCTTGAGGTGTGACCAATAATATTCCTACCCCTGATCCATGAGATGTGTATGAGCCATCAAAATAAAGTTTCCATGGGGGTTGTTCTTCAATTAGACAGATATGCTCATCTAGAAATTCTGTGATCAACGGATAAGCATCTATTAGAGGTGCATCAGCTAGGTGATCTGCTATAGCTTGCCCTTTGATTGCCTTTCTATCCACCTACTGGATGTCAAATTCACTAAGGAGCATAACCCATTTGGCCAAATGGCCTGTAAGTGTTGTTCTAGAGAGCATATACTTGAGAGGTTCAATCTTGGAGACTAGTTGGATGGTATGACTTAGCATGTAATGGTGAAGCTTTTGAGTTGAGAAAACAACTGCCAAACAAGCTTTTTTCATAGGAGTGTAATTGAGTTCATAACCAACAAGGGTTCTACTAATGTAGTAGATGGCTCTTTCTCTGTTGTAGTCATCAAGCTGTGCTAGAAGTGCCCCTAGAGTAGTAGGTGTTGCTGATATGTACAAAATCAGGGGATGACTAGGAATTGGTGGAACCAAGATAGGGGGATTGATGAGATACTTCTTGAGATGGTCGAAGCTGCGCTGACATAAAGGATCCCACTTGAAGTTCTCATCCTTCTTCAGTAAATGTGAAAATGGTGTACACTTATCTGCAAGCTGGGAGATGAAGCGCTGAATAGATTGGAGCTTTCCTTGAAGAGAGCGAAGCTATCGCAGTGTCTGGGGAGGAGGCATATCTAATATAGCCTTGAACTTCTTGGGGTCAATCTCTATACCTCGTTTAGAAACTATGAAGCCTAGAAGCTTGCCAGATGTGACCCCAAAGACACATTTCTTGGGATTCAGCATGAGATGATATTTGGCTAACCTATCAAAGACTTTCTCCAGGTTAGCAATATGATCCATGAAGGTACGAGACTTGACCAAGATATCATCCGCATAATCCTCCAAAATGCTATGGATGAGATCATGAAAAATGGTTGTCATAGCTCTTTGATAGGTAGCCCCAACATTCTTTAGGCCAAAAGGCATCATGTTGTAGCAAAAGGTTCCCCAAGGGGTAATGAATGCCGTCTTATGTTGATCCTCTTCTGCAATGTTGATTTGATTATACCCAAAAAATTCATCCATGAGGGACAAAATTTTATGTCCAGCTGTAAGATCTACAATCATATCTATGTTGAGCAAGGGAAAATCATCTTTTGGACAAGCTTTGTTAAGATCTCTGAAATCAGTGCAGATTCTGATGTCAGCAGAAGGCTTAGTGATGGGGACCATGTTGGAGATCCACTTTGATTAGTCGATAGGTCGGATAACCTTAGCAGCTAACATTCTTTCTAATTCAGCTTTGACCAATAATGCCACCTTGGGGTGCATTTTTCTAAGCTTTTGTCTGACGGGCTTCATCTTTGGATCGACTGCAAGATGATGAACTACAAGCTTTGGATCAAGCCTTGGCATGTCCTGATATGACCATGCAAATTGACCAATGTTTTCTCTTAAGACTTCAAAGAGGAGATCAGCTTGGTCTTGTGATAGGGATGCAGCAATGTGAACAAGTATGGGGATCTCTGAAGAACCAATATTGAGTTCTTGAGTATCCTCAATTAGAATAGAAGACACCTCTAGTCGATTATCTTGAGGAGGGAATGCTAAATCATCATGTTCTTCTTATGGCTTTGGATTTTCTTGCTGAGATGTTCTCTTCATTGCCTTAGCTAGTCTCAGATTCACCTTAGTTCTAGTTTTGGGTGTATTGGAACTAGGTTGGGGATTTTCTCCAAAATACCCCTTGGGATCTAGCTTGTAGATATAGGCAGAATCTGGCTTTGTTTTCTTGTGAGGAGTTTCAGCTCCTATGAATCTTAGAAGTGCCTCCTCTGATGTGAACTCATCGATGTGTATGACACTTGGTTGGTCCCAATCTATGAGTTGTGGATGGGCGAGTGGTAGGTCAATGAGGTGGATGGATAGTTCTTGGAGAATAGAGTCTTCGAGGTAGATTTGGTCTAGGATATCATCGTAGGCTCTCTTTTCAACTTCCTTAGGAATGTCTTCAATTTCGACAAGGTTGTGGTGAATGTTCGAAAAAGCATGACCATTCTCATTGGTGCCCCCAGTTGTGGGTATGCCAAATCCAAGACCTGACTTCGATTCCCACTTGTGTGCATTGATGGGGCACTGCATGCCTCTTTCTTTTGGTCCTAGTCCACCACCTTGATAGTTCCATTTGTCAGTGATGAGCTTATGTTCTTGGGGATACTTTTGGCTGAAGTGATCAAGGCGTGCTTTATTTCTTTGAGGTGCATCCTTATGTAACCATTTGTTGATATCTAGAGTGAGCTCCTCATGAAGAGGGATTTTTGAGGATATAAAGGTTGTTGGGCCAAACTATTTGTATCGAGGAGGTGGAATCTCCTTAGCTTTGTGATATGTCGATCGTCCATGGGCATGTGGATCAAGTGGGAGTGCCCCAACAACAAATGCATCTGACAGACTATACTCTCCACAACCTTTGTTATTGATCTTCATGGTAGACAGGGTAGAGACGAGGATGGTTTCTGGGTCATTATAAGTGTGGGATGAGCTGGCGATGGATGTGCCGATATCAATTCTAGGGAAATGGTTTGTATATGAAGCTTCAACTGCATTGCAATAAGCAAAGGGTTCTGGATCAGCATGGATGGTTACCTCAGTGCCTTGATGCAAAAATTTGCTGCACTGATGGTAAGTGGATGGAACGGCTTTCATGGCATGAATCCATGGGCGACTGAGGAGGATGTTAAATGGTAGGTTTAGATCAATAACATGGCAGAGTGTCTCTTGGATGACTGGCCCAACCTTGATTGGCAGCAAAATAGTTCCTTTTGTGGTTCTTTCCAAGTTGTCATAAGCTTTGATGGTGATAACCTCACTGATGATATCTGCCTCAGTATACCTAGCTTGTTTTATGAATTTTAGGGTGCAAATATTCAAGGCTGATCCATTATCTATCATTACTCTTTTCACAGCAAAGTTGGATACCATGATGGCTATGCAAAGCGGAAGGGTGTGATCTAGCTCGACCACGGGTATGTCGGTGGGCTTGAAATATAGGGCACATGAGGAGGATAGGTGTCCAACAAGATTACAAAAATTAGTAGCATTGATATCTGAAGGGACACGGGATTCTATGAGAGCACTGTCAAGGATGTTCTTGTACACAAGACTAGTGTGAAGAAGGTCTAAAATTGAGATTTGGGATGGCATGTTCCCAAGGTGTTCCAAGATATTGTACTAGATTTTTGATGAAGCTGATGGTGCTGGTGGAATGGGTGGGCCTGCGATGTTAAATTGCGCTCTTCGAGTGGTGACTGCACACTCATTGTTTGGTCCTTGGATATTGATAACATTGATAGAAGGCTCTTTCTCGGATATACAACCTATAAGGCTACCATAGTCTATATAGGATGAAGTGTGGTCATTGTTCTTCCCATGCTGTTGGTTTGGATGATGGTTGTTGGTGTTGTTGTTGTTGGTTTGGATAGGTGCTTTTCCAAGATTTTGGTTGTGGTGCAGAGGAAAAGCATTTTGATAGATCTGTAAGCCTGCATTGGGAGAGGTTTGGGCACCAACAGTGATTTCCTTCCGATCAATGAGGTCCTGCACATAGTCTTTCAGTTTCATGCATTTGAGGGTAGTGTGACCTTTTACCCTATGAAATTTGCAGTACTCATTATCTTTGTACCATGCAGCATTGGATTGGCTTGGGTCAATTTGCTGGCTAGGAGGAAATTTGATGAGGTTTTCCTTGACTAATTTCTCAAAAATGACATCCAATGGCTCACCAAGGGGTGTATAGTTTCTAGGTGTAGGTTAGAATCTAGGCTTTTGTCCTGCAACTACATTGATGGCATTAGCTTGATTGCTAGACCCTTGAAAGTTGGGTCTTGGATTGTGGTTTTGATAGCCTTGGTGATTATGCTGTTGGTAATTGATAGCTTGTTGATTGTTTGTTTGATATGGTGGGTTGGACAGGTTTTGAGAAGGACCAACAATATTCACATGTCTGGTGTCAGTGACACCATCTGTTGCAACGTGCTTTTTTTTGTTCCAATACCTAGACTTGTCATTGGAATGTGATTGATTTTGGTTTGCTTCCTTGTAAATCTTGACCAAACCATCTTTAATGAGTCCTTTCTCAAGGATCATTCCTTTCTCTTTGATATCTTTGTAGGTCTGCAAACAGTTCATGGTCATGTGGTGAGCCAAGCTAGGATGGGCATTATCAATAAACATTTTCACCACATGGTGCTCTGGCAAGGTGCAGGATATGCGGGTGGTAAGGGTTTGCCATCTTTGCAGGTATTCATCAAGGCTTTCTCCACCTTTTTGCTTAGTGGGGACAAGGTCAACTATTGATAGCTTTGTTTCAACAAGATGGGCATATTGGGCTACGAATGCCTCAGATAATTCAGCAATGTTTTTAATTGTGCCATAGGGGATTCTATAAAACCATTCAAGAGCTGGTCCAGCCAAGCTATTGGGAAAAAGGCACAAGAGGAAGATATCATTGTATGCTACGTCCTGGCAGTGCATGTAAAATTCTTTGATATGTGTGACAGGGTCTCCTTTTCCTCTGAATTTGTCAAATTTGGGTACCTCAAAGTGTTCAGGAAATGGTGTCATGGTAATGGCTCTATCAAATGGGTAAGGACACACATTCTCAAACTTGAATGTCTTCAGATCATTCCCTTCTTAGATGGCTTTCAGAGCTATCTTCATTTGCTCCCATTCTGAATTGATAGGTGATGGCTGGGGTGCCCCAATTGTAGGAGTGCCTTGAGGTAGGTATGTGCTGGATGGGGCCACTGAATATGGATGGTTGTGAGGGATTTTTTGATAGGGATTGTCCATTGTTTTGGCAGTTGCATGGTGGATGACAGGTTGCTGAGGGGGAGGTGGCACATATTGCTGCATGTGATGTGAGGCTTGCTGTTGATATGGGATTTGAGGTTGGGATTGAGGAACATAAGCTGGTTGTGGGATAAATGGATTGCTTTGTGGAGGTAAGGTATAAGATGGTTGTGAGGCTTGGGGAAAGGATCGGGGGGCTTGTGGGGTTTGACCAATATATGTGGGTTGTGCCCCCATTTGGGATGGTATCTGCAAATAATTGGTGGTTGGCTGGGGTGGTGGATTACCTCCTAGAAGTGGCATTGAAAAGTAGTTGGTAATTAGAGGTAATGGATTAGTTGGTGGTGGAGGTGGTGGGAATTGAAAGCTTGGGAATGGAACTGATGGGGTTTGATAGCTTTGTGGTTGGATTTGGAAGCTTGGTAGAGTGGTGGCAGGGGCTGGGGTCACTTGGGAGCTTGGTAGAAAATTGGTAGTAGCTTGTAGGATTTGATAGCTTTGTGGAGTGAGGGTAGTAGCTTGTAGATTTGTGGCTAATGGTATTGAGCTCCCAAGACCTAATGGAAATGATGGGATTGTGCTTTGGGATGCAGTGAACAAGCTGGGGGTAATGAAAGGTTGATTACTTGGCCCCATGGGTGACATCCCTGTTGTATATTGCTGAGGTTGGCCAAAGATGCTAGCACTGATTTGGGAGATGGGTGGATTTGGAAGGCTGGGTTGGGGAGCAGCAATAGCAATAGTGAAGGGGGTGAATGGTGAGGTGTTTTGGGTAAAGGGGGTTTGGAATGGAGAGGTATGAACCAAGGATGGAGTGGTGGTGGCTGGGTTGGCTTGCGGCATGGAGATTTCAACTTGGGTGGATGATGGTATGTTTGGGTCTGTTGGATCATATGGATTGGCTGGAGGCTCTTCTTTTGGCATATATTGAGGATAATTTGGATCATAAGAGCCTATGGGTGGTGGCAGCTGCCCAAACAACGGGTGAGATGGATCTAATAATGGAGGGGGTCTTCCAAAGTCAAAGGTTCCTACATTGTCCCTTCAAAAATTAGCCATGATTGTCTCTTTGTTCTTGTCTATAATGGCATTTACCAATATTGCATTTCCTGGTTGGTTCATGAAAGCTTCAATGTCAGTAGATGATGGCATAGATTTACTGGGCTGAAGGATGGCTGAGTGCTCAAGGGGGGTGAGGCTATTCGATCCAAATGATAGGGCTCCATTGTTTCTTTCTTCTTCGCTAAGCGAGTGACGGGTGGCATGAAAAATGCTCCTAGGGATGAGATGCAATAATGCTAATGGATGCAAAAGGGGGAAGGCTTCTCTATGCAAATGATTTCCTAGGTTAAGGCAAAGCTATATGAAAAAACCTAAGGAGGATTGGGTTGGAGATTCTAACTTCAAAGATATGTTGCCAAAGCACGAAAGGTCTACTTTCCTATGTGCAAGCTTGGTGGTGATTGTGTCAACTTAAGGATAGACTGATGATCCTTTAGGAAGAACACGAGATTGACCACTTGTGGATCCCAATCTTTAGCTCAAGGTGATTAGGGATAACAAGTGACAAAGCTAGATTACCCTAGACAAAGCTCTGTCAAAGGGATAACCTTGGTGAGATTGATGGATTTGGAAGATTTTAGGAGTGGTAAACTTTTGGCAAAAGTGACAACAATTTTGAAGGCTTGGATGTGAGGTTTTGATTGCTAGCTAGATGGTTTGATTCTAAATGAGATGGATGAGCTAATAATGCTTAAGGGGATAACCTAAGATGGCTGGCTTTTCTACAAAGATGACTCTAAAGTGAAGCTTATCCAAGAAGATGTGGAGAAACAAGGGTGTCTAATCATAGAAATAATGCCTAGTTGGTAAGGCATAAGCAGGATTAACTCCTGGATGTTGGCTAAATTTGATGTTGCGCTCCAACCAGGCCTCTTGAAGTGCTTTGTCGGTAGCTTTGTCCTCTGCTTTGTGGAGTTTGGCAATTTGTGGGCTTGGTGTTATTTCTTTTCTCTTGGTTGAAAGTTCTTGGTATGCTAGAGATGGTTTGAGTTTAACTTTGTGGAACTTTTGTTTGGGTTTGGGTTGCTCTGACATCAATTCCTGAATCTGCTTGGCTTTAAGAGATCTTGGTTGTTTTGCTTCAACTCGTTCAACTTCTGGAATAGGCAGTGACTACTCTAAGTATGCCCTAAGCTAGGATTGACCAAGTTTGGCAAACATTCATTCAATAAGTAAAAGACCAAGCAATAGATAGAAACAACCAGATAGAAGTTTTGATTCCCAGAATGTGATACTGGCGGCAAGGAGTGTGTGTGTTCTACAAATGTTTCGATGAGTCACTTCAAACACATTAACATCCTAGATGGCTGTCTACAAGGCTGACAGTTGGTTTAGCTAGGGAGTCCTTGATATACCCAAAGGTACGTGAGGCCCAAATCTGTAAATGAAACCAAAAATATGTCACACAGCTGAGAGGAGCAGTAACCCACTTCTCCTCTTTCACTTCTCAAGGGTATAAAGTTCCTTGAGGCTTAGCCCGAGTGACAAAAATCTTGATTCCAAGAGAGGTGTCTTTGGATTCACCTCCTGATCTTTATACTCCGCTGGAACACTGGAGTTGAGGTCATCCCAAGGGGTGATGAAATCCCCAAGCAGGCCTCCTAAAAAGAAACAAGGTTTTGGATCCTAATCTTATGCACCCAAGATGGCCTCAAAAGACGACAAGGGGAGAGAAGACTTGGATGACCTTGGGCTAAAAAATATGCTTTTTCTTTTACCAATTGACTCTTATGTATGCTGATCTAGACTTTGCAAGCACTCATATTTAAGAGACAATGTTCAATTCCAACTTGAAGCGCCAACAAAACAAAATCAAGCGAAGAATGAATACAAGAAGAAGAGTTAGGGTCAACAAAAAAGTAAACCCGCGCGCCCGGAGGGCCTCCACGTCAAGTATCGATTAATTTCCTTTTAAAGCATTCAAGAGTTGGTGTGATTTTGTTTTAAAGCCCAAAGCAAAGATGTGTGAGACTCGATTTGTCAAGCGCGCGCCCGGAGGCCCTCCACGTCAATAGTTGTTCAATTTTATTGCCCAAACTTGAAGTGTGATCGATTTAATCTAGATTTTTGATCATTTAAGAATTTTGATAAAGTTAAAGCAAACGTTCAAAGACCAAGTGAGTGAGTTAGATTGTGGAACATTTAACACCTTTTTCAAGTAGACTCATCCCCATAAATGGTGCTGAGATTGCAACCAATGGTTGAATTGATGGGTGATTAGAAAAGAGGTGAGTCCAAGGAACTACTCAAGTTGATTTTTGCAAATTTGTATTTAACTTAACAAAGTTTATTAAATGTCCAAAAATCAAACTTTACCTAGATTGCATGTGGAAAAGAGATTTGTTTTGTTCAATTTTAGAAGCTCCAAATGAAGTGTTTGATATTGCAATGGTTAATTGATCCTTGTCATTCAAGATTAGATTTGTTGTTTTAATCATGCATTCAAGGAAAATTTGATTTTAATCCATGGCATTCAAGAGTGATTTTAGCAACAGACATTCAAAGACAAGTGGTTAAACATTCAAGTTTTTTCCTTTGAGCATTCAGATTGAGATTTTGTGTGTTGTTTTAAGAACTTTGAAGTGCTTTGTTTTAACCTTAGATCATTCAAGATTGTTTTGGACTCAAAAGTGAAAATGACTATTTGGACTCTGGTTTTCATTCAAGATTTTGTGTTATAGTTTGCATATTTTAAGCCCAAAAATGATATTCCTAGATTGTTTTGATGCATGAAAAATCTAAGAAACATTCAAGATTTTGCAACAAGACATTTGTTTGGAACAAATAACAAAGCTTTTTAGGACAATTTTGGCAACCATTTAGGACTCTTAGTTTTCATGAGATTTTTAAAAGAACTTTAAAATATTTGCAAATGAGGTTCATTTTATCCTTGATTGATGCTTTGAGTTTGATTTAGATTTTAGTGTGCACTTAGTGTTGATTTTGAACCTTTTGAAATGGAAACTTGAAGTTCTTTTTAAATTCCCAAAAATGAAGTGTTCCTAACTTTGCATGAATGCATCTAAAACCTTGATGTTGCAAGGATGCAAATGATTGGATTGGTTTAGTTTCACTTGTTAAAATTTTTTTTTTTTTTTTGGCAAATTTTTAGTTTTTAATGGATTTAAGTATGATTTGGGGGTTCATTTTAAGCACTAAAAAGAAGTGTGTATGATTTTTCTTCCTTAAAAAAAAAATGGCCAAGATCTCCCACAAGAAGAAGAAGAAGAAGTAGATGGAATAAGAAGAATATAGACAAGAAGAGGAAGAAGAATTCCAAGTTCTTTGTCCACCTATAAGCTTGAAAAATCTGCAAACACTATGAGATATACTATGAGTTCCTTTGTCTTCTTGATGCTCATGTGGACCTATAAAACCAATTTACACAATCCTACCAATCACAAAAACAAGAAAAATTAGCCAAAATCAGCAAATGACATACAAAACTTGACTAAAAAAGCTAATGAAGATGACCCATGAGGGGTCCCACCAGGCGTGCCAAAATGTATATGAGAAATGTTAGTATGCTAATAGAAACCAAATTTAAATAAAGCTTCTACAAACTAAACAAAATTCATAAACTTCAAGATAGACTAAGATGAACTCTCAATTGAGAATATGAGCCATTAATGGGCTCTCTCAATGAGAAGCTTTCTTGTTTAGTAGCTTTGTCTAAATAGATAAGATGTATGCTCAAGCTTATGCTTCAAAAAGGGCTTCAAATGGAGTTGGAATTTGGGTGTGAGTGTATGGTTTTGATGTAAAATGGCTTCTCAAAATGGCATTATGACTTTACTTCATGGATTGTGTTATTTTTCAAAGGGGAAGGATCCAATTTATAGGCAAGAGGCTTGAGGGATTGAGGGCTAAGATGCAAGGATGGAAAAAAGCTTATGGAGGGCTCAGATTGCATGAGAGGAGAGCACATGGATTGTGCTTCCTTACAACCAATCAAAGAGTGACACATGTCACATGGTGAGAGGATGGAGGAAAGGGGAAGGATGAGTCAAAGAAGGAGGCTCAAGGGATAAAATCTTCATAAAGACTCTCATAATGACTTGTAAGAGCAATAAAAGGGCTTGGAAGAGTCATTTATGGCCTAGTGGGCTTCATAAAGTTTTATGGTTGAAATATTTTGAGGGTGATGAGAGGAATTTCGACTTAGACTTGATTAGGAGGGTTTTAAACTTGCTTAGGCTTGTGCAAATGATTAGAGGATAGATTAGGATGGTTTAGGATTAGCTTAGGGATAGGCAAGTGGATGGCATTTAATGAGGGTGGGTGAAGGAGGAGATATTTGTTAACTTTGGCTTGGGTTAGTAATTCTTAACCCATGTTTAGAGAATGTGACAAGGTTAGGAGGGGATTAGGATTATGTTTAAAGACATCTTCTAGAAGAGTCTAGACTTTGGATAAGGATAAAGACTTTCTAGAATAGTCTAGAATTTTCTAAGATGAGGATGAAGATTTTCTAGAAGAGTCTAGAACTTCTTAGGATGGGGATAAATTACATTTTTAGGAAATAAATAAAGTTTTATTTATTTCAAGGGTTTGGGTTGAGGAGATATTTATTAAAACTTTTTTAATAAACATGAGGATTAATATTTAATCTTAATTAAATATTTTGAGTTGGGATTAGGGGTAGGAAATGATGGGATTAGCCTTTAATAAAATTTAAAGAAGGATAAAAAGATTTTGGAAGAGGTTAGTGGTCTTAAGGAAATTGGCCAAGTTTTGGGCAAAAAATAATTTATTAATTTATTTTGGGTTCTTTGGTCAATTTATTAATTAAATAATTAATAAATAAGAAAATAATGTTTAAATAAGATTTAAACATTTTTTGGGAGGGATTCCTTAATTAAATATTTTTAATTAAGATAAGGGGATTTAATGGCATAAAAATAAATAAATAAATTAATAAATGATGATGTCATCAGGACTTTTTCAGAAAATAAAAATACTTTATTTTCTAAAGGTTTTTAGGTGTCTACACACATAATGTTGACACTGATTGTTCTAGGTATTTTTTGATTTAGTGGTCATCTAAATTAATTTATTATTACTAATCCATCAAATGGTCAAAATGATTATGTAATGTTTTTGCTCATTCAATTAGGTAAGTACCAAGTCAAAGATATCAATATATATATTGAACCCCTTATTGACGAGTTGGTGGTGTTGTGGAATGGGGTTACTATGTATGACATTTGTAGACCAATAGAACAAAGCCAATTTCAATTTCATGCAATGCTTGTATGGAAAATACACGATGCCCCTGGGCTAACACATTTTTGTGGTATGTTCTCTTCTTGACACCTCTTTTTTGGTATGTCAAAGTTAACACATTTAATCCAATTATACATGATCTTGTAGGTCTTCAGACAAAGGGTAAATTTGCATGTCTAGTTTGTGGTCCAAAGATGAAATCTCGTCATTCAAAAAGTTTAAGAAAGAAGGTGTTTGATGAGAATAGACACTTTCTACACAGAAATCATAAGTACCAAATTACCGAAAAACATCTTTTCAATGGTCTAGAAGAGACTACATCAAAGCCACAGAGAATGACACCTCGCCTATGGAAGTTGGCATACAATAAAATAAATCGTCAAGGTCATGTTATTCTATTTGATTGTTTTTGTCTCAAATTTATATTTTGATATTGTGTTTTGTTTACTAATGATGTGATTGATGGTTGTGAAGGTCATCAAGACATCAATGTCCAACTTCCAAAAGGACTAAAAATTTATCCTACACAATTTACTAGGTTGCCATACTATGAGAAACTCCCAATTGTGCATTTGTTTGATCCTATGCATATTGGAAAGAATATAGCAGAGACATTATGGAAAATCTTGGATGGAAGGCGTGACAAAGATCAAATTGTCAAAACTTGTAGTGACATTGAAGAATCCAACCATGCAATGAAAAATGGTATTCAACCAAATAACAATGGAGATCGGATTGATACAAGTGCCCTTAGTTGGTTATTGTCAGAGCAGCAGAGCAATGCTATAAAAGAAGTCATAAAAAAAATATGATTTCCCACAGGATTTTCTATGAACATAAACAATGTCATATCAAATAAAAGTGAATTTGGGCCAGGGTTGAAAACACACAATTGGCATACATTTATTAAGGTAATTCATGTTATTTTGTATTCACTATATATTTATATACTGCATGTAGTTTCAATTGCATTCTTTTATAAAATATTGACAAGATCATTTTACAAATGTTGCAGTACGTTTTACCTCTATCTCTCCCACACCACTTTGCCAACAATGTCAAACAGGTTATATATGATCTTAGAAAATACATGAGGTGGTTGTCATCTAAAGAAATCAATAAAGAAGATATAAAATATTGGAAGAGAAAAATTCCTCTTCTGATGTGTGAAATGTGAAAGTGTCTACCTCCAAGTTTTTTCAATGTACAAGAACACTACCTCATACATCAAGTTGAGGAGATTGAAATGTGTGGACCTGTACCAACCAGGTCAATGTGGATGGTTGAGAGGCACTTAAAATTTTTGAAAGGCTTGGTTCAACAGAGAGCACATCCCGTGGGTTCTATGGTGGAGGGATATATGGTATACCAGACCATGGTGTACATTACTGAATATCTTCCTAAGTTTGTAGCAAACATCCATGTAGATCGTATTTGGGATCCCAACTCAATTAACAAATTCAAAGGGGAGTACTTGATGGGAAAACATAGATCGAGGAAAGTGAGAGGTAAATCTAAGATTTTATTTTAGTTAATTACTTCATATAAATCTTCAATATAAGTTATTTTTAATTGGCATATTTATTTGAAACAGGTGGTCGAGAGTGGGATGCAATACATTTGTATATTGCAAAAAATCTTGATTGGATGACAGAATGGATTGAACGATGTCAACAAAATGGTTGCTCATTAACATGGGAAGGTGTTGCTTCATTGGTTATAGAAGCTCATCGTAATGGAGATTCCAATGTTATGCCGATGGTAGTTGATCTAGTAAATGGTATAAGAGGTGGAGAGGTACGTAGAAATTTATTAATGATCATAACTCGACGTATGTTTCATATCAACTCACGATGCAAATAATTTACACAAAATTCAAAAATTGTAGGTCAAGCACCACAAAGCTATGTACTATCATGGCCACAAATTTTGCATAAAAAGGTTGGATGACACAAAGAAAACTTGTGATTCTGGGATAACTGCAATTTTTGAGGTCACCAATATATCATCTAGAAGCGACATACATCCTCAACAATCTCAAAATCAATACTATGGCATCTTGGATGATATAATTGAGTGTGAATTTAACACCTTCAAAGTAGTTCTATTCGTCATCAAATGGTACAGGTTACGACTAAATCAAAATGATCCAGATAGAATGGTTATTCAACATGATAATGGATTTACAATGATCAATACAAGGTTGTTTGAGCCAGTTGGAGATGAGCCCTATGTTCTTCCAAGCCAATGTGAGTAAGTTTTTTACTCAGAGGTTCCAAATAAATAGGGTTGGTCATTTTTTGTTAGACATGATCCAAGAGGAAGGCCAATAAAGTATAATGTTATGAAAGAAGAAGATATTGAAGATGATGAAGAAGCAGATGATGAAGATCAAGATGATGGTGATGACGATGATGGTGATGGTGATGGTGATGATGATGATGATTATGGTGATGATGATGATGATGACGATGGTGATGATGGCAATGATGATGGTGATGATGGCGATGATCATGGCGATGGTGATGGTGATGATGGCGATGATGATGATGATGATGATGATGAAGAAGAAGAAGAAGAAGATAATCAATGACTACATACGTTGTCACCCCTTCTATTGATGATCTTGCATTCCATATATAAGGTAAATTTTTTCATGTTTATGATGTTTCATATTGTTCATGTTGTCTTCTAAGTTATTTGTAGCATACACGTATCATGTAATTTTTAGCGAACTTAAGATAAATTATTAACATATGCAGGAAATTTGATTATATATTTATTGTGTTCATTTCTAATGATTACAACATATGTTATTTATACTTACCAATGTTTATGTTGTGTTTGATTATGACCCTTTTTGCAAACAGTCAATTGACTACAGGTACATCATCACCCCTTCTGTTGACATGTTTGTGATGTTGCCTATTGTTCATGTTGTCTTCTAAGTTATTTGTAGCAAACGTGTATCATGTAATTTTTAGCTAACTTAAGGTAAATGATTAACATATTCAGGAAATTTGATTACATATTTATTGTGTTCATTTCTAATGATTACAACATAGGTTATTTATAATTACCAATGTTTATATTGTGTCTGATTGTCACCCTTTTTGCAAACAGTCAATTGACTACAAGAGATTTGACCCGTTTGGCGTGGATTGTGCACAGTGATATGGATTAGTAGGTATAAGTCAATAAATACACATAATTTTTGTATATTCTTCTTGTTTATCATTGAGCACGTATGTTATAAATAGACATTATATAATCATATATTGTATATATAGACAAAAAAGGTCCGTATAGAAATATAATTGTATAATCACTTTCAACTTACTACATTTTATATATGTCACTTTCACTTTCCATTTGATGGATTGCAGGACCCACCAAATAGGTACTTGTCAGATCTATCTACATCAAATGAGGGAAATGAGGAAATGGTAGATGAAAGCTCTACATGTAGTACGGCTAAAAGAGGGAGGTCAACTAGAGGTCAAAAGAATAGAAAAAAATTTGATAAACGCATGCAATTTTTCCTTGCTAATGGGGGGTCATGTTCTTATGATGATGAGACCAAAGGCAACATCAAGGTGCCCTTTCGGTACTTACACATTGAGAAAGAATGGATACCCAATGAGCTACCTCCAATTAACACAGATTTTTGTGTTAATGAGAGGATATATCGCATTGCTCCATCCTCATTACATGGTTTGGGCCTATTTTCCATGGATGGGATAAAGGTATGTTACGACAAAGTTGTTGAATTGTTCAAGTATGTCGGTCCATGTTACAATTACAATGATTGGATGTGGATTGTTCGATATAAAAAAGGTATGTGTAGGTATGGGGTATCAGCTAATTATATACAACGGAAAGAAAATGATCAAAGTAAAAGATTTGCTATGTACATTGATGGGAGACCAAAAGCAATAGGTAATATTGCAGGTTCTATAAATAGTACGCAACCTTCTTCAACTAGTAAGCAACCCAATTGCATATTTGAGGCGCGTGAGGGGAATGAAGTTTTTGTTTGTGCAATAAAATCAATAAGTGCAGGGGAAGAACTGCTAATTGATTACCATTTAAATCGCATAGATACAAACAAAGTTACTATCATGAGGGTTGTAAGTACTATTTACCATTTTGTTAATAAGTTTTTTTTTGCTATCTATTGCTTTTAGTTAGCTGAATTTTTTATGTTTAATCTTTGTGACAAGATGATATGGATCCGACAGATGATAGAGGTCACTAGGATGCTACTCCCACTCCTTCTTCAGCGAGGGTAAACCTTTTTGAAATTGTACAAATTAGATAGTTGAAAAATGTTATATTATTACGTTATTTTATTTACGATTTTTGAGTTTTTATGATAGTTTTATTGATATTCCTCTCACAATTTGATATTCAGGATAAGGGTAAAGCAACAACAGTAAGCAGGGAGCCACTAGCTACGCATTCTGATGAGGATATTGCTGATACTCCCAATTTCATAAAAATGTTGAAGAAAAAAATTAGGCAAATTAATTTAGAAGCAATGAGAATTTTGGATGAGGCAAATATGGAACCCGGGGAGATGAGGAAGAGGCTATCAGATTTGAAAGTGCAAGCTCAGTGTTATGAAGTAAGCTCCAATGAATATTTAGTTATAACAAAAGTTCAATAAAGATTTATATTTTATAATCTTTTATGTTGTGAAGTAAAATATGTAATATGTGCAAAAATACTTTATTGATGCATTTTTTTTAAAGAGTTGTAAGAAACTTTAACTACTAAATTCTTGTTATACAGGAATTTTTGGGAATTGATCCAGAACCTAGTCAAGGACAACGCGGTGAGGGTGGTAGTAGCAGAGCTCCGGCTGCCACTAGTAAAATAATCTTTTAGTTGAAAAGTTAGAAGGAATTTTTCATTTTGAACATTCAAAACTTCTTAACTCTTACTTTTATTATTTTAGAATGTCTTTGCTAACAATGTATTGTTCAAGTCATCTAGTGCAAGAGACTCCTACGAGGTTGATGGACACCCATACGAGATTGTCGACTGCAATGTCGGCAACAAGGGGACATCTAGCTGGTAAATCCTTGTTTTGCTATATTTGGTTTTGTGTTAATTATGAGTTGATAATATGTACTTTAACCTTGGGATACATCACATAGTGTATTGTTTTTTTTGTGGTAGGAGATGCACCATCTAGTACGCTGCCAAATGCAGATCATACTACATCTATTGGTGATAATTCACCATTATTTCCTAGAGCTACCCATGATTCTAGCACGAGATCTATGGAGACATCGTTGTTGATTGACGATAATGAATTAATGCCTTTGAAATGTCCTAAGCTTCTAGGTACTTTAAATAATTATTTTTTATATTGTAATAAGGATTTTCTTGCAAGATGTAAACATGATAGGAAGTGGTGAATGCAAGGGCTTTTGATGTGGAGTGATGCCTCATGACATTCTTTAGTGTGTCGTATTGTGCAAGTTGTTTAATTATTCTAGAATTCCTTTTAATTAGGGGTTTGGTAGGATCATCTGAATTATCAATGACCTTTTTTCTTTACCAGTAATTCTCTAGTTTAGTAATTTGGTACATTGCAATTTCATGCTTTCAGTAGAAGATACTAACCAATTTTTCTATAGAGAACCAAAAGTGGGAGTCTTCTTTCATATGATTCATTTTAATGGTTTTTACTATTAATTATCCCATTACATTTTTTGCAGGAAATGATACATTTTGTAGTAGGCTTTATGACCTCACGCTGCGAAGATTCGGGCCCACCATACTTACTAGGTTGCTGTACATCATAAGTGAACTAATTTTATCCCACTATTTTTTTCATATCATTAATTGGTGCAACATTTTTCCTTTCATTCGAGTCTTTTCTTATATCTAACAATTTTGTGTTTTTTCTTAAAAGGTGGAACTACCAATCTCAAGAATTAAAAGATGAGCTCATCAAAGATATAGAGCATGAGTTTGGTAGAAATATTTTTGATCGTAAGAAATTGTTACAAAAATTTGCCAGACATCTTAAGGTTGTGAGAGACACATATAGAAAGAGCCTCATCCACAACCTGAAGTATGAGCATCCTCCCTTTGTTTCAGTGAGGGACTAGAATGAGTTCATTTTGGATGCAAAGGAGAAAGGGCAACATCCAAAAGAAAGTACACCAACAAATCCAAAAAGGTATGCAATAGTATTAACTACTAGTACATTAATGAGAAAATTTAGGGTTCAACTTCAGTATTAACAATTTCAACTAGCTCAATTTAATCTATCTATTGATGAAAGGTATGTAATTCATATGCTAACACAATTGCTTATAAATCTCAATCTCAATTTGGGCATAAATCCTACATAAGATATATTGACAAAATGAAGCCCTTTATTCATATTTAGTGACAAATTTTAGAGCCTATGTCTCCTATGGGTTCTTTTCTCAAATTTTATCTTCGTTGAACTCAAACTCGAATTCAACTAAGAAATTCCTACTCAAAGTTGTGACAACCGAATCTTGTGATATGATGTACCATGTTAGATTTTGAGTCATAAAAATAGGCAATGCCTTGACCACTATAATTGTTGAATTTCCCTTTCTTTTACAATAATTTCTCACTATCTTGAGTTTCCTATCCCCTATTTTCTTTTGGGTCATGTGTGCATCAAATCTGCACTTAATCTGCATGTAAATCCTGATGAAATCCATCATTGAAGATATCAAATCCCATATTCTATAGAATTTTGTTAACTATGATAACAGTATATAATGTTTTCATTAGTGATTGTTATTTTATACTGTCATCAATTCCATTTTGTGCTTTGTTGCATATCAAAAAACAAGTGCATATACACTATACATTAGATTTAAGTGTGAAGCATCACAAAATCTGATCTCTATCTTCAGATAACAATGTAGTATGAGAATCCTAAAGAATTTAAAGCTGAGCATTTCCACCACATCTAAAATCCATTCTTATTTTTTAGTATTTTCTGTTGCTATTGAAGCTTTGATCACATGGATTATGTGTCTATACCCAACCGATAGATTATCCTTTTTAGGGAATCCCTGCTTTTTCTCCTGTGGAAACTCTAAAGATGGAAACTCATTAAGATATTTTTCCTGATATCACCCTGCTTCCAATCTTTCTCTTCCGTTCCTTAGCTCTTCGCAAGCTCACAAAAGGCGTATCAGCTTTGGTAACATGTTAATTATTTGTGTGTAGACTAATTCAAACACATATATTAGTGAAGTAAAGAGACAAAGTACCAAGCCTAACACATCTACCTTGGGGGAGCACTCTTAAAATACAACATAATGTACAACAAAATTCATAGTGTGTACAAATGACTTTTCATGCGATTTGAACCTTCGCCTGCACCTCTTGTTCCTTCACATTCTCATCCTTTTGAATTCAATATATCTCACTATGCTATTTTGTCAAAATCCCTAAAATAGGAGTTATTTCTCCAACATACTACCACGCATAATCCTCAATTTTTCTATTTAAATTTTGTTATTGTAAATATGAAAGGTATGTAATTCATATGCTGACACAATTGCTTATAAATCTCAATTTCAATCTGGGCATAAATCCTACATAAGATATATTGACAAATGAAGCTTCTAATATGTTCTCTCTGTGACTAAAGGCACTCACCCTTATAAAACCTTCACCTTCAATTTAATCTATCTATTGATGAAAGGTATGTAATTCATATGCTGACACAATTGCTTATAAATCTCAATATCAATCTAGGCATAAATCCTTCATAAGATATATTGACAAATGAAGATATATTGACAAATGAAGCTTCTAATATGTTCTCTCTATGACCAAAGGTACTCACCCTTATAAAACCTTCACCTGCAGGTCCAAACCCACTTCCTGGAGTTGTAACTATATGTGCTTTCTCAAGGATCTCAGTAAAAATATCCCATGAATTTTGACCAAGAAATCGAAGCCATACATATGGCGCATTTTTTCCTCCAAAGACATCAAACCCAAGTGAAGTAAATGTTTCCACAATGATTCTAGTATTCTCTTTATATCATCTAACATATTTCAAACTTTTCATAGGTTGCAGGACACATCAAAGGCAACAAAGGTGAGGCTGGAAAAGGTTGGGCAGCACAAACTTGGCTCTGGGGGAGATTCGAAAATCAAAGCACGCGTTGTAAGTAGCAATAAATGAATTGCAAAGAAAAATTATTTATAAAATGCAAATAATTTTGTTAATTAATAAAAAATGCAAGGCGTTGATTTTAATCTGGAGGCCACAGAAGAACACAAAAAAATTGCCTTCAAGCGAGGCTATGCAGTGGTGGCTGAATGCCTACGACAAGCTTCCATTGCCCCAACCGAACAGTCTCCTACATCATGTGCACAGGTAAATATGCCAAAAAATATATAAGAAATTGAATACTTGAGAACAATTTATTTGATAATAATGTGCATGACATTGCAATGTAGCCTGTTAATCCTGACACAGATCATACACAGCGTCATGAAGCCCCTGATGTGCATCGTACCGTCGATGGAGGTGCTCATTTGTTATTTAAAAATAATTATGTAATTATTAATACAATTTAACATCTTTAATTGAACTTGGTGTAACCTTTTTGTGTTGAGGATATAGAATCATGTCGTGCTAAATGAGTGCCAGAGGATGTTCAGACTGATCAGCAGGTAGATCATGTGGCACATTCAGGTAAAGAAAATCTATGTTTTGTTCTTTTAAATTAATTTTTTGATTTATAGTTCTTTTACTTAAATAAAAACTCGTAATTCACTAATATAAAATGGTGGAAATTTAACCTCATGAAGTACTTGTTATTGCAGCGGACCCCCCTTTGGTGCAGCGGCCTCATGGTGTTCTTGAATGGATGAGGAGGAGACATGTGTTAGAACCAGTAGAGGAGGGGGATCCTGTCGAGGAAATTGATATTCCTCTTAGAAATTTTATGAAAAAAAGAAACAGCAAGAAAGCAAAAAAGACATGATTATTCATGAATGACTTACTCTTGAATATTGTTAATGGATATTGATGAATGACTTACTCTTGAATGTTGCGTGTTAATGAATTATTCATGAATGTTGTGTGTTTATGAATTTTATTTGTTAATGAATGTTATCATGTGATTATAATGATTGAATATTATATTTCAAAAATGGATGAATTGAATGTTATTAAACGTTAATGGGGATGATGAGGACATTGATATTCCTCTTAGAAATTTTATGAAAAAAAGAAACGGCAAGAAAGCAAAAAATATATGATTATTCATGAATGACTTACTCTTGAATATTGTTAATGAATTATTCATGAATGACTTACTCTTGAATGTTGTGTGTTAATGAATTATTCATGAATGTTGTGTGTTTATGAATTTTATGTGTTAATGAATGTTATCATGTGATTATAATGATTGAATGTTCTATTGCAAAAATGGATGAATTGAATGTTATTAAATGTTAATGGGGAATTTAGAGTGATGTTGGGGGGGGGAGGGGCCAAATGAGCTTCCACCTTCACGTGGTTGGCCCTGTTAAGTAGAGAATATTTAACTATTCTTGAAACCAAGTGAAGCTCAAACTTTAAAGATAAGCTTATAGTTAATAGTGACAACCAATTAGCAAGTCGAAATAAAGTTCTTCGTTACAGGTACCTTTTTAGTTTTTAAAGCACGATATCATGTTTTAATATTGTATAGTTTTTTTTCTCTTAAGTTAAAGTATTCTTTTACTATAACAACATAATTTATGACCATTTTAGTAACTATTCTAACATCGCTTTATGAAAAATCATGTTTCTCAGATGTTGAGCATGGTTGCAGTTGTGCAATTGGCATTTCAGAGTATTGGTGTGGTTTATGGAGACATAGGAACATCACCACTTTATGTGTATGCGATTACTTTTCCTAATGGCATCAAACATCCTGATGACGTTCTTGGGGCTTTGTCTTTGATCATATATTCTCTCACTCTTTTGCCCCTCATCAAATATGTCTTCATTGTATTGTGGGCCAATGATAATGGAGATGGTAAGATTATAACAGCTCTAGTTTCACTTTTTTTTTAGGTCAAAGTTTGATCTTTTTGATGTGTAAACATGTGTTCTAAGTTTAAAGGGACGATTTCTTTTGCAGGTGGAATGTTTGCTCTTTATTCTTTGATTTGCCGCCATGAAAATGTTAGCATGATACTCAATGACTAGGAAGAAGACATGCAACTCTCCTCATATACACTTGAAGTTGCAGGTAGATAGCCCAATAGAGCCATTAGGATAAAGGAAGCTCTTGAACAAAGTAACTTTGCCAAGAGATGTTTGTTAATACTAGCCCTTGTGGGGACTTGTATGGTTATAGGAGATGGCGTCCTCACCCCTTGCATCTCTGGTACATATTATTGTTTTTACAATATGTAATGCTTTTTGTTGTTATTTTTCAATATATTGTATGCTTGTTATATCAATGTTTCAATAGTGTGATCTATTATCATATGTTAGAAATCAAATGATCTCGAAGTCTACTTAATTCACAATAAATCCCTTAGATTGTACAAAATTTGTTAACTTTTCCCTTTCATTTGTTCAAGTAGTTTCACTAACACTTAATTTTTTGATATATTTTAGTTCTTTCAATAGTGGAGGGAATCAAAAGGGTGGACAAGTCGCTCAACCAAGGTGAGTTTTCATCATTTTCTCGCATTATAATATTTGATATGGGTAGGAAGAGTGGGTCATTTATTGAAATAAGAAGCACCCAACGTATAAATTTGGTGTATAAAAGTTAATTGTATATTGGTGCATCCTAGACATTAGACAAATTGGATAACAATTGCTCATACCTTCCAAAAGCATCTGACTTTATTATGAGATAATTATCTCTTATTATGAAGTCTTGCAACCCTTGAGTTAGTCATGTAGTTGAGACTTATCTTGTCATCCACACATACATCCCTAATTGCTAGTTAACCTTTTCCACAAGATTTGTATAAGACTCCTCTAGTATTATTCTTTATATCAAGAATCTTTTGGTATACGTTAAGGTATGCGACATTCAAAAGTGGGTGTCATTTTGAGATTTGATTCTAGGAATCCTCCATAAAACTATTATTGAGACTTAAACTCATTTCTTTGGCAATGATTTATTGCATTTAATAAAAGATTATTCAATTGCATTCGATAACTGCTCATGTCTAGTGTAAGATAAGATGACCTCATTAACTGGTTGATCGACTGTCATTTGGAGGATCAACCCTATCTCAAATTTGACTTAATCAAATATGAAGGGATCCCTTTTTTTTTTCTTTCCTCCACTTTTCTTGGAAGAGAATTCTTATTATGTCTTAACTATTAGCGACGAGCAATTTGGAAGGGATGACATCTAACAGGTCCTATAAACACGATTTTATATCCCTAATCATGGGATTTTTTATTCTTATGATTCTCAATCTATTCTTGGTCATTGGGAAATTCAGGTATTTGTAAAGCATTCCAAAATTGCATTTGGAGTCTTCTTTATCTGGTTTACACAACTTGTGAGATTTGCATGCCCTGCTTAAGGGGATGTCATTTGTGCTTAAGTTTCAACAGTTTTCTCTGATAAATCTTTGGGTGGGAAATATATGTTTTATCTGCATTAGCTGTCGTGATGGTCTAAAAGATTAACATTTCATAAAGCCTGAGTGATTAACATTTCATAAATGATTGACAATTTAAGGCTTCTTGTCAACAAACAGGTGTTTAAAAGTCTTGTTTGTTTTCAGGCATGGTGCTTATTTTGGGGATACCACTAAGTACTTATTACCATTTTGGGAAGGTTATGGTGAGCAGAAAACATGAACACGAAATTAGATTGATAAACTAATGACATTTCATTCTTTCTCCTATTCCTCAATTTCATGCTTGGGTTTTATAACCCCAATTGATCTTCCTTAAAAAATTATTCCATTTCTTTTATGAATTCTAAAGTCAGGAATCTCTGAAATTGTAATGACTTTGCAAGGTATCCCACCAAATCTCAAATTCACATTCTTTTTTTTCTATCTTAAAGTCTTGCTTGTAGGAAATTGTGATCTTGTGTTGAATACACATGTTAACCTGCAAATTTATTTGACTTTCTCTTTGGACCTGCTTTTGGTGTAATCTTAGAACCCATATTCTTCTACTCGAATTTGGAATGTGCATTAGAGATGGCATAGCTATGAAATGCCTATGTTTGGAAAGTTGTTTGGTTTTTATCTTGATTGATGAATAGTTTTCTATCATTATGTGGATAATGGCTTTGGTTACGGGCATCTTATCTTTCCAAAAGTTGTCATACCTAATGACTTGAGAACATCCTACAATTTTGATGTGTTATATCTGATTTAGAGGAGGAAGAAGTACAAATGATTCAAAAGGTTGTCTAGAATGAGAGAGTAGTGTGCTTCCATAGTTTTCATCTATCTTATTTTTGTATATTGGAATGACTTGAATATTTTTAAATGTAGGAAGAACTGCGCCAAAAAGAACATAAAAATTGGAATGAATTTCGAAGATTGTTGGAGGATCATAAAGCAACTAACCTACTTACAGCAAAGACACACTTCATTTGAAGCAGGATCTTTGCTTTATGATCCTCCAGTTCTTTGATAAAGCAAAGAACTGGAGGATCATAAAGCAAAGAGCCTGCTTCAAATACATCTGGTTCACCACCCAAGGATTTGTTTGAAGATGTTGCAGAAGGGATGAAAAAGTAGGTAAGAAAGTTGCATATATTTTAATGATTTGATTGCAGGATTTAATTGCACTTTCACAATCAAGCTTGCAATCATTATTACTTAAGGCAATGTATGTTTTATTCCTTTGATGTAACCATTTTTTGAATATGTATCTTTGGCAGTACCAGGAGTACAAATCAAACATAAAAGATGCTATGGAGTCAGTAAAGGTGTGCCTTTTGTGCTTTAAGATTTTCCATTGGATGTAAAATATATTGTAATCTTTTTGATGTAATGATTGCAGCTCGCAGTAACATTAGCATGGACTCTTGACAAGTTCAAAGCCTCCATTAGGGAACTATATGATTTGGCTGCTGCATCTGAAACAAATCTTAAGGTTTGTTCTGGTTACATTTCTAGATTTTTTGTCTCAACTACAAAAGACTTCACAATAAAAGTATTTGGTATTTTCCTTTGAACAATGTTGTCACATATTGTTATGTTCCTAGTAACTACTATTTATACAAACAGGGATCTTATCCTTATGTGTCATATGACTCTGGTTCCTAACTGATTCGATCATTGCATTAGCTATATTATGTTTTGACTCATTTGCACTGGTAAGTAGTTGCTGGAAGTGAATCGCTATCACAAATGCATTAGTCTGTTCTCATTAGTGGATAATGGATTTTTATTAGGTTAAACTGAAACAATTGCAAATGTTGAAAGTAATGCAAGTTGTTTTGGGATATATGATTTTGTTAGGTCTTACTGACATCTTGTGTATTGCTTGCAGCTTGTGTTTGAAGAAGTGATTGAACAAGTAAAGGAAAAGGAAGAGAAAGAAGCAAAAAGGAGGGAAAGCCTGGCAGATGATTTCACAGCTTTGCTTTATTCTCTCTAGGTTTACATTATTCATTTTGGAAAAAATCCTTCTAATGCAGTCTCTTTTTCCTCTACTACTTTTACACCTGGAGTAAAATTTCACAGAGTTTTGTACATTAAAAATCCTGAATATGAATGAATTTCTATTCTTATCATAAACTAATTTCTATCTATGTAACGATAAATTAGTTATATATTGTTTTTCCATTTCAGGAAATTGTTGCTTCCTCAGAATGGGAGGATTGCATACCTTTTCTCAAAGATGCGGAAGCATATATGTAAAAGAGCCACTATCAGGAATTAATCTTATTGTGAGTAATTAAAGGTAGTTATCATGTACCTTACACTAGTTGTAGCTATAAATATATTGGATATGAATATTCAGGGCAATTAGTGATGAAAGCTTCTATTGGGAGATATTTGATAAGTACATTGGAAATCTTCACGAAAAGGTTAAGGAAAACAAGCGCAAATGAGATGAAGAAGAGGTACATGACCTGATTATCATTTCCACTTTCATATCTAATTTTGTCAATATCTAATTGTTGTTTAAATACCTTTTGAAAGCATATTTGGGTGAGTTTTGTACTAAGAATGCAAATTAGACCTCCTTATGAAGATAATTGTATTACTAACAAGTTATTTTAACTACTTTTACAAACTAGCTATTAGAAGTTAAATTGTTGCAAACTAGCCTTTATCAAGATCTGATATGACCTAGATGAGATGAGTTAGGGTTAGTAGACTAACTAACATGAAAGGTCATTCCATGTTGAACTAGAAAAAAATAATTTTAAAATTTAATATGAGAGGCACCCACCAGATAAGATTTGGATGTTGTCTACAAGCACAACTCTTAACTATGAAATTGTTATTATATAGTGTGTTAAGATTTGGATGCCTTAGTTCAATTTCCTCTTGGTAGAGTTTCAAACATTAGCTCAATGCAATCCTTTTGGTTTAAAATTTGACAAAAAAAGTTTCTTAAAATTCTTATAAATGAAAAAAAGTTTGTAAAAGAAGCCCTCATATTTCCATACAGTGAAATTTCTTTTTAATTACAAATTAGATTAATTGAAACTGTGAACTTCACTATACTATGACCATTTCTGCCACTTAGGATAGCCCATACATTACGACCAATCTTTTTCTTGTATTCGCAGCTTAAGTAGTTCACCGCCAATAATTTTTCTCTTGAGTTTTGCTACTGTTAAGTTAATCCATACGACTAATTTATTTTTATCCAAGCTTCTCTTCAAGGCTCTCATACATGAGGAAAATGGGGCAAAATTAGTGCCTTGGCTGTATTGATGTTTTCACATATTATTCACCAGACCCGATTAGAACTAACCTATGAGAACTTTCTGCTGCAACAACTTTAGTAAGCACATTATTTGTGGAGTAGATACAAGGTTCTGTCTCTAGCATTGAATGCCTCATATATGGAGAAGAAGTCTAGTGCCAAGGTTTGTACATTCCATAGAGATTTTTTCTGTTTTGATCACATGGCACCATCATTTTTTTGTTTGAGGTATAATACAAAATGGCGACGTACAAAATGTAAGGTTGCTCAATCAAATTATATTAAGTTCCTCATTTGCAGGAATAATTTAAACAATTAATACTACAATATATTGCATTATTATTGATCAGTTTCGAAGGATGATGAAAGATTTTTAGGATAAGAAATCTATGGTTCAAAACATTTTATTGTGCCGTCATAAAAAAATCAACTCTTCAATGGGCAAGTGAACTGCAACAGTTGTCATCCTGACTATAATGATTACAAATATATGTATACATTATGGTTAACTTCAAAAAAAGTCATTCTATTGGCACAAGATTCATATGCATCGGCCATTTGTGAAGCAAATATTAGCCCAAAACAGTTGGAACACAGTCATCAATGTTAAAGGCAAAAGAAATACAAAAGTTGTCAACAACACTCTTGACATTCTCTATGTATATCCTAAACAAATGTGCTATCATCAAATGCACTTAATGATGATGTCAGCCATTCCAATATGCATCTAGCTTTAATGTTAAATGAAGATAATTCTAATGTAACAATCAATCATTCTAGCGATTCTTTTGGCCACAACTTCTTCTAGGCTAAAGTCTCTTCCTCTGTAATTAACTTTTGAATGCCTCCATAAAATCCTTCAACCTCACCTCTTGCTTCATGATGACATTTCCTATTGATTGGAGCACGTCTCCATCGAGAACCAGAGGTATATTGATGAAGAGATATTGAATCTTATTAATATAACAACTAACTTGATAGCATTAATATACATTATGGATGAATAGATATTGAATCTTATTATGGACCTTATCCTTGGTGGCTATGAAACGACATCTAACTTGATAGCATTAATTTTGAAGTTTCTAACTGAATGCCCTAAGGCATTGGAGCATTATTAAAGAAAACATCAAGGGATAATATTTGAATTGTGGATATTTGTAAATTATGTTGGTTTTAGACAGTTATAGTTATAGCTATATATGCGCTCTTATGATGATGTGATTGGGACTGTAAGTTTTTTTGTCATGTTTATTTGTTTGAAAAATAGATGAAATTATTGGCTTTCATTCCTGATAAATAATTATTTCCTAATTTTATTCTTCCCTGCAGGAACCAAAATTTAGACGCGCTGTGCTAATTATTGCTAAGCATTTTCTCTCATAGGAGCCTTCTAAACTCCACAAAATTTGAGTTGTAAAGCATAATTGCTCGGTGGAAATAGGATATCGTGCACATTTCTTCCTCCTTCCCATTGTTTTATCGTCAAATAAATCATTTGACGAACGAAACAATGGGGTGGAGGTAGAAATGTGCATGATACCTTGACTCTCATGCATCAAGAAATTATGCTTTATAATCAAGTTTTGTGTAGTTTTGAACCCTCCTATGAGAGCAAGCTTTCAAAAAAAATGGGATAGCGCGTCTCAATTGCGACACATGTTGGTCTCAATTGCGACCAATATTTGTCGCAATTGAGACACCAAACTGGCACCTTTTACGTCGCGAGTATAGCACCAGCGTCGAAAGCTAAGGGTTTGTGGTCAGAATTCTGACAAAAAATTGGGCAACTTTACGTCGAAATTGAGAAAATAACAGTTTAGGTTGACTAGAGAAATCGACAAAATTTGTGTCAGTAAATCCATGTTTATGTAGTCAAAATTTTGACGCAAAATGAATGTGGTGGAAAACCAACCAAATTTGTGCGATGACGATTTTGGTCACTTTAGCAACCTACTCTTGTCGAAATTGAGACCTTTTCGCATCGCAAATTAGGCCTAAATTTACTAGTGTTCATATTCATTCCTTTTAATGTCTCAGGATGCAGCCTATCAAAGTTTTTAGACAACTTGAAATAAGCTTCCACTCCTCTTGGCTCATTCATTCAGAATCTCCATGAAGGCTATTTATCAACCAATTGCTTGACCAGATGAGAGAATCAGTTCGAGGGATCTTGGTGGGATGCCATGTTATTTTAATTTCTTGGCTATTTGAATAATTGCTCCATGTCATTCAGAATGTTACTTTTGATGAAGCAATATTTTGAATACAGGATACTTTTTTTTGAGAACATATCTTTTGCCATTTCAGATCTTTAGAATCCTTTAGTCTTAACATCGTATTTTCTCTTTTTTTTTCTTTTTTTAATTTTTTTTTTGTATCTTGATTATGCTTAGACTATGTAGTTAGAACATCAATGTCATTTCTTGGATTCAATCTCTTATGAACACCCCTTGCATTCCTCTTGTAGAACCTTTTAGAAACTCTCATGCCAAATAATGATCTTAGCAACCTCTCGAGGAGATCCCTCCTATTTGAACTAGTTGAAGTTTGGATTAACCCTCATTATCTTTGATTTCATTTTAACAAAACCTAAGACAATCATTTTTTTAAATTTGCAAAGTGTTGAGAACTTGTTGGTCTAGGCTTCTGATTTCTAGATTGAAAATCCCCTATTTCCATAAGAAATGTCAGTTGCTCAGTTGCTATAAGACACACAATTGTCCAAACATTTTGACAAAGAAATACCTTTTTCCTAAATTAGAACCAAAGTGTGGTTAGTGAAATCTTAAAAGAAAATCTCAAGTACACCTTACCCCCTAGGACTGACACAACTCTGAAAGAAAGCACACAACATGAAAGCAAACACACTTGGAAAAATAAGCATGCTTACAGGAATAAAAATCTAAGCTAAATGCAAAAATAAAATCTAACTATTTTTTTTTTTGTTTTTTGTCTTTTAAGCTTCAAAGTAATGCTTCAAGAACTACCCATTTATCGGTAAGGGAAGAAATTCCCCCTATAAGGAACTGAGCCTAAAAGTGTTTTCTCCCAAAATTTTTGCAATTTGATAAGGGCCTGTTCACAAGCGTTGAAACTTGGTATGGCAACCTGATTTTTCTTTCGCTTTATCCTAGAGTAGAACAAGGTCAAAAATCCTAAATGATTTAATCATGGCTCTCTTGTCAAACCATCTTTTGAAAATAGCTTGATTTTTAGCCATGTGCTCCAATGTAGCTATCCGTTTCTCCTCCATCTTTAAAAGATTCATTAATATGATTTGTACTTTGTTAGCATCTTTAGCATACCCACTCATGAACTTCAAAACCAAAATTTTGAGATTAAGTGGGAACATTGGCTCTTTTCTGTAGACAGGAAAATATGGAGAAGTCCCTAAAGTTTTTTTGACTCTCACTCGATCTATCCATAAGGCATATTTGAGTTGCATATGCCAATCCCTAGGATTTTCTTTCAATAATCATCTTATTATTGTGATCAAGTTCTTCTTTGTAGATTCTACTACCCCATTTCCTTGTAGGAAGTAATTCGAAGAGAACTTGATAATGACTTGATTTTCAAATGCTCACTAAGTCAAGAATGCTGATGCAAAAGCAAACACGTTATCACATACAAGGGTGAATGGCATTCCAAACTTGGGAACAATATTTACTTCTAAAAAGTATGTCTCCAACTTAGCAGTGCAATTTTTGAATGTTTCTACTTCCGTCCATCATGTGCAATAATCTGTAGCTATGAGAATAAATGCATGTCCAGTTGATGATGGTGGGTTGACTAGACCAATGAAATCTAGCCCCCAATTTGCGAAGGGGTGTATCTCGTACATAGGCTGTAAAGACATTGTTGGATTCCTCTCTCTATTGGCACTAGTTTGACAGATATGACAAAAGCGTACATGCTTGAAAGTGTCTTTGAATATTGAGGGCCAAAAAGAACCCAATCTTAGAATCATGTTGGCCATTGCTTTTGCTGAACCATGTCCTATACCATACTTATCATGAAAGTGTTCCAAGACCTCCTTTACTTCCGCATAGCCTAAACACTTCAAATAAATCCCTTCATAGTTTCTCTTGTACAACTTGTTGTCATGTAGCATATAAGATTCACACTTCATTTTAAGTCCCCTACATTGTGAACTATTCATCCAGTTTGGGCATTGGTCTTGTAGGAGATAATAAATAATGTCTTGATACCAAACAATTATCACCAATCCCTGATTAATGTCAACTTGTGATACAACCATGTTCTTCTGATCATCCTTATTCGTTTCATTGTCAAACTTGAATTCCTTTTCATTTCCATCCTTGTTATTAGCTATCATTTTCGACAACCCTTGACCTTTGACTAATCTCATAGATTGAATTTCAAGATCAAATTCTTGAAGTATGGCCATCCAATTTCCTCTCCTTTCACTGAGTTCATTTTGCATTAGAAGCATCTTTACTACTGGATTAGAAACAATTGCATACACCTTACTTATTAGTATGTAGTAACAGAACTTTTTTTTTGCCTTGATTAACATAAAGGATTGTTTATCAAGGTTTGAATAATTCAACTCTACATTCTTCTAAGGAAAACTCATAAAAGCAATTGGTCTTTCATCTTCCTTTTCCCTTTTCTACATCAAGATCCCTACACAAGAATTTTTTGAAGCAAAGGAATAGATCTTAAAAGGAAACTCTTAATCAAGACTCACCAAAATTGGGTTCATAGAAATGGCAACCTTGATGTCTTTAAATGATTTATTTATCTCTAGAATCTATTCCGTCTTAGCCCCCCTTTTGAGTAAATCATTAAGAGGATAAACTATCTCTGCAAATCCACTTATGAATTTTCTCACAAAGTTTATCTTTCTGAAGAAAGACTTTAGTTCCTTCCAATTGTGTGGAGGTGCTAATTTTAGAATAGATTCAACTCCATCTAGATCAATGGAGATTCTGGCTTCAGAAATAACATGTCCTAGGAGCTTTTCTTTAGTAACACCAAATGAACATTTCTTGGGATTGAGAGATATGCCATATTTACGACATCTATTGAATACCTATCTTAGATCAGCAATGTGGGTACTTTGATCTTTTGAAAAGATAGTCAAGTCATCCATGTAGATGACTATACATCTATTAATCAATCCTTTGAAAGCCTTATCCATTGCTTGTTGAAATGTAGCTCCCACATTAATCAATTCAAAGGGCATTCTTCTATAGGTAAAACTTACCTACTTGGTTGTGAAAGCCATCTTTAGCTGATCTTCTTCATCAACCATCACCTGGTTATACCCTAAGTAACCATCTAGGAAGGACATCATTTTCAAACCATTCACAATCTACAAGACCTCATCTAGTGAGGGTAAAGGATAGTTGTCCTTCTGAGATGCTAGATTTAAGTTATGAAAGTCAACACAAAGACAAATCTCACCAGTCTTTTTCTTCATAGGAACCAAATTTGCCACCCATGTGGAATGGTGGATAGGAAATATGATCTTAGCATCTAGTAGCTTCTTTAATTATTTCATGATTAGTGGTTCAATGATAGGATTTACCAGTCTCTTTCTTTGCTGGAATGGTTTGGCATCTGGTTACAGCAAGATGTAATGTGTGATAATATTAGGATCATAAGTCTTTAATTCTTCACAGCTCCAAGAAATGATTTCCTTATATTCAATGAGTAATTTGAGCATGTCTTCCCTTTCCTGTGAGTTGCACGCTTTTCCTATCTGTACCATTTTTTGTTCTTCATCAGTACCCAAATTGTACAAGTCACATTCTTCAATTCCCTTTTCTTGGGTTACCCTTCTATTGAGTGCTAATTCATCACAGTCAAAGATGCATTCTAGTTCAACCATTCCTTTTGGAATGGTTTTGGTTTTTAGATTAAGAATCCCATCCTCATCCTCAAGCTCATCATCTCTAGGTTTGTCATCTAGTGTATCATCAATCTCTTATCCTTCAAAATGGTGACTGCACATGATAAACTCAAGTATATGTTGATCATCTTGAGAGACCTAAAAGTTTGTGATATTATCCAAAATGGATGGAACAACAACCAATTCTACTGAGATTCTTTCAACTGGCTATAAAGCACTTGCTGAAATGGCAAGAACATCTCCTACCATGTTCTTTCTTCTTGTAATGGATTTTATGTTTGAAGATTCAAAATCATCCAATATATCCCATACCCTTTTTTTGTAAGTTAGTAACCTTTTATCATTGCAAGAGTATATGGATTTTACTTGTCGTACAACCAATTGAGAATCTCCTTCGAATATGAGAGCTATGACTCCTTTCTCTAGTGCAAAGAGAAGTCCTCAAATTAATGCCTCGTACATCTAAACTATAATCAATATGTAGCATAGAAAGACCTACCTTTTGGGTTGAAAAATTTGATACCTACACCAGCCCCTATTTTGCACTTGGAACCATCAAAGAGGAGTGTCCAAATTGCATTTTCCTTGGGTTTTCTGACTTTATGCTTATTTGTCCTTAACTTCTCTTTCACTTGAGCCTTGAATGACTAATTCTTAGGAACCCATTGTAACTTTCCTTGTGTAGGACTTGATGAGTCTCCTTCATAATCTGTAGATAGAGGAAGTGTGTGTTTTTCTTATTTATCTTGAGTTTCCCCCATAAATTCTTTGATTTCCTGAACTTTAGGTTCAGGATGAATGACTATGAAGTCCATCCTTTACCTTTCACATATCATCTTCTTCTTTGGACTTTAATCATCCCTAGAGGAGGAGAAGATAAACCTCCCCCATCTGATGAGTTATCACTATATGATACATTTAAATCTTCAGTTTCCTCTTTGATCTTTTCAACAAGGTTGGATGAGTTCACTGGATTTTGGCTTTTTGTGAACTCAGTTGTTGAGATCTTTTTATCCTTGTTTTCCATTACGTGTGTTAGTACCTTCACTATTGCTTCTTGACATGATGAACATTTGAATTCAGAGTGACTAACTTTGTGTAACTAAAAAAATCCTAGAAGGAGGAGGATGCTGGGATTAGCTTCATTTCCTAAACATTGGAAATTGGTCACCATATAATCTATGAAATATGTCACAGTTTTACTTTTGAGTATTGGCACCTTAGGTTCTTAATTCTAATCTTGAGATGTATTGGTTGGAACCATATCCAATACCATCACTTTGTATGAACCCAAATCTAATTGTAAGAAAGCTATCTCATTCATGTCATTGTAATCTGTAATCATTTTTTTCAATTTGGGCTCAGCATCTATCTTGATTTGATTGTTCAATCCTTTCCATGGCAACCGCAATTGAGTGAAGTCTATAGAAAGCTATCCTCTAATACATTTTTTCCATTCTCTACTCAAGAGTAACCCATATGTTTTTGGGATATCAACTACATGTATGTCAATAACATCCTAAATTCGAGGGTGAATTGTCAATTGTATTTGCACATCTTTCAATAAACCAATGACTTTTACCTCCATTTTATCCAACTGTATCACCACTTGATTAGAGGGTTGAGGACTAACTCCAAATCTTTGAGCTATTGATAATAACATTATGTTACATGAGGCTCCTGAATCAATGAGGAAATTATGAAGATTCTTCTCATATATCCTAATGCTAAGCAAAAATGAGGGTACCTCACCTTTATCTTTGAACATAGTGGGCATAACTTCTGTAGCATTCACTTGTTGAGATACTGTCTTTTGAGGAACAATGTTCATATTGTGGGAAACCTTTGTATGATCCAATGTCTTCATTAGAGCTTCTCATTTTTGTGGAAAATTTTGTAACATGTCAAACATGGAAATATTGGCCTCAGTCCTTTTCAAATCCTCTACCACATTATACTTTTTAGTGGACCAAGCGAGATTCTTCAATATTGTTGGTACATTCACTTGATTCTAATTCTATTGTCCTCCATACATTGGTTTTACCAATGGTAGATTGTTACTTGCTCTTGGATTAGGTGAAGTTGATTGCAAACCTAGAGGACTTCCATCCATCAAGGGATCCTTTCTATTTTTGAGAACATCTCAGGTTCCTAAATATCAGGTTCCTGCCTAAATGGGAATGAGAATTCCTCACTTGCTGGTTGTTCCACTTGTGTATTCTATTTAGAATTGTAGGATTCCAACAACATAGCATTGAATTATATAGGAGAGGTATTGTCATTTACCTATGAATTTTGATTCATCTCCTGATTGTCATTATAGTATGAACCATCCTTGTTGAGCAAATTTTGGCTATCATCATACTGATTGATATCAGCATACTGAATGTTGTCGTTGTTGTTATCAGTAGGAATGCTTTCAATATTTAGATGGCTGTTCAATTTTTAGTTCTATCTTTGGAAGCCATTGTTGTGATTAGGAAGATTGAAGTTGTTTCCTCCATTATTGTTTCCTACATTGTTGTTATTATTATTCCTATTGAAATTCCTATTGTAATTCTGACCAAAAATTTTGTTGTAGGGGCCAACGTTGCTTCTTTGGAAGTTGTTATTTTTTCCTTGTCACAATCTAAGATGTGTCAATTCATTGTTCATTTGTGACATAGTCTTCTTTATTTGACAAACTTCTGAAATAAGGTATTTGTTTTTTTCCATGGGAACTATAGCCTTCTATTCAAAGAAAGATATTTTTGGAGGCTCATACCCTGGATATGTTATCAAATGATTATGTGGAGTGGGTGCCTACTATAATGGAACTAGATTCATAGGTATGAACTGGCTAGGTATTGTGGGTGCTCCCACTGGGTATGTTGGTATTGTAGTGACTACTTGTGTTGGAGCATCATTCCTCCTCCATTAGGATTGGCTTGCTTCATAAATGTGATTGCCTCTGCAAAGACTTTATCCAATGTATCAATATTTTCTACAGGAAGTCTTCTTAGAAAAATTGTAGCAAGATAATCCATAGCATTCAGATAAATATGAATAGTGGCTTCAACTAGTATAGTGTATGGCATTTCCAACTTGTGATAGGCCATATGAAAGCGATGGTTGAAGCGAGAAACTATCTCAACTGGATCCTTTTAGATTGATATAAATTATTGATGTATCATAGCTAGGTTGATGAATATTTTGAATTGTTCCAAGAACAATTTTTTGAATGTATCCAAATCTCCAATTCATTCAAGTGGAAAACTGACATACCAATTGAAGATAATTTCCTTCGAAGAGTAGGGAAATAAATGAAGAACCACGTCCTCATTAGCAACACACCTATAGTTGCAAATTTCCTTGACTACCTTGACATGATCTTCAATAGCTCATGTCTCACCATAGATGAATCTGGGGCAAAACTTCTCGAGATTCTTAGGGAGGTCATGGAGTGCACCTCTCAAGTTTATTGGTGAGTCCACAATGTTTGTGAAAAAGTCCATTGAAGGGTTTGGTGGACCTAATGGTGGTTGTTGAAGAGTAGCTATTGGAATATATGGTGGACCACCAGGTGGTTGGAGTGGAGGTGGAGTTGAGGAAGGTGATGAAAGTTCAAATGGAAGTGGTTGAATTTGGAGTATTCCTCTATCACTGTGTGGTTTGCAGAAGTGGGTGAGTTCAATAAACTCATGTGCACTTGGTGTAGACCTTAATGCTCGCTAAAATGGGGATTTTGGATCAATATCTTCCAACTTGCATCAATTCTAGAAAAAATGCACCTCTCTACAGAAGTACACTTTCTCACCTCTCTAAATTTTGCACACCACAAAGTTTTGTGCACCTACACACCTGCAAAATTGTAGATCTATGGATCTGCATAGCTGCGGAACTATGGACCTGCATACATATGAAGTTGCAGACCTGAATTCCCCAAAAAACTCAGAATTTTTTTTACATTTATGTGAAGCACACATTTTTGTGGAAGTGAAAAATCTTGAAACTTTGACAAATTTTCTTCCTTTTTGGGAGTTAAAAAGGGGGGCTATCCTTCTAGCACCATTTCTATTGGGTGGTCATTATGCATGAGGTCAATGGCAGGAATCCATTGCACAATTCCTCTCTTGAAAAGCTAATATTTTTGGCATCAACTCCAAGGTTCAGTATTTGTCTTGTGACATACCAAAATCTACTCAGTTGAAGATAAATGTGATTGTTCATGAGGAGGCCTTTGCTGGTTTTGATTATAATCTCAAAATGAAGTAAATTTGTTTGCTGTCTCCAAATCACACACAAAAGAACAATATTTTTTTATTTTCTATTTTTTTAATGAGTGCAATTCTAACAGTGCAACTAAAATAAGTTCCTATTCTAACAAGGGGTTAGCAAAGGAAATAATGAAACTGAAAGCAAATAACTTGAAATTGAAATCCTAAATAGACATAAGCTACAGAAAACAACACGCTATAAGTTAAAGTTTTAAAGAGATCAATAGAAAACAATGAAAACAGGAGCAACGCTTCCTAGAATCCACTGATGCAATCGTCAGTGAGAAACTTTGACAATCATATGGTATTTCACCTTTCATCAAATCACAAGGCCACATAAAGTGTGCTTATGTGAGACAAAAGGCTATGCAGGCACAATTTGATGATCTCTTCTCAAGCTCATTACATCAGCAGAATTTGTAAACCTATAGTAAACACTAGAACTAAAAGATCACACAACCAAAAATGATGCAATAAACCTTTGGATCAATAACAATTTCATGAACAAAATTCACAATTCAATGACACATTCAGGAAAGAATCACTACACTCCAAATGCGAGCACCAAAAGCATAATTTTATTGCATAATAATGGCAGCCCTTATTACATTTTACAATAGGGTATTTATAAGAAATCTTCTCCTCAATTTGTGTTGAGAGAGAGATATCTTCATGCAATAAAATGCTTTTAAAAAATTTGAAACAAACTAAATATATACAAACTAACAATTAATCTAGTGCTTAGAGGGACTCCATCCATATTTTATTCATTAATTGGATGCATGAGCCCTTTACATGTCAAAAATAAAGAAAATATGAGAGAGAAAGTAGGAGGAAGCCTTCAGTCAAAGTAGGAGCATATGGAGGTGCAAAAATAGAAGCTGGTCCTTCACTAGGTGTGTGTCGAAGTTAAACTGTTATCAGAATGCATTCCTAATGCGTGGAAAGTGCTATTTTTGGAATTGGCAGTTAACTGTTAGCACACCTCTGAATTACAAAGCTACGGACCTACATACCTACAGACTTGTGCACCTGCGGAGCTATGGACCTACGCACCTTGACTGGGTCAAAATCTCAAAATTTTATTGAGTGTCAAAATTGAAATTCTGGCATCTGGGTTTTGTTCTTCTTTATCCCAAAGCTATGTTTGGATGTTTTCCTTTGAATTTCTCTATCATCTTAGCAATCTTAGCCACATCCAAAAGATCTAAAGCCTCGTATTTATCCTTGACCTTTTGTCTATAGTTGTCCACCTCAATTTGAGTCTAAAAAATCTCTGAGCTTGGTATCTAACTCTAACAGGGCTTCTTCTGTCTTGAATGCTTGTTGGAGGTCCTCATCATCAGTAACTTCTACAAAAATCTTCCTAAAATTATCCACTATTGTTTCTATAGGTAACAAATTTTCTCATTCCTCATCTTCAAAAATATCCAAGCATGCATCAGTGTTATGTCTCTATGCTTCCAAAATCCGCTCTTGGGCTTGGTCCTTGAGCCAATGGATCTCCTCGTGTAATGTCTCCATTACTTTATTGCTATCTTCTATTTTCTCTATCCAATTATCAATCATGTCTAATTATTTTCTAGTATATACATCAATCAAAACCCGATATCTTGGGCCCTTTATGGCTTGTAGAGTTTTCAAATCCTTACGCCTTGCCCATACCTCATCCATGATATTGAAGTCTTGCTTCAAAATTGCTACAATCTTATTCACGTTCTCTTGCGTAGCATGCAGTAAGTTCAAATTCCCTATGATGATGGTGCCACCTTTCTCCTCAAAAATTTCTTGCCATTCCTAAAAAGCCTTCAAAAATGGGTCAAGTTGCACACCTCCCCCTTCTCCAAGTACAATTTTTAGGTTCTGCTTAGGGTGTTTAGGATTGTTGGCCAACTTTTCATCCTGTACCCATTTTTCAAAGTGGAAAATGAGCTTGTGTCTTAGTTTAGTCTGGTTAGGTTGAAGTCTAGTTCTTTCCCCTCAAGTGAAAAGTTTCTCCATTGAGTTTTCATCTTGCCTCTTCCCCTACATTACATAACCAAGTGGGTTCTCCTTGTTGTCGTGAGTTTTGTGGGAAGTCTAGGACCTTATTAGATGGAGATTCTTGGGTCATATAATGTTTTTCACAAAGTCGTCTCTAAGGATGAACTTTCCCATGGTTCATTATAGTTTGCAGATAAACAAAATGAAGTTTGTGAAAAACATAACATTGCCTTCTCCATAGCAGGTTTTCAACCTACGAAGGTGGTTTTCCGCAAAGGTCAATGGATGAGGTTTACAAGCTAAAGCAAGGAAGACATGAGTTTTTTTTATGGATAAATAATCCCTACATTGTAGTATTCTAACTTGGGAGTCACTTAGACATCATCATAATGATTAGAATAACATCTGGTAGAAAATTTTGAAGTAGCTTCTCCATGACGGGTTTTTGACCGAGGAAGTTAGTTTTTTGAAAAAGGCATTTTTAAGAGAGAAAAGAAAGTAAGTGGGTTCCTTTTTCACATTTGTAGACCTTTTTAGATTTTCCAAAGCTTGGAGACACATTGAATTAAAGGGTTAAGTGAAAATAAAGATAAGGGCGAAAAAATAGAAATTGCTTTCTCCTCTGTAGGTTTTTTACCCTAGAAGGCGATTTTTTGCATCTATTGAAAAATCACACTTGCAAGCATGTTGGGCTCATAAATCGATCACAAGATTTTTAAAAATGATGATGGAAGCAAGTTAATCACATTTGAGAAGGCATCTTAAGAAGAATCTGGCTAGGCATATTTTTCTTTACGGAGTACTCTGTTCTTAATTGTCCGAAACTTGGTGAAAAATGGGAAAGTAAGTCTGTAATAAAGGAAAGTTACCATTGGGCCAATGAAAATAGTGAAAAAACATGGAAAAATCTTTTAGAAACCCCTACATTTAATGAACATAATGGATTTATCCTTTAATTCACTCGGGTGGCGCAGATCTTGAAGATTAACAGGTGAATCAAGACTTCTATATAGAAATGAACATAACTTATTTTCAAACTATTTCTTTCTTTATTAAATTGTTATGCTATTGGATTGAATAGTGTTTGAAAAGCTCTCATAGTTACAAAGTTCTATTCTCTAAACTACTAACAATCTTAAGATTTCAATTCATCTCTATTTGAGATTAAATGGCAACAAGATTCACTAGATTTAATGGACTGGATAAAAATTAAGTCAACTTTGTAAAATTTTACCGACACCTTGCTTCGCTTCTTCAACATGCAAGATTTTAAAAGGAGGATGAGGATGGAGCCAATTCACCCAATAATAGAGAAACTCTGAGGAAGCAGGCTAGTGGAAGCAGTTGGGTTTCCAGTGGCAGTTCAAGCCCTCAAGCTGATCATTGAATGTATTAACCACTACAATCTAGACACTAAGAAAATTTTGCTACCTGATGATATAGTTTTGATCTCAATTGATTGACAAACTATGGTAAATCACCTCTAGATCCTAGAGCTAGAAGAATTTTCTGAATTGACAATAGGAGGAGCCATGTTTGAGTTCTCCTTGAAGAAGACGGTGTGGTGGAAAAAAATTATGAGGTCCTGGTTCCAAAAGCCATGAGGAGGTAAGAGTAAGGTTCCTAAGACTCTTTTTGGCACCAATCTTAAGCCTAAGATCGTGGACATTTTGGTTCTTTTGCATTGATTGAAAGGTGAGGTAGAAGCACTCAATTTTGTAGAGAAGTATTTCTTTTTGTTACAAATCATTTTCTTACATACACATTATGTTGATTGGGCATATGAGGTAAGCGAGCATTTATCCAGAGCCCTCAGTGCTGCAAAGTTTTACAATACCTTCTACATGTCTTCTTTCTTGATTTATATGTTAGCCTCTCTGCAATTGTGGCTAGGCCTTTTGAGAATAGAGAATTTACCTGATGATGTGAAAAGTTATGAATTTTATCCATGCTTGCAATTATAGAGTAGCTATGAAAATTATGTTAGAGTTAATGATTTGTTTACCATGAGGATTTGCAGGGAACTCCAAGGGTGCCCAAAGAGGAGGTTCAACCCAGAAGCGATGTCGACCATTAGTCAGTATGGTAACTACTTTACTCAATTCTCATCCTTCTCGTATTTGTGTCTTGCAGCTTTCGATGGATTTCCTTTGAAGCTGCCTAGGTACCTAAGTGGCATGATCATGCTGATAGAGATCATGAGACAAGCTATCCAAGTGAACATGTTGAGTGCTAGTCTAAGGAAGAAGGGGTACGAATTCCCCATCAAGGTGGGGGTTTATAGTTGCAAGTCTCAGTTTGATGCCAAAAACATGCTCAAGGCATTCAAGAATAAGTAAAAATTGGAAGAATATGAGGTTCTGAGACCCATTTTCAATCAAAATGGATATGTGAGAGAGGTGCTACAAATTGGGAGTGTGATCAAGCATGTCACCACTATAGATGAATATTGGGAAGATTGCAAGGATGAGTTGGAGAGTCATGATCATGCTTTCACTAGGCTCATGGTGGAATAAATAAAGACATATGGCATTGATCTCAATGTCAAAGGATTGGAGGATGATGGTAAAAATATGTATAGAAATACATATTTGACAAAATTAAGGGGGATTCTTATCAGTTCTTAGCCATATGTAGATGTGGAAGAAAATTTTGATATCATGATGGCTAGGATCATCAAGAGAACCATAAAATGGGTTGAGTGGACAACCAAGAAGAGTTGAAGCAAGGGTGCAGCCACACAAGCTTCTCCGACAACTACAATGCCTACTTCATCATAGAGTGCTACAATGGGTGTGACCATGGCTTCCACCCAAGGACCATCTCAACCTATGGGTGGAGGTGATCAACCTACAGAAAAGAATATTCTTATAGCCCAGATCTATCATGATGGTTCCTTGCCAATCATAGGAAACTAGGCTGGTACTAAGGAGAAGAAAACAAAGGAACCAAAGGATAGTGTCTCCACTCTAGTCCCATCCCCTCATGCTACCCCAATTCCATCTTCGTACACTACCCCTATTTCTTCTCTGCATACCATTCTAATCCCATCTCCTCACCATAGCCCCATGCCATTGGCAAGAACTTCACTTTTGAAGCTAGGTGGTTCCCTTATACAGATAGTAGACTTAGGGGATTGAAAGATTAGCAGCAGTGAGTTTGTTGATTCAGATGAGGAGACAAAAAAGACTTTAGAAATGGAGAAGGGCCAGACTCATCTCTAAGGATTCAAAGAATCCTTTCTCTTCAACTGCTATAACAATAACTCTAGTGAAGAAGAAAATGTTCAATATTGAATCACTTAGAACAACTTCCAAAGTAATAGGAATAGATTCTTGGTTAGAAGATCCTTTGGAAGGGAAAAGAAATAGAAAAGATGAAAGCACTTCTACAAAAGAAACTGTATCTCTAGTAGTTCATTCTGAGACTGCATTGGCAAAGGTGAAGAAGAAAAAGACTTTGTCAATACTTGGATAAGATCCATAAATAGGGAACTTGACAATAGAAATAGCCAAACCAAACAAAGGAGGGAGAATTGAAGATATGATGCCTGATAATTTTACTCTGCATTCAATTGATCTTGGAGAAGCCAGACATGATACAAAAGTTGGCTTGTGGAGATCAAGTCATGAAGTGATAGAAGGAATATTGGAAAGTCTCAAATTATCAAAGATCAAGATGAAAGTTGGGATAGAAGAATTGAATAAATTTATCAAGAAACTAGCACTCCACTAGCAACTATTTTTGGTATGTTTGTGATATAGACTTTTAGTGCAGTTGAAGTGCAAGCCCTCATTTCCTAGCTCCAAGAAGATAGGAATTATGGCCAAATTGGTAAAGAATGGATTGAGAGACTCAAATCAGAATGAGCTTCTCTTATAGATCAAATTGGAAATACTATCCTCGGACTAGAGACAAAAAGTGATAATATATTATCTAATAGTAATACTCTAGCCATTGAAAGGGTCAGATGTGATGAATACATCTCCCTTTTAAAGATGATCATCCAGATGAAAGAAAAAGAAGTAGTTGAAGAAAAGATTCTAAAGAAAGGAAACGAACCTCTAATTGAATGGCTCCAAAGTATGTAGTTCAAGTTGGAAATGATTTAGGTAGCTAAGAAGGCACTCAAGGAAACAAAGAGTAAAGTAAAGAAGTCTCAAGATAAAGGATTCGAAGTTATGAGAGGACTACTCACTAATTCACAAACTGGTGATCAACAAAAGTCTCTCATTGGAGTGGATGTAATGAAAAGTAACTTCTCTACATTTTTGGATAATCTATTTGGAGTAGCCTCCAGTAGTCAAAACATAATCGTAGAACTCCAAGAGCTCTGTGGCTTTTTACAAGTAGCTATGAAGGAGTTGTCGGATCAATTGAATGTTGTAAAGGAGCTAGCAAGGGAACATTCAAAATGGATTTTGAGATTCACTAATATACATGTGCCCAACCATGAAGAGATAATCCCAATAATAGTATAGGGAAAAAACTAAAAAGGGGAAGAAGTCTAAATGATTCATATTATGCCCCCTTTTTGTTCTCTTTTGTAATTTGTAATACAAATAATTGGCACCTTTCCATTTGTCATCCTCAGAAGATGAACCGATTAAGCTTCCATTGTAACGATCATCTCAAAAAATTTATATGTATGAAATTAAAATATTAATAGAAGGTTGGAAAAATTTTGGTGTGAAGTACTTTTTTTTGCAGAGACAATTGAATGGTATTTTATATCAATCATTTTCTATTCCAATGAATGTTATAGTAAGTTTACATTTTCTCTTTTGTTAAAATTTACAAGAGGGAGAAATAGAGTTTTACCTCCCCTCTTTCAAGGAAACTAATGAGCATAATAGGTGTTGTTATTTTTCATTCAAAGAGAAATATTTTTAGTGTTTTCAATTTATTAATCAAAGTTCAAATTTGAATTTGTTTAGTTCAGCATTCATTATTGTTCAGATAAATTTTATGAATTCATAAGATGTGTGAGTATATAAAATTGTTTTGGTGTTGAGAAACTTCTATTTGCCTGAATTAGATTCTATTTAGGTCTAGCTTGGTTATACCTCTACCATTCTCAAGTTAAGAACATACCCCAAAGTAGTTTAGGAAGAAAATAAAATTCATTGCAAATATATTTTAGGGAGCTATGTTGGAAATATTCAAGATATAACAAGTTGCCGAGAGGGGAGGGGTGAATCAGTAACAATACAACTTTTAAGTTAATTCAGCATAAACTGGAAAATCATTTATTCACCTAATCTGATGCATGCAAGAGATAAATAAATATTCATAACACATATGCACAGAGATTTTGGTGACCCAGAAACCTTCCAAAATAGAAAGTAAAACTAGGGTGGGGATGAAACCCACAAAGCTTCTTTTCTGCAGTAGGAAGTTAGCCAGTTAAGGCATACAATGATCACTTCTGGTGATCTTCCCTGTTAGGAGCAAAGAGGATTGCTAGATCCACCTTGTTAAAGGATTTAAAACATACTTTACAAGTATGCACTCTGTTAGGAGATTTATACAAAGACTGTTAAGTCTACCTTGTTAGAGGATTTTTAGATGATTCACCTGTTAGGATGAACCAATCAGATCTACATATACCTTGATTAGATCCTTTGCAATAATCACCTCTTGTGATTGATGAAATCTTTACTGCACCTTGTGAACCTTGCTAATATACTACTCTACTGCTAAATTCGCATCTGTCTCTTGTATCACAATATATTCATACATGTCTCATATCCATTACAACAATTACAACTCTGTATTATACACATATATATACCATTTTAGTAATTATAGATGCAAGGTCGGTTGAACACAAGTAAACAAAATATAATTGAGTCAGCCAAATAGTAAAATAAACTCGAGTTCTTCAAATAGACTTGATGACCTTCTGATACATGACATCCACTATGTTACACGGCATCGTCATGCACTCGGTAGAGGTAGGGGCTCAGTTCATACTAGTCATATGACGTTGCCTAGAACTCGGTAACTATTGGCGACTCGATAGATACAGTGTCACTCGGTAAAAACTAATTTCTTTGTTAACCAACTGAGCTTGGTTAACACTGGGTCCTTCTTCACTCGGTCAATACTGAGTCCATCTTTACTTGGTTAACACTGCGTCCATCTTTACTTGGTTAACACTGGTTCTATCTTTACTCGGTTAACACTGCTTCTATCTTTACTCAGTTAACACTCCACTCAATTAACACTAAGTGCAACTTTACTCGGTTTGAACTGTGTCTTTGACGCTCGGTTTGAATTGTGTCTTCGACGCTCAGTTTGAATTGTGTCTTCAATGCTCGGTTTAAACTATATAATGAGTGTTGTCACTAATGGCAAATACCTTTATGCCAACAATCTCCCCCTTTGGCATTAGTGACAAAAAAAATTATGAATCAAAGTTTATGTGCAAAATAAAAATGACATACAGTTCAAAATTGATCTTTTTGCAAATCTTGCAGCACATATCCTTTTATTTACATATATCTCCCCCATACAATATGTACAGTATTTATAAGTCAATACATATATCTTTTGCACAATTAGCTCTTGAAGTCTATCTCCCCCTTTTTGACAATAATGCCAAACAGTATATATTTACACGAAGATTCCAAAATGAGAGATAAATTTTGAATGTACCTTGAGAATAAGAGCCAAAGTCTTATCCCAATTTTCTTGCAAAATTTTGCTGGTGGAGAGTGCAATTTGAACTTCTGCAGAGAGTTCAATCATGTGATCTGCAATAGAGAAGTTGTTGTCATGGATCAATGTTTTAGAATGAGCAATATGCTTCTGCATTGTGTCCATGACAGGAAGGATCATATTCTGGATGTCAATCAGAGTAGACCCGATCCTTACATCCTCTCTCAGCAATTCTGCCTGTTTCTCTGACAAAAACCTTATTCTTAGATGATGGGATGAACTTGCACTGTGGTCAGATTGCAGCATTTGGGCACTGACCTTCATATCCACATCAATTTTATTCAAATTTTCTCTTATTTCCTTGGTAAACTCGGTAACATCACAGAGTTTTCCAAAAAGTGAAGTTACATTATTAAAACAATGTTCAAAATTACTCAAAATTGTAGACAATTCTACCTATTTTACTGCAAAATGCTGAGCAATGTGCTCAAGCACCTTATTGTCAAATTTCTTCTCTTCCTTTTCAATCAATTTCTCTTGGTCGGAGCTGTCCTCATTAAATTTATATACAACCTCTTCTAACTGAATCAAAATGTATTGAGTAGAATCTACTTCAACACCTATAGCATCTGTTATGATATTCTTAGCATTCTCAATAATGCTATATTCCCGGTCTCTCTCATTCCTCAGCTATTTTTGCCTAGCTTTCTGCTCTAATAGCTAACTGAGCATTCTCATTTCATCAACTGATGCAGTATCTAGATCTATCTTAGGAATGAAAATGTCCTTATCCAGATCTATTTCTTCATCCACTGCCTTATTGGAAAACATGTATCTCTTTGGTTTTTCTACAGTGACTGCACCTTTTCCCTTTGAAATTGAAACAATAGTTGATGATGCTGGACTAGCTGACAAAACTGGAATAGGACTAACTAGAGAAAGACTGAGAGAAAGGCTAATAGTATCAAAAATTGGTGTTGCTCCCAAAATTTTTGTACAGGATGGAGTGGGAGAACTAACAGTTGCCAAAATTGGAGCAGGAGAAGTCAAAATTGTAGCACCTGTAGGTACACTTACTGTACACCCTGCACTAGAAGTTGATATACTTGAGAAACTTACTGTTGTGACTAAGGATAACTCATTCAAAGAAGGTGGTTGCAGCTCGGTTAATAAAATGGTAGACACTTGCATAGATGGTACCCGAAGCTGAGAGGAGACAGGTGAAGATTGATCAATTAATGAGGCTATTGAGCTCACAATCTCACCAGTAGAAGCTATCTCCATAGTTGATGTACCTATTTTAGGTGGAGAGTGAGGAAGAGATGCAATGACTTCGGCTGCAATTATTTGTGGATCTTCTTCCTCCCTAGCTTGTTCTACTTCTTCCTTCATTTCTCTTTCAGCTTCTTCTTCAACTTCTCACATTAATGATTGCAGGTCTTCTGGAATTTCTTCAATGTCATCACCATCATCATCATCATCATTATCATTACTATTGTCACTGTCCTTGATTTCAACAGTATCATCACTAGGTTTGTGTAGATGATAGATATTTTTCCACATGTTTTTTGCATCATTTACTACATGCTCAATGTCTTTGACAAGTATCAAACAAGTGTGGAATCTAATCATCATGTTACCTTCATGGTCTTTCAGTGATTTCTTCACTTCAGTATCAGTGAGATTCGGCAGGAGATTCCTTAGGGTCTGCTCATAAATGTCTTTGACAGTCTTGGTTGTAGCTTCCCATCTTGGTTGCAACCTCTCCAATAGCTCTTTGGAGATCTAAGAGGCTATCTGGTCCAAGGAGTATTTCCATTTACCCATTTTGTTCAGTACCAGTTCCCCAATCTGCATTTTCTCCTGTTCTATTCTAGTTTCAAACTTCAATGCTTTGAAGTTTGTGAAGCTAGCTCCTACATCTAATTGCTTTAGTCTTGCCTCAAGGGTGAGTGGAGGCTTAACAAGTACAGGTTCCTTCTTTCCCTGTCTTGTTCTCTTGGAGAACACTACAGTAGTTTTCTTTGTAGGTTTGGTGATAGTCACCTTGCCTTTTTTTTCGTTGAGGCTTTTCTTCTTTTTCAAACTCGGTTTCCTCCTCTTCTTCATCTTCTCCTCTCCCTTCTGTTATCATGAGAGGGCCAACATCTATTTTCAGTTTGGCTATGCTCCTCTTTCCTTTGCTAATGGCCTGAGGGATTTTAACTTGAAGCTCAATTCTGGCCTTAGCTTCATCATATGTTCAAAAAACTGGTTGCCTTGGGTCTACAGGTTCATTTACCAGTGCTTCTATGATGTCCCTGGTTTCATCAATATTTACCTCATAGGGAAGAGGTTTCACCCATGCTATCCGAGGCCTAACTGCCTGTATGTATACCTTGTCATAGTCTACCATGAAACATACATCTTCCTTGTACTCTTCAACAAGTCTTGGAGGAATTCGAAACCTATTGTTCATTCTTTCCTTAAATTCTTCAAAATAACTATCCAAAACACTGTCAAAATTTTCACCTAATTCGGCAATGAATTCATTAATTTGATAAAGAATTGGGATATCCTTTTCCGATACTATTGGTCCTTTATATGGAAAGGACTTTAGAACATAGAAAAACAAACAAATCAAAAGTGAACCAAATTTACAGGAGTTTTTCTTGGAAGTCCTTATGCTTTCCATATTTTTATTGAATTGGGACAAAAGCAATTCTGATAAATCAAACTCTACATTCTTCTTTACTATTTTATATGCCAAATCCACAGCTTCACATGATACACTGTTTGGACGGCTTGAACTATAGATTTTATGAGCAATGACATGAATGCCAAATCTCAATTCAACGTCAGCTACTATATTGAGCTTAAGTCCTCTGCCATCCCATTCTGCTTGGGTTAGTCTCTGCAATTCTTCCCGACCTAGGGTTTTGGTAGTCTTGGCTTTGCTCAACATGGGGAGTCTAGTAATTTTGCTAATCATTTTCTTAGTGATAGGTACTAGTTTCTCTAACCACAATTGGCCATTGTGAACCCGACTGAGTACATACCTAACCCATTTTACTTAAAATTTCCTTGGCAAATGCGAAATATAGGTTAACCCTTTTGTTTCAAGATGTTTATGTTCGGATTTCAAGGTTCCATCTATGCTCATTTCACCTAGGGCATTGTCAATTTCTAGGTTTCCAAGTTCTTGAATGGAACACTTGAAATGAGAGTGAATGTCATTAATAAGAAGTATCTTTGGAGGGATTTGTGACTGAGCACCATTAGGGTCCAATGATTCTGCAATTGCCGGTGCCAATTTGAAGTTCGGGGTCTTCCATTCCTCTCCTCTAACCATCATTTTTGAACCTTTCTTTGTCTTGGAACTGCCACTTCCGGATGCCATTTCTACTTGGTAGGTGTAGAAATTTTTTGAACAGATTCTTTGCCCTTTTGAAAAAATTCACTCAAAAATGCTTTAAGCTCACTCTGGAATCGCAGAAGATAACTTATCTCTTTGTTCGTAGTGAAAAATGAGATCAAATTTTGCCCCTTTTGACAAAAAATTCACCATAAATGTTTTGGTACGATGGTAGATGAAATGACAGGTTGTCATCCACTAGCTCGGTAGATATTATCAACTCGGCGATCAAATGAAAACATTGAAGTACCGACCTAACTCTGTTAGGTCATGAACCGACCTTGCTCGGTTGACACAACTCAGTCAATGAAACTTTGTTGTGCCCGACCAAACTCAGTAAAGTCTCTTACCGACCTAACTCGGTAATTGCTACTCGGTTAATGAAGCTTTGTTACACCCAACCGAACTCAGTAAAGTCTTGAATCGTCCTGAAGTCAAAGTGTATCTGAAATACTGATTTGATCATCCTTCTTCCTTTGGAGCTGCTTAGGATAAATCTTGGAGGATGCAGTTCCAATCTTTCTTTTATGAATATTAATTGGAAATGGTGGAATCACCCATTTCTTGAGTGACATTTCCATTACTTGATTTATTTTGTTTGATAGATTTTGGAATCCACTATTGCTTCATTTGCTTCTGAATGTTGTCTGCTTTGTTTTTCTTCTCATCTTCAATTCTTCGTGTGCTTTATTTCTTTGTTCCAAAACTTCACATAGCCTGATTGACTATATTTCTTGCTCTCTTTTAAGCTTTCTTACCTCTTCTTGTAGAGATCCATTCTTTTCTAGAAGTTCTTTGATTGCTTTGTCAGCTTCTTCTGAATTACTTGATGGTAACAAATCTTCAATCCTTTCTTCAAAATAAAGATGGTCATTCATTTGTCTTGCAAGTTCCTTTCTTCTTTTTAGGGATTGAGAAAGATGTTCCTTTTCTTCTTTGAGTTGAACCATGGCCATTTCTAGATCTAACTTTTCATTTTCTATAACTTTCTCTAGTCTGAATATCTCCATTGACTTTGATCTTTGCTCAAGCTGTCAAGCTTTGTCCTGAGAACCAAATAGCTCTGATACCAATTGTTGGAAATATTCAAGAAATAACAAGTTACTGAGAGGGGAGGGGTGAATCAGTAACAATACAACTTTTAAGTTAATTCAACATAAACAAGAAAATCATTCATTCACCTAATCTGATGCATGCAAGAGATAAATAAATATTCATAACACATATGCACAGAGATTTTGGTGACCCAAAAACCTTCCAAAATAGAAAGTAAAACTGGGGTGGGGATGAAACCCACAAAGCTTCTTTTCTGCAGTAGGAAGTTAGCCGGTTAAGGCATACAATGATCACTTCTGGTGATCTGCCCTGTTAGGAGCAAAGAGGATTGCTAGATCCACCTTGTTAAAGGATTTAAAACATACTTTACAAGTATGCACTCTGTTAGGAGATTTATACAAAGACTGTTAAGTCTACCTTGTTAGAGGATTTTTAGATGATTCACCTGTTAGGATGAACCAATCAGATCTACATATACCTTGATTAGATCCTTTGCAATAATCACCTCTTGTGATTAATGAAATCTTTACTGCACCTTGTGAACCTTGCTAATATACTGCTCTGCTGCTGAATTCGCATCTGTCTCTTGTATCACAATATATTCATACATGTCTCATATCCATTACAACAATTACAACTCTGTATTATACACATATATATACCATTTCATTAATTATAGATGCAAGGTCGGTTGAACAAAAGTAAACAAAATATAACTGAGTCGGCCAAATAGTAAAATAAACTTGAGTTCTTCAGATAGACTTGATGACCTTCTAATACACGGCATCCACTACGTTACATGGCATCCTCATGCACTCGGTAGAGGTACGAGCTCGGTTCATACTAGTCATACAGTGTTTCCTAGAACTCGGTAATTATTGGTGACTCGGTAGATATAGTGTCACTCGGTAAAAACTAATTTCTTTGTTAACCGACTGAGCTCGGTTAACACTGAGTCCTTCTTCACTCGGTCAATACTGAGTCCATCTTTACTCAGTTAACACTGTGTCCATCTTTACTTGGTTAACACTGCTTCTATCTTTACTCGGTTAACACTGCTTATATCTTTACTCGATTAACACTCCACTTGGTTAACACTAAGTGCAACTTTACTCAGTTTGAACTGTGTCTTCGATGCTCGGTTTGAATTGTATAATGAGTGTTGTCACTAATGGAAAATGCCTTTATGCCAACAAGCTATACCTACCAATTCAGAGGAAAGCCAAAACATCCATAAGTAGCTTTCCAACTATTTTTTATTAGATATTGTTCTGAATTGGGCATTAAAGAGTAATAATCTGAAAGAACAAATCTGTTTACCAACAAGGATCATGAGGACCAACAACTTTGGCTAGATATCCTTTTAAGATCTTGACTTGCTTTCGAAGTGCTTGGAGTTCAATCTCCTCTTGTTCCATGTCTTTGAGGACCTCTTTGATTCCCATAGTCATCATTTTTCAGGCTGAATCTTATGTAAGCTTTCCCAATATAACATCCTTTAACTCATAATCTTCAAGGCTAAGGCCTTTTGCATTTGTGCCTTTAGGAGGGAGAGCAACTTGTGGAAATAAATCTTGGTTCTATATGGTGGTGATAAATGCTAATGGTACTGCCTCATGTGATGGAGACTCAAGTTTGTTCAAGATCTCTGTAATGTCACAAATGTCTTTCTCCAAAGCATAGAATTGAGGCTTAGTACTCCTCATTATTTCCTTTCAAATCCATCTAGGGATGTGTTTTGTTGAGGACCTGTCTCTTGATGATGAAGGAGTATGTTATGCAACTTCCTTTCCTTTGTCACTCCTACTGGGAGTTGTATCTTGTTGGGAGGGCTCTTCTTTTGTAGTCTTAGTCTTAGTAGAACTTGTAGCTAGAACCTTAGTGTCATGGGAAAGTGGTTGAGAATATTCCATAATTTTTCCCTCTGACACTTCATTGGTTTCCATTTGTTCGGGTTGCTCCTCTGATGATGGCTCCTTATGAACTTGCTCTTCCTTTAAACTTTGAGGTTGAGAAGTCATTGAGCCCTATTCTACCATTGTAACTCATGGTGGCGATAGAGGAGTAAGATTAGGACCATTTGTATCTAGTGGCATTTGCATCTAGTCTTCATATTGAAGTTCACCTGTAGGGGTATCCTTGATCTTATCCCCAATCAATTCTATACCCACGGGCATGAAATCAAAATCTTACATTGAGAAAACATTATCACTTTCTTCACTTTTCTCATCCACCCACTGCTATACTTCATCTTTCAAAGAAGAGAGCTCTAAAGGTTCTGCTTGAGTGGATGGTGGGGTACATGTGGCACTCTTTCTCCTTTGCAACTCTATGGCTCTAGCTAGCTGAGTTCTTTCCTGTAGGGGCACTTATTCCTCTTCCTCTTTTGATTCTTCTTCTTCCTCCTCTTCATCTCCTTCAAGAATACTTTCACGAATAAATGGATTGGACACTAATCTTTTAGTGATCCTTTGCCTTTTCTTCATCTAAATCTTAATCCTTTTCTTATGTTTCTTGGAAGTAGAAGGAGAAGTTGGATCATCTTGTGTAGGAGGAATGTAGACTTGTGGAATCTCTCCCTCTTCTAGTTGGTTAGACATGAGAGGCAACTGCAGTTCATCCTGGACTTGGGTAGCTCCAGTGTCCTGGGACCCTTATGGACTCTACTCCTGCTACTAGGGAGGTGTTTGTTCTATCTAAATCCTCTAAGGAGAGGTCCTCTTTCTTTTTTTCTTTCCTTTCCTTTCAGGAGGGTGATAATATCCAACCGGGCGATCAAGCTGGTATACTATTTTTAGCTTGATAGGAGACTGAGCTACGGAGGTAGGAATTGTTACTTTCTTTCCTCTACCTCTTTCTGTGTGAGCATGTGCTGGAAGATGACTATGTTAGGAATTAGATCAAGTGGAAAAGGTTTCTAGATCCAATCCATTGTCATTCTAATAACATGCCTCGCTCGATGATTAATATCATCAACCTCCTCCCTGTCAACCTTAGCATTTATAATAGGTCTTTTACCAATTTTGTTTGCATTGAACAAGGGGTTTAGTAACTCCTTTGAGATGTTCAACTGGAGAGCCTTTTCTGCTAGATACAAAGTCATCATACAATAGTCCCTAATGTGGACATCGTAGTCATTTGTGGCATTCATCTAGTGATCTTCAACAACACCCTCATGATGGAAGTCTCTTCCTGCTAGACTCTCCACTTTCCCAACACTATCAAAATATGGCGGGGGAGAGTTGTATTCTTCAAGAGGATAATTTTCCCACTCCCATTTGAAGAACTAAATATCCTACTTCCTCTTCACCTGATATGGTCCAATGACCAATGGCCATGCCCAAAAAGGTCTTCATTATTGCTTTATCTTCTCATAGGCTGACTCAATTTGTTGAGAAATCTCTAACAATACTAGTTTGTCACTTGGGTATCTTGGGAGCTTCTTAGGATTGATGGATGCACCAGCTACTTGAAGATATGTGAATTTCTTGAACTAGATGAAGTAGGCTTCGAGCACTATGATCTATGCTTTGGCTTCATCAAATAACCTCTTCCCATAGTCACCCTCAATGAATCCAATGATTGCAAAAATGAACACATCATTCACGATCCTGTATTCCTTGCTCTATCTTGAGAGTTTCTTCTTCACCAGTTGAGGGTAGACTATGTATGGCCAGGCATTAGGGTCTTGCATATTACCTCTCCTATACAAATTGGGATAGTTTGTTGTCCTTGCTGCAAGTAGGTACACTATGTAAGAAGTCATGTAAAAAAATTTCTTATCCTTCAACATCCTTAGTTGCTCACACAAGTTCTCACTTAGTGTGGTGGCCTAGTCCAATGGTATCATGGCCTGTCTAATAGTTTCAATGAAGTTGAAGATGAAGGTAATGAGGTGGTCCACTATGGGTAAACCCATTACTTTGCTCAAAAGAATGATAGAGTATCCAATGTCCTCCTTCATGTATCCCTGAGTCATGTCAACCTTGCCTGTTATCTTTCCCCAAGGAGGCTTCTCAATAAGGTATGTGGATTGAATGATATCAATTGCTTTGTGTTGATGCTCCCTATACCATCTCTCAGCTACTTCATATGACAGTTTGATCAACTAATCTACTCTAGGAAAATTAAAGACCTTCTCAATGTTGTCATGTCATAGATCCAACACCACTTCTTTGGTGACACTTTTGACTACCCTTTCTTCAGGAACAAAGTGTTGTGATAGGGCCATGATTAGTTCCACTGATTGTACTGGCACATGATGTGACATTGTGTTTACCAATCTAGAATAGATCAATGCAGACATCATGGTTGACCTCTCTATTGGCTTATTGCAAATTCTTAGGAATTCTCCTAGGTTTGTGTGTTTGAGTTCAATATCTTTGATTTCTACATGATCATAGTGGAATGTCAATTTTGAAGGTACACATTAGAATTTGAAGACTATAGGTTTGGGTGTTACTCTGGATGTGGAAGCCATTTGATTACCTGCACACTATGAGAAATTTTTTTATTATTCCAAGGATAAAACGTAAAAAATAAATACAAACTATGAATAAAAATGAGCATAAAAATGTCCCATTTGGGCATTTTATTTACTTTTTTTACACTTTTGACTACCCTTTCTTCAGGAACAAAGTGTTGTGATAGGGCCATGATTAGTTCCACTGATTGTACTGACATGGGATGTGACATTGTGTTTACCAATTTGGAATAGATCAATGTTGACATCATGGTTGAGCTCTCTGTTGGCTTATTGCAAATTCTCAGGAATTCTCCTAAGTTTGTGTGTCCGAGTTCAATATCTTTGATTTCTACGTGATCATAGTGGAATCTCAATTTTGAAGGTACATGTTGGAATTTGAAGACTATAGGTTTGGGTGTTACTTTGGATGTGGAAGCCATTTGGTTACCTATACATTGTGAGAAAAAATGTTATTAGTCCAAGGATAAAACATTTTTAAAAAAAACTATGAATAAAAATGAGCATAAAAACATCCCATTTGGACATTTTATTTACTTTTTTTTTAAATTTTTTATTCCTTTTTATTTTATTATTATTATTTTTTTGTTTTTTTAAAATTTATCATTTTTATTTTTAAAAATTTTATATTTTATATTTTATATTTATATTTATATTTTTTATTTTTTAATATTAATATATATATACATATATATATATATACATACATATATATACATACATATATACATATATATATATACATACATATATACATATACATATATATATATATATATATATATATATATATATATATGTATATATATATATATATCTATATATATGTATATATATATATATGTATATATATATATATATATATGTGTATATATATATATATATATATATATCTATGACATGCACGTGGTAGGCTTGTGATTGTTTGCGGCAGCAAACTTTAGAGGGCACGCGCGATGCTTTTGAAATGCACATGGTGTCGGTGGTTTAGGCGTGCGCAGCACTTGCTACTTTATGGGTGGTGCCAAGGTTTAAGCACATGCCGCAGTCGCCATCATGAGTGGTGCTAAGGGTTTTAAGCATGCGCAATGCTCTCCATCATGGGTGGTGCCAAGGGTTAAATGCACATGGCACTACTATATCAAGTGCAGCACTAAGTGTTTTAAGCATGTGTAATACTCGCTATCATGGGTGGCACTAAATGTTTTAAACATGGGCAGTGCTCACCATCATGGGCGGCGCTAAGGGTTTTAAGCGTGTGACACTACTGTATAATGCATGACATGAGGGTTTTAAGCGTGTGCATCGCTCACCATCATGGATGGTGCTAAGTGTTTTAAGCACGCGTGGCACTCACCATCATGGGTGGTGCTAAGTGTTTTAAGCGTGCACGATGCTTGCCATCATGGGTGGCACTAAGGGTTTTAAGTGAATGATGCTACTGTATCACACATGGTGTGAGGGTTTTAAGCACCACACAACACTCACCATCATGGGTGGCGCTATGGTTTAAGTGCACATGGTGCTACTGTATCAAGTGGGGTGCTAAGTGTTTTAAGTGCACACGAAACTCACCATCATGGGTGGTGCTATGTTAAATGCCTTACCTCTAGTTTCCTTTGTGAATGCGAAAATGAAACAAAGACATGCATTTGAGGATTTGTGGCAGGGGTTTTATAACCCCCTCCTAGGCTGGGCCGGGTGCACCGGGTGCACTCTGCCCATGCACGCACATGATGATAATAATAATAATAATTATTATTATCATTTTGTGTTTTTCTAATTTTTTTTTTTTCTTTTTTTCTAATTTTCATGACTCTAATAATTTCTTTTGACTCTCGAACTATGAGTCTGGGAGTTTTTTGAAAAAATGTAGGGGTTCCCCATTCCTAGTGAGGAATGGGCCATGTGTTGTGGACACCACAACAATAAGATATATCTAATTTCCGAACAACTATCTCTATCATTATTTCCTACACATTGGTCTACTATCAATCTTCACCAAATGAACTATAACTTAGCCAATACTAATCATGAATATAAGAAAAAATAGATGTAACATCTATTCTCATTCATGAAAATAATCCTAATCTTGTATAGTTGAACCTATTATGTGCCAAATTTGTTATGCCTATAATCCTCTGTGATGTACATACTCTTTGTTTGTCATGAACTAAAAAACATATGTTTCAATGATAATTAACCTATCATCAATAAAACATATAACTGGCATATCTAAGTGCTAAAAAAACCTATATTCCTAATAGAAGTCATTGTAGGAATTGAAAGTTCATTTGGAGAATTTATTTTGGTTGACTCCATCACCAAAAACTGAGGTCTTTTTGTCTTTTTTTTTGTGTATTTTTCTTTGAGTTTCATACTTACTATCTTTGTGATTCTCAAGTCTTAGTTTGGTTCCTACTATTAGATTTGGAACATGAGAATGCCACCTTATTCCTCAAACTTTTATTTGGTGGGTCATCTTAGCTTGGTAGGTCATATTTTTAATAAGTGTAAAAATAAGATTTTACTTGGTTCTCCTCCCCTCTGGCTCCTTATAGGGGAGAATGGATTTTTGGTTTAGGCATAGAGATCTTGTCTCTGTTGATCTCAGATTGGTTTTGACAAGTGAGTGTCAACACACTTCAGCCCTTTACTTAGTTCATGTCGAACTAGTAATACATGCCAGCCACAATATACAAATATTAGACCATGCTAAGTTGCAATGAGTGCTAAGTCACTCATGCTAAGTCACTCAAGTGTCGAGTAGATAGACCATGCTGAGTGATTCAAGTACCAAGTAAATAGTGGATCTCGAGTAATGCAGGTGCTGAGTCAGAAATAGAAATACAACGCATGTCGGGCATTCGTGACTTCATATGCCGAGTGACATAGTTTTTGACATTTTTTTTGTAATGACACAAAAAACTATGTAAAATATTTTTGAGCCAACTTAAGGATAGTTTATGATCTTTTGGAGATAAGGAAAAATCTATATTTGGATTTCCTATGTAATTGCATGTAGCCAATTAGAAAATAGGAAGGTTTAGGTAAAAAAATGGCTGAATCTCAGCCATAGATTCATACCTAAACCTAAGCCACCAGAGTCTTCTTAAGGAGGAAAAAGCCCTAAACTCTTTACAATATACAAGGGGTGAATGATTGAATTCAAAGAGAGAACAAGATAGTTCATAGAGAACTCAAGGTGACATAGAAGTAAGAGTGAATTGCAAAATCATTTAGAGAAGAATAGAGGATATAGAGAAGGATACAACATTGATACATTAGATCATGAAGAATCAATTAGAAATTTTGCAAAGGTGATATGTTATCAGGCAAGAAAGTACCAACTGCAAAATCTATGCTGACACATTTTAATAGGTGATTTTAGTTAAATATCTTAACATGGTAGTCCTAATAGGATTTATGAAATCCTTTAATAGGGTGCTTACTTAATTATAAGTTGAAGTCCTCTAACCAAGCACACTTCGAACAAGGTGTTGAAATCCTCTAACAAGGTAAGACTTAATAGTCTTTGTAAGCCTTTAATAGAGTAGGCCTTTCACAAGGCAGACCATGATTCATAGTCAAATCATTGTAACCTTCATTGGGTAGACTTTATTACTATAGTAGTGAAGATTTTTGCATGTCAACCCCACCCTAGTTTTACCTTCTCACTTGAAGGGTTTCTGGGTAATCATATCTAGTGTTATGTGTGTAATTGAATACATGTTTGCATGATTTAAATTTTTTACATATTATTTCAATATATTAATGCATGAGATGAATGAATGGTGAAAGTTTTATGGGTCCAATTTTAAACTCCTAATTCACCCCCCTAGAAGTTTACTCTCTTCCCACTCATAATTCCAAAGATTGGTATCAGAGCCTTGTTCTCTGAAAGAGAAGCTTTGTATCTTTGAGGAAAAATCTTGAAATGGAAGTCTACAAGTTGGGAAAGACTATTGAGAACCAGGAGATTGAAATAAATCTCATACTACATCAACTAAATGAGGCAAGAGAGGAATGAAAGAAATCCTTGAAGAGAAGGAAAGAGATGGCAATTGTAGAGAATGACACACTGTAAAAAGAGATAGACACTACCAAACTATTTGCATTGGCAGTTGTATATCTGATGAAAAAGAATAGAATCCAAGCTAAGGAAATCAGAAATATCAAGTTAGAGAAAGAATCACAAGCTATACTACTATGTGAGGTGACTGATGTTAGTTTGTGGTGACTGATCAGGGAAGTATTATACATACTTCATAATTTTTTTTTGTTACTATTTGTCGATTCACCACTAAAGTTGGGCTAATATTCACCAATTTATGGCTGATATGTTGTAACCATAAAGAAAAAATATACTTGTATAAAAGGGCTTAGGGTTAGGGATTGTTTCACAGTGAGTGATGCAAAAATTGGTTCTTGTAGTGATATTGAGCTATAAGGGATTATAGATTGTAATCAGGTTCTAATCATTGGATCATAATAATATTGGACTTGTTGGTTGGTGGATGTAGCCCAAATATTGGGTGAAGCACATTAAATCTTGATGTCTTGTGTTCTTTTCTGTGATCTATTATTTTTTGATATTGTTTATATTTGCATGTAATTGCTAATTCTTTCTAAGGTTTAATCCTAACAACTGACCATAAGAAGAAAGCCATGGAAGACAAAGCCATGATTGAAGAAGACAAAAGAGTTCTAGCAAATAGATTGGAAGAAAATTAAATAGAGCTATCCAAGATTTTCAACATGCAATTGAATACTCTAAGTCAAATGATGAATGCTAACTATGAACTAAATGTCAAGGACATTGAGATAACTACATTGAAGTTGCAAAATGAACAATTACAGAGTGACCTAAAAAGAGAGAAAGAATTTGCTGAAAGTCTCAACAAGTCAAATGAAGCCATCAAATACTTTGAGCAATTACTCAAGCTGTTAAGCCTCTTCTGAATAATTGTACTCTGATACCAATTGTTAGAAATAGGGAATACTGAGAGTGGGGGGGGTGGGGGGGTGGGGGGTGAATCAGTATTCTACAAACTTTTGTTACCAACTTGATATTATTTATTACTTTGAACCATGTATAAGAAAGTAAACAAATAATGCTAAATAGTAAGAGTAGCCATGCATAAAGAGAACTCATAACACCATATTTTGTTAACTAGGGAAACCTTGGCCAAGGGAAAACCATGGTGGGAATGATGCTCATTAAGATATACTAATATATATTTCTTGTTAGAGAATGGACCCAGTTAGGAGTCTATAAATACATTCAGTACATGAGAGTCCTTATTAAGAGACTTTGAATCCTTGTTAGGAGATTCCAACCCTGTTAGGATTTGTGGTACAATGGGTACAAGAAGAGCTCATTGCCCAAACATGCAATTTCAATTACAAGAAGAGCTCATTGCCCAAACAAGTAATTTATCATCTAAGTTCCTCAAATACAAAATTATAGATGATGTACCTTCTTTCAGCTAATCTTCAACTTCAGCTTGATCTTAGATCACAAAATTAGGTTATCAAAAACTCACTTTTGCATATGATACAAAACTTCGCATTCACAAATTTCACATACTACTTCACAAATAATTTCACAAGATGTCCTTGCATTAATACCATGCCTTTTTCACAAATTGTTGCTAGGTTGGCTAGACCAAAATATACTTTCCCAACTTAGAGTAAACATCTAGGATGTCATCCCTAATTGGTCAAGTAATTATTTTGTAAATAAAATAATTCTTTTACCTTTCATTCTGTTGTTCTATAAATCTTGATTATCTCTTTTTTGTACTATCAGTACTGATGTCAGAGGTTATACACATCATTATAAACATGTCTATTTTTTTCTATTCCTATTTGATAAACACATAACTGTATTCACTAGAACTTGAATAACAAGTGTTAGAGTTAGTATTCCTGCAAGTAATGTTAACCACATGTTCATCTCACTTCATTCTTCCTCCATGTATCCTTGCTATCATAATATGACTTTGATAATAGGTGGCATTCAAAATAGTACACTATTGTAAACCATTTTCATACTTAGACAATTTTCTGAGTACCAAAAAGTTAAGTATCTTTATTTATGAGGTTTTCTAAAGCATGTACATTATGTGTTTCCATTAATGATAATATTTACATATCGACATATAGCCAATTTTGAACATATCATACTCTAACCCTATTCGATGTTATTTTTGCATGGTAGTTTCTCTTTTCTATGATAGGTCGATTGAAGGCAGATAGAGGGTTACCATTAAGTTGCCACTTCAACATTGCATTGGGTCTCTTTTAATGAACCATTCTAATTCTCATGTAATTCACTCTAATAGAGGTAATGCCCTCTTCAAGTCCCATTTAGGGAAAGTGTATGTTTATAGGACTTTGGTCTCAAGGTATACCAAGGCTTTTCTTTACCCCATTCTTTTTTCCTGGTGCCTGCACTTGAATGAGGTTGTATGGAAATATTTTGATATTAATAAAATGGGAATTTTTGGGTAATATCTTGAGGACTAAATGGTTTACAAATCACTTTACTATGACTATAGATTGTATAATTTAGGGTTTAATTTTGAATCATCCATGTAATTCTTTAAGCCCAAATCATTAGTAGTGAGTAGTTACTCATTAAATTCTATAATTCTAGCTAATTTCCAAAGTAAACTATAGAAATACTTAATTTACTTTAAATTTGTGAAGGCAAAATTGTAAAGATCTATGAAATAAATATCAAACTATCACCACTAACTCAACAATATAACTTAATTTTTATAGTGGCCCACATTTGTATCAAGTAGTTTTTTGGGTGAGGATTTCAAGTTTACATCGATCCTTAAATCATAATAGATCAAGGGGGCAAGGTGTATTTTGGCAAGAAGGGGAAATGGGGCCAAAATTTTACCAAAGGCTCCCACAATTATGGCATATGGAGTATTAGATGTGTCATGATGAGGAATTAGGGATTAACATCATCATAGTGTTACATTAACTATTAGATCACAATAGATCAATGGGTAAGGTGTATTTTAAGAAGGAAGGGGAAATGGGGCCAAAATTTTATTGAAGGCTCCTACGATGATGACATGTGGACTATTAGACATGTCAATGCAAGGTAATAGGGATTAACATCATCATGGCCTTACATCAACCATTATTGTTAGATCACAAAGATCAATGATGTGACATATATTTCAATCCAAAAGGGAAACAAACACCTTATTTCACAATAACTTACCCATAATGATGACACATGTCAACTCTATCATATCACTACATGTTATGTTTCAATCAATGACTATGAGTAACAGCTTCATCTCTTAGTTTTAGTATGTACGATCAAGAATTCATGTAGTACTAGAAATAAATACCCAATACATATCATGTATGAAAAATTATGTCTTTTTGTAAAGTTGTTTCCACTTGTGTTTTCATTTCTCAATAATAGTTTTGTAGTTCTAAACTTGTAGCAACAATAATTTAGAATTTGAATAGTAGAAAGTCTTCTTGGTTGAGGATACATAAATGTAACACATTTTGTCAACTCTTTCACTACTTTAAGTCTTTTAGTTCTCTTCTCAAATTTAGTTTACGGGTAAGATCCTTAGGACTAAATGATTTACAAATCAATGTACTATAACTATGGATTGTAGAATTTAATTTTTAATTTTGAATTATGCATGTAACTTTGTAAGCCTAAATCATTAGTAGTGAGTTGTTGCTGGTTAAATTCTAGAATTATAGCTAATTTGTAAAGTAAATTATAGAATTACTTAATTTACTTTAAATTTGTGAAGGATAAAAGGAGTTAGGGTTTAATTTGAATTACCAATATAAATTATATTTTATGGCTATGAATAGTTATTCAAATTTTGCAACTGTTTCACAATGACGAAAAGAAACACAAAGAGTGCAATGGAGAAATAGGGGAAATACAAATATTTGACAGACTTCTTTGAATTACTTAAAACACAAGGTTTCACTAATGAACTTTATGATATTTATAATCCTGTTATATATGGGTAAAATATCATGGAAATTAGGTATTCACTTGAGAATAAGTGGGCAAATCCAAAAAAGGATGAAAAGTATTCTAAGTATAATGTTAGTGTAGGGACTATAACATATAAACTAGCAACATGGCTTGCTAGAATAGCCCGTTTGGAAATTTCCTCTAATATTCCCTTGTCCAAAAATTTTCATGGTCTATGCTAAAAACTATGATTAAAATAGAAAGACAACTGTTAATAAAAATACTTAGTAGGTAATTTTGTCCATAATAGAGACTGGATTTTCTAATCTATTGGGAGTAAATTGGTAGCACAAAACTCGAATGTGCACATTGACCTGGAAATCCTAGCAAAGTCATATGAGAGATTACCAACAAATGAAAAAGATTCCTATGTTAGAGGACTAATGTTATCCCCATCCAATTTTTAAAGTGATCATAACCCTCCTTATAAATTTGGTATTTTTTTGCAATGGGCTTAGGATACTATATCCTTGCTATCATTTTGTTTGGGGTTGGAAAGTAATAAAGAAGTTGGTTCCAATGTTTTGGAAATGATTTACTATATTAATTTTCAACCAATACCAGAATGATATAATTTTATTAGGCACATTGTTTATAGCATACAAGAACAATTGTTAATGATTAAAAGTGATTCCTAGAAGATGTTTAGATTCACAACCTACTTGTGCTACCTTCTGCTATCAAAGCATCATCAAATATTTCAAAGTAACCAACTTAAGCTTAATGTTCAAGATCAAGTATACCAATGGTCACCTTTTATAAGGATGATGATACCGGAAGTAACTATAAGGAGTTTTTTGACTTCTTCTTGGTACCTGTGTGTCATATAATTATAGATACTTCAATGCCTAGATTTTCCAAGTCTTGTAGAAATTGTATGCAACTGGGAAGTCAAATACAATTATTTGATTGATACTTCATGGAGGACTACACTATGTTAAGGTTATATGGTTAAATGGTAGAACCCTTCAAACTTCTAATACATGTGACACATAGGGTTTTTACATTGGAATATGTATGACAGATAGAGAGTGCACATGTACTATTTCATGGTCATCAAAAGAACAACCATCTTTTTTTCTTTCCTTTCTCCTATGGAGGGTTCATATTTGATAGATCAACATTTGAAGTGCTGCTCGACCTTTTAACAATGTTAAATTTCAATGTTGATGCTTACTGGCAGTATGATCTAGTAAACATAATTAGCTCAAAGCTTGTATAGTATGGCTACAAACCAACCAAGTATGTACATGATAGTATCCCATTGATTGAAATATTTAAAAACATGGGCTCTTGGGAAGCCATTACAGCAATGATGGAGAAATGTGCTACTGGAAGCAATATTTCAGTTTAGGAATTGTTAGCACAAATTAGAGAATTGCACAACCAAAAAAGAAAACTAGAGCCCATCACATCCTACAATTTCTACCAAAAAGTGGATAAACCAAGTAAAATTGATATTCTAACATAATTAGAAAATGATTGTGACCTTTAGGGTTGGATTGAAACAAAAATTGGAGAGTTTTGGACAATATGGAAGAATCTAGGTGAGCCAAAGACCTCTGCAGAGTTTGATTCCTTAGACAAGGATAAAATGTTTAGCCAATTATGGGATGAAGATCATATAGAAGCACTAAAATCACTACCTAAGAATGGGTCTAAAGATGATCAGAATGAGTCTTCTGTGGATCCCCAAGCTACTCCAAGTACAAGTACAATCTCACTCATTTCATCATTTTTTGTACTCAATACGAAGAGAATTGAAACTTACAGAAGAGGGGCTGACTTGATACAAATGATGGGTTATTTAGGTGTTGGTGGAGTGGGACCAAGTGGTCAAGAAATTTGTTTTCCACCTCAACTATCAGCTCCACTAGAATGTGGTGCTACTCTAGTCCTTCGAGCTGAATCATCACTATTAGGTTCCTCCATAAGTGGTAGTGTCATTCCTACTTTTCCTATATTTGTCTCACCTTCACTTCAACCTCCACCTGTCAATGCCCCTATTTCTAGTGGTGTAAAAAGGAAATTACAAGTGGATATGGGTCGATCTCAACAAGGCAATGAGAATAAACAAAAGGTTATGTCATGATTACCAATACAATGTTGAGCTCGAAAAAAACCACTAATACAATTCCTTTAGGAAAAAACCCTCAAAGCATTCCAAAAACTTCACTAACTAGTGATAGTGGGATGAGATTAGGAATGGATCAAACTGCAATAATTAGAGTGTCAAGCATAGGTAGAACTAGAGACAACTACATTAGTGCAAGTGCTACTTCTCCTTTCAAACATTATTTTATGTTTACAAGCCTAGATTTTAGTTTTAATGGTTTTTCTACAAATTTTCAATAGCCCAAAATCAACAATAGAAAAAAATAGAAAGGTGTTGAAGAAGGAATAAATTATCATAGATTATGATGAAGAACTTGCATCAACTAGGATATTTCCATCTTATGACCCAAATAAAGATTTGATGGAGTTCACAATTTTTGTTCCCCCACAAATAGATAATAATCCATTGAAGATGCAGATAGATCCATCTTAATTACAAGTTAGCACCCTATCAATGGATTTCTCCAAAGTAAAAAATGTGGACAAAGTCAGTGTGGCCAAAAAGATGAACAATGTGTGTAGGATTTGACAAAATACACAAATCAAATCCATAAGCCCTCGAATCATCTGCACGTAGAAAACTTGTCATAGGGAAGAAAAAGACAAGAAGAGGAAAGGGTTTGGTTTGAAAATAAGAAAATTGTATTCTCAAATAAAATGTAAATTTCTATACAAAAATACACTAGGAGAGCCTATTTCTAAAGGCCTCTAGGAAGCTTCTAGAATGAGCTAGAAAGTGCTAGGAGATAAGTATGAAAGCTAAGAACACATCCACAAAAGGTGGATTATCCTCCATGTAGACAAGAGGATAAGTATGACAAGGTAGGAACAAAATCATGTATTGTCAACAAGTCAATACGTAAAAGTATGCTAATTCATAGATGACAACTGATAAATAATGCATTTATTCTAAGTAAACTTAAGTAAAGTGTAAATAATAATTTACACTAACACTCCCCTTAAGTGCAACTTAGGGGAATGCACTTATGCTCACAAAAGCTAAGATTAAATATAGAATGGGTCCCAAAAACTAGGCCATGTTAGGTACCCATGTACAAATCTAAAGAAATGCAACCTTGGAAAATGGGAAAAGAGGGAAACTGCATGGGAAAAACCCTTCCCCAAAAATAGGTACGTATAAGCATGCTAAAAATACATGAAGGAGGGAATGCCTCAAAAAGACCCCCAAGGAAAACTTCCATAATCCCAAGCATAGATTAAAAATGGCTCAAAAGACTCTCTCAAAACCATAAGTACAACCAACCCCCCATGAGAGAGAGAAGAGACATCAAAGCCCCCATAGAATGATGGAGCCCCTATAGAAAGGATCAAACCAATGAAACTCCAATAGAGAAGAAACAAGGGAGTAGAATAAGGAAACCCCTAAATGAGAGGTGAAACTACAACACCTAATTGATGCTCCCCAAAAACATGAGGATCCTAAAAGGGAATTCGATAGGTGTGTTGACACTATCATGAAAGAGGAGATGAATCCAAGCCAATCCAAAGCTGCATGGTACAAGGACAATGAGTATTGCAAGTTCCATAGGGTAAATGGTCACACCACCCTCAAATGCATGAAATTGAAAGATTATGTGCAGGACCTCATTGATCGAAAAAAAATCACTGTTGGTGCCCAAACCTCTCCCAATGCAGGCTTACAAATTTATCAAAATGCTTTTCCTCCACACAACAACCAAAATCCTGGAAAAGCACCTATCCAAAACAACACCAAAAATTGCCAACCAAACCAACAGCATGGGAAGAACAATGACCACACTTCATCCTATATAGACTATGGTAGCCTCATAGGTTGTATATCTGAGAAAGAGCCTTCTGTCAATGTCATCAATATCCGAGGACCAGATAATGAGTGTGCAGTCACCACTCGAAGAGCACGATTTAACATCATAGGACCACCAGTTTCATCAGCACCATTAGCTCCATCAAAAATCTAGTACAATATCTTGGAACACCTTGGGAACATGCCAGCCCAAATCTCCATTTTAGACCTTCTCCGCACTAGTCCTATGTACAAAGACATCCTTGACAGTGCTCTCATAGAATCTCGTGTCCCTTCTGATATCAATGCTACCAATTTTCATAATCTTGTTGGACACCTTTCATCCTCATGTGCCCTATCTTTCAAACCCACCGACATACCTGCGGTTGAGCCAGCTCACACCCTTTCGCTTCGCATAGCCATCATGGTATCCAATTTTGCCATGAAAAGAGTAATGATAGATAATGGATCAGCCTTGAACATTTGCACCCTAAAATTCATAAACCAAGCTGGGTATACTGAGGCAGATATGATCAGTGAAGTTATCACCATCAAAGCTTATGACAACTTGGAAAGAACCACAGAAGGGACTATTTTGCTACCAATCAAGGTTGGGCCAATCATCCAAGAGACAGTTTGCCATGTTGTTGATCTAAACCTACCATTTAACATCCTCCTTGGTCGCCCATGGATTCATGCTATGAAGGCCGTTCCATCCACCTACCATTAGTGCATCAAATTTCCGCATCAAGGCACTGAGGTAACCATCCATGCCGATCCAAAATCCTTTGCTTACTGCAATGCGGTTGAAGCTTCATATAAAAACCATTTCCCTAGAAGAGACGTCGGCACAGCCATCGCTAGCTCATCCCACACTTATGATGATGCAGAAACCATCCTCGCCTCCACCCTATCTACCGTAAAGATCAACAACAAAGGTTGTGGAGAATATAGTCTGTCAGATGCATTTGCTGTCGAAGCAATCCCACTTGATCCACATACCCAATGATGGCCGATATATCTCAAAGCTAAGGAGATTCCACCTCCTCAATACAAATAGTTTGCCCCAACGACCTTTGTGTCCTCAAAAACCCCTCTTCATGAAGAGCTCACTCTAGATATCAACAATTGGTTACATAAGGATGCACCTCCAAGAAATCAAGCACGCCTTGATCACTTCAGCCAGAAGTATCCCCAAGAACATAAGCTCATCACTAAAAAATGGAACTATCAAGGAGGTGGACTAGGACCAGAAGAAAGGGGCATGTAATGTCCCATCGAAGCACATAATTGGGAAACGAAGTCAGGTCTTGGCTTTGGCATACCCACAATTGGGGGCACCAATGAGAACGGTCACGCTTTTTCGAACATCCACCGCGACCTTGTCGAAATTGAAGACATTCTTGAGGAAGTTGAAAAGAGAGCCTACGACGATATCCCAAACCAAATCTTCCTAGGAGACTCTGTTCTCCAAGAACTATCCATCCATCTCATTGACCTACCACTCGCTCATCCACAACTCATAGATTGGGACCAACCAAGTGTCATAGATATTGATGAGTTCGCATCAGAGGAAGTGCTTCTAAGATTCATGGGAGCCGAAACTCATGATAAGAGGACAAAGCCAGATTCTGCCTACATCTACAAGCTAGATCCCAAGGGGTATTTTGGAGAAAATCCCCAACCTAGTTTTGATACACCCAAAACTAGAACTAAGGTAAATCTAGGACTAGCTAAGGTAGCGAAGAGAACGCCTTAGGAAGAAAATCCAAAGCCACAAGCAGAACATGAGGATTTAGTATTGCCTCCTCAAGATAATCGACCAGAGGTGTCTTCTATTCTAATAGAGGATACTAGAGAAGTCAACATTGGTGCTTCAGAGATCCCTAGACTTGTTCACATTGCTACATCCCTATCACAAGACCAAGATGACCTCCTCTTTGAGGTTTTATGAGAGAACATTGGTCGATTTGCATGGTCATATCAGGACATGCCAGGACTTGATCCAAAGCTTGTAGTTCATCATCTTGCAGTCGATCCAAAGATCAAGCCCGTCAAACAAAAGCTTAGAAAAATGCACCCCAAGGTGGCATTACTAGTCAAAGCTGAACTAGAAAGAATGTTAGCTGCTAAGGTTATCTGACCTATCGACTACTCAGAGTGGATCTCCAACATGGTCCCTGTCACTAAGCCTTCCAGTGACATCAGAATCTGCACTAATTTTAGAGATCTTAACAAAGCTTGTCCAAAGGTTGATTTTCCCTTGCCCAACATAGATATGATTGTAGATCTTACTGATGGACATGAAATTCTGTCCCTTATGGATGGATTTTCTGGGTATAATCAGATCAAGATTGCAGAAGAAGATCAACATAAGACATCATTCACTACCCCTTGGGGAACCTTTTGCTACACCATGATGCCTTTTGGCCTAAAGAATGCTGGGGCTACCTATCAAAGAGCTATGACAGCCATTTTCCATGATCTTATCCATAGCATTTTGGAAGATTATGTGGACGATATCCTAGTCAAATCTCACACCTTCATGGATCATCTTGCTGACCTGGAGAAAGTCTTTGATAGGTTGGCCCAATATCATCTCATGCTAAATCCCAAGAAGTGTGTCTTTGGAGTCACATCTGGCAAGCTTCTAGGCTTCATAGTTTCTAAACGAGGTATAGAGATCGACCCCAAAAAGGTCAAGGCTATCTTAGACATGCCTCCTCCCTAGACACTGCGACAACTTTGCTCTCTTCAGGGAAAACTTCAATCTGTCCAACACTTCATCTCCCAGCTTGCAGATAAGTGTACACCATTTTCACACTTTCTCAAGAAGGATGAGAACTTCAAATGGGATCCTTTATGTCAGCGCAGCTTCGATCAGCTCAAGTAGTATCTAGCCAATCCCCCTATCTTGGTCCCACTAGTTCCTGGTTGTCCCTTGATCTTGTACATATCAGCAACACCTACTGCTCTAGGGGCACTTCTAGCACAACATGATGATTATAGCAGAGAAAGAGCCATCTACTATATCAGTAGAACCCTAGTTGTTTATGAACTCAATTACACTCCTATGGAAAAAGCTTGTTTGGCAGTTGTTTTCTCAACTCAAAAGCTTCGCCACTACATGCTAATTCATACCATCCAACTAGTCTCCAAGATTGACCCTCTCAAGTATATGCTCTCCAGAACAACACTCACAGGTCGGCTAGCAAAGTGGGTTATGCTACTAAGTGAGTTTGACATCCAGTATGTGGACAGAAAGGTAATCAAAGGGAAAGCGATAGCAGATCACCTAGCTGATGTACCTCTAGTAGATGCATATCCTTTGCTCACAGAATTCCCAAATGAGCATATTTGCTTAATTGAAGAACAACCCCCATGGAATCTTTATTTTGATGGCTCATACACATCTCATGGATCAGGGGCAGGAATATTATTAGTTACACCTCAGGGAGATTATATTCCAAAAGCCTTCAAGCTACAATTCCCTAGCACCAACAATATTGCAGAATATGAAGCTCTTGTAGCAGGATTAAAGCTCGCTGCAGAATGGAATATCACTGAGTTAGAAATCTTTGGCAATTCCCAGCTCATCATCAAACAAGTCTTAAATGAATATCAAACCAAAGATGAAAAGCTATTACCCTACAAAGAGCTAGTTGATCAGCTGACCCAACATTTTACAAAGCTTCAGTTTACACAAGTTCCATGAATGCAGAACAAGGCAGCAAAAGCCATGGCCACTATCGGCTCACTCTTGGAAATTCCCCAAGAAGCTACATAGTATGAGTTTTTAGTCAAGCAGCTCCTCACACCCGCTTATGCAAATGAGGATTCAAACCATGTTTGTATCTTGGCTGGTCCCCAATCCCCTTGGTACCATAAAATTCATGCTTACCTTAACAATGGTATCATATCCCCGCACCTCACATGTACCCAATGCCAGAACGTCATTCAAAAATCATCCCGTTATGTCATCATAGCCAATACCCTATATCGTCGAGGTTATCACGATACTCTCTCTCGATGTTTAGATGAAAATGAGGCCGCGATGGCATTAAAAGAAGTACATTCCAAACTTTGTGGTGCCCACACGAGTGGTATTGTCCTAGCATGACAAATCCTTAGAGCAGGCTACTATTGGCCTACCATTGAAGAAGACTCTTGTGACTTTGTCACAAAGTGTCTCCCATGTCAGCAGCATGCAAATCTTGTGCACGCTCCAGCACAGGATCTATAGCCTATTGCACCACCTTGGCCTTTCGCTTGTTGGGGCCTTGATCTAGTTGGAATTATCACACCTCTCTCATCTAATGGACATAAATGGATAATAACAGCTACAGGCTATTTCACTAAGTGGGTGGAAGCAGTCCCCCTAGTCTCAGCTATAGGAGTTCAAGTCTCCAAGTTCATCTTGTACCACATTGTTTGCCTCTTCGGCGTCCCATCCACCATCTTCACTGACCACGGAGGTAACTTTGAAAATCTCAACATGGAAGAATTATGCACTTCCCTTCACATCCATCACCGCTTTTCTATCCCATATTTCCCACAAGGTAACGGCCAAGCAGAGGCAACTAATAAAACCCTCCTCAAAATCCTAAAGAAAGTTGTCAATGATTCTGGCCGCGATTGGCACCTACAAATAAATCTAACCCTATGGGCCTATCAAACTTCCTTCCGTACATCCACAGGAACAACTCCATACTCCCTAGTCTATGGTGTCGAAGTGGTATTACCTATAGAAGTTGAACTTCCCTCACTACGCATATCTTTGCAAGGGAAAATCTCAGATGAAGAATATAGAGTAGCTCAGCTCACCCAGCTAGATCTCTTAGACGAGAAGAGACAACAAGCCTATGACCATCTCACAGTCTACCAAACTCGTCTCAAAAGGAATTTCAACAAGAAGGTGCTCCCACAACACTTTCAGCCAGGTGACATGGTCTTCAAAGAAAATATGAAGGTCCAAGCAGATCGAGAAAAGAAAGGCAAGTTTGAACCTACATGGCTTGGTCCCTATGTGGTTACCACCTCCTTTGGCTTCGGATCCTATCAGTTATCTACACCAGAAGGAGAACTCTTGAATGATCCCACTAACATCATTCATCTCAAGAAGTTCTATGCTTGAAGATCCTTGGTAGACCCAGCTTTTGAAAAATACAAAAAAAAAATAGTAAAGAGAAATAAGCGTCCAATGGTGAAAACGTGCCAATTCAAGTGCCTTGGATAGGTACCTTGGTGAAAACCTGGTAATTCAGGCACCTTGTGTACTAAAGACTAATCCATTATCTATCACTATCCTATCCATCATCCATTCACCCACCATCCCATAAAAGACCTGCTTGTTCCCTTGGTGTTCCAATCAAATATCCAAAATCTGATGGAGCTTGTAAATACCTCCTATACAGCTTGTAAATCTTGTACCAAATCTTGTATCATACCTTGTATATCCAAATCTTGTCCAAAGCTTGTATCATGCTCCAGCTTGTAGATAATCTTGTATCCTAGCTTGTATCCTATCACATGCACACAAAGAATCCCATTTTCCTTAAGCTTTTCACAAACCATCTACCTATCCACCTATCAACTATTATAGACATCCCATCCTTCACAAACATTTCCATCTCACAAAGAACCAAAACATGAACAAACTTGTACATTTGTAACATATCTTGGTCCATCAGCTTGTACATCCTCTTTAGCTTAGTATCATTGTATCTATTCAGCTTTCGTGTTAGTTCATCCTTGGTCAACATCTTGCACACATCACACACCTTGGTTAGCTATTCCAATGCATCCTTTAGCTAGATCTCATGTCAGCAAAGTGTTATCCTTCTTAGTTCAGCTTGCCAGATGCATCACTCATCCCGATCCATCAGCTTAGGTGCTCTCCGATAGATCCTTGCAGGATATAGCTTTCCTCATGTCTGATTTTGGTCTGTTAGTACCTCGTCCTACCCATCTCATTGGCAAACAGTTCTCTTTTGGATTTTTGCTTTCTTTTGATTTGGGATCTTCCCTTTTGGGTCTTGAAGTATCCTTTCCAAGAAATCTCCTTGTTCCCTCCTCAAGGTTGCCACGATCTTCCATATCATGGTATGCTGCGAATGGGGCAATCAGAGCGTAAGGTCTTGATCACGTCTTTTGCTTGTTTTCTTTTTCTGCTTGTGGGTTACCTAGTGTCGTTTCCACACTTCTTCCTCTGGGATTCATGTGTGATACTAGGAAAATCCTTGTGTGTTTGTTTCGAGTTAGTTCGTCAGTCCTCTGGATGGTTGGTAAAAAGGCCTTGATGTTTTTGGTAACCTTGGCAATTAACCAATAGTCCTATAGCAAATCTAGTGCTCAACTACATGGTGGTACTTCTCTTTGAAGTATCCCCCCCTCAAAAAGCTTCGATGGATTCCCTTCATCTCCATAATCCCCCATCCATAACCTACATCTGTCGCTCCTACCCTGGCTTATGCATCAGCATCTCTTTGAATCACTCCTCACGCTTAGCTTTAGGGATCCACAATCCTAGTCTTAGGGATCCACCAATCAAATCAATCCACCAAGCCTCATCTTTCGAGATCCACAATCCTAGTCCTAGGGATCTCCGAAACCCATCTTTCGCCAATCTGACTCTTTGAAATCCTATTGCATCAGCTTTATCATTCTATCTCCCTACCATAGATTCTTTTTATAGTGCTCTGCTCCTCCATCTCCCCCCCCAATCTTGGAAAGTCTTAAGCTTGCTTTACTTTTGTGCCTCTGATTTCTCTTTATCATTCTCCCGTAGTGAGAGTTTGAGCTAATTCAGCCCCTTCTCTTTGCCAACCTATGGATTAGCTCATCTCAATTTCTTGCACTTTTCAAGAAGTCGTCGAGCCTCATTTCTCTCCCCGCCGCCTTCTTGAGGGGGCATCATCTAAGTCTAGTCTCTCCTCTTCTTATCCAAGATTGGGGCAACCTTGTTGCTAAAACATCTTCCTCATGTCGTCTTCATTCAAACTTCTTTGAAATAGTATTGTCTCAACACTATGTCAAAGAGGGGCAAAATATAGACACCTAAATTTGATTACACTATTTTAGTAATCCTATTTAGATATCTAAAAAGGCATCATTAATTAAATTTCTATTTAATTAATCCTTTGTCATCCCCTAGTTGATTAATTTAATTAATCATCTATAGTCCTAATTGATAAATCAAATAATCTATCATTTATCAATTAAATCCTATTCTTTTATATAATTTCAAAAATCCCCATTTATTAAATAAATCTATTTGATAAATAAAATCCTCAAATCTAAAAACCCCTAACCTATCTCTAATCCTCCATTTAGCCTAATCCACCCCATCCACCCATACTAACCAAGCTTAGCCACTAACTCACCCAACCTCATTAATGCCATCCACTTGCACATCTCTAACATTCCTAATCTAATCCTAAACCCAAGCCTAATCCACCCCCTAATGTTGTCACATTCCTTAAACAAGTTTAAGACTTTCCTAATCCAAACCAAAGTCTCCCCTCAAAAATCCCAACCACCAAGTCATGAGTGCTCTTACAAACCATAAAAGACTCTTACAAGCCCACTTATGATTCTTACATCCATCTTCCACACTCTTCCCTCTTCCACACTCATTCCTCTTACATCTCTCTTACATACTCAACCCCACTCATCATGCCTTTAACCAACCCTTTACCCTACCCTCTCACACTCATCCTCCTTGTGACAAGTGTCACCTTCCCATTGGTGCTAAACAAGCACAATTCTTGTGCTCTCCTTTGAGTGCATCCTAGCCCTCCTTAAGTCTTCATCCATCCTTGCATCTAAACCCTCCACCCTCTACCCCTTAGCCTATAAATTGAATCCCATTCCAAGCCATTTCATCAACAATCTTTGAGCTAAAGTTACCATGCCCTTTTGAGAGCCAAAAGCCATACCCATACCCTTATAATGCCAAATTGAGAGCTCACAAAGCTACCAATTTGCTATTATCCATCTCCACCATTGAAGCAACTTTGAGCATTTGAGCATACATCCCCAATCTACACATAGACACATCTCAAAAACAAGAGAACAAATCTCATTGAGAGAGCCTATCCATGGCTCACATTCTCATTTGAGTTTGTCTTCTTTTTGTCTCTCTTATATGTTATGTTAGTTTAATGTGTAAATGCTTTCATTAGATTAGTATTTCTAGCACATTATATTAGTATATACAGGTAGGTGTTAAAGAAGTCAGCTTTACATCAAGCTTTAGTGCCCAAAACTCATTCACTGTGCCAAACAATTTGTAGAACTTGGTCCAAATAGCTCGAGGAGCAGTCAAACCATCCAAGTGAAATAGTAGACTATCAAAGATGTTCAATGCAATTAATCCCATGGCTTCATCCATTTTGTTTCTATGTTGAAGAACCTCAAAAGGGCATTGTAGGATAGCTTGGTTCTCATCTAGACATGACCATAAGCCTTGTGACATAAGAAGCCAAGTCATTTGTGCTTTCCAAGTGTGATAGTTGTGTGGCATTAGCCAGGCCACAGAGGGGTCCCATTGAGAGAAGAAGACAAAAGTGGAAGGGTTGTTTCTGAAGTAAATTACAAAAAAGCAAAATCCCCCCCCCCACAATGTAGAAATATATCCCTCAAAAACCAAAGAAACAACTACTTATAGACACCTAAATTTGTCCAAAACCCATTCCCTAGTCAATTAAATAGATATTTATTCTCTATTTAATTACCTTATAATTTAATTAAATGAATTTACATTTATTTAATTATATTCCCCTTTCCTTGATTTAAATAAACTAAGGTTTATTTAAATCCTAACCAATTCCCACTTGCATCTAATCCCTTTCACTTTAATTAAGTATGTCATTTACTTAATTAATTCCCTCCTAATCCCACAAGAATTAAATATTGCATTTAATCCTATTTGAGCACATGGCTCCTACATTTAACCCTCACCTAACCTCACTAGCCTACCTAACCCACCTTGCTAAACCTACCCACTTCCTAATCATGCTTTCTTTTCCTAATCATCCTAGCTAATCATCTCTTAATCCTAAGTGTGTTCTCACACATGTGTGAGGAATCCTCACATGTGTGAGAGATGTTTACACTTTCCTTCATCCCTCATATCTTGCATGCCTCTTGCACACTTGTCCTCTTGCATGAGTGCCCTCTCACACCCCTTGCACACTTGTCCTCTTGCATGAGTGCCTTCTCACACCTCTTGCACAGTTGTCCTCTTGCATGAGAATCAAGTTGTCTCACACATGTGTGAGAAGCCATGCTTCTCACACCTCTTGATCATGTCACCATCAAAGGTTGCTCACACATGTGTGAGCATATTGCCCCCTTTGAATGGTCAAAACCCTAATCCATATGGAGTCTACTTGTCCTCCACCTCATTGACACCTCATCGATCCTGAGAGATCCTAGCCATCCATCTTGCATTCAATCTTAGCCATCCATTTTACTATAAGAGGAGAGCCCTCTCCTCATTTTCCAAAGAATCTACTATTTACCTCATTGTTATGCTGCTGGATTTGTGAGCAACCACATCCCACAACAATGAAATCATCTACACTTGATGGTTTTATGAGGTTTGCATAGTGGTATTTTGATAGTTTATACTCTTTTTTTGTTTCATGTTATGTTTATGTTCATGTCTTCTTTCATATTTTGAGGTTTTGCATAATAATGTAGGAATGTGCATTAGTTGCTTAATGTGTTTTCCTTAGTTACATTTTTATACAACACATTTTTGGCACGCCCAGTGGGACCCACTTCATGGGTTCAAACTAACGCTCTAATGTGTTTTTGAGTGTTTTGTGAGTTTTCAAGTTTGTAGGTTGAAAGCTTGCATTTGGAGATCAAGTTTCATAAGGAGAATCTAATCAAGTCAAGTAGCCTATCCTTGCATTTGGAGGACCTAAGGGAAGTCTTTTGACATAAAACACTATATATTTTACTTATTACTCTATTTTTAAGTTGTGGAAGTACATACACGTTGAATATACTCCTCATTCAAAAAAAAAAAAAATCCCCTTTTGTTAATATATAAATTGTTTGAAAAAAAAAAAAGTAAAGGGGGGTCTTATTTTATTTCATATATGTTAGTTTAAATTAAATATAAGGGGGTTAGATTAGTTAAAAATCAAAAATTTAAAAAAATGGGGGGTTAGCATTGTTTGTTGGTTTTTTTTTTAATATAAATTAAATTTAAAAAAAAAAAGAAAAAAAAATTTTAAAAATCAAACATAAAAAAAAAAATTAATAATAATAATAATAATTAAAAAAAAAAAAAAAACGTTTTAATAGGTGTTTTCTTTTCCTTTTTTAAACCGAAGGGCGGCGCCACCCACGACGTCACTCGCGGCGACGCCCACGAGCGGCGCAACTGCCGTCGTGGCCCCTGCTTCCCCCCTTGTCCCGGCTCGCGGCCCGGCGCCTGCCGCCCTGCAGCTCGTGGCTGAGCCACATCCCCCATCTCTCCCTGCTTTCCGTTTGTCTGCTGCGGCCCCCAACAATTCCTGCTGCTCTCGCTCCCCCTGCAACGCTCTACTGCAGCTCTCCACTCGCTCAAACCCCTAGCGGTGCTACGAGCTCCTCTGCTCCTCCCCACTGCCCACGTGAAAACTCACGACCCACGCTCCTCTCTGACCTCCCTTTTCTACTCCACCCCGCCACTCAGCTTCCTCGCGCTCCTCTCCAAATACCCTACGGTTGCCGAGTTTGTTGCCCTCTACGCCGCCGCCACTTGCTCCCTCCCCCGCGGTCGCGTCCAACACCTCGTCTCCTTGCATCTCGCCACCTCTCCTCTCCCTCACCACCGCTCCGCTGTAGCCATATTAACTAACGTACCTCTCCACCTCTGTGCCCCCGCACCCCGTAGCCTCGTCGCCGCCTCCCACTGCGAAAACCACCATCACTCCGCCCGCTTGCAGCCAAGCCACGCCGCCTGCGACCAACACCCAAAACCCTCCCCTCTGCACCTTTCATTATATTATGTTTTTTTAAAAAAATATTTTTTGTCATTTTAAATATGTAAAGCAAAAAAAAAAAATTATTGTCTTTTATTTTTTATTTTTTTTATTTTTAAATTTTCTTTTTAAAAAAAAAAATTTTTAAATAAAAAATTTCATTCTTTTTAATGCATTAATTAGATATCTTTTTTTCAAAAACGTTCAAAAATAAATTTTTTTTGATTGACGTGCACCTAATCATCAAATTTAACCTCACAGGTTGCTGACGTTAGCATTGCATCAGCAGTCCACATGTCTTTTTAGACCATAAGAAGCAACTTTCACGTTTTTGCTCATAACTTGAGCATACGAACTCTATTTTCAAAAAACAAAATATCACCGAAAAGCTGATTCCAAGCCTGTCATCATGGTGCTAGTTTCATCAAATTTTGGTGCTGTTTATATCTCTGTTTTTCCTGTCAAAGACCAAACTTTGTGCTAACCTTTTCATTGTAGGGTTGTTTTGCATTTTTCCTACATTTTCGTTGCCCTAACTTGTTGTTTTGCAGGGATATTTTGTCACTAACTATATTGCTTGTAGATTTTTGCTTTAATTTTATCTTGGGAATGAACTTGTATACCTAAACACTCGTCTTTGAATGCATGGTTAAACGATCAAACAATCAAATTCAATCTTGAATGCCTTAAGGGAATGGACATGTATGCTTAGGTTAGCAAACATTTCAAATTGGTGCTTAAAACAAACCCACACAATCTTGAATGCCTTACGGAAAATTGATTTCATTTTCAACAATTTTGCTTATACACATGCTCAATTTACTTTCTTGTTGACGAATTTGCATTTTCATTTACGTTGGTGCTATTTCAAATTGGAAAGAACATTGTATGTTATAAACACGTGTGTCTTCAAGTAGATTACAAAACCTAAAGTTTCATTTGGGAACGAACACGTGTCTGTTTGAACCCCAAGGCCACTTACGTATTCTCTCCCCTTGCGCCTTCGGGCGATCTTGGGTGCACAAGAAATAAGTGGTCTTGTTTTTCTTTTTTTTAGGAGGCCTGCTTGGGGATTTCATCACCCCTTGGGATGACCTCAACTCCAGCGTTCTAGAGGAGTATAAAAATTGGGAGGTGAATAGAAACACACCTCTCTTGGAAGTAAAATATTGTCACTCTTGGCTAAGCCCCAAAGAACTTTATACCTTTGGGAAGTGAAGGAGGAGATTTGGGTTATCGTCTCCCCCTAGTTGTGTGGTAGTATTTTCTTTCATCTACAGATTTGGGCCTCACGTACCTTGCGTATATTGAGGATGCCCTCTAGTTGATCCTTGTACATCATAGTCAAAACCTTATAGGTTTGTTGGTGTGTTTGATGTTCTTGCATATTTGAAACACACTTGCCTTGTACATATTTCATTGCATATATTTTGCATCTTAAAACATAAAAAAAATCCAAAAAATCATAAAACATAAAACAATCCAAAAAATTATAAAACATAAAAATCCAAAAAATCATAAAACGTAAAAATTCAAAAAAATCATAAAAGTTCAAAAATCTCAAAAAAAAAAATCAAAAACAATTTTAAAAACAACAAAAACACGTCTTGGTTTAAGACCTCTTAGTCAAGTTGTCCACATCACTTCCATGTCATTTCTTCTTTCCATCCAAGCCATCACACTCATACATCTCTTGATCTTAATCTTTCACATCATTGTTGGATGTCTTAATCATTGCTTTTTGTCCACATCATTTCCTCGTCATTCAATCTACTTCCTAATCTTCATTCTAGTCATGCTTTATCATCATCCAGCTTCAATTTCCTCCACCAATCGCATAATGCATTCTTAATTCAATCCTTCACATCATCCTTCTTCTAATCCAATCCCTTGTCAAATTCATTCTTTTCTAATCAATTTCTAAGTCAATTCATTTACATATTCCTCCATAATCCATCTTCTTAATTTCATTCGTCTTCTTCTAATTCAACTTTGCATCACATCTTCTACTTTGGTCATAGGAGCATTATCACTAACATTGGACTTTAATTCAAATCCCACATTCACTTGTTTGCAATCTGATAGGGTTTTTAACAAATCAAATCAAACCCTTATCCATATCATATCCAATCAAATAAGTATCAAATTCAAATTAAATCAAGTCAAAGTCCAACACTCCTAGTCCTAAGTTCATATTTCCTTCACCATCAAATCTTTCATCACTCTTCTTCTAGCATCTATGGATTTGAATTTGCTTAATCACATGGTTTACAATCTTCAATGATAATATGGAGTTATACCTCCCATTCAACCTGCATATCAGATCCATCCTTCACACTTCATATCCAACTCCAATCCATCTCATGTCCATTATTCTTCTACCTTTGACAAGGGAAATCCACCTCATTATCCTTCAACTACATACAATTCCATTCATAGCCCACACACTTCCTCCAACATAAATGCCCTTGTCATGGAAATGAAACAATTAAAGAATTATCTCCTAGCAAGTCAACAGCAAGAGGCCACCTTCCATGCCATGTGTCCTCTTCCCCCATGTTTCGAAGATCCTAGTCCTCATGTCCCATCCATCCCCAACCCTCCATGTAATCCCCCACCCATAGTTCAACCTTCACATGATCCTCATCCTCCAAAATCCACATCATCCCCACCTCGTAAGGGGCATTTCTCATCATTCTTAGGTAAGTGTAAAATACAAAATAAAGAGAGCTAATAACCCAAAGTCATACGCCCAATTCCATCTCATGACCTTCCTCCAAAACATGTCACTATAGATTCCTCTTCTCCTCTACATCTGAGCATTTCTCCCTTCCATCCTTCCTCTATCCCTCAAGATCCATTTATCCCCCCTAGTCCATCTCATGATTCCATTCCTAACCAAGATCAAGACATTCCATGTACCACCAATTCCATTCCATCTCACGAGTTAGCCTCCGCCAATTCTCCACTTCATGCAGATTCTCCTTCCACTCCATCCACTAGATTTCCTCCATGTCAAGATCAAATAACTCCATCTCATGGTTCCATTCCTTCCACTCCATCTCATGATTCTAGTCCATCTCATGATCCACTCATTCTGCTTCATGATCCTCTTCTAAGTCAAGATCAAAGTACCCCTCAATTTTCCTTTCATGATCCCACTCCATCTCATGATCCTATTAGCCCTCATAATCCTTCACATGATCCAATCACACCTATCCAATCCACTCATGAACCCCATGCACATGGACTCATATCTTGGGTTGAAATGGATAAGCATCCCATTGAAGAAAACATGGCTCAAGATGTTGGTACACCACCTAAAGCTTCCCATCCTTCATATTCCAGGTCCATTCTAGGTCCTTATCTTCCACATTCAAACTCTTCATCCCTTCCATCCATTTTGGGTCCTTAAGTAAATCCATCCACCATATCCATGTTTTCCACTTCATCCCCTCATAGTCCTACTAAAGATCAACAAAGGCACACATCCTTGACTTCCTTCCAACATTCACCATCCATACGCTCTCCATCTCATTTACCTTCATGTACCCATACCATAGCCAATAGAAGCAAATTGGATGCTAAAGAAAAAGAGAATAAAGCTAAAAATCCACAAAAGCCCAAGGATCAACATGTCCCCTCTAAACGACATGTTCAAGAAAAGAAAAATCTGATCCAAAGAAAAATCAAAAGGCCGCAAAGGCTGAAAATCAAAAACACAAAGATTTTGTGGATACCAAAGCTACTTAATGTAGCAATGAATCTCAAAGAAAGATTTCAAATGGCATCTAATTCTACTAATCCAAAGGCTTCAACATCCATTTTGGGTCCTTATATACCCAAATCCACCATCCCAAACCCATCGTCTCCTTCATCTATTTTGGATCCCTATATCCCAAAATTCAAACTTTCTCCTACCTATCCCCCACAATTTCCTCCTTTCCATCACCCTTCAAGGTGTGTGCCGAGGACGATCTTTTCGCTTCATCCACAAGTCTTCCAACCTAGAATTCATCAACCATGTCTTCCTCCCTCCCACTCCACCCCCTTAATCCAAACTTTTTCATAAGCCATTTTTCTCCGTTCACTACCCTATCAACATCTATGAGCAAATAATCAAAATTCCTTGAAAAAAAAAAAAAAGGAAAAATATATCAAGGGATACCATCCACATATATAGATGCTTGAGTCCTCCCTTCATTCTCCTATCATGTCTCCCTCCATTCACTTTTCCTTTTCCACTTGCACTCCACACTGGGGGCAAGCGCCATCCATACCACTCTTCCTTGCATACCTTCCATGTTTCCATCCACCATTCATTATCCTTTTCTATCTTTGATCTTGACTTTCACTTCCCCTTCATCCATCCACATGCACTTGACATATCCCTTGTGCATTATCCACACATTTTCCTACATGCTTTCATCATCCTTTCATGCATTTGGTTTTGACATCCTATCCATATCTTCCCTTCCATAGTTCTTGTCATGTTCATTTCATCCCCCTTTCATATGTCCTTGATCTTGATCTTGGTTATCCCTACGTATTTCCATCCCCCTTTCATATGTCCTTGATCTTGGTTATCCCTCCCTTCCATCCACTTCATATTTCACATTCCATTCATATCCTTCATATCATTACCCCTTTTTCATACCCTCCCTCCCATATCCCTTCTTCATTCTACTTTCATACCCATGCTCGTGATCACTATTAGAGGCACAATACCAAAATGTTCATACATGCTTTGGAAGAGCACATGCCTCCTCTTCCCCCATATGATAATCCTTCATGCCATTTTCCCATTTTCATGCCTTCCCTTCCTCTATATACTAAGCTTCATACCATCCTTCCATTTTCATGCATCTTTTCCATGCCTCCTTTCCCACCATATTTCCCTCCATTTTCATATCCTTGGTATGGGGCATTTGGACTCCTTCAAAACATGATCCTTGGTTCTGCATTTTTCCAATACCATGTCATTTGGCCACTCATATCCTTTCACCATTCCTATCATCCACCAACTCACATTGCTTCTCCTCCATTTACCCTACCTTGACCCTCCCTTGTCATTGGTTCCATTCTATTCATTCTATCTCACATTCATTCAATCCATTCATTTTATCCATTCTCTCACACATTCGTCTAATCAATTCATTTCTATCCATTCTATTCATTCTATCTCACATTCATTCAATCCATTCATTTTATCCATTCTCTCACACATTCGTCTAATCAATTCATTTCTATCCATTCTATTCATTCTATCTCACATTCATTCAATCCATTCATTTTATCCATTCTCTCACACATTCGTCTAATCAATTCATTTCTATCCATTCCATTCATTCATATCACATTCAATCTGATTCTTCCGATCACTTCAATCAACTTCATTTATCCTCTATTTCAATCAATTTTCAATTCTTCTACTCCTTTCACATCAACTCGATCCTACTTTCATCATTTTTTGTCTTATCAACATCATTCTTCCAATCTTATCCAAGTTCATTCTTCTATCCGCCATAAAATCAAAAAATCAAATAAATCTCATATCAACTATGTAATCAATACTAATTCAATCAATCTAATCTTGCAATCTTGTATATCAATCCTTAATCAATTCATCCATTTGACCTAATCAGCTGATAATCCATTAATCATATTCAAACATCATTATCATGGGATGAATCCTTCCCAATCCTTGGATGTGCATTACGCATATCGTTAGCTTTGCCATCCTTAATCAATCATTATCAATCAGTCCATTCATGGGTTTTTAGCTTGAGTAGGGGCAAAATGGTGGTTTTCTTTTGGTCTTTTGTGCATGGTTGCTTAATTACTTGTATGCATTAGCATTTTTTGCATGTATCATGGTCTTTGCATCCTATTGTCCCAGGAATCATGATCTTCCATATAAAATGGTTTCATAAGGCATATGGTTGTATTAGACCCCTTTTTCATGTACTTGACACATTTTCATCTTGGTTCCTCATACCTTGGTGCATAGTGTTAAGTACAATATCAAACTTAGGTTGTTCACACCATTGCAGCATAACTCATATCATTTTCCATCTTTCTTATCCATTTAGAGAGAACATCCGTGCTCTACTAATCCGCATGTCCTCTCGAGGGGGCATACCCTTCCACCCTCGTCATCCTTCCTCATCCTTCCATGACTGGGGCATCATGCTACTAGTCTTATCCTTCCAGCCACTATATTTTATTCTTCTTTGATATAACATTACTAATGCTATATCAAAGAGGGGCAAAATGTAGACACCTAAATTTGTCCAAAACCCATTTCCTAGTCAATTAAATAGATATTTATTATCTATTTAATTACCTTATCATTTAATTAAATAAATTTACATTTATTTAATTATATTCCCCTTTCTTTGATTTAAATAAACTAAGGTTTATTTAAATCCTAACCAATTCCCACTTGCATCTAATCCCTTTCACTTTAATTAAGTATGTCATTTACTTAATTAATTCCCTCCTAATCCCATAGGAATTAAATATTGCATTTAATCCTATTTGAGCACATGGCTCCTACATTTAACCCTCACCTAACCTCACTAGCCTACCTAACCCACCTTGCTAAACCTACCCACTTCCTAATCATGCTTTCTTTTCCTAATCATCCTAGCTAATCATCTCTTAATCCTAAGTGTGTTCTCACACATGTGTGAGGAATCCTCACATGTGTGAGAGATGTTTACACTTTCCTTCATCCCTCATATCTTGCATGCCTCTTGCACACTTGTCCTCTTGCATGAGTGCCCTCTCACACCCCTTGCACACTTGTCCTCTTGCATGAGTGCCTTCTCACACCTCTTGCACAGTTGTCCTCTTGCATGAGAATCAAGTTGTCTCACACATATGTGAGAAGCCATGCTTCTCACACCTCTTGATCATGTCACCATCAAAGGTTGCTCACACATGTGTGAGCATATTGCCCCCTTTGAATGGTCAAAACCCTAATCCATGTGGCATTTACTTGTCCTCCACCTCATTGACACCTCATCGATCCTGAGAGATCCTAGCCATCCATCTTGCATTCAATCTTAGCCATCCATTTTCCTATAAAAGGAGAGCCCTCTCCTCATTTTCCAAGGAATCTACTATCTACCTCATTGTTATGCTACTGGATTTGTGAGCAACCACATCCCACAACAATGAAATCATCTACACTTGATGGTTTTATGAGGTTTGCATAGTGATATTTTGATAGTTTATACTCTTTTTTTGTTTCATGTTATGTTTATGTTCATGTCTTCTTTCATATTTTGAGGTTTTGCATAATAATGTAGGAATGTGCATTAGTTGCTTAATGTGTTTTCCTTAGTTACATTTTTATGCAACACACTACTAAAAGCACAAAAGCTGAGAAAAAAAAAACTTAGATGCTAGATGTAGAGAGAGAGGAAACTGAAGCCTCTACTTCAACGCCAAAAATAGGAGCTCAATATTACTCCAAACTAATTCCAGATCTTGAATGTAGACAATAAATCATGCACGTTTTTAAAAAAAGAATAGAAAGATGTGTCCATATGAGCCCGAACAAAACCTTTGAAGGTGTAAAAAATGGGATTTGCAATTTGTAGAAAAAATTAGGAATAGAGATCTCAAACAACCTACACCAATGTGTAGATCATGAAATCCTACCCTAAGACAAAAAAATTTTCTCAAAAAAATGATTCCGTATGAGGGAGATATCACTATTTGAAAATCACCTCTGTAGTAATTTTTTATTGAAGCACTACCATCGTACCTCCAAAAAATAAAGAAAAAGGCCCAAAAAATGTTATATATGTTATATCAAACCCTCTTTCTCCTTTTTTTCCAAATACTAAACAAGCTACAACAGATCTAGCTCTGATACTATGTAGGATTTGAGCAAATACCCAAATCAAATCCATAAGCCCTCAAATCACCTGCACATAGAAAACTTGTCATAGAGAGGAAAAAGACAAGAAGAGGCAAGGGTTTGCTCTGAAAATAAGAAAATTGTATTCTTAGATAAAATGTAAATTTCTATACAAAAATACACTAGGAGAGTCTGTTTATAAAGGCCTCTAGGAAGCTTGTAGAATGAGCTAGAAAGTGCTAGAAGATAAGTATGACAACTGAGCATACATCCAAAAAAGGTGGATTATCCTCCACATATACGAGAGGATAAGTATGACAAGGTAGGAACAAAATCATGTGTTGTCAAAAATTCAATACGTAAAAGTATGCTAACTCCTAGATGACAACTAATATATAATGCATTTATCCTAAGTAAACTTAAGCAAAGTGTAAATAGTAATTTACACTAACAATGTGGTCTACACTTCACTATTCAAGTTGGAGAGAGAGAAAAAGAAGCTAGAGAAGACTATTAAAGAAGACCTTGGAAACCAATAGGTATAGGAGAAAGCAACGGCAAAAAAATGCAGAGAATTAGAGAAACTAATAAAAAGTGATTCCTTCAAAGAAGCAATTGAACAGGAAAAAAAGGAGGAAGAATTCAAAATTTTGAAGAATTAATTGGAAGAAAGCAAGAAAAATGAAAAAATTGGTGATGTAAACATGCAAGAAGTAGAAAACTAAAAAAGGTGAGGGAACAATTGGAAGAAAAAATTAAAAATTGGAGAAAGAAAAAGATTTCATAGTAACTTTGCTCAAACAGGTGGAGTCTGTAGCACAACTAAACAATAAATTAAGTGAGGATTTGGAGAATGAGAGGGAAAAAGGAAAACAATGAGAAGACAAAGCACATGAAATAAGGAAACAAGGTGAAGATGATTTTTTAAAATTATAGGGAGAGCTAAATGAGGCAAATAAAACAATCAAAAACTATGAAAATGGCTTGAATCAATCAATGGACAAAATGAAAAATACAATGAAGGAAATAAAAGAAACCATTTGGGGGGAAATTAAAGAAAGTAATGATAACTTATGTGATTAGATTGAATTGTATAATAGTATTGATGTTGTTTATCAGAAGATCAAAGAGCGTGTTAAGAAGACCGTTGATATTTTTCAGAAGGAGAACAAAGCAAGAAAGATTTTAAAACAACTCAACACAAACAGTGATACGGATTTAGCAAGCAAGGGAATTCATGACCATATTATTGCAACATTATAGGAAAGCTATATCATTCCAAACTATTAGAAATTGAGGAAAGAAGATGAATATTTGACATCATTTTGAAGAAAGTTCACCAAGATGACTGATAAAAAAAATGAAGGGTCTTGATTTTTAGAATCAATCTACAAATATAAATTCAACACAATTCATTGTAAGGGAAGCTTACCTAAAAGAGTTGGAGGACACAATGAGGTTTGGAGTAGTCAAGTTTCCAAGGGACACAACTCCTCAAGGCATTGTAGATTGCATCAAACAATTAGAAAAACTCAGGGAACTATTGGATCCTTTATTGCATTCAAATGTATCTTCCAAATATGAAATTCTGACAAAGTTGTAGGTCATTTACCATAACATAGCAAGCATCCAACTTCCAACAAAAGCAAAATTGGGACATCCTAAAAAAGATAGTAGAATCATCTCATAGTTGATTGATTAGAGTATGTGAAAGTACTTTTTATCATTGATTCATTTTTGTAGTATTGTAAAGCATATTTTATTTCTATTTGTAATGGTTAGATAGGAGTTTCAAGTTTTCACTTTGTTTCTTGAACATGATAAATGTAGTAGAATGCAGACAGTAACATGCTGAATAGGCCTCTCAAATGAAAAAGAGAATCTGATACCAAATTTGATGTTACTCTTCCCATTAGGCAAATCAACCTAAAGTTGTTGTTGCTCCCTTCTTACTATAAAAGGGAATTCAGGGTCAAGGTTTATAAGTTGCAACTACGTAAAATGAACTCATTAAATTGTATCAATTATTATGTGTCTATTATATATATATATATATATATATATATAAGCTATTGATAGTCCATATGAATTGTATCATATGAATTGCAATTTTCTAATGCTATATTTTCATAAATTAAGGAAACTCTTCATGCATTGTACCATAACAAGTAACATTATATGATAATGAAACAATTTTTTTTGGCTCTTCACATGAGGCAAACATAAAGAGTGAATCTGTGACTATTGAATTGTCACTTGAATTTTATACTACCACCATTACTATTTAGAAATTTAGAATTGACTATTGTAAATAGAAATTACATTCATGTGATTTATGTGTACCACTATAAGAATTTTCTCATATGAATTGCTATATTTTCAAAAAATGAATGAAAATCTCAAATAATATAATTGACAATGAATATTAATTATAAAAGAAGATTTGTATTCAATATCATCAAGTTATCAAGTTGTAGCAATGATGCTTAATAATCATGCACATTTGATATGCATGATTAGTAAAAAAAGAGTGCAATAATAAGTTTAATTACTAATAAATACCTATGGCTTGCTGCTTCTAAGTGTTAATCGGATCAAGTTGTCACATCCTCACATCCTTGACATCTTTGGGTTTAAAATCTTTAGATTCCTTGCTATCAACTAGTTGATAGTTTCCTTCATTATCCTCATAGTTTCCTTTTTGAGTCCCCATGTTATATTATTCACTTTGAGTCAGCATCTCAAGCTCATCAGTAGCACTACTAGTCTATCCTCTTCTACTACCACTACTGGCACTAGTACATGAGTGAGTGTGAGTGGAATTCTTCTTGGCACTACTAATCCCACTTCAGTAAGATATATTGCCCATCCCTCTTCTTTGACATTTCTTCCTTCATATTTTGACTACTCTAATGTAAGGAAAAGTGTGGACATCATACCTAGAATTATACATCCTCAAGCAAGTATCCAAAATTTTATCTAATTTGTTTATTTTATTTGACTTAAATATGATCCCCAAAGCACTGAAAAATATTCCATCCTCCACCGAACCCAATATCATGGTGAGACATAATTGAGTAAGCTTGAAATATTTTGATATTGAATCTCTCAACATTTAGCTCTAACCTAGATAGTCCCAAAGCCTTGTTACCCATCCCTATTCGTGGGCATTCTCCATAGAATTATATTGTTCCCTCATTGTGTGTGAAAAATGACCTGATTTATCTCTCAGAAGAGATTTTTCTAGAATTCCATTTATAGCTACACTATTGATTACTTCAGTTTTGCAAAAAAAATTTATTAGAGTCAGTAGCCTATCTCAAAAATCACTCGGAGAGTTAAGACTCCAATATCGAGGAAACACAATAGCCATGGATTCAAGTAGTTTATCTTGAGGGAATATCATTCTAATTTTGAGGAAATATCAAAGGCAATTACTTTTACAAAAGTAGTTATAGACTCAATGATCTTGGTGAAATCATCCTTTCTAATACCTACCGCTCACTTCCCAAGCCTCCTTTCTAGTTGCTCCTCGTTTGTCTCCATCCTGCCACTACAGCGCATTGGTATGTTAATTACATGTATACTAGCACATAATTCCCCATCTAAATTGATATGTGGATAGTTATCAGGACTATCTAAGTCTATGATTTTCTGCCACTTATTAAATTTTATATTAGATAATGTTCTATTATAATTATAGAGATTATTGAGGGTCAAGCATGATCTTTTATGTATGCTAGAGTATTCTACAATAAACATAGCCCTTTGTTGGGCCTTTTTCATTGTATCCCTCATCTCATCTAGCATGGGTAGAAGAGATGCTAAAGTTAAGTGTGTCTCTACATCTATTAACTTTGAATGAATGACTGGATATTTTAGGTTTTTTAGGAAGTCAATTTGCTGAGCAAGCTAAACATAAACCTGAACTTGAACTAGAGAGAGATAATGAGCTTGAAATCATTTTTCAAGACAAACCCATTGAAGAAGAGAGAAAGAAAGAACCTATATTAGATAAAATATGTAAGAAGACATCATGCACCTAAGAAATTCATTAGAGATAAAGAATCTAGTGTTATGAGAAGGAAGAGACTCAAAAGTAAAACATGTTTACTTTGTGAGTTTGATCCCAAATTTGTAAAAGATTCTTTTGAGAATGAGGATTGGATACAAGCAATGAATGAAGAAATTGAGCAGACAGAAAAGAACAAAACATGGACCCTAGTACCTAGAACTAAATACAAAAATTTTATTGGAAAAAAGTTGGTATTTAGGAACAAGTTGAATGAAAAAGGTGAAGTCACAAGGAAGAAGGCTAGACTGGTATGAAAATGATATGCACAAGAAGAAGGAATTGACTATGTGGAAATATTTTCTCTTCTTGCAAGACTAGAAGGAGTCAGAACACTATTTGCATATTTTTCTAATAAAAGATTTAAGGTATACCAAATGGATGACAAATCTACATTTTTTTATGGAATACTAGAAAAACAAGTGTACATAGAGAAGCTTGAAGGTTTTCTTGACCCCGCCAAGAAGAATATGGTGTACAAGTTGCACACGATTCTATATGGTTTGAAACAAGCCCCTAGATTATGGTATGAAATTTAAGGAAACTTGCAATAAAGAACATAACCATTTCCACATACCCATAATAGATCTAAAATATATATGCAATTGAAATCCACATGCAAGAGAATAGACAACATACCCACAAATATTTGTGACACAAGATATACCTTGGGAACCCCTAATTGAGGGAAAAACCTAGCCTCCAAAAGCATCCCTCACCATGTATTATTCAAAAAAAACACCATTGCAATACAACCATGGAAGCCTTCAATGCCATAGCCACAACTAAGCAATCCATGTGAACAAGCATGAATCCACACATTCCACACCATGCTTCCAACCTTCACAAATTCTCCCTTGGCTAACCTATCAAGCATTGTCTTGCTTGACTCTTGCCTTCTTCTCACACCAACAACTACCTTGTGGCTGCTTATATGGCAGAAAGTCCCACAAAACCACCAAGTGATATTACATAAACCATGTGCTACCTAACCCATTAACCCCACATTTAATACTGGAAAATTAATTCTTTTCTCCAATATTAAATAATTACATAAAATATTGTCAAAATGTTATAATACAACTCATCAAGTATATCCCATGAGAATCTTTACATGTTGCCCGTCCAACTAGGTGATCCTAGATACAACATTACATACTAAAACAAAATAATACAATAAAAAAAATATTATGCAATGTGTGCAACACCCATTATCTCAATAATCTCCCACTTGTATACACTACAAAGGGTCAATTTGTAGCCACATAAATGAACAAGGGAACAATCACTCTTAGCACATCCACCATCATGGATTAAAATACATGAAGTACTCCATTCTAGTACCTACAACAAAATTAAAGTATCTAGCATCTCAAACATGAATGATGTCACCTTGTATTATGCCATCGAACATACATAGAAGTCATCCAAAGAGAAAGCAACCCAACCTATCACATTAGAAGATCATAAAATCCTATACCAACTAAAATGCCAAGCACAAAAACCTAATCCAAAGGTAACCACATGTATCTACAATTGTCCAAATACCCATAGCTAAAATAACACCCACAACAAGTGCCAAACCCATCCAACTATCATACCTTCAAAGGTATACCAAGTGAATCTCACATCATCAATATATCCAATCTTTAACCTACAATCACAAGCCTCAAGAGCAATAATTGCCACATATATGCCAAGAAGCTCACACTACAAATGATAATGTCAAATATGTAACCAATCCATCACAACATCTCAAAGAAGTGAATCCATGTAGTCTTAAGGACATCCACAACACATAAATCAATAACCAGCAAGAAAAACTCTTATAAAAAGTCTCCAATGCTCTACCAAGTTCTCCACAATGAAAAAAGGAAAGTTATAAAGGAATAAACATGTCATCTCTCACATGACATATATGAGCACAATTAGTGATCATAATCTCCAACCAATCTCAAGTCCAATGTAAGTGAAACCAAACATCTAGGAAGATAACCAAGTCCAAAGAGAAACCATGTAGATCATAACCTGTATCATGTCCTTCTACACACACCTCTATATGCAAAATGTGCAATTATGATATCCATAAAACCCCAACAAGTAGCCTCAACAACACCCAAACTATACCATATAACTAATCATGGATGCAAACCTCTCACAAGAAGATCAAACTCATAAACCATTCCTAATCCAAGGAATATGCCCAATATAAAACCATCTCCCAAACTCAACAAGCATAACAACATATGCAAATGGAGATAATAAATGCTAAACCATCTCTCAAATGAACCCTCTAGAACTAACTCATGTATTGTAGCTCAAGATCCATATCCATGAAAGACAAGTATAAACATAATGCACCTAAGAGAAATAATGGGCTATACCTCTCAAGTAGAAAACCACTGAGTAGACCAAGAGTGGGGAATGAGAATGCTTATCAAGATATCCAAGTCTCTAACCAAGACTCATCTAAGAACAATATCCTCTCAAGTTCATACTAGGTGAATGCCCCTCAAACTTCCTACTGAAACTAGCAATCATCCCAACAAATAATTTGCTAATCCAAGAGAAATCAATGTTGTCACCATCTCTAAGTATCCATGAGCACCTATAACCAATCAATCCATGCCAACTCCAAATGCAACATAGCAATATCATGAAGTATCCAACTTATGATCAATGTACTCAATCAAAGAAACTAAACCAAGATCATTGTCAAAGTTACAACCATGGCCTCAGGAACATAACCATAACAACATGATCTAACCATCTCAAACAAAGAGATAACATACTCCATATAAACATACTATAACATATCAAAACTCTAAACACATATCAAGAGTATATAATGACATAATAATGAAACCATCCTCACACCAAGGATAACATGTCAAATGAAAGCATAAACCACACCTTTACCAAGAACCCCATTAGTCCTTAAGATATAACCATCTCTACATACCATGAGGAAAATAAACTTCACATACCATGAAGAACCATCTCCACACAACATGAACATAACCAAGAACCCCATGAGTCCTCAAGATCTAACTATCTTCACCCACCATTAAGATAACAAGTGCACCATGCAAATGTCAAAGACGCTTATGTAGCAACAAGATCTAAGACAAATCTACAACATCTGCAAACACTCAATAAATATATCAATGCCAAAAAATTCCCACTCAACTATGGTACCAAATCACCTATGGCATCATAAAATCCATCTCCTACATGAAGATCCTCTAGGTCTACACTTACAGAACCAAAGTGTCAGCACCAAGTGAAACCAAGATCTCCAAACCAAGAAGATATAAACCAAACCAGGAACTAATCCTACACTATCACCTCATCATTGTCACAAGCACCCACTAAACCATGTATCAAAGTTGTCCTCGAAAAAATGATGAAAAACCATCCTCTAATTATAAGAATTAATCAACAAAGGAATCAAACCATCAAAGAACTCAAAGTGTACATCATGAGCTCATCAAAAGAATCCAAATAACTATGATCCTCAACCAAGAAGATATACCACTATAACCAAATCAGGAATCCAAACCAATTTAACATCAAGAGTCTATATCAATCATGTCATGCCAAAATCCATGAAACCATGATAACATCCTTGAACTGATCTTCTAACTCTCAATATGTCCAACCTATCAGCATAAAATAGTCAACGATAATCCTCCACCATGACTATACCTAGTAACAATATCTCATCCCTTCTACATGAAGAAAAAAATTAGCAAATCATGTGATTTAGGATATAGACAACCCAAATATAAGCCACCAATCTAAATATGCACCAATAATGAAAGATCAATGGGCAAAGACAACCCATATCCAAGCCATAAATCCAACCTATAAGTATAGACCACTTACAACACTACACAACTTGTAGACCCAATAAGTCATCATACATATCCAAATCAAAAAATGATAACTATATCATTGTGAGACCAATCTAAAATATGAATTGAGTATACAATGATATCAAATCCAAATCTTCAAAATATACAATGCCATAAACTCACAATGCTACCATAATCAATATATACCATAAAATGTTTAGATTAATATATCACCAAATAAACCATGCCAAACCTACACCAATGTGTAGAGCTCTCCAAGAGCTTTCTGTTGACTTTTGAAGTCTAAAATTTGACATTGTATGCCCAAGTTAAGCCCTAATTTGTGATCAAAATAAACAACATCTAACTTTTGGGCTCTTAAAACTTGACAAATTGTCAAAATCATAGAACCAAACCTATACTATATTGTAGTTCTTTGAATTAGCTTTCCAATGCCTATAAGAAGTCTAGAATCTGATATTCTGATAGAAAGTTATGGTCATTTTACTAAGATAGCTTTTTTACCATTTTCACTACATTATTTTGTGACAAAATTTTTGACGGGATTAAATTTGACGGCCATCATAGGCTAAAAACTAAAAAACTCTTTCATCTCCTCTAAACATGGCCAAATTAGGGCATGTTATATATCAAAATTTATGAAAACATTGACCCGAATCCAGTGGTGAGATTTTTTTTAAACCAGGAGGTCATTTCTGGAAGCTCCCCCTAAAACCCTCATTTAAATGAAACATTCTAAAAACTCTTTTGTCCAACAATTTCACATGTCCAAAATCTACCAACATTTTATCATAACAACAAACCCAAAGCCATTAGATTTGTAACAAACAACTCATATATCTTGCCTTTTCTTTTATCCTTTGATGCATTCCCATGGATTCAATCTAGGGTTACAATAATAAAACCATAGCTCTAATACCACTTGTAAGGAAACTTGCAATAAAGAATTTAACCATTTCCATATAACCCATAATAGATATGAAATATATATGCAATTGAAATCCATATGCAAGAGAATAGACAACATACCCACAAATATTTGTGCTACAAGATATGCCTTGGGAAACCCTCATTAAGGGAAAAATCCAGCCTCCAAAAGAATCCATCACTATGTATTATTCAACAAAAAAACCATTGCAATACAACCATGGAAGCTTTCAATGCCATAGCCACAACTAAGCAATCCATGTGAACAAGCATGAAACCACACATCCCATGCCATGCTTCCAACCTTCACAAATGCTCCCTTAGCTAACTTGTCAAGCGTTGTCTTGCTCGACTCTTGCCTTTTTTTCCCCTTCTTCTCACACCAACAACTACGCTTATGGCTACTTATATAATAACAAGTCTCACAAACCCACCAAGTGATATTACATAAGGGCATATGCACCAATTTGTGGTGCCAAAAAGATGACAAGTTATTTTTTTTTTCTAATCTTCAATAGCACATACGAACTATAGCGCGTACTCGCTATAGTGCGTACATGCTATTGAAAATTAGAAAAAGTTATATGATGGGCTACAGACCCGCGGCTCATCATTTTCATTTTGTTTTTTGGCTCTCCAACAGCGTGTACACGGGTTTGATAGCAAAAATTCACCACCATTTGCCAAAATGCCTCCTCACCGATGAAATCGAAGTCAACGAGCACACCCACGATGACGAGGTAAGTGATATAAACTTAACTTTGCATTTTTTAATATGTTTTCCATATTGTTTTATTGGTTTTTTATATTCTTTTGTAGGGGTTTTACAAATTTCATTTAGCTTTGTTTATTTAGTTGGATTTCAATTGATTTTTTTATCAAGAAATGTCCATAATCAACCGAAAAATCCACAAAACCCTCAAAAACCTCAAAATCAAAACCCTCCTCAAGAATAACAACAGATTCCACAACTTGAACCAATTGCAAGACCTTCGCCAGGCACACAAGAAAATATAAGAAATGAAATACACAGAGGCAAAACTAAATTAGAAAGACTCATTGCTCGATTGAAAGAATTCGGACAAACCAATCCAATGAGGGCTCAATTAGTATCATCCCTCAAATCCATTAACACTTAGATAGCCTTAGTTAGTGGTCAGTTAGATATTTGGCGAGCTAAGAGAGATGAACAAAAAAGATTTTATGCAAATAAATTGTCATATGCAGATGTTAAAAAAAAAGAAATATCAAAAGGTAGTATATGTGCATTATTTAGAAAATCCGATGAGCCAAATACTGTTAGAGACGGTACTAAATGATTCCCCATCCATTGGTGCATACATAATGCTATTAGAAATAATTTTTGGGATAGATGGTGGATGGTTTTTTATGCCCCTCCTTACAACAATCACGAGGTCCCCATGTATTTTTTGAAGAAATTATATTGTGAGTTTTTCCTTGGGGAGATCGCCAATTATTTTGATATGTTAGACTCGCAGGGTAGAGGTGGGGGGTCATCATTTGAGAGGCCAAGAGCATGTCGTGACCTTAATGTAGTTAGGGCACCTTTGGTCCATCCACAGCACGAGCATGTGATTATTCCTTCAGTTGTGAAGGAACATGTAGAGGCCAGCACTCTAGGGACCATTAACACTTTGACATAGACCCTTATCCATTTCACGAGCCCATTAGTTGAGGGGGAACCTTCTATGCATCGTGGTCACATGCGCACTTCATGCGGATCCCTATGCACATTTGGCACTCATGTCAGAGATGGTGTAGATGATGGGCTTGTCACCAATGAGTTCCTGAACGAGACATTTGGCATTGAAACATAGGTAAATTACTAATTTGATCACATTTCATATGTATAGTGAATGATTAATTAATTAGCATTTATTGACATTGTTCAAAATTTAGGGTCAAAGTGTTGCTAGGCCTAGCAGTGATCCTCCAGGCCCATTTTTTGTCCCTTTGACAAGTCCTGAGGTATGTATCAATTTAATCATTTTAATTAATACATATATTTATTATGTAATCATATTAAGGATTGACAAAAAAAATTATGCATGTGCATCAGTTCTCCACAGGACCCTCAACCTTTACCACAGACACAGAGCAGAGACATCATACGAGCTTCACACAGGTACAATTGTTTCATGTTAATTTAATTCATTTGATTATATTTATTCTATGTTTCATGTTAGATATAACGTGTATTGTATGACATGTAGCTCATGATGTCAGACACACCTCCTCATCTGCGACAGTCTGTTGATAGTGGAGTGGCTGCAACTATGGCTAGCTCATAGCCATTGATAGAGGTATGAAGGAGTTTTCTTCATTTTAGTTGTTGTTTATAATAATTAATCTCAAAATTTCTAATGTTATTTATAAGTGATTATATTTATTGAATTGTTGTAGGGTCTTGTCACGCCTGATCGTCCACGAGCATTTGAGGTGGACTTACAAAGTGACTATTTGTTGGCGGTAAGAAAATAATTGATTTTGGGTGTACATATATTTGATTTCAACGTATAATAAATATTGATTCATATCTACTTTCTTTGTATCAGTTGGACCTAGCGAAGAGCCTCATCATCTCCACTGTCTCCCTCCACACGATGGCAGAGGACATCAAGAGACTTGTTTCCTTCCCCTCGTGGGAAGGAAAAGATGTAGTTGAGATATTCGATACATATATATATATATATAGAGAGAGAGAGAGAGAGAGAGAGAGAGAGAGAGACTTGTTTCCTTCCCCATGTATATATATAGGCATTAGAGAGACATATTCGACATACATTTGATGTACATACGACATTCTATATTTCATGTATGACATTTATTTGATATATGACATTATTGGTTAATATATGATATGTTTTTTTCATACATGACATTATTGGTTATCATAATATATTATGTGTTTGTTAATGTATATGACATTATTGGTTATCATTTTATATTATATGTTTGTTCATGTATGAATTTAAATTAGATATGTTCGTGTATGACATTAAATTAGATATGTGCATGTATGAAATTAAATTCAATTGCTAGAGAGTTGCCATTATGTCTACCAACTAGTAGATGTTCTTTTTTGCTTTATTAGTATTTCTCAAAAACTACAAAGAAGTTGTTTCTAGTGAATAGTTGTAAACAATTGTGATCATCGACTTCATGTACTCATGGCTTTGGCTATGAATACTCGTAACTTTAGCTATAAGCATCCATGGCTTTGGCTATGTGCACTAGTGGCTTTGGCTGTGACCATTTATGGCTTTGGTTGTAGGCACAATATAGCCTTGGCTGTAGGTTGTCTTTCTTGCTGCATGTCAAAGTTACCTTCAAGAATATCATTAGTCTAAGATCATTACAATTAAAATATTTTGACATAATACCTTGGAAATAATAGTCTTTAACCCATTACTTTATTTGTTAAAACATCATGTAGTGTCTACTATAGTGCTTCTACTCAGATATGTTTTCAAAAATACTTAGTATGGCAAAGAAATGTCTATGGAAAGCTTGTCAAATAGGATATTGAAGAACTAAATGTGGATAGTCATTAGTACTTATCAATAAGAACACAGACATCTTTCTCAAGCAAGCCATATGACATTAGCTTAATTAATAAATTTCCTTTGCAAATAACTAGAAGATGCTATGAATCTTAATACAGAGTTAATCACGAACTCATTATTCCATCCAAGAAGCATATATCACCCTAAGCCAATTAACTGACAAGATAAAAATTAATTCAATTTCAACAAAATTTTGAGTATAACAAGCATCTTAGGGATACAAGCATAAATTTTCTTTAAGGTCTTTTAATTCTAGACATGAATTTTATTCTAAAGCTTTTCTATGACAACCCACTCAATGCATATATTGTTGTTCCACATTATGTTGATTTGACTTTCATTGGTTGATTTGGGTCTAGACATGACGTTATTCACTACCTTTTTTATATATTATTTTTTTGTAGTGAGGTTCTAGCCTGAATGAATGTATTAATCATCGAAGTTGTGAACCTTGGTTGAGATCCTTACAAATATATTTTCAAATTGGACCTCAAATAGTTTTCTTAGTCACCCCTTGTACACAAATACTGAAATTGTAGTTAATTACAAAATTAATACTGAATTAACACAAGTTTAATTGAGAAGTATTATGTACCTCAATAGGCTAGATTATTATTGACCGAGAAGCTTTATCTTAGAGCAGTTGGTTTCCTAAATCTTTAGCGCAATGACACTCTTATGGAATGTGGAATTAGGTATGCTAGCTAAGGAACATTCTTTAAAAGGCAAAGGAAACTCAAGACTCACATGTTTCCAATCAATATAAATGTTTAAATCACTTCTCTACTTTTTCTATTTATGATCTTCTTAAAACTTAACTTTCTAAATGCATTGATGGGGAAATAAAGATCTTCTAGGAACTAAAGACTAATCATGTTTAATACTTACAATTCTTTGTTTTTATCTAATAATTTAAAAAAGATTGTACAAGTTTTTTCAAAGAGAAACACTTTTCACTAACATCATAAGAAGATATATCCAAGGAGAATTACCACTGATCCCCCACCACCAAATTAAAGAGAAAACAAAAATCCACTACTAAAGAGATAGTAACAATGATCATCCCTAGTCTCTCCCTTATCACAAAATGATTACCATCAAAATTTGCATTTCCAATTGTGTCATGTGCGTTGAAGCAATAGTAACATTTTCACTCTCTTACCTAATGTCTCCCATTTTTGAAACTCTTGGGGAAGGGCAAGCCCATCTTCTCAGTACTTCAAAATACAACGAGTTCCATTTTTTCCCATATTGATAATCGTTGACTTAAAGTATAGTCAAAGTATTGACAGCCCATAGGAACTCAACCTTTGAACATCCCATCTATAAATGACCTCATAAAGAAAGTTCAATAAACCCGCATGAAATAGTGAAACAAAAGTTGCATACTTGTGAAGATGATCAGACTGCAGGTGATCAATATGTCTCAAATCTATATTCAGTTCTTTTACTATGCATATAAATGGTTTGTTATATAAAAGACTTATATCCACCAGATAAATAATCATTTTCTTACTATGCTATCCTTATCCTTCGCTGATCTTTGGTAGACCATTTCTTAACCATCCTCCTTCGATCTATAGGTCACTATATTAATCTGGTTCATCTTGTCTCTACTCGAATTAATAAGAATTGGCAATCTTAGGGATTGCCAAAAGAAGAATGGGTCCAAGTGGAAGATAGGATTTAGAAGTGAGTTTAATTAAAACATAATAAATAGTGTATTACAAAAAGGAGAATGGTACGTTCTTCTCAATCTACTCCCTTATACATTCTATCAATGTTTCACATTGAACCTGATAAAGAACATCACAACACATAACTAGCAACATAGAACATACCTCCTAGCCACCTCAAGAACATAAAATTTCAAAAACCAAAGTGCACAAGTTTAAATTCAAAGCCTCAAAGGTCAAGAGCACAACAAATAAAAATAAATAAATAAATACAAACAAAAACCACATTTGATGGAATCACAGAAAATCTAGTGGCTAGATAGTTAAAAGATGATTCAAGCTAATCCTTCATCACCATTAAGGTTGAAAATAACATACCCAATTGAAAACCAATTTACATATACAAAGTGACTAACATTACTCACAAAGAGGGAGTAGAAGCTACACACTACCTTGCATCCAAGGTGTGCTAAAGAACATAACCAAACTCTTAGAGATCATATAATCCTAAGTTTACATAATCTAGCAGTAACACATTTCATTAACTTATGAAACATATACCAAGTTCCATGATTTGTCTTTCCAAAAATGACATGCTAGATACGCATCACCTGAGATGGCATTGTAGAATGAAAATGGAATGGGATCTCCAAAAAGTGAGAGAGGTTATTGTAGGTCTCTGCAACACGGTCTTGTAGGAACTGGAACCTCATCCATATCTCGCACGAGCTCAGAGATATGCCTCGTCAAAAATTGCAGCCCTGTGGCATTTAGTGACCCTTAGGGACATTCCAGTTCAGCGTGCCTAAGAATGTTTGAGCACTAAAGGGGACAAGAAGAGGCTTGGGATAGGGTTTACCTAGCCATCTAGAGCTAATGGAGTAGACAGTTTGATCCCACGATGAAATATGAGAGAGATTTGGCAGTTGGCAACTTTGTACTGGCCAACACTGCAAGTTTCAGCATCACCCGAGATGGCATTGTAGAATGAAAATGGAGTGTGAACTCCAAAAAGAGAGAGAGGTTATTGTAGGTCTCTGCAACACGGTCCTATAGGAACTAGAATCTCATCCATATCTCACACGAGCTCCGAGATATACCCCGTCAAATATTGCAGCCCTGTGGCATTTAGTGACCCTTAGGGACATTTCGGTTCAGCTTGCCTAAGAACTTTCAAGCACTGAAGGGGACAATATGAGGTTGGGGATAGGGTTTACCCGGCCACTTGGAGCTAATGGAGTAGATAGTTTGATCCCATGACGAAAGATGAGAGAGATTTGCCAGTTGGCAACTTTGTACTGGCCAACACTACAAGTTTCAGAATCACCCGAGATGGCATTGTAGAATTAAAATGGAATGGGATCTCCAAAAAGTGAGAGAGGTTATTGTAGGTCTCTGCAACATAGTCCTATAGGAACTAGAATCTCAATCATAACTTGCCCGAGCTCCGAGATATGCCCCATCAAAGATTGCAGTCTTGTGGCATTTACTGACCCTTAGGGATATTCTAGTTCAGCATGCCTGAGAACGTTCGAGCACTGAAGGGGAAAAGATTAGGTTGGGGATAGGGTTTACACAGCCACCTGGAGCTAATGGAGTAGACATTTTGATCCCACAATGAAAGGTGAGAGAGATTTGGCAGTTGGCAACTTTGTACTGGCCAACACTACAAGTTTCAGCATCACCCGAGATGGCGTAGTAGAATGAAAATGGAATGCGATCTCCAAAAAGTGAGAGAGGTTATTGTAGGTCTCTGCAACATGGTCTTGTAGAAACTAGAATCTCATCCATATCTTGCACGAGCTCCGAGATATGCCCCATTAAAGATTGCAACTTTGTGGCATTTAGTGAACCTTAGGGACATTCCGGTTCAGCGTGCTTGAGAACGTTCGAGCACTGAAGGGGACAAGATGAGGTAAGGGTTAGGGTTTACCCGGCCACCCAGAGCTAATGGAGTAGAGAGTTTGATCCCACGATGAAAGATGAGAGAGATTTGGCAGTTGGCAACTTTGTACTAGCCAACACTACAAGTTTCAACATCACCCGAGATGGCATTGTAGAATGAAAATGGAATGCGATCTCCAAAAAGTGAGAGAATTTATTGTAGGTCTCTACAACACAGTCTTGTAGGAACTAGAATCTCATCCATATCTTGCACGAGCTCTGCAATATGCCCCGTCAAAGATTGCAGCCCTGTGGCATTTAGTGACCCTTAGGGACATTCCGGTTCAGCGTGCCTGAGAACATTTGAGCACTGAAGGGGACAAGATGAGGTTGGGGATAGGGTTTACCCGGCCACCTAGAGCTAGTGGAGCAGACAGTTTGATCTCACGATGAAAGATGAGAGAGATTTGGCAGTTGGCAACTTTGTACTAGCCAACACTGCAAGTTTTAGCATCACCCGAGATGGCATTGTAGAATGAAAATGAAATGCAATCTCCAAAAAGTGAGAGAAGTTATTGTAGGTCTTTGCAACACAGTCTTGTAGGAACTAGAATCTCATCCATATCTTGCACGAGCTCCGAGATATGCCCCATCAAATATTGCAACACTGTGGCATTTAGTGACCCTTATGGACATTCCGGTTTAGCGTGTTTGAGAACGTTCGAGCATTGAAGGGGATAAGACGAGGTTGCGGTTAGGCTTTACCTGGCCACCCAGAGCTAATGGAGTAGAGATTTTGATCCCACGATGAAAGATGAGAGAGATTTGGCAGTTGGCAACTTTGTACTGGCCAACACTGCAAGTTTCAACATCACCCGAGATGGCATTGTAGAATGAATACAAAATGCGATCTCCAAAAAGTGAGAGAGGTTATTGTGGGTCTTTGGAACACGGTCTTTTAGGAATTGGAATCTCATCCACATCTCGCATGAGCTCCGAAATATGCCCCATCAAAGATTGCAGCCATGTGGCATTTAGTGACCCTTAGGGACATTCCAGTTCAGCGTGCCCGAGAATGTTTGAGAACTCAATGGGACAAGACAAGGTTGGGGATATGGTTTATCTGGCCACCCAGAGCTAATGGAGCAGAAAGTTTGATCCCATGATGAAAGATGATAGAGATTTGGCAGTTGGCAACTTTGTACTGGCCAACACTGCAAGTTTCAACATCACACGAGATGGCATTGTAGAAAAAAAATGGAATGCAATCTCCAAAAAGAGAGAGAGGTTATTGTAGGTTTCTACAACATGGTCTTATAGGAACTGGAATCTCATCCATATCTCACACGAGCTCTGAGATATGCCCCATCAAAGATTGCAGCCCTGTGGCATTTAGTGACCCTTAGGGACATTTCGGTTCAGTGTGCCTGAGAACATTTGAGCACTGAAGGGGACAAGATGATTTTGGACATAGGGTTTACCCGACCACCCAGACCAAATGGAGTAGACAGTTTGATCCCACGATGAAATATGAGAGAGATTTGGCAGTTGGCAACTTTGTACTGGCCAACACTACAAGTTTCAGCATCACTCGAGATGGCATTGTAGAATGAAAATGGATTGCGATCTCCAAAAAGTGAGAGGTTTTATTGTAGGTCTCTACAACACGGTCTTGTAGGAACTAGAATATCATCCATATCTCACATGAGCTCGGAGATATGCCCCGTCAAAGATTGCAGCCCTGTGGCATTTAGTGACCCTTAGGGACATTCTGAGTCAGTGTGCCTGAGAACGTTCGAGCACTGAAGGGGACAAGAAAAGGTTGGGGATAGTGTTTACCTGGCCACTCGGAGCTAATGGAGTAGACAATTTGATCCCACGACGAAAGATGAGAGAGATTTGGTAGTTGGCAACTTTGTATTGGCCAACACTGCAAGTTTCAGCATCACTCAAGATCGCATTGTAGAATGAAAATGGAATGCGATCTCCAAAAAGTGAGAGAGGTTATTGTAGGTCTTTGCAACTCAATCCTATAGGAACTAGAATCTCATCCATATCTTGCACGAGCTTCAAGATATGCCCCATCAAAGATTGTAGCCCTGTGGCATTTAGTAACCCTTAGGGACATTCCGGTTCAGCGTGCCTAAGAACGTTTGAGTACTGAAGGGGACAAGATGAGGTTGGGGATAGGGTTTACCTTTCCACCCAAAGCTAATCGAGTGGACAATTTGATCCCACGATGAAAGATGAGAGAGATTTGGCAGTTGGCAACTTTGTACTAGCCAACATTGCAAGTTTCAACATCAGCCAAGATGGCGTTGTAGAATGAAAATGAAATGCGATCTCCAAAAAGTGAGAGAGGTTATTGTAGGTCTCAGCAACACGGTCCTCTAGGAACTAAAATCTAATCCATATCTTGTACAAGCTTTGAGATATGCCCCATCAAAGATTGTAGCCCTATGGCATTTAGTGACCCTTAGGGACATTCTGGTTTAGCGTGCCTAAGAACATTTGAGCACTAAAGGGGACAAGATGAGGTTGGGGATAGGGTTTACCCAGCCACACGAAGCTAATGGAGTAGACAGTTTAATCCCACGACGAAAGATGAGAGAGATTTGGCAGTTGGCAAATTTGTACTGGCCAACACTGCAAGTTTCAGCATCACCCGAGATGGCATTGTAGAATGAAAATGGAATGCGATCTCCAAAAAGTGAGATAGGTTATTGTAGGTCTCTGCAACATAGTCTTGTAGGAACTAGAATCTCATCCATATCTTGCACGGGCTCCGAGATATGCCCCGTCAAAGATTGTAGCCCTGTGGCATTTAGTGACCCTTAGGGACATTCCAGTTTAGCGTGCCTGAGAATGTTTGAGCACTGAAGGGGATAAGGATAGGGTTTACTTGGCCACCCAGAGCTAATGGAGCAAACAGTTTGATCCCATGATGAAATATGATAGAGATTTGGCAGTTGGCAACTTTGTACTGGCCAACACTGCAAGTTTCAACATCACCCGAGATGGCGTTGTAGAATGAAAATGAAATGCGATCTCTAAAAAGTGAGAGAGGTTATTGTAGGTCTCTACAACAAGGTCCTGTAGGAACTAGAATCTTATCCATATCTCGCACGAGCTTCGAGATATGCCCCATCAAAGATTGTAGCCCTGTGGCATTTAGTGACCCTTAGGGACATTCCAGTTCAATGTGCCTGAGAATGTTCGAGCACTGAAGGGGACAAGACAAGGTTGGGGATAGGGTTTACCCAGCCACCCAGAGCTAATGGAGCAGACAGTTTGATCTCATGACGAAAGATGAGAGAGATTTTGCAGTTGGCAACTTTGTACTGGCCAACACTACAAATTTTAGTATCACTAGAGATGGCATTGTAGAATGAAAAAGAAATGCGATCTCCAAAAAGAGAGAGAGGTTATTGTAGGTCTTTGCAACACGGTCCTGTAGGAATTAGAATCTCATCCATATCTTGCACGAGCTTCGAGATATGCCCTGTCAAAGATTGCAGCCCTGTGGCATTTAGTGACCCTCAGGGACATTCCGGTTCAGCGTGCCTAAGAACATTTGACCACTGAAGGGGACAAGATGTTGTTGGGGATAGGGTTTACCTGATCACTCGGAGCTAATGGAGTAGATAGTTTGATCCCACGATGAAAGATGAGAGAGATTTGGTAGTTGGCAACTTTGTACTGGCCAACACTACAAGTTTTAGCATCACCCGAGATGGAATTGTAGAATGAAAATGGAATGCGATCTCCAAAAAGTGAGAGAGGTTATTGTAGGTCTCTGCAACATAGTCCTGTAGGAATTGGAATCTCATCATATCTCATGAGAGCTCCGAGATGTGCCCCGTCAAAGATTGCAGCCCTGTGGCATTTAATGACCCTTACGGACATTCTAGTTCAACGTGCCTGAGAACATTCGAGCATTGAAGGGGACAAGACAAGGTTGGGGATAGGGTTTACCCGGCCACCTGGAGCTAATGCAGTAGACAGTTTGATCCCATGAAGAAAGATGAGAGAGATTTGGCAGTTGGCAACTTTGTATTGGCTAACACTACAAGTTTCAGCATCACCCGAGATGGCATTGTAGAATGAAAATAGAATGCGATCTACAAAAAGAGAGAGAGGTTATTGTAGGTCTCTACAACACAATCCTGTAGAAACTAGAATTTCATCCATATCTAGCACGAGCTCCGAGATATGCCCCATCAAAACTTGCAGCCCTGTGGCATTTAGTGACCCTTAGGGACATTACAGTTCAACATGCTTGAGAATTTTTGAGCACTGAAGGGGACAAGAAGAAGTTGGGGATAGGGTTTACCTGGCCACTTGGAGCTAATGGAGCAGACAGTTTAATCCCACGATGAAAGATGAGAGAGATTTGGCAGTTGGCAACTTTGTACTAGCCAACACTACAAGTTTCAACATCACCCGAGATGGCATTGTAGAATGAAAATGGAATGCGATCTCCAAAAAGTGAGAGAGGTTATTGTAGGTCTCTACAACACAGTCTTGTAGGAACTAGAATCTCATCCATATCTTGCACGAGCTCTGCAATATGCCCCGTCAAAGATTGCAGCCCTGTGGCATTTAGTGACCCTTAGGGACATTCCGGTTCAGCGTGCCTGAGAACATTCAAGCACTAAAGGGGACAAGATGAGGTTGGAGATAGGGTTTATCTGGCCACTCAGAGCTAATGGAGCAGACAGTTTGATCCCACGATGAAAGATGAGAGAGATTTGGCAGTCGGCAACTTTGTACTGGCCAACACTGCAAGTTTCAACATCACCCGAGATGGCATTGTAGAATGAAAATGGAATGCGATCTCCAAAAAGTGAGAGAGGTTATTGTAGTTTTTTGCAACATGGTCTTGTAGGAACTAGAATCCCATCCATATCTCACACGAGCTCCAAGATATGTCTCATCAAAGATTGCAGCCCTGTGGCATTTAGTGACCCTTAGGGACATTCCAGTTCAGCGTGCCTGAGAACGTTTGAGCACTAAAGGGGACAAGATGAGGTTGGAGATAGGGTTTACCCGACCACCTGGAGCTAATGGAGTAGACAGTTTGATCCCACGACAAAAGATGAGAGAGATTTGGTAGTTGGCAACTTTCTACTGGCCAACACTACAAGTTTCAACATCACCCGAGATGGCATTGTAGAATGAAAATGGAATGCGATCTCCAAAAAGTGAGAGGGGTTATTGTAGGTCTCTACAATATGGTCCTATACAAACTAGAATCTCATCCATATCTCACACAAGCTCTGAGATATGCCTCGTCAAAGATTGCAGCCTTGTGGCATTTAGTGACCCTTAGGGACATTCTGAATCAGCGTGCCTAAGAACGTTCGAGCACTGAAGGGGACAAGATGAGGTTGGGGATAGGGTTTACTTGGCCACCCAGAGCTAATGGAATAGACAATTTGATCCCATGACGAAAGATGAGAGAGATTTGGCAGTTGGCAACTTTGTACTGGCCAACACTGCAAGTTTCAGCATCACTCAAGATGGCGTTGTAGAATGAAAATAGAATGCGATCTCCAAAAAGTGAGAGAGGTTATTGTAGGTCTCTACAACATGGTCCTATAGGAACTAGAATTGCATCCATATCTTGCACGAGTTCCGAGATATTCCCTGTCAAAGATTGTAGCCCTGTGGCATTTAGTAACCCTTAGGGACATTCTGGTTCAGTGTGCCTGAGAACGTTCGAGCACTGAAGGGGACAAGACAAGGTTGGGGATAGGGTTTACCTTGCCACCCGAAGCTAATGGAGCAGACAATTTGATCCCACAATGAAAGATGAGAGAGATTTGGCAGTTGGCAACTTTGTATTGGCCAACATTGCAAGTTTCAACATCAGCCAAGATGGCGTTGTAGAATGAAAATGAAATGCGATCTCCAAAAAGTGAGAGAGGTTATTGTAGGTCTCTGCAACACAGTCTTGTAGGAACTAAAATCTCATCCATATCTCGCACGAGCTCTGAGATATGCCCCGTCAAAGATTGTAGCCCTGTGGCATTTAGTAACCCTTAGGGACATTCCAGTTCAGCGTGCTTGAGAACGTTCGAGCACTAAAGGGGAGAAGACAAGGTTGGGGATAGGGTTTACCTGGCCACATGGAGCTAATGGAGTAGACAGTTTAATCCCACGATGAAAGATGAGAGAGATTTGGTAGTTGGCAACTTTGTACTGGCCAACACTGCAAGTTTCAGCATCACCCAAGATGGCATTGTAAAATGAAAATGGAATGCGATCTCCAAAAAATGAGAGAGTTTATTGTAGGTCTCTGCAACATGGTCCTGTAAGAACTAGAATCTCATTCATATCTTGCTTGAGCTTCGAGATATGCCCTGTCAAAGATTACAACCCTGTGGTATTTAGTGACCCTTAGGGACATTCTGGTTCAGCGTGCTTGAGAACATTTTAGCACTGAAGGGGACAAGGATAGGGTTTACCCGACCACCCAGAGCTAATGGAGATGACAGTTTGATCCCATGATGAAAGGTGAGAGAGATTTGGCAGTTGGCAACTTTGTACTGGCCAACACTACAAGTTTCAACATCACTCGAGATGGCATTGTAGAATGAAAATGAAATGCGATCTCTAAAAAGTGAGAGAAGTTATTGTAGGTCTCTGCAACACGGTCCTGTAGGAACTAGAATCTTTTTCATATCTCCCACGAACTTTGAGATATGCCCCGTCAAAGATTGCAGCCCTGTGGCATTTAGTGACCCTTAGGGACATTCCGGTTCAGCGTGCCTGAGAACATTTGAGCACTGAAGGGGACAAGATGAGGTTGGGGATAGGGTTTACCCGGCCACCTAGAGCTAGTGGAGCAGACAGTTTGATCTCACGATGAAAGATGAGAGAGATTTGGCAGTTGGCAACTTTGTACTAGCCAACATTGCAAGTTTTAGCATCACCCGAGATGGCATTGTAGAATAAAAATGAAATGCAATCTCCAAAAAGTGAGAGAATTTATTGTAGGTCTTTGCAACACGGTCTTGTAGGAACTAGAATCTCATCCATATCTTGCACGAGCTCCGAGATATGCCCCATCAAATATTGCAACACTGTGGCATTTAGTGACCCTTAGGGACATTCCGGTTCAGCGTGTTTGAGAACGTTCGAGCATTGAAGGGGATAAGACGAGGTTGCGGTTAGGCTTTACCTGGCCACCCAGAGCTAATGGAGTAGAGAGTTTGATCCCACGATGAAAGATGAGAGAGATTTGGCAGTTGGCAACTTTGTACTGGCCAACACTGCAAGTTTCAACATCACCCGAGATGGCATTGTAGAATGAATACAAAATGCGATCTCCAAAAAGTGAGAGAGGTTATTGTGGGTCTCTGGAACACAGTCTTGTAGGAATTGGAATCTCATCCACATCTCGCATGAGCTCCGAAATATGCCCCATCAAAGATTGCAGCCATGTGGCATTTAGTGACCCTTAGGGTCATTCCGGTTCAGCGTGCCCGAGAATGTTTGAGAACTCAATGGGACAAGACAAGATTGGGGATATGGTTTATCTGGCCACCCAGAGCTAATGGAGCAGAAAGTTTGATCCCATGATGAAAGATGATAGAGATTTGGCAGTTGGCAACTTTGTACTGGCCAACACTGCAAGTTTCAACATCACACGAGATGGCATTGTAGAACGAAAATGGAATGCGATCTCCAAAAAGAGAGAGAGGTTATTGTAGGTTTCTACAACATGGTCTTATAGGAACTGGAATCTCATCCATATCTCACACGAGCTCTGAGATATGCCCCATCAAAGATTGCAGCCCTGTGGCATTTAGTGACCCTTAGGGACATTTCGGTTCAGTGTGCTTGAGAACGTTTGAGCACTGAAGGGGACAAGATGATTTTGGAGATAGGGTTTACCCGACCACCCGGACCAAATGGAGTAGACAGTTTGATCGCACGATGAAATATGAGAGAGATTTGGCAGTTGGCAACTTTGTACTGGCCAACACTACAAGTTTCAGCATCACTCGAGATGGCATTGTAGAATGAAAATGGATTGCGATCTCCAAAAAGTGAGAGGTTTTATTGTAGGTCTCTACAACACGGTCTTGTAGGAACTAGAATCTCATCCATATCTCACATGAGCTCGGAGATATGCCCCGTCAAAGATTGCAGCCCTGTGGCATTTAGTGACCCTTAGGGACATTCTGACTCAGTGTGCCTGAGAACGTTTGAGCACTGAAGGGGACAAGAAAAGGTTGGGGATAGTGTTTACCTGGCCACTCGGAGCTAATGGAGTAGACAATTTGATCCCACGACGAAAGATGAGAGAGATTTGGTAGTTGGCAACTTTGTACTGGCCAACACTGCAAGTTTCAGCATCACTCAAGATTGCATTGTAGAATGAAAATGGAATGCGATCTCCAAAAAGTGAGAGAGGTTATTGTAGGTCTTTGCAACTCAATCCTATAGGAACTAGAATCTCATCCATATCTTGCACGAGCTTCAAGATATACCCCATCAAAGATTGTAGCCCTGTGGCATTTAGTTACCCTTAGGGACATTCTGGTTCAGCGTGCCTAAGAACGTTCGAGTACTGAAGGGGACAAGATGAGGTTGGGGATAGGGTTTACCTTTCCACCCAAAGCTAATCGAGTGGACAATTTGATCCCATGATGAAAGATGAGAGAGATTTGGCAGTTGGCAACTTTGTACTAGCCAACATTGCAAGTTTCAACATCAGCCAAGATGGCGTTGTAGAATGAAAATGAAATGCGATCTCCAAAAAGTGAGAGAGGTTATTGTATGTCTCAGCAACACGGTCCTCTAGGAACTAAAATCTAATCCATATCTTGTACAAGCTTTGAGATATGCCCCATCAAATATTGTAGCCCTATGGCATTTAGTGACCCTTAGGGACATTCCGGTTTAGCGTGCCTAAGAACATTTGAGCACTAAAGGGGACAAGATGAGGTTGGGGATAGGGTTTACCCAGCCACATGAAGCTAATGGAGTAGACAGTTTAATCCCACGACGAAAGATGAGAGAGATTTGGCAGTTGGCAAATTTGTACTGGCCAACACTGCAAGTTTCAGCATCACCCGAGATGGCATTGTAGAATGAAAATGGAATGCGATCTCCAAAAAGTGAGATAGGTTATTGTAGGTCTCTGTAACACAGTCTTGTAGGAACTAGAATCTCATCCATATCTTGCATGGGCTCCGAGATATGCCCCGTCAAAGATTGTAGCCCTGTGGCATTTAGTGACCCTTAGGGATATTCCAGTTTAGCGTGCCTGAGAATGTTTGAGCACTGAAGGGGATAAGGATAGGGTTTACTTGGCCACCCAGAGCTAATGGAGCAAACAGTTTGATCCCATGATGAAAGATGATAGAGATTTGGCAGTTGGCAACTTTGTACTAGCCAACACTGCAAGTTTCAACATCACCCGAGATGGCATTGTAGAATGAAAACGAAATGCGATCTCTAAAAAGTGAGAGAGGTTATTGTAGGTCTCTGCAACAAGGTCCTGTAGGAACTAGAATCTTATCCATATCTCGCACGAGCTCCGAGATATGCCCTATCAAAGATTGTAGCCCTGTGGCATTTAGTGACCCTTAGGGACATTCCGGTTCAGTGTGCCTGAGAATGTTCGAGCACTGAAGGGGACAAGACAAGGTTGGGGATAGGGTTTACCCAGCCACCCAGAGCTAATGGAGCAGACAGTTTGATCTCATGACGAAAGATGAGAGAGATTTTGCAGTTGGCAACTTTGTACTGGCCAACACTACAAATTTTAGTATCACTAGAGATGGCATTGTAGAATGAAAATGAAATGCGATCTCCAAAAAGAGAGAGAGGTTATTGTAGGTCTTTGCAACATGGTCCTGTAGGAACTAGAATCTCATCCATATCTTGCACGAGCTTCGAGATATGCCCTGTCAAAGATTGCATCCCTGTGGCATTTAGTGACCCTTAGGGACATTCTGGTTCAGCGTGCCTAAGAACATTTGACCACTGAAGGGGACAAGACATTGTTGGGGATAGGGTTTACCTGGTCACTCGGAGCTAATGGAGTAGATAGTTTGATCCCACGATGAAAGATGAGAGAGATTTGGTAGTTGGCAACTTCGTACTGGCCAACACTACAAGTTTTAGCATCACCCGAGATGGCATTGTAGAATGAAAATGGAATGCGATCTCCAAAAAGTGAGAGAGGCTATTGTAGGTCTCTGCAACATAGTCCTGTAGGAATTGGAATCTCATCATATCTCATGAGAGCTCCGAGATGTGCCCCGTCAAAGATTGCAGCCCTGTGGCATTTAATGACCCTTACGGACATTCTAGTTCAACGTTCCTGAGAACGTTCGAGCACTAAAGGGGACAAGACAAGGTTGGGGATAGGGTTTACCCGGCCACCTGGAGCTAATGGAGTAGACAGTTTGATCCCATGAAGAAAGATGAGAGAGATTTGGCAGTTGGCAACTTTGTATTGGCTAACACTACAAGTTTCAGCATCACCCGAGATGGCATTGTAGAATGAAAATAGAATGCGATCTACAAAAAGAGAGAGAGGTTATTGTAGGTCTCTACAACACAATCCTGTAGAAACTAGAATTTCATCCATATCTAGCACGAGCTCCGAGATATGCCCCATCAAAACTTGCAGCCCTGTGGCATTTAGTGACCCTTAGGGACATTACAGTTCAACATGCTTGAGAATGTTTGAGCACTGAAGGGGACAAGAAGAAGTTGGGGATAGGGTTTACCTGGCCACTTGGAGCTAATGGAGCAGACAGTTTAATCCCACGATGAAAGATGAGAGAGATTTGGCAGTTGGCAACTTTGTACTAGCCAACACTGCAAGTTTCAACATCACCCGAGATGGCATTGTAGAATGAAAATGGAATGTGATCTCCAAAAAGTGAGAGAGATTATTGTGGGTCTCTGCAACATGGTCTTGTAGGAACTAGAATCTCATCCATATCTCGCACAAGCTCTGAAATATTCCCCATCAAAGATTGCAGCCCTGTGGCATTTACTGACCCTTAGGGACATTCTGGTTCATCGTGCCTAAGAAGGTTCGAGCACTGAATGGGACAAGACAAGGTTGGGGATAGGGTTTATTCGACCACCCGGAGCTAATGGAGCAGACAGTTTGATCCCACAATGAAAGATGAGAGAGATTTGGCAGTTGGCAACTTTGTACTGGCCAATACTGCAAGTTTCAACATCACCAGAGATGGCGTTGTAGAATGAAAATGGAATGCGATCTACAAAAAGTGAGAGAGGTTATTGTAGGTCTCTGCAACATGGTCTTGTAGGAACTAAAATGTCATGCATATCTCAAAAGAGCTTCAAGATATGCCCTATCAAAGATTGCAGCCCTGTGGCATTTAGTGACCCTTAGGGACATTCTAGTTCAGCGTGCTTAAGAACATTTGAGCTCTGAAGGGGACAAGATGAGGTTGGAGATAGGGTTTACTTGACCACTTGGAGCTAATGGAGTAGATAGTTTGATCCCACGACGAAAGATGAGAGAGATTTGGTAGTTGACAACTTTGTACTGGCCAACTCTACAAGTTTCAGCATCACCTGAGATGGCATTGTAGAATTAAAATGGAATGCGATCTCCAAAAAGTGAGAGGGGTTATTGTAGGTCTCTACAACATGGTACTATAGGAACTGGAATCTCATCCATATCTCACACGAGCTTTGAGATATGCTTCGTCAAAGATTGCAGCCCTGTGGCATTTAGTGACCCTTAGGGACATTCTGATTCAGCGTGCCTGAGAAAATTTGAGCACTGAAGGGGACAAGATGAGGTTGGGGATAGGGTTTACCTAGCCACCCAAAGCTAATGGAGTAGACAATTTGATCCCACGACGAAAGATGAGAGAGATTTGGCAGTTGGCAACTTTGTACTGGCCAACACTTCAAGTTTCAGCATCACCCGAGATGGCGTTGTAGAATGAAAATGGAATGCAATCTCAAAAAAGAGAGAGAGGTTATTGTAGCTCTCTACAACACGGTCTTGTAGGAACTAGAATATCATCCATATCTCACACGAGCTCCGAGATATGCCCTGTCAAAGATTGTAGCCTTGTGGCATTTAGTAACCCTTAGGGACATTCCGGTTCAGCATGCCTGAGAATGTTTGAGCACTGAAGGGGACAAGATGAGCTTGGGGATAGGGTTTACCTAGCCACTTGAAGCTAATGGAGCAGAAAATTTGATCCCATGATCAAAGATGAGAGAGATTTGGCAGTTGGCAACTTTGTACTGGCCAACATTGCAAGTTTCAACATCAGCCAAGATGGCGTTGTAAAATGAAAATGAAATGTGATCTCCAAAAAGTGAGAGAGGTTATTGTAGGTCTCTGTAACACGGTCCTGTAGGAACTAAAATCTCATCCATATCTTGCACGAGCTCTGAGATATGCCCCGTCAAAGATTGCAACCCCGTAGCATTTAGTGACCCTTAGGGACATTCCGGTTCAGCGTGCCTGAGAATGTTTGAGCACTTAAGGGGAGAAGAAGAGGTTGGGGATAGGGTTTACCCAGCCACACGGAGCTAATGGAGTAGACAGTTTAATCCCACGACGAAAGATGAGAGAGATTTGGCAGTTGGCAACTTTGTACTGGCCCACACTACAAGTTTCAGCATCACCCAAGATGGCATTGTAGAATGAAAATAGAATGTGATCTCCAAAAAGTGAGAGAGGTTATTGTAGGTCTCTGCAACATAGTCTTGTAGGAACTAGAATCTCATCCATATCTTGCACGAGCTCCAAGATATGCCCCGTCAAAGATTGCAGCCCTGTGGCATTTAGTGACCCTTAGGGACATTCCGGTTCAGCGTGCCTGAGAATGTTTGAGCATTGAAGGGCACAAGAAAAGGTTGGGGATAGGGTTTACCTGGCCACTTGGAGCTAATGGAGTAGACAGTTTGATCCCATGATGAAAGATGAGAGAGATTTGGTAGTTGGCAACTTTGTACTGGCCAACACTGCAAGTTTAAACATCACCCGAGATGGCGTTGTAGAATGAAAATGGAATGCGATCTCTAAAAAGTGAGAGAGGTTATTGTAGGTCTCTACAACATGGTCCTGTAGGAACTAGAATCTTGTCCATATCTTGCATGAGCTTCGAGATATGCCTCGTCAAAGATTTCGGCCCTATGGCATTTAGTGACCCTTAGCGACATTTCGATTTAGCGTGCCTGAGAACGTTCGAGCACTGAAGGGGACAAGACAAGGTTGGGGATAGAGTTTACCTAGCCACCCAGAGCTAAGTGAGTAGACAATTTGATCTCACGACGAAAGATGAGAGAGATTTGGCAGTTGGCAACTTTGTACTAGCCAACACTGCAAGTTTCAGCATCACCTGAGATGGCATTGTAGAATGAAAACGGAATGCGATCTCCAAAAAGTGAGAGAGGTTATTGTAGGTATCTGTAACACAGTCCCGTAGGAACTAGAATCTCATCCATATCTCGCACGAACTCCAAGATATGCCCTGTCAAATATTGCAGCCCGATGGCATTTAGTGACCCTTAGGGACATTCCGGTTCAGCGTGCCTGAGAATGTTCGAGCACTGAAGGGGACAAGATGAGGTTGGGGATAGGGTTTAGCCGACCACCTAGAGCTAATGGAGTAGGTAGTTTGATCCCACAATGAAAGATGAGAGAGATTTGGTAGTTGGCAACTTTGTACTGGCCAACACTACAAGTTTCAAAATCACCTGAGATGGCGTTGTAGAATGAAAATGGAATGCAATCTCCAAAAAGTGAGAGAGGTTATTGTAGGTCTCCACAACACGATCCTGTAGGAACTAGAATCTCATCCATATCTTGCACAAGCTCCAAGATATACCCCATCATAGATTGTAGCCCTGTGGCATTTAGTGACCCTTAGGGACATTTCGGTTCAGCGTGCCTAAGAACGTTCGAGCACTGAAGGGGACAAGATGAGGTTTGGGATAGGGTTTACCCAGCCACTCAGAGCTAATGGAGTAGACAGTTTGATCCCACGATGAAAGATGAGAGTGATTTGGTAGTTGGCAACTTTTTACTGGCCAATACTGCAAGTTTCAGCATCCCCCGAGATGGCATTGTAGAATGAAAACGGAATGCGATCTCCAAAAAGTGAGAGAGGTTATTGTAGGTCTCTACAACATGGTCCTATAGGAACTAGAAACTCATCCATATCTTGCATGAGCTTTGAAATATGCCCCATCAAAGATATTTGAATTCATAGTGTTTAATGAGAATATAGTTGAGACTTGCTTTACTTTTCTATGTTAAGTTTGGCTTTCAATTTTGGTTTCCCTACTTATCTGTGTGAAAGTTCCACTTCCATAAGTAACATGGATGCAATAGTACTAAATTAAGTATAGGTCCATGGTTCTAGAAGCTTCACATAGCTTCTCTTCAACTATGGATCTTGTAAGCATTGTACCATGACTAATGGTGTTGTGAGAATATACAAAGCATATATATTGTTTGACCAAATGTCTTGAATGTACATGAACTATATGGAAGAAGAGAAGACATGTTGCAAAGTCTTTGAAAATTTTCTTCAAGAAATGTAAGGAGCCATGGGTGATTCATCCAAATTATTTGGTAAAATAAGAGGAGGAATGAATCAACCTTGATGATACAGGTAAATTCTGAATAATATTTATTTAATCACATTGTTTGAAAAAACTTTAATGACCTTTAAATACAATTGAAAGAAATGGAATTGATCTCCCTTACTCATGTAGATGAATAAAATTGGAATTTAAAAAAGAGAGGGACATCCACCATAAAACCATGCAATCATGCACTTCTTGATGGGAGTATCATAAGTTCATTGTTAGATGGATATGCCAAATGTGGAAGAATTAAAAGGAAAATATGTTGATTGATTGAATATAAAACCAAACATGTGGAATATTTAAAAATATATCATGGGGCTATTAATAAAAGCAAACTAATAGAATCAAACTCTACAAACATGGGTATTCAAACTATGAACAAAAAAAACATCATTATTGAGGTTTTAGCATGTTGCGCAAGATAGGGTCTTATTGAAGCTAACAAGAAGCATCATTGTATATAGCATTTTATAGGCATAAAATTAAAGTGGCATAAAACCATTCACATGCAAAAACATCTAGAACATCTGATAAAATCATACGTTCAAACCATTCATGTAGCCATAGTCACAAATTTCAACAAAGAATTCAACCAACATAAAGGTGCTAAACTTTGTAAGCTACGGATAACTATTGATCTTTAAATATAAAAAACATTTGTATGGGTCTAAGGTAATATGCATTATGAAATTTCTTGATTTTCCAAAATATTATATCTTAAAATTTACAATCATCAAATCTTAGCATCCAATCAACTAATCCAGTAATACAAGCATCAAACCAATGTGATAACAAAAAATCAAAGTTGATTCCATAAGGTCTAACAATATCATATAATTCATTTATCAATAATTTGAAACATCATAAGCATATGTCTAATAATGTCATACATGAAATATATATGTAAAAAATGACATACATAGAAAAAATTATACAAAACATATGCCCAATAATGCCATATAGGTGTAAAATGTACATCATTAGATATATACTCTTTCCAACTAGGGGAAAAAAATGAATCCCTAATTGTCTTTAATTTCCAACAAGTGGGAGATGGTGTATATAATGAGGTCTTCCTAACATGCTCACTAGTCCATTAGTCTAGAATCTTCTGTAACTCGACATGTTACAATCAAACTTATATATGAATTTTATATTGAATTTTAGTACTAATGAAATTTTAATGTAAACTCTTTCATTCCTTAGTCATTGGCTTAGAACTAGTGAGTGCAATAAGGACTCGTTGATCAATACAATGATGAAGATGTAAAGGAATCTCTGATGTCAATAGCTGAAAATGATAATACATGAGACTCAAATGCAGTTATGAAGAATACACATTTTCTTTTGTCTCCATATCAAATAAAATATTTTGGTACCTCTATGAATGTAGTATTACATCATTCATTTTATAGTGTTGATCCCAAAGCTACAACACTTATTATTTATTACACATGTATGTAAATTTGTTAAGCATCAAATTCAACACCTTTGTGTGCAAAATAATGTACTATATGTTAGAGTAATAAATTCATTTTCTTAGTAATTAAATTATATTGATATAATTACTAAGTTACTTATTATATTGATATAGTTTACTTATAATTCCTTTCGATTTATAACTAATTGAAATGATTTCTCCAATTTTCCATCTAGTCACTAGAAAATTGGATTTGTTGTCTCTTTCTCTTAAAGAACCGGATCTACTAGTTCCTTTGGTCTAGAAGCCTTCCATTGAGATTGGTGTTTTGAAAGGTTCAAGGGGTGAGGAACTTTTTATAGAATATCTTGAAGAAGGAGAGGTCATGTATAATGGTTTTGAGGAAGGCTAGAGTTCCATCCAGATGGTGTTGCAAAATGGCCAAGCAGAGGAGGAGGTAGAAGAATAAATAGAATAAATGCATGAGAAGGAGGGTCATGGGGGCAATGTAAAATTTGGGGAGGGAAGCAATTAGGAGAATGGGTCAAATATGCTTCTCAACTAGAAGGAGAGTATTGCATTGGACACTGATACTAGTCCGCCTCATAGCAAGATCACCTTGTTAAGGAGATCACTACCAATCAGAATTTTACCTATAAGCCTACAAGACTTCATCCCTTGGTAGTGGTAATGTTGGTAATTATGGTTGAATGTGTTTGAAATAGAAAAAGAAATGAAGGGTGTTTTGCATGACACTATTCACTCATCATAGGTTGTATGGATTCAAACCCACACCCCCTAGCTTTTATACCATTATATGAATTACAAATTATAAGACTATGCCTTTCATGATAGTCACATTTTCATATTGGCAAATGAAGAATGAATTTTGGAACAAACATAATAAATACTTCCAAATACAAATGAAGCCAATGTATTGTATTATAAGCTCGAATGGTAAAGACCAAGCCCAAACATTTATTAAGGTGTAGCATTTATAACTGTCAAGTTCATGTGAAGAAGTCATCGTTCATAGTCTCATTGTTGTGTCATTTGATGATAAGAAGAATACAATGATATAGAGGTTGATAGTGACTTAAAACTTTACAAAATGCAATCAATGAGAATTTTACATTGAGGGGGGAGTAATAATCAATGTTTTATTCTCATTGTTTGACAAACTCTTATATAAAGAGGGAGTAGACAGATGATATGGTTTAGTCTTCTTCCGAGAATCTTAGTCATATTGGTTCGGAAGGATTCATGATACAACTACTATACTTAGCGTGACCAATTGATGCTAAAAACCTTAGTATTGATGCTACAAACCTTAGTATTGACATAATTTAACCTCTGCAATTCTAGGCATAAGATGATTAGCATACAATGGTACTTCAACAAAGAACACTAATAAATATTGAGGATGTGAATTGATAATACCATTTCGCAGATGATTTTGGCATCTCACCCTTTATCACTTGTGCATCAACTTTATTAGCCCTCTTCTTTGGTGACCTAAAAATGGAGAATTAGCACAGTATAAAATCTAAGATAAGATTAAAAAAAGGGTCCTATTAAAGAATCTAATATAAATTCAAATAATGTATCTAGATTCTAAACAAATCAAAACTACATCTCATCACTTACACATCATAACAATATGGTCCACCTTAGTCATGTGATAGTCTTGGGGAAGAGGTTGTAACATTGTATTTGGATCCAATTGATCACTTTTTCTCTCTCTCTCTCCCAATTCAATCTAATGAGCCAACTAGATCTGCTCGACATTTTAATGTCTCAAGTATTGCCTCATGGTCTAACTCGCGAACTTTCCAAAGAATCTTATTATGTGATTTTCCACCATATTTTATCAAGTGGACATTTGATGCGACAACAAGGTTTGAATAATGAAGAATCTTCCTCTCTATTTGCTAATCCTCGAATAACCACAAGTTAGGATTCTTCATAGGATATCGTCTAAGCCATGTGCCTGTTACAACCACCGCACCGACATGGTACTCTAAACCTTCACCATCTATATGAGTGATCCAATTTTTGTTTGGCTTCAACACAATGACACAAATAATAATCTGTCCCTTCTTCATTGTCTTCAGGTGCAATAACAGCAAAAACATGGCCTGCAGTGACAAATGTACAAAATGCAGTCATTAATTCAAAAAATACTTGGGTAAAAGTTATAAAGTTACATATTGAAATTACAAAGATATATATATATATATATATATATATATATATATATATATATATATATATATATATATATATATATATATATATATATATATATATATATATATATATATATATATATATATATATATTACCAGGTTGCACTAGATCTGACAAGCGGTCAAAGTCAATAGATGAATCCATCTCTACCATTTCCAGTGCTTGTGGGGGACGATAGGTGTCAATTGGGTCCAAAACTTGTATATCCCATTTGTCCACCCATTCAGTTAACTCACATTCATCCAAATTTTCCTCTGCACATGATGGACAATAGCATGCCATTTTTTGTGTGTGGATACTCCATGAACCTACATCAGAGCTTCTAAAAGAGTGTAACTCACTAGATCCTATTAGTGTGCAACAATCTTGATATGGTGCAATGTTAGTATTATCTATCAACCAAAAAAATCTATGAACTGTAGACTCACCTTCCTTACTTGGACCCATTGTACCGTTACACCATTGGATGATGGATTTTGCATCTATCAATATTGCTCCATCTTTGTACTTTAGTTCTTCACGAGCCAAGGCTCTTTTAATGCATGCACTTGCACCATCATGCTCTTCCTTACCATGACCAGCCTCTGTGAAATTCCACATATATTGAATTCTACACAACCTGTGCATCCTGCTCAACCAATAGAACATATGTGCATTCTTGAATTGAGATGCACAATTGTCTGACCAAATAATGTGTTGACGATATGATATGCCCCTGTTAGCCAAATCTCCATAAAATAGTTGAAAAAAACCATGTACAAACTCCATAGAATGTGATTGATCATCGCTGATGTAAAAATGGTACTCCCTCAAAATCTTCTTGTCATCCTATGTACTTGTAGGTGAATGCATAAATGTTATGTGAACAAATATGAAAACTTGTTGAGATGTATAATACTTTGCTTGCACCTCATTTTGTGGTTGTAGTGTGTAGTTCTCTGCAAAATCTACAATTGAAACAATGGTATCCAATGGAAACGTATCCTTGCACAACTTGAATTGCAAATCCAACCATCGAGCTCTATGGATATGCCTTGCATACTCGTACATAATCTTTTCACGAAAAATCTTCATGAACTCATGCACTGGAATGTTTTCAATAACTAGATCATATTTTTTACCATGTTTCCCATCTTTTAGAGCATATGTCACTATCTTGAATTTTTCATAATCTACTATTTTATTTCCAATTGCATGTGTACTATCCATATGTTGACAAGTTGATAAAAGTTGCAAAGAACCAAAAAATAAGCATGTACCATCCAAGCATGATGTCTTGTAAAATTTTTGGTCATCCCCTATTTCACATAAAATTTTGGATATGAATTCCCTTGAAGATCTTGGTGGCTCTTTTATGTCACAATCCTACAAAACAATCTGAGAATGCAAAACTACGCATATGTGCCTAAAAACATCAAAATGGTTAGAAAATTCAATATGTATCCTACAACAACAAGTTTTGTGTGTGATTTATTTTCACATAAAAAGGTTTACCCATCTCAAAAAATCTTTGACTTATTCGAATTCGAATTTGAGGCTACCAATCCTCCTTCTTACAACATCTCTTTGATTAGGAGAAACACGTTTGTTATTTTTCCAAAAATCTTCGATCAATGATTTCAAGGCTTCACTAATTTCTTTATCCTTTTGCGGTAGTCTACCGCTAAATGTCCATAACTCATTTTTTGTTGGATCTTCTAATATCTCATGCCTTAGCATGGCTCTCCTTAAGGTACCTCTACCAATTTTTAATGTTTTGCTTGTCTTTCTCATGAGTCGAGCTTTCTTCATTTGGCTACTTACTATTGTCGATGTGAGTACTCGTCTTGTGATATTACTATCTTTTGTGCGTGATTTAGAACCCACTTTTTCATAAGCACTCATTAGATTCTTTACAATATTTCTTTCATTTGAATCATCCATCGTTCTTAGCCCAAGAATCTTCATGATAGGCCTAAATTTCAAATTTCTCATCATTTCAACAAATAATTGGCATTGACTTGTAATATTTAATTCTTCAAAAAATAATCTCCACATATGATTAACTTTTCTTTGACAAGTACGCTTGCTAATCTTGTCAGGCATTGATTTCAAAATGTTAGTATCAATATCAATCAAATATTTTGGTTTTCTAAAATGAATTCTAGAAGGTGTTCTAATCTCTTCAATTCTCTCAACATTTTGAACATCAATATAAGGTTGAGTGTATTGCATACCTTGAACCGAAGATGATGTGCCTTGGCAATAAGATGTAAAAGATGGAATATCACCTACTTGATGTGTTGATGTTGTGCTTTCAACATGACACGATGGAGTGTGTATATCGTCGGATCTATAAATCAGTGTCTCTTCAACATGAGAGGATGATATGACTTCAACATTGGAAGATGGTGTAGCGGATGATATGACTCCAACATTCAAAGATGGTGTAGCGGACGATATGACTCCAACATTGGAGGATGGTGTAGCTTCACAATTCAATTGTCTTCTTGAGCGTAACAATCTCATTCATTCTCTTTGTCTTTCTAATTCTTCCTCCTTGTTTCTTTGTACTGGTGGTTCTTGATCCTCTTCGAAAGTCAATTCTTCATCATTGCTTTGCAATTTTCTTTGTTCACGTAGTAATTTCATTTGATCTCTTTTCATTGTCAAATCTCTCTCCCTATCTGCATTTATTTGAATCTTTGGTTTCTTCCTTGGCATGATAATGATTTCTACATGTCAAATTATTCAAACATCCGAATTACTTAAAATGTGTAAATTACAAATTATTCAATTACATATAAAAATTATAATTATTTGAATGAATACACAATATATATCAAACGACTTGTCAAATTTCTAACCATTTTGAAATAACATTTCATTCAAACATACAATTTTCAATAAATTCACTATATATTACATAACATATCAAATTATAATCAAATTTATATCTATATATCGACAAACAATATTTAAAATGGATTGCACTAACCTTTTATATTAAAGGAATATTCAAAAATTCTTCAAATCACGTATCCAATGATTGAATTTGGTGTTTGCTAGCTTCCAAAAATGTTGAAATATTGTTTGCTAGATGTTGAAACCTATGTTTTCTATCGAAATAACAGAGAGCATAACAGACCAAAAGTTAAAAATGGATGAAATGGGCCCCAAGGTTGGTTTTTGACCATTTTTTGGTGATTTGAGATAGTGCGTATGCACTATAGCGCGTACGCACTATAAAGTGCATATGCACTATAGTGCGTACACACTATCTCAAAACACATCACTCCCCATCCTCCCTACTCTCTATCCTCCCTACTCTCTCTCCCATCCCCTCCCTCTCTCTCTTCCTACTCTCTCCCATCCTTTACTCTCTCTCACTCTCCCTCTCCCACCACCTACTCTCTCTACCTCTCTCACCCCCTCTCCTCTCCCATCCTCGGCTCTTTAGATCTCTCACACACACTCTTATCCCCCTTATCTCTCTCCCTCTCCCTCTCCTACCACCTAATTTCTCTCCCCCATCCCCTACTTTCTCTCTTCTCTCCCATCCCCTACTTTGTCTCTCTTACACAAATTCCCATTCACCCTCTTTCTCCCTCTCCCATCGCCTACTTTCTCTCCCCCATCATCGTACTCTCTCTACCACCCCCTACTCTCTCACACACTCACACTACTACTACCTACTATCTCTCTCTCTCTCAAGTTCTCTCTCTCCTTCTCTACTCTCTCTCTCCCTCATCTTGTACAAGCTCTCTCTACCTCTCCCACTCTCTCTCCCATCGCCTACTTTCTCTCCCCCATCCCCTGCTCTCTCTCTTGTCTCCCATCCCCTACTCTCTCACACTCTCACACTCTCCCCCATCCCCTACTCTCTCTCTCCCCTCCCATCCCCTACTCTCTCACACTCTCACTCTCTCCCATCCCCTACTCTATCTCTCTTACACATACATCCCCATCCCCCCCTCTCTCTTTCCCTCTCCCACCACCTACTTTCTCTCCCCCATTGTCGTACTCTCTCTCTGCCACCCCCTACTTTCTTAAAACACATCACTCCCCATCCTCCCTACTCTCTCTCCCATCCCCTCCCTCTGTCTCTTCCTACTCTCTCCCATCCTTTACTCTCTCTCACTATCCCTCTCCCACCACCTACTCTCTCTACCTCTCTCACCCCCTCTCCTCTCCCATCCCTGGCTCTTTAGATCTCCCACACACACTCTTATCCCCCCTATCTCTCTCCCTCTCCCTCTCCTACCACCTAATTTCTCTCCCCCATCCCCTACTCTCTCTCTTCTCTCCCATCCCCTACTTTGTCTCTCTTACACACATTCTCATTCCCCCTCTCTCTCCATCTCCCACCGCCTACTTTCTCTCCTCCATCGTCGTAATCTCTCTACCACCCCCTACTCTCTCTCACACTCACACTACTACTACCTACTATCTCTCTCTCTCTCAAGTTCTCTCTCTCCCTCTCTACTCTCTCTCCCTCATCTTGTACAAGCTCTCTCTGGCTCTCCCACTCTCTCTCCCATCGCCTACTTTCTTTCCCCCATCCCCTGCTCTCTCTCTCATCTCCCATCCCCTAATCTCTCACACTCTCACACTCTCCCCCATCCCCTACTCTCTCTCTCCTCTCCCATCCCCTACTCTCTCACACTCTCACTCTCTCCCATCCCCTACTCTATCTCTCTTACACATACACCCCTATCCCCCCGTCTCTCTTTCCCTCTCCCACTACCTACTTTCTCTCCCCCATTGTCATACTCTCTCTCTGCCACCCCCTACTCTCACACTCTCTCCCATCCCCTACTCTATCTCTCTTACACACACACTCCCATCCCCCCTCTCTCTTTTCCTCTCCCACCGCCTACTTTCTCTCCCCTATCATCGTACTCTCTCTCTACCACCCCCTACTTTCACACTTTCACACTCTCTCCCATCCCCTACTCTCTCACTTTCATAGATACACACACTCTTATTCCCCCACTCTTCTTCTTCTCTCCCATCCCCTACTCTCTACATCTGTCACACACACTCCCATCCCCCCTACTTCTCTCCCTCTCCCTCTCCTCTCCCTCTCCCACTCCCTCTCCTACTGCCTACTGTCTATCTCTCTCAAGTTCTCTTTCTTCCTCTCTCTCTCTCTCTCTCTCTCTCTCTCTCTCTCCCATCCCTTACTCTCACTCTCTCTCCCATCCCCTACTACTTTCTCTCAAACTCCCACACTCTCTCCCATCCTTTACTCTATCTCTCTTATAAATAAATACACATTCCCATCCCCCCCTCTCTCTCTCTCGCAGTCCTTGTCCCACTGCCTACTCTCTCCCATCCCCTACTCTATCTCTCTTAAATTCTTCCATTCCACCTCTCTCTCCCTCCCACTCCCTCTCCCACCACCTACTCTCTCTCTCTCTCTCTCTCTCTCTCTCTCTCTCTCTCTCTCTCTCTCTCTCTCTCCCCCTCTCTCTCCCATCCCTCTACCATTGCCTACTCTCTCTATCTCTCTCTCCCCTCTCTCATTCTTGACTCTCTCTTTCACACACACACACCCATCCCCCCTCTCTCCTCTTCCATCCCCTACTTTTTTCTCTCACTTGCTCTCCCTCTCCCACTACCTACTCTCTCTCTCACTCTCACTCTCACTCTCTCCCTCTCCACTCTCTCTCTCTCTGCTACCCTCTGGTCTCTCTTAAATTTTCACACTCTCTCCTATCCCCTACTCTCTCTCTCTCTCTCTCTCTCACACACACACACACACACACACACACACATTTCTATTCCCCCCTGTCTCCCCCTCTCCCACTCCCTCTCCCATTGCCTACTCTCTCTTCCATCCCCTACTCTCTCTTGAGCTACTTTGTCTTCCCCCTTTTCCATTCCAGACTCTCTCTCTTTCACACACATGTACTCCCATCCTCCTCTCTCTCGAGTTCTTCCTCTCCCACTTCGTCTCCCATTGCCTACTCTCTCTCTGCCCCATCCCCTACTCTTAACCTCTCTCTCTAAACCTGTACTCTCTCTCACACTTCCTCTCTCTCCCATCCCCTACTTTAAATCTTTTTCCCCCATCTCGCACTCTCTTTTCCACCCCTACTCTCTCTCTCACACTTCCTCTCTTTTCCACCCCTACTCTCTCTCCCATCCTCTACTCTCTCCCCTCTCCTATCCCCTACTTTCTCTCTATCTTTTTCATGCACACACATCGCCATTCCCCTATCCCCCCCCCCCCCCCAACCTATTTCTCCTTTGCAACTTACATCTTAATAGTGTGTGCGCCCTATAGCGCGCACGCGCTATTTAGAACTAAGGTTTAAATAGCGCATGCACGCTATAGCGCGTGTGCGCTATAGGGTGCACACACTATTTAAATCTTAATCAAACCCAAGCCTAAGGCTTGGTTTTTCCTTGGAGATCCAACCCAAAGGTTTGGATTTGATGAACAGGCTTGAGACGTGTTTTCCAGCAAACATAGAAAAAATGATTATTTTTTCTTTTGTGCTCCCCTTCAAGATTTCTCGTAGTTGGGTATCGATAAGATCAGGCTACATAACATTATAGGTCTCTGTGTTAGCTATCTAACTATATAATTTATTTTTAATTTGAACTATTTCAAGCCTTTCATCTATAATTTCTTTTGAATGTATGTTCATTTTTTGTCAGAAACCACCACGTACTAATTGGGCTCTAGATTTTAGCTCATTCATCAAATTTTGTAACAACTTAGTTTTTTAGAAACTAGACTCCATTCTACACACTTTGAAAAAAAAAAAGTTATGATTTTAGATTAGTTTTCAATTATTTCTAGGGGGAGCACACAGATATTTCACATTTTTGGGATGTGTCTAGTTAAAAAATTCATAAAAAAAAAAATACACATTATAAAATTACCTGAAAAATCTGGGATAAACTACACAGTGTTAAGTAACTTTTGGCCAGAGCGATTAAAAAATTTCAAAAAAAAAGTTAAAATTTTTGGGGGGCCACACTTTGTACTGTGTTATGTTTTTTTGGAATAAACAGTACCACTTTTTGTGGCCCCCTTTTTTGAGGACCTAAAACTAAACCATTTTGAAAAAAAATTAGTAGTTTAGAAACTAGATTTAAAGGACTACGACTTTTTTTTTTGTCATATCTAAAAATTTTGAGTGTAACTATCTTCAAATTCTTGTTGAAGTTCAAAATTTGCAGATTTTAGGAAAAAGGTGTCCACTTATACCCCCCTTTTGGCACCACAACTTTGTGCACTTACCCATGAACTATGTGCTAGAACCATGTGCTACCTAACCTATTAACCCCACATTTAATATTGAAAATTTAATTCTTTTCCCCAATATTAAATAATTACATGAAATATTATCACAATGTTACAATACAACTTATCAAGTATATCCCATGCAAATCTTTACATATTGCACATCCATCTAGGTACCCCTAGATACAATATTACATAATGGAATAAAATAATACAATAAAAAATATTATGCAATGTGTGCAACACCCATTATCTCAACATGAAAGACTGCACAATTATTTGGTGAATATTATTTTTGCAAAAACTAACGATAACAACTATCTATATTTGAAGATTGGTAAGAACAATGAAGGTACTACTATCTGAAATAGTTGTTGATGATATCATATTTGGAGGAAATGAAAAATTATAGAAATAATTTTTTGATGAGATGAAGAAGGAATTTGAAATGTCTATGTTTGGTAAGATCAAATTCTTTGTTGGATTACAAGTATATCAAATGAAGCAAGGTATCTTCATTCCTCAATCCAAATATATCAAGGAGATATTGAAAATATTTGGAATCGAAGATTCAAAACCATTTAGTACACCTATGGCCACTGGACATAATTTATCTAAGAATGATGATTCTACTAATGTAAACCAAACATTGTATAGATTAATGTTTGGAAAACTACAATATATTGTTCATAGTAGACCTACTATTGCATTAGTAGTTGGGATAGTTGAAAGATTATTTTGCACCTCCTAAGGAGAATCACATGATGGAAGAGAAAAGGATATTGAGATATCTAAAAGGTACATAAGACTATGGATTGTATTACAAGAAGAATGATAAGTTTGAACTAAAGATGTTCACTGATTCTCATTGGGTAGGAAATGTTGATGATAGAAAAAGTACAAGTCATTGAGCATTCTTTCTAGGAAAGAGAGTACTTTCGTGGATAAGCAAGAAGCATAATTACATTTCTTAATCAATAACTGAAGCTAAATATCTAGCTGCAACAGTAAATTTTTCAAACATCATATGGATCAAGTAATTGTTGAAAGGTATGAAGGAAGAGATTACTGATCAAGTTGTTATCTATTGTGATAACACTAGTGCTATTAACACATCAAATAATCTTGTAATGCACAAAGACTAAGCATATTTCTATCAAGTATCATTACTTGAGAGAACTAGTTCAAGACAAAGAAGTGAAATTGGAGTATGTGAATACTAAGGAGAAAATAGTTGATATTTTTACTAAAGATTTACCTAAGGATGCTGATGAATATCAAAGAGGTAAACTATGGGATGATTCCCCTAGACAAGGCTATTTATGTTGAGTTAGTGCTCTGCATCAAATGTGTTGATTGGACTATCCTACAAGTTGATGCAAACAATCCTACTTTTGGAGTTTCCTAAAGTAGTAGTGAAGGAAGAAGGACAAAGAGTTGTGTCAGTCATATATAGATGAAATGGATGAATTCAGTACTCATATGAAGATATCTACATTTAATATGCATGAGATAGATAGAGAATCTTTGGCATTGTTGTCAAAAAGGGAGAGATTACCATGAATAGGGATATATTGTGAAGAAGTTACCATAAGATAGACATAGAAAATGAGAGAGGGTGATAACATAAGAAAGAAGAACATGTAATTAGTAAGAGGGAGAGATTAATAAGCATGAAATGTGCTACCAAAAATACAAAAGAATTTGATTAATTTCATCATCTGATATGAAAAAGGAAGCATATGTATTGGATATCGCAGCTGCATGGATGAGAATCCCAATGAAACTAAAGAAGTATGTTATTGGACAAAAATATGAGAATCAGAATAAAACTAAGGATATAAGTGAAGATCTAATAATGTACATAGAGGGAGTTTTCTTGATTGAGTACATGTTTTGGATTGCATGGTAACTAGAGTTGTTGCCATCAATGCTAAACAGGGAGATTGTTGGAAACTACAGTTGGAAATATTGTTATGTTTTCGTTGATGTCAAACCTTATTGGTGAGACAAATTTTTATCTGATCTAAGTGCCATATCTATATGGTTGATGAAGAGGATTTGAGAAGTTGGTCATAATAAAAGCACCTAGAGGAAAGGTTGGGTTATGAAAAAGACACTACACATGGACAGTTGATTAGTTAGACCTTGACAAGGTAAAATGATTTTATAATCATGTTACATGTAAAGAAGAAACTTGTACTAAAGCCTTGAAGAAGTGATCAAATATTGACCAAATGAATATGCTTGACTAAGTAACAGAGTAGAAGATTAAGGAGCTTGAAGTAGATCCTGAGTGATGCTAGTGTTGAACAAGTGCCAATATAAGCCAAGCATAAATAGTGTTGACTGAGCATCAATATTGATTGAGTGACAGTATATGTGCTAAACATAAATTTTAGTTTTGATCAAGTAGCCCAGTGATGACCGAGTGTCACAATACAATGTTGGTCGAGGGATAACAATTTGATGGTTTTTGAGAAATCATAATTTCTAGCTAACAAAGTTTATTTTTGGAATATGTAAGGTGTGTTAAAGATAAAAATTGATGAGATAGAACATTTAAATCAAGGGAAACCATGTTTGTGTGTTTCTATGAAAGGATTCAAGAAGAATTTTGGAGAAGCTTCTAGAACAAAAGAAAGAGATGAAATGTTGGAAGGATTTGATGAATCTAACCAAACCCTAAGATCTATGATGATGTTTAAGCAACAAAAGATTAGAATTACCTATTTAAGGAGATACAAGGGCTAACCTTTAGTAAGGTAAAATAAGGTTTTGAAGGTTGGAGTATTTGTTGACGCTATTGACTAGCCAGCTCAAGAAGAAGGCTAAGAAGAGTTGAGAAGAGGTTAAGAGTGATTGCTTGAAGACTCTCCAAGTGAATCAAAGACTAAGATGACAATGAAGGCTTGTCAAACGATAAAATTTTGAGCTGAAATGAGATCTATATTTACAAAGTGAGGTGTATTTGCCAGATCAAACCTATTTTTACTTTCTAACCATAGTATTAGTTCAAAATCCTTTTATCAAGGTTGACCTAATAGTCATATGTAAATCCTTCAATCAAAGTGGCATTCTAATGAAATTTTATAAAGTCCTCTAACAAGGTCACTCCCAATAGGGTGATTAAATCCTTTAACAAGGTCACATTTAATAGTGTGTTTTGTACCCTTTAATAGGGTTGGCTCCTAACATAGCTCACTTCAGAAGAATGAAAGATTGGTGACATGTTACTAGTGGTTCTTCCCAAATTGGGTTTCCACGTTAAATCCTGGTGCCAAACTTGTGTAGATGTTATTTTTGGTGATTTAGTGTTAATGTTTACATTCTATAAGTTTTTTATATTTAGGACAATGGACTACTAGTCTATGTTACTGAAAGTTTACTACAGAGTTCAATCTAACAAATATTAAGATTTGAAATTGTTTAAGTGTTTGTTTGTTCAATTGGTACATCTAGACCTTGGATAGTTGATTCAACCCCTCCCCCCCCCCCCTTCTTAGTTATTCTACATATTCTAATAGTTATTAAGAAAACTAAGGAAAAAATACAATTTCATAAGAGGATTCATCATCCTTGTGTTGTATTGAGTTTGATTAGACCCCCCAAAACATTGTTGTTTAATCCCCCTCCCTGTCTCAAAACTATTATTCCCTTACACTCAGTTCCTCTGTGGCACTCAAATGATCTTATGACTCCTCAAAATATTACCCCTTTGTCTTCTATAAAGACAACCTATACTAATGGCTACTATGATCTCAATCAAGATGGGAAGAAGGTGGATGAGTTGTATATTCTCTACAATAGATAGAATGCCATTGCTAAATGACTCATTATGCAACTTCACACTACTGGGAGGAATAATAATAGGTTGGAAGATATTTCAAAGATATAAAGATAAGGTGGGGGACTACACCAACAATAGGGGGTGAGGTCGACCTAGCATGTGTGAGGTAGTTGACAATACTACATAAAAAATTGTAACAGGGAGATTGTAGAATTCTAGATTAATTAACTTAAGGTTTTGATTCATCCAGTAGGAAAAATATGAGATGATTAGTGCTTGAAAATGTGAAGGCTAATCAGATCCAACTCAACAAACAATTAGAGGACTACATTTCTTTTAGCAAGAAAATGATGGAGACAACTTCTCTCTTCTTGAATACTTTGTAGTGGAGCTAGAAGCAAAAGGGCCAAGAACATAAAATGAAGGGATTGTCTCTAGGTGACTATAAAATACAATGAAGGGACCTCTTCTAATTTGGTGTGAACATCCTCCTAAGATGACTTATTTCCTAGACAAGATCAAGGATATGAATAAGGATTTTAAAGGGGTTCATATTTCCCCTATTCAAGGTCTTGTAGGTTGGTCTTGTTTTTTTTGTGTGGGGTGTGGGAGGGGAGGGGTCTTTTGCCACTTCTTTATCTATTAGTTAGTTGGTTGAATTAACTCATCATGAATTCATTTTGTTTTCTCTGCAAGACTTGATGCAATTTTTATTGGGTTTGGGCCCTATCCTGCTTGACTTAATCAAAACTATATTGTTAAATTAATTTTCTTTAAACCATCCATAGAATTATCAAGTAATTATTTCTATATTTGATTGGGTACATGTTTTTTTGTTAATCTAAATTTGGATCAAACTTCTTGATTCATCAGTTTGATAATAGAGAGAAAAGTGAAAATTATTTTCTCTCTATGATAGAGTATGTTGTTTTTGTCTTTTCTCCCTATCATTCTGATGATGGGTCACAAAGTCTCATTTGAAATGTTGATGTAAAAAATACATACATAATCAAATCCAAAAGTAACACAATGATAAAATATGTTATGTTTGGATAGAGGGAAATTATGATGATTAAATATATGTATCCTTGGATTCATTGCAAGTAGGTGGCTTGGACTAACATTTGAGTTGAAAAGAGAAGGGCCCTCTTCTTTAAATAAATATTATGTAATATAATAAAAAATGAGCATAAGTACATGAGGATGGAAAATTGTTACAAAATATTATGGATAATCATTGATATGGTAGTCTATCTAATATTATCATGGGAAAACACCTTATGATGATAGACTAGAGGAAACCCTATTAAGAAGGATATTGATATTGTGCATAGTAGTAGAATCTCCAAAGGAGATGTCCTAGCCTCCAACAAATAACCACACAATGGAAATAGAACAAAAAAATACACAAATGTGAGATATGATAACCAAATCATAATACTTGACTCATAAAACAACTATTTACAGGCAATATGCACTACTATAAGGCCTTTTGGGTTAGGGCCAAATAAAAAAGCAATTACAAAATATTTATACAAGATCCCTTAAGATCCAACTTCATGCTAATCATAGCTAGTCCAAATTTGCACTCTGGAAAAAAACCCCAAGGAAATCTCAAATTATTCTTGCAAGACCGCCAATCAATCTCCTAGTTTACCAAGCCTCAACTACTAGCCCTTCAAAGTTCACTCCTATGCTTTATCCTCTTCTCCAAGTTGGTTGACCAAACCTCTACTTAAAATCTCCACAAGACCCCCTACTTAAACCTAACTAAGCCACATGTTGGCCTAGTTCATTACAAACTAAATTAAACCCTTACATTAAATGCATGTTGAGTCACAAGTTGACCTCCAACAGATATTAAATACCAAAATTCCTAAAAGGCTTACAACACAAATTAAATGCACATAAGAGAGACAACCAAGACCCAAATAGGTCCACACAAAATCCCAAACTGATCAATGTCATGATCACATGCTACATGTACTAAATGCACCAAATTGAACAAGAAAATATTCAAGAACTCCAGTTGACACCAACATGGTATCGAGTGTCAGCAAACTCCCAAGCATTATCGAAAAACCAACACATGTTGAGAAATCAAGCAGCTAATACATGTTGAGCACAATACTGAGTTCCAAGCAATAGAAGATGTTGAGCTCCTATAGCAACTGAGCCCCACAATGACCGAGTTCCTCAGTAAACACTACACCCAATAAGGACCAAGCACCATTCCTTTGGTGACCGAGTCCAAAACTCCAAGAAAAAATGCCTCCAACATGTAGGATCGCAAAAAATCCCAGGATTCTCTTGCATCAGACATCCTAGGTTTGAAAAATTGTTCTCAATAGCCCGAAGAACATCTTTTGGGACACATAAATCCCAAACTGGTTCTTCACATGCATATCCTCCAAGTCCTCAACTTGTATGCTCTTTCCTTTTCTCTTCTTCTTCTCATCCATCCTTAGTGTGCCACATGTCTACTTTCTATGTTGATCTCTAACTCTCTTAGAATCTTTCAACTCAACTTGGCCTCCAGTACTCAGGTTCTTCCTATCGATCTCTTCATTCTGCAAAGGAATTAGGTAATGCTTCTTGCTACCTTTCACAATAGTAAACACATTCTTGACACAATCATGTACAACCATGCAATCATACTACCAAGTTCTACCAAGCAACACATGACAACTGTTCATGTCCACAATATCACACGACACTTGATCCTTATAGTACCCAAGCTAGAAATCAACAAGACATTTTTCCCTCACTTCTAAAGTATGCTCACCTTCCAAACAACCAATCCTATATGGATAAGGATGTCTCACTCTCTTCAAACCAAGGTTCTGAAGCATCTCCTTAGCAACAAGGTTATCAATACTACCACCATCCACAATCACATTACAAACTTTACCACCAGACTTATAATGAGTCCTAAATAAACTAGTCCATTGACAAGAATCCAGTGTCCTCTAACAAACCAATACTCTCCAAGCTAGTAAATTCTCTCCTTGTTTAGGTTGACTGCTATGATCTTCAACCTCATTCACAACAACAACTCTCCTACCATGAGGACATTAAAAAATCTATGCCCTGCTTCACCACATTTGTAGCAAGCACCCTTAAACTCACCTATACTTGTCCTCCTCTTCTGATCAACGAGTTTTGGTTCATCTTCTACACTTGGTTTAGCCTTCACCGAGCTATTATGCTTCTCCTTCCCTCTAGCATTAAATTGACTTTTCCTCTTCAACGTATCTTCTTCCTTTAGGCCATATTGATAATCATCATCAACCATATCAATTTTCAACATGCCATCCTCATCTTAGATATTAAATCGTAGACCATTTATTTACCAAGCTACCTTTTCCTTTGACAATTCTCTATGCCCAGACCAAATAGTCAACTTGTAGAACTCCTCAGTATAATATTTCACAAAAATATCTTTCTACTTCATATTTTGCAATCTCTTAAACAACTCAAGTTCATAATCAACAAGAATGAACTTACCCTTCAACTTTGTTACCATCAACCTCCATCTAGTAATCTTCATTTCACCTTCCTCCTCTCTATCTCTTTGCATTTCTTTCCACCAGAGAGAAACATGTCCTTTCAAATTAGTTTACAATGTTCAATCTTACTTTGAGTGGATCCTTAATGTCCTCAAGCTCAAAGTAGTCTTCCAATTCACCAATCCAATCAATCAGGTCTTCAAGATTCAAAGTACCTAAGAAATTAGAAACCTCTATCTTATGCTTCATCTTCAATTGAGATCTAGGTCTAGCAAACTGACCAGCCCTAATTCTAATAAGTCTCTCCACACAATCAGTTCTATCTTCACTACTCGATCTAGCAAAGTCTTCAGCAACTTCGTCATAACTACCTTCAATATCCACATGCCTACATACACCAGCTAAAGCACTCACAATTTTATCAATCATGTCACTCTTCAGATCTAAAATCTTCTTTACACCACTAAGATCATCAAGTTTCCTAGGATCTAATATTATTGGAGGCATCTTCCAAGATCCTCTATAAACCCTAAGCAATAGATCCACAAATATAGAAGATCAATCAACTCCACTAGATCAACCTTCTCTTCCAGTCCTCACCCAAGTCCTAGTGCAAACTGCCTCAACTTCGGTGATCATTTTACACACATAGGAAAAACTTTGCTCTGATATCACCTGATGCAATGCAAGGCAGGAGAATCCCCAAGATGTGATAACCCCTAGCAAATAACCACATAGCAGAAACACAACAACAAAATACACAAATGCAAGATCCGATACCCAAATCAAAATACTTGATTCACAAAACAACTATTCACATGCAATATGCCTAGCTGTAAGGCCTTCCAGGTTAGGGCCAAATACAAAAGAAATTACAAAATAGTTTTGCAAGATCCCTCAAGATCCAACTCCATGCTAATACCAGATAGTCTAGATCTACACTCTATAAGAAAACCCCAAGAAAATCTCAACTTGTGCTCACAAGCCCACCAAGCAATCTCCTAGTTCACCAAGCCTCAAATAATAGTCATTCAAAGTTTTCTCCTACACTTCATGTCTTCTCCAAGCTAGATGACCAACCCTCTACCTAAAAACTCCACAAGACCCCCTACTTATACCCAACTAAGCCATAGGTCAGCCTAGTTCATTACAAATTAAATTAAATCCTTATATTAAATACATGTTGAGCCACAAGTCAACCTCCAATAGATATTAAATACCAAAATACCTAAAAGGATTACAACACAAATCAAATGCACATAAGAGAGACAACCAAGACCCAAATAGGTCCACACAAACTCCTAGATTGATCCATGTCATGATCACATGCTACATGCATTAAATGCGCCAAATCAAACAAGAAAATCTTCAAGAGCTCCTGTTGGCACCAACATGTTGTTGAGTGTTAGCAAACTCCGAAGCATTATTGAGCAACCAACACATGTTGAGCAACCAATACATGCTAAGCACAACAGTGAGTGTCGAGCAACAGAAGATGTTGAGCTCCTATAATGACCAAGCCCAACAACAATTGAGTACCTTCAGCGACCAAGCACCTCGGCCAACACAACACCCAATAATGACCGAGCACCATTCCTTCGATGACCAGGTCCAAAAATCTAAGCCAAAATCCCTCCAACATGCAAGATTGCAAGAAAGCCCAAGATGTTCCTGCATCATATATATAAGATGGAAGAATTTTATGAGACTCTATTAAATTGACATAATCTAGCATCATAACCAAATGGGGCTTCAATGAGTTAGAATTGATGGATAGTTAGATGCATCCTCTTGGTTGAGGGCAAGTAAAAGACTATGGTTGTTGTGAACCCTTAAATTTTATTCTAATTGCCACTATTAATTATTTTATTTCTTAGAAACCATTGAAAATCTATATAAACTTTAGGAAACTTTCTTAAATCTATAAAAAAATATAAAGCACTAAGCATGATCGCTAATTATCTAATAAATATTCACATGCGCGATCTAGTTTATTGGTAAAATTGTTACGAAATGATGAGTAGATTTAATGAAGAAGGAAGAACATATTTTACAACAAATAATTCGAGACTCGTATTCCATCAAGACAATTCTTGAACTAGGACTTTCAAGTACAGTAATGAATATTTTCTATGGAATGATTTAGTGCTAAAAAATTCATGACCAAGACTTTTTTCCATGAGTATTGTGTCCTAGAAAATAACTCTCTGCTTTCTTAACTAAGTTGATTGATATATTTAGTAAGCTTAGTCAACGTTAGTTAGTATGTGATAATATTATGATTTATCGTGATGAGTAGATTTAATGAAGAAGGAATAAGATATTTTACAAAAAAATAATTTGAGACTCGTATTCCATCAAGACAATTCTTGAACTAGAACTTTCAAGTACTATAATGAATATTTTCTATGGAATGATTCAAAGCTGAAAAAGTCATGACCAAGACAAGCGTTTGCTCGAGTTTTGTGTCCTAGAAAATAACTCTCCTCTTTTTTAGCTAAGTTGAGTGATAGATTTAGCAAGCTCAGTCCAAGTTAGTTAGTATGAGATAATATTATCTAATTACAAAGAATAGAGGATCAAATGATCAATCATGTGTGTATTTGATGTTATTGATTAAGTAATTAGCTTGCGTTAAGTTTTTGGTCTTTGTGGAGTGCTTTTTCATATATAATATATATTTTTTTAATTGCTATGTGTAAATAAAGAACCCAAATGTTGGCTTAAGGGCCCACTTGAGGTAGACCACTCATCTATAATTTTAGCTTGTTAATATTACCATATTCAATTTTTTTTGAAGATATTTAAGCATTCATGTAGAAACTCTTCATTAGTATTTTGTACAAGACTTTTAGTTGAATATTTTTACTATCAACAATTATGATTATCAAGAATAGAATAGTAACGTTAATGTTTATCCTTAGTTTTTACTTTAGTGATGTTTGTCTCTAGATTACATGGCTTAAGTTTTCTTAGATCTTAGGTATTGTTTCTAAAATTTGTTAATATAAACACATCATATTTTTCTTTCAGTGATCTTTATCTAGTTCCAATTACCTAGTTTTTAAAAAAAAAATTTTATGGAGGTTCAAACTCGCAAGCAAGATCGCCCAAAAGAGGCTTCATGAAGCCTGTGAGAAACCTAGCCCAAACGAGGGTCGCTAAGCTCACTAGGGATCAAGTATTGTTGAGTGCAGGGGTTCATCATCATAAGGGATAAGGTTATTTAATATTTGATTGAGGTAGTTGTCTCATTGTATATGATTATGCATGACACATGTCACAATCCTATCTAATTCTACCTCTCACCTTGTCTTTACAAACATAGCATCTCATGTTCTATATTTAATATTCAACCATTAAATAGTATTTGTATTGTTGATGTAAACTATTATAATAACTTGCCAAAAATAATCTTATATAACTAAAAGTTTGTTAAGAAATATAATATTATTAACCCAAATCATGACGAAAGTCACGATAGTTTATAATCATGACATGCTTGAACTAAGTCACTATAGTGACACCAATCACTAAGATTTCTTTAGAAATATAGAGGAGAAAATCTAATCTTTCCTTGAACTAAATCAATTCATAGACACCACTTAGATATTCCTAAGAACATCTAATCCATTTCAAAAAGATTAACCATAGAAATCATAATATAAAATTAATCTTATAAATTAATGATTAGAAATTCTTTGAAAATCTAATCCATTTAAAAAAAAAAAAAATTGATCTTAGAAATCATAATATAAATTATTATAACTTAATGATTTTTTTAAAAAAAGGTCTTTCCTTTTCCTTACATGATTACTTAATGACACGACCTAAATGATGAACCTTGTTTTCCTTTAAAACAATTGACGCGCTTTGCCACCACAAGTTGGGGAGACAGACAAACTCCACTAGCTACAACGAATAAAAACACGGCCAATAATTTTGCGGAATCTCGAATTTTTGTGTTGAGTTCCTACACGATCCTAACAAATTCGAAAAGCAGAGTTTTACCTAACCTAACTGTATCCGATTGAGGAAAGAATCGAAAGATGAAGATATCATGGAAAAGATGTTGTTGTCAGGAATTTATGCACAGACCACAAAGAATAGATAAGAAGGTACACAGAAGTCTTGCGTGGAGGGAAGGGAATCGTCTGGAAAAAGGTAAATTTTCTGGTGGCTTCCTGCAAATACATCATGGCGGACTTTGGGCCCATAATTAATTTCAATTCCTTTTCCTCTTCCTTTTTGACTAAAATTGTTTCGACCGTCTAGTCCTTCAATTCATTTTGAATCTGAAGGCGTGGCGTCATGGCCTAAGATATTAAAATCAAGCTCATGTCCGAATCAATGGCTGAATCATTAGCGACCACGATTCTCCCACGTTAGGATCAAAGTGATATCCAACTCTTTCCGCCGTCCCGCATAAAAGTGGAGCCCTCGCTTGAAGAACTTAATGATGTGCAAGGATAAATTATATATATCGGCTTCACTTCCTCAGAATTCACATTTCAAATCTGTTGAACTGCAGAATTTAGTAGTAGTTGTGAAGAAAAATTTGGCAAAATGTTTGATGTGCACTTCTTATTCGGCATCTTCGGTTTGTATACTGTCTACTCTTCATCTGCATTCAATCTGCTAACCGAGCCCTGGCTGTTGGGATTCTGATTTATTTGTGTGGTGCTTGTGCAGGAAATATCACCGCACTTATTCTGTTTTTGGTGCCTCTGTAAGTTATTCTGAAGATTTACGTTTTAGGTTTTCGGTTCTTTCACCTCTTTTAAGTCCATTATTGCAGATCATTATAGTTTTTTCTTGTTCATTTGTTGCTTTTGGCTGCAGGATTACATTCTGGAAGATTTTAAAGATGAAATCAACGGATCAGTTTTCTGGTATTCCGTATATTTCTACGCTTCTGAATTGCTTCCTGTCTGCATGGTATGGGCTGCCATTTATATCGCCGAACAACATCCTTGTCAGTACAATCAATGGAACTGGAAGTGTCATCGAATTGTGCTACGTTATTTTTTTCCTTTTCTATGTCCCAGACAAGAAATACAGGGTAAGTTTTTATCAAACTTATCTACAATTTTATCTCCTTTTATATAAGCTCGTTATTCTTGAGAATAAATTGATGAAGTTTCCATAGATCTGAAGTTATTTTTACAAACTGAAAATAAATAAGCAGCTTAATTCTTATGCGTTATCACAGAAAGTTCGTTACTGAGATTGATTTGAAGAAATAGGCGAAAATATTTTCCACAGATTGAGTTGACGTAATCGGGGGAAATATTTTTGACGAATCTTCCAAAATTTGTTTTTGAGAACAATTTTATGAAATAGGCACAAATATTTTTCTATAATATTATTAGTAAGATCTTTATTGAGATTGATTTGCTCACTAGGCGAAAATATTTTTCACGAATTTTCGTAAGTTCAGTCGTTATTTAGACTGATTTGAAGAAATAGGAGAAAATATTTTTCTCTTGCGAATTATCAAAACTCAGTTATTGAGATTAATGATTTGATGAAATAGGCGAAAATATTTGGGCTTTTGGTGATTGTGTTAATGGCGTTTGGAATAATCGCTCTGGTTTCAATATTTGCACTGCACGGAAATGGAAGAAAGTCATTGTGTGGTGTCGCTGCCGCAATTTGCTCGATCTGTATGTATGCATCTCCACTTTCCATAATGGTAAGAAAAACCTTTCATTTCGTTTAATATATCAGATTTCTACAACTTTTAATGAAATAATAGAATTTATACAAATTATTTGCAGAATTTTTTTCATCAATATGATCAATCATCTGGCGATTCAAGGAAAGTAAAGAAAATTTCTGTCACAATGCAGTACCTAAAGTTGATTTAAACATATACTAATATACCATGATGTCAGATTTCCATTGATTTACCGTCACAAATACTGTATTTAGTGGCACCGTTATCAATTCAATAAAGTTGATTTAAGCATACAATGAACTTAAAAATAGAGATTCATTGCATTCTGTAGATAGTGCATTGTTGTGGAACCAACATAATTTTGATATGCAGAATTCTGCCATGTGTCGGAGGCTGTTGCACGTCTCTGTCATATTTGTTGGTAAGAGTGTGGAACATTCTACAGAGATATAACTAATTTTGCTCTAAAACCTTCCATTAATGGTGGTTATTGTTGCAGAGGACGGTGATTAAGACGAAGAGTGTGAAGTACATGCCCTTCTTTCTGTCTTTATTTGTGTTTCTGTGCGGCACGTCGTGGTTTCTTTTTGGCCTTACCGGCAACGATCTGTTCTTAGCAGTAAGTGATATATTTGCAGATATCTTTATATTTGAAATTGGTGGGTTTGGTATTGAATTGATAGGGTTTTTTGGGACAGGTGCCGAATGGAATAGGGAGTGGACTGGGAGCAATGCAGCTGATTTTGTACGCCATATACAAAGACTGGAAGAGCATTGGCAAGAAATCAACATCGGATGGAAAGGAGATGGGGGAAAGTGAAATGGAAATGGGTTACCCGCGCGCCAACGGCAGTGTTGTCAGTCAAAGTGTAAAGAAGATGAACGGTGTTTGAAATGTAACTGACAAAACGGAAAGCAACCCAAGTGATGGCAGTACTGTTTCATGACTGTACCGTTCTTTCTTCTGTCTCCGCAGATGTATTTTCTGTATTTGTCGTGTGGATATTTTGGAAAAAGAAGAATTTTGATTGTAATTGGTGGCAAAATGCACCTTTGATCAGAATTTTAAAAATTGAAAACAACGGATTTTTTGAAATTTTCAACATCTGATCTTTATGATCTGTAATCAAAACCGTGAAAATTTAAGAAAATATCAATGTTGTTCTGGAAATCTGAATTTTTTTTCTTTTTTGACTTTTGGTGCATAGCCAGTGCCTTTCTTTTCTATTATTAAATGCATGTTGGCAGACTATGTTTGCATATTTCAAGAAGTTTTAAAACACACACCCAAGATGCTAGGCACTGTAGGCAGCACTAAGAACTAGTTGACAAGAAAATCAAAAAGAAAATTTGAAAGTGGAAAAACAAAAGACAAGATGTCAGGGCACCAATGAGTTGAGGTACAATGGAGTTTAAGGAATAGTTACCTAAACAAATTTTCAATATTTTGGAACTTTAATTATGAGTGCTAAGTATTCCATTCGTTCATTATTTATAAAATATAGATTTATTTTCATTAGAGATGGTTGAACTACGACTCACTATATATAGATCAATGAACTAGAGTCTTGACCCAAAAACTTACAGAAATAATTTTGATAACAATATCACAAAATTTTAATGATATTATATTTTTATTAAAAAAAAATTGTATTTTTATTAGAGATAAATAAAGTGATTAGATTGTCTAATTTCAAATAAGTAATTTATTTTAAATGGACGTTGTCCATAAGATTATTTTATAAGTCATGAGACTTATCACAATGAAACATTAAATTGTATTTATATTTTTAATTAGAGACTTATTTTACTTAATATTGTTTATCCATTGTCTTGGTATTTAATTGATATCTTTTATTTCCAATTAGTTTCTAAATCTAATTTGTATTAGAGAAAAATCTTTTATATTAGAAATCTTAACATTGAGGAAAACACTTATTTCTTCCTTGATTTTTATGAATATTTAGAAATTCATTAAAATACATGTTGAAAAATATATTTCCATAGAATATTTGATTACCAAGCTTTAGGATAAGGTAAATCAATGGACTCATAGATGGCTTTCTACTGCTGCTCGGGTTACTCTTCAATCTGTTATCCAAGCTCTTCCTACTTATAGAAGCATGGTTCAAGCTGCTCTTGTTTACTTTCTCAAGGAGTTTGATAATCTTTCTTGGCAATTCCTTTGGAGTGGTAATTTGTATAGCACTAAATGGAGCTTGATTAGTTGGGAGACTGTTTGTAGGCCTAAAAAGGGGGGTGTTCTTGGTCTTTGATCACCTCTCTTGAGTAGTCAAGCATTGGTTGCTAAGCTTTATTGGTGATGGTGCTCTGAATAACATCAACTTTGGGATCATATTATCACCCATAAATATTTTCATGGTGTTGATCCTTGCTCTATTTCTGCACTTCCTCTTGAAGGTCATGGCTCAATGGTCTAGCATGATATGAAGATTGGTGTGATGTTAGACAAGAGAGGTCTATTCTGGACATGTAAAGGAGGTTTTGAGGCTTTGTTTTGGTTTGATGCTTGGGATGGATTCCCATCCATATTATCCATGTACCCTCATCTTCAGACTCTTTATGATTGTTTTCATGCTATTGGATGGGATAAAGTGGCTCATTACAAGACTCCTTATCAATTGAGACATGTTGTTGGTTATAGATGGAAGCGCTCTTCTGATTGGCCTATTAGAGGCACAGATGTGGATCGTTAGGAGCTTTCTCAGATTCTGGCCTCTAGAGAGTGTTCCTCTTTGCTAGGTCTAGATGTTTTGGCTTGGGGAGGTACCTTGTCTAGTAAATATCATGTCTCTTATGGGTATCAAGAGATAACTAGACAATTATTTGGGGATGTAGAGGTCCCTTGGTGGAAGCAAGTTTGGAATAAAGTTTCTTGGTCCAAGTACAATTTTTTTATGTGGCTAGTGGCTCACAACCATTGTCTTACATGGGATAATCTTTGTAAACATGGATTTCAAGGCCCCTCTTATTGTGTTTTGTGTGGTAATGGGGAGGAGTCTATCTCCCATTTGTTCTTCCATTACTCCTATTCTATTCAGTTATGGCACCTTTGGTGGAGTGCTTGGGTTTGCTCCTGTAGGCATGCTTCCTCTTTACCTGAGTTTTGGGCCTGCTTGGGCAGTGCTCCCTCCAAGTCTTCTCCTCTCCATGTTGCTTGGATTGCTAGCACATCATTCATGCTTTGGCATATTTGGCTAGAGAGGAATCATCGAATCTTCCAAGATGTTTGGCTTGGTGTTATGCATCTTTGGTGGAAGATCTTACATTTTCTTTAGGAAACTATTCAAGTGAAGTGTGTGCTAGATGGGAGTATGGATCTAGTTGATCTTGCTATATTCAATAGCCTCAATTTTTATCTTCAGGATGGGGTTGCAACTCAAAGGTTTCCAAGAGTATCTAGGAAGCTTCGGCATCAGAGGAAAGGTTAGGTGAATCATGATGGGTATTGGACTCCTCCTCCTCATGCAGTTTTGAAAATTAACATTGATGGTTCCTCCCAAGGGAATCCAAGCCTTGCTGGTAGTTATGGTGACGTTAAATTCTTTTTCTCAGTACATAAGGGTGATTACACTAACAATCTCATGGAGGCTCAAGCTATTTTATATGCTGTGGAACAATGTTTCTTGCGGGGATGGAGCAAGATTATCTGTGAGTCTGATTCCCAAGTGGTGGTGAACTTGCTTTCCTCGTAGGAGCTTAAGGATGTTAGTTGGTAGCTAGGCACTGTTGTTAATCAAATTATTCTCTTTTGTAGCTCTTTTGAGTTCATTAGGTTTACTTATATTCCTCGTGAATGGAACAGAGTTGTTGATTGTTTAGCCAAATGGGCTTCTAGTCATGCTCTGGTTGAAATATTATGGATAGGGGGCAACTTACCTTTGAGATGGTGCAAGAATTTGATGAACTTGTTGCTCAGGATAGAGCTCCTTGTTGAGCTCTCCTTGTTGTATTTATTTCTGTCTTAATAAATTTTTACCCCTCTTTTTCCAAAAAATTGATACAAAATCAATTAAATATTTTAATAATTTTTACATAACTAAGCAAGTATATTTGGGTTAAGAGTCATAATAAAAAATGGACTTGTTAAATACAAGTGTTTTCCAAATAACTTTATAAAAATTCAAACAACTTTTTTGATATTAGTAGATCTTCATCAAAATGTTTGTTATTTTGTTTAATCTCTTTTCTTCAAACAATCTAATTATATTGTCCACTTAAAAATTACTTTCATAATTGTTACAAATTCCATTGCAAGCTATACTCTCAATAACATAATGTCTTTACCTGGGTCTTTTCATTTCATCTCTATATAATAAATACGTTCACATTTCCCATCAATCCTTAAAACTACAATATTTTAATATTTTTTGGCATCTTGATTTTAAGTTTTTTCTTTTTCATACACAAGCCTAAGAATAAACAACTAAAGTAAATGCCCAAATGAGTCCAATTCAACTATATAAGAAAACAATAGAACTAATACTTGATTTGAACTTATATAGCCTTTGAGTTGTCTTGATTTCTTTCAATTTCTTATGATATTAGTATTCTAAATCTCAATTTCCATAAAATATGAATAGAAAATATGAATCAACATTTCAATTTTCAAATATCGTGAAACATAGTCCATCTCTCACTCTTCATTAACAATAACATTACTATGAATTTCATTACCCAACAAATATTTTGTGCAACCCACCAAGTATCTATGAACTTTCATTAATTTTACAAAACGTATAAAAAAATATGTTTCAAGTTTTCAAACACTTACACTAAGAGCACTTGTCTAGCAACTTTACCTTATCTTTAACTTATCTTTAGAAAAGTTAAATTTCAATGGTGTATGTAAATTTACTAATTATTGTGTTTATCGTGCCAATCAAAAGATTTGAATTTCTAAGTATCAATTACTTTTTGAGCTTCTTTTCAAATAAGGTTGGTATAATGTCCATTTCAAGTCATTTTCTACTTGATAGGGATGCCAATGTAAAGTATTGTTCACCTCTTTTTACAATCTAAAATGATTCTTCATTTTTTAATGCATTCAATTTTGTCTCGTGATTTTCTTAAGATTATTTCATGAGTTGTGAGACTTACCACCATGTAACAATAATCATCATTGTAATTTACTAACATTTATTTTAGTGAATGTCATAATCCATTGGACGATAATCAATAATTCTTTTTTGGTGCCCACTTCCAACTCTAATGAAAATTAGACAAATTATTTTCATTTTTGGAGTTTCAAAGTAATCAACATTAAAAAAAGTTATGTTGAAAAAAAAACTTGGCAATTTTTTCCACGAAATTGATGCAAATCCAACGAATGAATAATATATTTTACTAAAACTTACATAACTAAGAATCAAGAGGGTCCAAAGTTGTAATTAAAGAGGATAATTGTAAATGAGTTGTATGGAAATTTCAAATGATGTTAATATTTTCAAGTTGTTTTGGTTCTTGTTATGAATCTCATTATAAATTACCCACTTCTAAATATAATACCATTACCTTTATTTTCATTATTTGACATTTGTAAACTAGACATGTTGACATTTCCAACCAATCCTTAAATATTATCCACCTTCCCATCTCCATATAAAAATATCATTGGTATTCATCTCAAATTCCTATACATACAACCTTGTATTTTTATTTCATTACTATTTTTCTTTTATTTTGGAATGTGAAGTTCAATGGTCACATGTCTTTCTATTTCTCATGGCTCTTCACTTGAAGGATGTATGTGAATGTATAAATGTGTGTCTACAGATATGTATTGTATTGTATGAGAAACTAAATAATAAAGTGATTCCTTGCTAGAGTGTGGAGCTAGGCAAATTTTCCAAATCATGACAAATATCGTGTCTCTTGTTTTGTTCATCTTCTATTTTTATTCTAGTTCTTTTCTTAGTTTAAATTTACAATTTGTATCAGAGTTAGGTTAAGTATTAAGTGGAGATGGCACCAAGACAAAAGAGAAGGATTCAAAGGAGGAAATTGGGTTTCTTCTTTCTCATCTCTTGGTGCAGTGTCATTGCAATTGGAGAACAAATAGAAGACACCATAGATGCCAAGAATCAAAAGGATTTCCTTAAAAATGAAATTGTTACTCTAAAAGAGGTGGTTTCAATGTTGAAGGAGTGAATTTCCTATATGGAAAATGAAAAATGGAAAGTTGTGAAAGAGTAGAAGTTTCTTAAAAAGAGAAGAAACAAAAAGATGAAGATGGAATCAGTTGAGCTCCATCTGATTCATACCGAGTAAGAAATTGATGAGGAAAAATGTGAAATTGAAGAAGTCCATACAAGATTGAGTAGATGGAATTGAAGATAAAGCTACCAAGATAATTGAGCCAAGGGGGAGGCCTATGTTTATTAAGGTTTCCAAGAATGATTGCATGGTGGTAAGAAACTTTATGATGTCAATAAGAGTGACATATTGTGACAATTGAGAAAAATGGAGATGCGATATTTTACTTGTAGGCTTTTCATAAGGAGTACCTTTATTTTAGATCACATATGATCCTTTAGCTGGTTATTATGGCATGTATTTTATGCAAAAAGAGAAGATTTTTTTTAGTTTTGAGGTTGAAAATGTTATGTTGCTAAGTGTTATTAGTTCTCATTTATTTTGGAGAAGATTGATTCAAAGTCTTTGTGAACACATCTCAGCAAAATTGAAATCTTCAATGGGCTTGATTATGATGTAAAGAGTTGAAAATGTGGGGAATGTTGCAGAGCATGGCTTGCCAGTTGGGCTTCAAGTGGGAAATTATTGGGAATGTGAAGCCCAATGTCATGTATGACTGTTATGTTCGACTTCTCATAGCTCTTCACTTGAAGGCTATATGTGAATGTATAAATCGATGTCTCCACATATGTATTGTACTATATTGTACTGTATCATAGGAAAACTTGTCAAACCATGATAAATATTTTGTCTCTTAATTTTTTTCATTTTTTATATTTTTATTCCATTTTAATGCCCAGTTTAAATTTAAGTCTTTTTGACAGGGCCACAATGTCTCACATACTTTGTAAAACACCCTTAATGAATTTTATGTCAAAACATTAAAATATTTCAACCTAACAATGTTTTAAAAGAGTGAGAAATGATACATGACCTAAATAATTAACTTTGTTTTTCACTTTTAAAAGTATATTTAACATTAGTTCTTTTCTGAAATTAATTACTTATATGATCTTTCTTTGTCTTCCCCGTAAGAACTAATTTAATTTTATATTGAAAATATTAAATAGTTGAAATTAACTGACTTAAAGAAAACTAAGTTAATGAAATTGATTAAAGATAACTCAGTTAATGAAAGTGATTTTGTGTTTGTTACTGGATAATCCATAATCAGAATAAGCACTAAAAGAATAACAATAGTTTATTGACTGACTTTTTCCCAAATTTGATTTGATACAACAGTCCAACTTTATCATCAATCACACTAACGTGGAGTACAAACATCTTTTCCAAACCCTCAAAAAGTGAGTACACTGATTAACTGTGCTTTGACATATAAAAACTCGGTAAACATGGTAATCATTATTCAGCTTGTTTTGAGTTCGTACACGACTGCAAAAAATTCCAAAAGCAGAATTTTATTCGGCTGAATCCGATTCAGAAACAGTCGAGGATCGAGATATTATCCGAGCGTATCGTAAGACGTTGCTGTCAGGAATTTATGCAAAGACAACAAGTAAAGATATGAAGGTACGCAGAGGTATTGCGTGGAGGGAAGCGAATCGTCTTCAAAAAGGCAAGTTTTCTGCTGGTTTCCTGTAAATACGTCATGCCGGACTCTGGGCCCATAATTTCAATTCCTTTATCTTAATTTGCCTTTTTGACTAAAATTATTTCGACCGTCGAACCCTTTGATTTATTCTGAATGTGAAGGCGCGGCGTTATGGCCGTCAGATCTTTCCAGCGTCCTGCATAAAAGTGGAACCCTCGCCCTCGCTCCCGGAGCTTAACGTTGTGCAAGGATAGATTATAAAAGTCCACTTCTCAATTCAAATCTATTGAACTGGGAAATTTACAAGTTGTTGGGAAGAAAAATTTGCCAAAATGTTTGATGTGCATTTCTTATTCGGCATCTTCGGTTTGTATATCTCTACTCTTCATCTCCATTCAGCTGCTTAACAACTGAGCCCTGGTCATTCTGATTTAATTGTGCGCTTCTTGTGTAGGAAATATCACTGCACTTATTCTGTTTTTGGTGCCTCTGTAAGTTATTGTGAAGATCTAGGCTTTAGCCAGTTTACCTCCACCTTTTGATTCCATTGATGCAGATCACTAATACTTGATCTTGCTGATTTGTTTTCTTTGGCTACAGGATTACATTCTGGAAGATTTTAAAGATGAAATCGACGGATCAGTTTTCTGGGATTCCGTATGTCTCTACGCTTCTGAATTGCTTGCTGTCTGCATGGTATGGTCTGCCATTTATATCGCCAAACAACATCCTTGTCAGTACAATCAATGGAACTGGAAGCGTCATCGAATTCTGCTACGTTATTTTCTTTCTTTTCTATGTACCAGACAAGAAATACAGGGTAAGTTTTTATGAAGCATATCTACAATTTTATCTCCTTTAACCTCAATTTTCGTAATTTCTTTATTACTGAGAAAAAATTGATGACGTTTCCATAGATTCGAAGCTCTTTTTATAAACTGAATATAAATAAGCAGCATAATTCTTGTGCTTAATCACAGAAAGATCGTTACCGACTTTGATTTGAAGAAATAGGTTAAGATATATTTCAAATGTTAATTTGATGAAATAGGGGAAAACATTCTCGATGAATCTTCCAAACTTTGTTTTGAAGAACGATTTCATGAAATAGGCGTAAATATTTTTTAAGAATATTCGTAAGTTCGCTTTTGAGATTGATTTGCGTGAATAGGCGAAAATATTTTTCATGAATTTTCGTAAGTCGTTATTTAGACTGATTCGAAGAAATAGGGGAAAAATTTGTTTCTCGACTTTTCGTAAGTTCGTTAATGAGATTACTGATTTGATGAAATAGGCGAAAATATTTGGGCTTCTGGTAATTGTGTTAATGGTGTTCGGAATAATCGCTCTGGTTTCAATATTTGCACTGCACGGAAATGGAAGAAAGTTTTTGTGTGGTTTCGCTGCCGCAATTTGCTCGATCTGTATGTATGCATCTCCGCTATCTATTATGGTAAGAATAACCTTTTATTTCCTTTAATATATCAGATTTCTATAACGAAATAACATAACTATTCAAAATTATTTCTGTATTAAATTGTAAAGAAAATTCTTTCTTCAGTCTTTAGATCACAGTTCATGATCCATCATCTGGTAATGATTGAGAGCTCAAGGAATTTTTTTTTTAAAAAATCCTATCTTTAATACTGTACTTAGCAGCACGAATACTGTATTTGGCAGCATCGGCGCGGACCATGATGTACCTAAAGTTGATTTAAACATATACTAATTTACTGAAATCAGAGTTCCATCGATTTCGTGTCACAATACTGTATTTAGTGGCACCGCTATCAATTCAATAAAGTTGATTTAAGCATATAATAAACTTTAAAAAATATATTCATTGCATTCTGTAGATATTACATTGTTGTGGAACCAGCAGAATTTTGATATGCTGAAACCTGCCACATGCAGGAGGCTGTTTCGCGTCTCTGTCGTATTTGTTGATAAGAATTTGGAACATTCTACAGAGATTTAAGTAATTTTACTCTAAAACCTTCCATTAATGGTGGTTATTGTTGCAGAGGATGGTGATTAAGACGAAGAGTGTGAAGTACATGCCCTTCTTTCTGTCTTTATTTGTGTTTCTGTGTGGCACGTCGTGGTTTCTTTTTGGCCTTACCGGCAACGATCTGTTCGTAGCAGTAAGTGATATATTTGCAGATGTCTCTGATTTGAGTTAGCTCCTTGTATTAGAAATTGGTGTGTTTGGTATTGAATTGATAGGGATTTTTTGGGAAAGGTGCCGAATGGAGTAGGGAGCGGACTGGGAGCAATGCAGCTGATTTTGTACGCCATTTACAAAGACTGGAAGAGCATTGGCAAGAAATCAACATCGAAGGGAAAGGAGATGGGGGAAAGTGAAATGGAAATGGGTTACCCGCGCGCCAACGGCAGTGGTCTCAATCAAAGTGAAAAGAAGATGGACGGTGTTTGAAATGAGGCTGACAGAAAGTGGTGGAACAGTCTCTTTTGTCTGTACAGATGTATTTTTCTGGATTATCGTCCGTTTGGATTTAAAACTACTGAATTTTGATCTTGATTGGTTTGCTCTTTAAAAAGTATTATATGTATGTTCATGCATATTTGTAGCAAATTTTAAATCATAAACAAGAGATATGGTAGGGAAAATCAAAACAGAGGAAAACTTGAAAAATGAAAACAACAAAAGACAAACAAACTAATAAACAAAATACAAAGTGGTGCAGGATCATTGAATGGATTCAATAATTGCGATAAAAGAGAATGACAAGTTCAATGAATGAGTCTAGCTCATGGAATCAAGAATTGTAATTAAAGAATAACAAGTTAAATGTAAGTCATCTAAATAGCTTTTGAAATGTTAACATTTTTTTAATGGTGTTAGATTCTCAATCAATATATTTGTTCACATTTGTTATACAAGTTGGGTATTAAGTCTCTCAAGTCTTGGTGGAAGGATTGCAAATGATATTGTGCCATTCTTTTGTCTAGTTATAAATCCAAGTTGGCCAATTATTGTTGGTTGGTCCCCCACTTGCCTATGGTGGATGTGCTCAACTAGTGTTGGCATTTGCATTCTTCTCAGTAAACCTGGAGATATAGATTCGCCATTGTTTGGCAAGCTATCACTAAGCCAAAAATTACACACTTTTCTTGCTATGTCCTTTTCTAGGGGTTTCCATTGGGCCCTTGTCTCCGACATTTAGGTGTTTCGTATCCCAGATGCCCCTTTTTTGGGTAGCCTGAGATGTTTTTGCAAATTTTTTGGTTTTGCAAATGGGTCCAACAATATTGGCATTGGATTCATGATTTTTTAAAGTCTTTTTGTACAAAAGCCTTCTCTTGGGATATGATCTTGTCAGGGGATTTGTTTAGACTCCTTTATAAATACTCTCAAATCTGGCATGCTTTCAGAATGGAGATCTTATTTACTACATGGAAGCACAGAAACGTTGTTGTGTTTTCTCACAACTCTCTTGACATTAATGTTGCTATGTATGCTAAAGCTTGCGTGTGCAATAATGTGATGATGTAGATTCAAGCACAAACTGATAAAGTGGCCTTGGAGGTGACCCACCTATAAGAGCTCTTAGCTCATTGGGGGAATGCTCCCTGTACGGTTGCAAAGGTGCCACCTGATGCTATTTTTGGAGATCGCATGCCTCTTCACAGTTGTTGGCATGGTTGCAGCTCTTCGGTCCACTGATCTCACACCCCCAGGTCGTAGCCTCCTCAACACTCGCCTGGTGGTAGTTTTGGAGGATGTCGGCACTTGGTTTCCCTCTCTTGAACCATGGTTCCGATTATTACCTCGTAGCTCCCCCTGTTGCTCCTACTCCTCTATGCCCTTCTACCCATCTAGATCCAAAGTGGTCCTTCCCTTGGATGGACTTGGTGATCTCGTCTCTCAGGCCAGAAGGAGATAAAGATAAAGAGAAGAATGATGATGTTGAAAATAGGTGGGCTTCTCTGGAGACCCCCACCAACCCCGCAAATGTATGGGGCCATGATGATCGCGATCCTCCCTTGGTTGGCACTACTCATGTAGCATGAAGTTGCTTTATATGTTTTTATTTATTTATGAATAATTAAGTGTCCAGCCTTTGGCTGTGTGAACTCTCATAGGGTGACCTTGTGTCCCCTAGCCCCTTTTTTGTGAATATGTAACTCTATATTTAAATTAATAGAAAGGGATCTATTCATCAAAAAATTAATATATTTATTATTTTCTTTTGTTTTTAAGTTGGCTTATTTTAAAAGTTGTTTTAGGATTTGGTAAGAATTTTTGGTTATTTTTTGAATATTCTTTATTTATCAATCTCAATTTTAAAATGATAGATTACTGTGTTTTTTCCAAATTTTTATTTATACTTTTTAAAAGAAAAACATAAATTGTCTAATACATTCTTTAAAAGAAAAATTCATAATGTTCCTAAGATTATTTGATGTGTTGCAAGACTTACCAACATGAAAAATGAAGTTACTATACACTTAATTCTTATATGTTTTACTTAATATTATTATCCATTGTCATGATATTTAGTTAATAAGTTTTTCATTTTATGAACTTACATAGCTAAACAACATGGACAAGTAGTTTTACATTACCATTCTCAACATAAAGAAAAAATACTTATATCTAGGATAATTTCCAAGTCTAATGAATACACTAAAAATTATATCAGATAACACATTTGATTTAAAAAATGAAAAATTAAAAAGATGGAGTTGATCTCGAATATTGTAGAGTCTACAATTAAGGTTTTTTTCCCTATAGAAAGCTCATGGAAATTGCGACTTCCAAAAGGGTACTACAATATTTGGGGTCAAATTGCAATGGCAATTTGTGATGACAGTGTAATTTGTGGTCATTTTCATGTTTTTTTTTGCAATTGTCCTTGATGTTGTTGCAATACTGACATTGACATTGTAATTGAGACACCCTCGCGAGTATAAAACAAAAAAAGAAACATGACAATCATTTTCCATTTTTTGATTTTGGAGAGAGATGCATGTGAAAGAGGTGGAGAGCTATGAACATTGTCATGGTGCCCTTGTGATTGATGCATTTGGTTGTTGTGCCCTCGTGATCTCTACATTTCATTTTCACACACTTGCTCTGTGATTTCATTGTCATGTTGTGCCCTTGCTTTGTGATTTCATTTTCATGTCGTGCCCTTGCTTTGCGATTTCATTGTCATGTCATGCCCTTGTGATCTTGTGCCCTAGCTCTATGATTTTCTTATAGGATGAGAATAGGTATGTATGTAAATGTTTCTTTTCTTTTCCTTGTAAACCTGTATGTATTTATATTTCCTTCTAAACATGTATCTTTTTATATATTCAAAGAGATCTTTTTCAAGGTGCATATTACATATATGATCTAGTTGCATACATATTCCATAATGCAAATAATAAAACAATTAAAATCACTCAACCTATGCTAAGTGACTTACCTCAAGATCTTGCATAGAAATAATGCAAACCATAAGAAAAGGGCCGAGCTCACAAGAAATATTACAAAAACATATCATAGCAGATATTTTTATAAAGAAAAAAGTCATAACCAATTAAATGGGTCTAGCTATTGATTAGCTAGGTTGACATATATGCATATATTTAACTAGGTTATGGCATCTGCAAGGTAATGGGCCTCATGATTATGCATATGTGTTTAGTCATTTCTTTCCTATGATATATCTCTGTATTTTGTTGTAATGCCCGTGTGATCTCTATATTTCATTGCCATGCTCTTGCTCTACAATTTTCTTCAAGGCTATGTAAATGTTGGTTTCTTTTCCTTCTAAATATGTATCTCTTTATATCTCCTTTTGAACCTATATATTTAGAGATCTTTTATAAGGTGCTAATTGCATATTAGCTACACAACAAAAAAATGATATAGTCACATATATATTGCAAAATCTAAATAATAAATAAATAATACTCACTCAATCCATGCTAAATGACTTACCTCAAGATCCTCAAAAAAAATAATGAAAACCAAGAAAAATGGGCAGAGTTTGCAAGAAATTTTACAAAACCATATCATAGTAGATATTTTCAGAAAGAAACTAGCAATAACTAGTTGAATGGATATAGTTGTTGATTAGTTGGGTTGATTACAAATTCCTTTGGAACTACCATTAGATTAGGTATAATAAAATGAATAATCAATTGTTCCTAGTTAGTAGGATCAAATATATGCAAGGAATTGAAGAATAACTTTAGTGAAGAGTTGAGTGTATGGAGTTGAATAAGAAAGTTCTACTTTTGCATAAATGTCATAATAATGAGGCTCATTCTCTTGTAGAAGCCTCTGCCACAATGACATTACCTCTAAACCTTGCAAAGGATGTTGAAGTGGTTCCCAACCTTGAAACACTCTTATAAGCATTTGATACTTGGGATCATCGCAGGGAGATTGCGCCAATACTTGAAACACTCTTATAAGAATTTGATATTTGGACTGTAAATTCTCAAAGACACAAGTGATTTCAAAGTCATAGTACCTACTGCAACACTTTCCTAGATTCTATCCAGTGGCTCCCATAATATGCTCTCTGTTGTCTACTTGTTGTTTTTGTCATGCAGTCTCTTTCTAAAGCCACTCCTCCTATGCTCTCATGCCTTAAATTTTGATTATCAAACTTCTAAATATCTGACTCTACTTTATCTAAAATCAGCTTCACAGTGTGTTGTAACTCTGGCATAGGTGTTTGATCATCAATTTCTTTCATTTCAGCCTTCAAGTTTTCAAAATTAGTTAACACCTCACTTGCAAACCTCTCCTGCCAAGCACTTTTTGTACTATTTGAATATCATGTTCTTGCTTCTAAGCTAATAGTTCTTCAAATGTATTTTCTTGTAAAAGATTAATTTTGTTGAACAATTGTGAACTCTTAGAAAGTGCATTTTTTTTCTCATGTATGTATGTATTGTATATGAGAAATATGTTAGCAAGTAATACTAATCTATTCAAAAACAAAAGCATTAACTAGCATAAAAACCATAACATAAATGAGAGACTAAAGAGGAAACCCCAATTGGAAATGTGAGCCAAATGAATGGACTCTCCCAATGGGATTTAACTCCTTGCTTGGTAGATGGGTCTAAGGATTGGGATGTATGCTCAAGGTTCCCAAAAAATAGCTTCAATGGAGATGAAAAATGGCAAATTGGTAGCTTTGTGAGCTCTCAATTTGGCATCATAAGGGTATGGTTGATGGCTTTTTGGCTCTCAAAAGGGCATTATAAATTTAGCTCCCAGATTGTGATGAAATGGCTTGGGAGGGGATTCAATTTATAGGCTAAGGGCTTGAGGGATGGAGGGCTAAGATGGAAGGAAAGATGAAAGCTTAAGGAGGGCTAGGATGCACTCAAAAGGGAGCACATGGATTGTGCTTGTTTAGCACCAATTAGGGAGTGACACATGTCACAAGGTGAGTGGATGGAGGAAAGGGGAAGGATGAGTCAAAAAAGGAGGTTCAAAGGATAATATCTTCATAAAGACCCTTCATTATGGCTTGTAAGAGCTTGTAAGAGTCTTTATGGCTTTTGTAAGAGCATTCATTGTTGGGTGGTTGGGATATTTTGGAGGGAGTTGAGATTGTTGACTTTCCTTGGCTTAAGAAAGTCTTAGCTTGCTTAGGGAATGTGACAACATTAGGGGGTGGATTAGGCTTGGGTTTAGGATTAGATTAGGGATGTTAAAGATTTGCAAGTGTATGGCATTCATGAGGGTGGGTGAGTTAGTGGCTAAGCTTGGTTAGTATGGGTGGATGGGGTGGATTAGGCTAAAAAGAGGGTTTAGGAATAAGTTAGGGGCTTTTAGATTTGAGGGTTTTATTTATCAAATAGATTTATTTAATAAATGGGGATTTTGGAATTAGATAGAAAAATAGGATTTAATTGATAAATAATAGGTTATTTGATTTATCAATTAGGACTATAGATGATTAATTAAATTAATCAGCTAGGGGATGGCAAAGGATTAATTAAATAAGAATTTAATTAATGATGCCTTTAGAGATAACTAAATAGGATTACCAAAGGTATGTAATCAAATTTAGGTTTCTACATGTATATGTATGTATGTATGTTTATATATAGAGAGATCTTGTGGATTGTGGATTATGGATTATAAACAAAAAATAAAAAATAAAAAATGACATTAATCATTCCCCATTTGTTTTGACTGATTTTGAAGAGTTGTGCGTGAAAGAGGGTGGAAAACTCTGAATGAGGGTGGATATCTTTGAACATTGGTGGAGATCAGTGGAGATCTAGGATTTTGTTGATGTTCCCTTGTGATCTCCATGTCCTTGCTGTGTGATTTTCTTCAAGGGGAGAAGAGGTACCTATGTAAATGTTCTTTTATTTTCTTTCTAACATGTATCTCTTGTTCATATATAATAGCTTTTGTCAAATTCAAGGATAACTAATTATGATGATTGTATGCATATTTGCATGTATGTATTTAAATCTGTTCACTATGTGAACTACTTTACACGCATACATACACACAAGCATAGTATTTGTGCTAAATTAAATTAATCATTCATGTCTTGGATTCACATAAGCAATTATCCTTGCACTCAATTGAATTTATTCATACCAAACTAAGTATGCAAAAAATTGTACTTAAAAATTATATTATCTCTTGGTGATTGAGTAAAGATCTCGTGCATAATATTGTTCAAGTAATGATTAGATGCATTCACATTAAGTCATAATAGGATTGAGAAAATGATCCATTTATGTTACTTCATACTTGTTTTATTGAACATTTTGTTTAACATAATCAGTAATACTAGAATTATATAGCTACAACTAGTACTCTTGTTTATTTTATTTAATCATATACATTTAAAACTATTATTGTTTTTCTTAAAATTAGACTGCATATTTTTTATCACTAAAATACAAATATAGATCTCTAATAACTTTATCTTTTTTAATTTCAAGATCTTCATATTTAACATGAAGAGTTTTCACTAATGGACAGTGGAATAGCTACAATGTGGAGCTGCATAGCTCATGGTTTTTCCACCAAATTATATTTTTATTATATTTTTGTCCTTAAAAATGGTTAAAAAGTAATAGTAAAATTATCTAATAATATGCAACAACCTTTTCTTGTTCAAATACAATATGCTCTATACTGATATATCACCTTATATGATTAATTTCATGATTTTGTCCTCCTCTACTGCTCGGTAGCTTTGTTCTACTATAATCTATTCAAATTTTTTTTCTCTCAACATAATAACTCCTTCACCAACTTTGAATATATTCTCAACCCCTCTTAACATAGAAATCATGTAGCTTCCTGAATAGATAACCTAACTAGGGTTTTGGATCTTTCTACAATGCTCAAAATCTAGATAAGATCCTCATTCATCCTTATCATCAAGAACATTAAGCTTTTATATAATTGGCTTATACTTTCCTTTGGATCCATAAAATCACACGTTAATCCCAATACATCTAAAACCTAAACATCTCCTTGATCTTCGTAAACTATTTCCTAGCTTGATAGGATTCAACTACATAGAATTATGTGCAATTATAGACTTTGATATTCATCCTATGTTTCTTAGTAAACATCACTAGTTTGGTTAGTGAAACATGATCTCCTCTAGGTAACATACTTTCTCTATAATAGTCTTTGCTTGGTAACCATATAATGTTTAATAAGAAGATATGCTCATTAATGACTATGCTTGGTTATCATATGTCTCAATTACTATGCTTCACTTGGTATCTACCTTAATTTAGTATTAGTGCTATCTCCTTATATTCACCAACCATAATTTTTACATTGATCAAAATAACTAATTCATTTTGAAGTAACACTCTCTCCCTTTGGCATTAGTGACAAAAACTTGTCCATGTGCCCAAAACTATACTTAGTGAAAATTTGGGTTGCTCCCATAAACCTGTACTCCTCGGTTCTCATGTGTTTGTCAATTTGTGTTTTCAAAATTATATCATCCTTATATCTCCATATCAAATACTACATTCACATAGTTATCCCCCTTACTCATATTTATCACAAACTATCCCCCTTTTAACAGTAATGCCAAAAAATGAAAATAATGTATAGGGTATACTTACAACTTATCAAACAAAGTCTTTGCAGTATTGGAGTAGTCTTCCATGATTCTTTTAATGCTTCCAATTCCATTTTTTGGTACTAGATATATGATGAATTATCAATTTGATGTGCAACCACAAATATTTCCTAAGTAGCTATAAGCTCTCTAGCTCTCTAGATAGTCTTTTGTATGATCTCCAAATGTGGAACAAGAAGTTCTTGCATTTCACATATATATACTCTAATTTCATCCTCTTCTTTCTTATATCAATCTGGAGACTCATAAAGTTCCTAACCCTCTAATAGTGAACGTAGAATGCCCAAGGTTCATTGGTTTATCTATTTGCACTACTCTTCAATTCTTCTTCAATTTTTGTAATTTGTTCTACAATGGCTTGGGTACAACATGGAACATTGCACAATTTGATAAGTAGGATATATTTTCCATAACAAGTCAAATTGTGATATTGCTATTAGGATATAGTTGTGTAGTTTTTGAGTCAAACTCATTTACCCATATCTCATGAGAATAAATGGAATAGTTAGCAGTCATTAGATCTAGGTGATTCTCACAAATGTGAAGCTTTGGGACTTCCCAGGAGATCACCCATCTCGGTACTACTCAACTTGAGCATGCTTAACTATGGAGTTCCCTCCATGGTTAAATCCACTCTGCTTGCAACCCCACTTTCAAAGACTTCACCAAGTGTTGCGCCTTATGAACCATTCATTAGAAAGCCCATTAAGGTAATTAGTTGGTGAGTAGGAGATATTTTCCACAACAAGTCAAATTATGATATTGCTATCAGGATTTAGTTGTGTAGTTTTTTAGTCAAATTCATTGACCTTAGTATCATGAGAAGTGATTCACACATGAATCCATCTCTCATGAGAATAAATGAAACAATTAACACTCATTAGATCTAGGTGATGCTTACAGAGGTGAAGCACTGGGAAATCTTGGGAGGTCAACCATCCTAGTACTTCTCCAACTTGAGCATACTTAACTATGAAGTTCTCTCCATGAGTAAACCCACACTGCTTGGAACCCCATTTACAAAACCTTCACTAAGTTTTGTGCCTTATGAACCATTCATTAGAAAGGCCCTTAATCTCACTAGTTGACAAGTGCAAATTTTGGACTCAAATTCTCTATGATCTTATGTTCCATTATTTTCTCTGGCATCTCCATTAGTCTTTCCTAAGCATCTACATCTAGGTCATTTAGTTTAGGTAATTTAGTTTCTCTATAAGAGATTCAAGTTAATCTAATGCTGGTGATTTTTCATTTAACTTTGTCTTTGGGACAATTTCTAGTAAGACGTATTTAACATCAGATAAGACATTTTGATGCTTACCTTCTTGTTTTAACTTTTCTTGTGTACCTTTCTTATTGCATGAGTCATCATACTTCTCCAGTTCATGAGGATCTAAGGTGGTAGGGTCACACTATGGTATATCAATGACTTCATCTAAAGTGACCCAATCTCTCTTATTATTATTTTCTTCTTCTTATCCTTAGAAGTAATTGAACTTGTTATCAATGATGTATTTTGAGGTGGACATTGTTTTTCCTCATTTTCTTACGTGGTTGAACATTATAAGGTTTCTATTCCTTCTTCTTATTCTACTTTTGATTTATAGGAGCCTTGGTGCCAATAAATTGTGCCATGTTTATGTCCTTCTATTGATGTTGTAACTTGATGGGTTACTTAGGAACCTATTTTTTTTTCTCCTTTTCTATTTCTTTCTCTTTTTCATCTTGCTTATTTTCATCAGTTGCCAAGGGTTGTGCACCTAAATATATGCTAGTAGCATATTTATCTATTGTATTCTCAGTAGTTACATTATTTTATTTCTTGGCACCTCTATTTTTATTAGTTGTGGTATCGATGCCTTGATTGGTCTCCTATTAATCATTTCCCTTATTTGTATCTAGCTATATCTTGGGTGCTTTAGTTCCTTCATTAATATCCTTTGGATCATTCATAACATTATCAATATTAAAATTATTAGTTTAAAAGATTCAATATTACATTGTCATTATCAATGGATGGTTTAATAGGTGGATATTCTTGATTTTTTTCTAGCATTATTATATCTTCCTTAACTTTTACTATGGCGATCTCAATATGAGGTGTGTCCTCTTTAGGTTGTTCAATAGAGTCCATTACTATTGGAAACTAGAATTGGAGAAATTGTTATGTTGTTATTGATGTCAAACCTATTGGTAAGATAGAGTGTCAAACCTATTAGTGAGACATTTATTAATAGTGTAGAGTTCCATATCATTTGATTGATGAAGAGGATTTGAAAAGAAGAGATCATGAGATGACCAAGTGAAAGGTTGAGTGTAGCAATGTGTTAAGAATCATGGAAATATAATGGGCACTTGATAAGTTAGTTCTTGAATAGATAATGCATTGTTCAATCAATACATGAAGTGTAGAATGCATTCAGATGAAGCTAAGAGTTGAAACAATTCAAAAGGATAATCTTGACTGAGTATCAGTGTTGTATGGTTCAAACTAAGTGATACTATTTACTCAGTAAATGTATGAAGAAGTGTAGTTATTGTATATGAGCAATGTTAGTATGCTAATAGAAACCAAATTTAAATAAAGCTTCTACAAACTAAAAAAAATTCATAAACTTCAAGATAGACTAAGATGAGCTCTCAATTGAGAATAATGAGCCATTAATGGGCTCTCTCAATGAGAAGCTCTCTTGCTGAGTAGCTTTGTCTAAATAGATAGGATGTATGCTCAAGCTTTATGCTTCAAAAAGGGCTTCAAATGGAGTTGGAATTTGGGTGTGAGTGTATGGTTTTGATGTAAAATGGCTTTTTAAAATGGCATTATGACTTTACTTCATGGATTGTGTTGTTTTGCAAAGGGGAAGGATCCAATTTATAGGCAAGAGGCTCGAGGGATTGAGGGCTAAGATGCAAGGATGGGAAAAAGCTCATGGAGGGCTCAGATTGCATGAGAGGAGAGCACATGGATTGTGCTTCCTTATAGCCAATTAGGGAGTGACACATGTCACAGGGTGAGAGGATGGAGGAAAGGGGAAGGATGAGTCAACAAAGGAGGCTCAAGCGATAAAATTTTCATAAAGACCCTCATAATGGCTTGTAAGAGCAATAAAAGGGCTTGGAAGAGTCATTTATGGCCTAGTGGGCTTCATAAAGTTTTATGGTTGGGATATTTTGAAAGAGATGAGAGGAATTTTGACTTGGGCTTGATTAGGAAGGTTTTAAGCTTGCTTAGGATTGTGAAAATGATTAGAGGATGGATTAGGATGGTTTAGGATTAGTTTAGGGATAGGCAAGTGGATGGCATTTAATGAGGGTGGGTGAAGGATGCGATATTTGTTAACTTTGGCTTGGGTTAGTAAGTTTTAACCCATGTTTAGGGAATGTGACAAGATTAGGAGTGGATTAGGATTAGGTTTAAAGACATCTTCTAGAAGAGTCTAGACTTTGGATGAGGATAAAGACTTTCTAGAATAGTCTAGAACTTCCTAGGATGAGGATGAAGACTTTCTAGAAGAGTCTAGAACTTCTTAGGATGAGGATAAATTAGATTTTTAAGAAATAAATAAAGTTTTATTTATTTCAAGGGTTTGGGTTAAGGAGATATTTATTAAAACTTTTTTAATAAACATGAGGATTAATATTTAATCTTAATTAAATATTTTGAGTTGGGATTAGGGGTAGGAAATGATGGGATTAGCCTTTAATCAAAATTAAAGAAGGATTAGAATATTTTGGAAGAGGTTAGTGGTCTTAAGGAAATTGGCCAAGTTTTGGGCAAAAAATAAAATTTTTATTTATTTTGGGTTTTTTGGTCAATTTATTAATTAAATCATTAATAAATAAGGAAATAATGTTTAAATAAGATTTAAACATTTTTGGGAGGGATTCCTTAATTAAATATTTTTAATTAAGATAAAGGGATTTAATGGCATAAAAATAAATAAATAAATTAAATAATTAATTAATTAATAAATGATGATGTCATCAGGAATTTTTCAGAAAATAAAAATACTTTATTTTCTAAAGGTTTTTAGGTGTCTACATTTTGCCCCTCTTTGATGTGATGCCGCAAGTGGCATGGCATCAAAGATAAGAAAATAAGATGCCCAAGGCTAGAGCAAAAGAGGAGAGAATGAACTGTGAGATGTCCCCTCAAGAAGGCAACGGGGAGAGAAAGCGAGGCTCGATGGTTTCTTGAAAAGTACAAGAATCTCGGATGAGCAAGGAAACTCAAATTGGCAATGAGAAGGGGCTGAATTAGCTCAAACTCTCACTATGGGAGAATGATAAAGGAGAATCAGATGCACAAGAGGAAGAAAACTTAAGACTTTAGGGAAGGTGGAGGATGAAGAAGCGGAGCACTATAAAAAGGAATCCAAGATAGGGAGATGGATGAGGGGATTATAAAGCTGATGCAATAGGGTTTCAAAGAGTCAGATTGGCGAAAGATGGGTTTCGGAGATCCCTAGGACTAGGATTGTGGATCTCGAAAGATGAGGCTTGGTGGATTGATTTGGATTGGTGGATCCCTAAGACTAGGATTGTGGATCCCTAAAGCTAAAGGTGAGGAGTGATTCAAAGAGATACTGATGCATAAGCTGGGGTAGGAGAGATAGATGTTGGGTATGGATGGGGGATAATGGAGATGAAGGAAAACCATTGAAACTTTTTGAGCGGGGGGATAATTCAAAGAGAAGTACCACCATGTAGTTGAGCACTAGATTTGCTATAAGACTGTTGGTTAATTGCCAAGGTTACCAAGAACATCAAGGCCTTTTCACCAACTTTCCAAAGGACTAATGAGCTGACTCAAAACAAACACACAAGGATTGCCCCAGTATCACACATGAATCCCAGAAGAAGCAGTGTGGAAACGACACTAGGTAACCCACAAGAAGAAAAGAAAACAAGCAAAAGACATGATCAAGACCTTACGCTCTGATTGCCCCATTCGCAGTATACCATGATATTGAAGATCGTGGCAACCTTGAGGAGGGAACAAGGAGATTGCTTGGAAAAGATATTTCAAGACCCAACAGGGAAGAGTCCAAATCAAAAGAAAGCGAAAATCCAAAAGAGAACCGTTTGCCAACGAGATGGGTAGGATGAGGTACTAACGGACCAAGATCAAACATGAGGAAAGCTATATCCTACAAGGACCTATCGAAGGGCACCTAAGCTGGTGGATTTGGATGAGTGATGCATCTGGCAAGCTGAACTAAGAAAGATAACACTTTGGTGACAGGAAACCTAGCTAAAGGATGCATTGGAATAGCTAACCAAGATGTGCGATGGGTGCAAGATGTTGATCAAGGACTAACTGAAACGAACATTGGATAGATACAATGGTACTAAGCTAAAGAAGATGTACAAGCTGATGGACCAAGATATGTTACAAATGTACAAATTTGTTCATGTTTTGGTTTTTGTGAGATGGAAATGTTTGTGAAGGATGGGATGTCTATAATAGGTGATAGGTGGATAGGTAGATGGTTTGCGAAAAGCTTAAGTGAAAATGGGATTTTGTGTGTGCACATGATAGTATACAAGCTAGGGTACAAGATTATTTACAAGCTAGAATATGGTACAAGCTTTGGACAAGATTCGGATATACAAGGTATGGTACAAGATTTACAAGGTAGGGTACAAGATTTACAAGCTGAGGTACAATATTTACAAGCTGTACAGGAGGTATTTACAAGCTCCATTAGATTTTGGATATTTGGTTGGAACACAAAGGGAACAAGAAGGTGTTTTATGGGATGGTGGGTGAATGGATGAGGGATAGGATAGTGATAGATAATGGATTAGTCTTAGTACACAAGGCGCTTGAATTACCAGGGTTTCACCAAGGTACCTATCCAAGGCGCTTGAATTGCCAAGCTTTCACCATTGGACGCTTAGTTCTCTTTACTATTTTATTTTTCTATTTTTTCAAAAGCTGGGTATACCAAGGATTTTTAAGCATAGAACTTCTTGAGATGAATGATGTTAGTAGGATCATTCAAGAGTTCTCCTTTGGGTGTAGATAGCTGATAGGCTCTGGAGCCAAAGGATGCAGTGACAACATAAGGACCAAGCCATGTAGGTTCAAACTTGCCTTTCTTTTCTCGATCTGCTTGGACTTTCATGTTTTCTTTGAGGACCATGTCACCTGGTTGAAAGTGTCGTGGAAGCACCTTCTTGTTGAAATTCCTTTTGAGACAAGTTTGGTAGACTGTGAGATGATCATAGGCTTGTCGTCGCTTCTCATTTAAGAGATCTAGCTGGGTGAGCCGAGCTACTCTGTATTCTTCATCTGATATTTGCCCTTGCAAAGATATGCATAAGGAGGGAAGTTCAACCTCTATAGGTAGGACCGCTTCAGCACCATAGACTAGGGAGTATGGAGTTGTGCCTGTGCATGTACAGAAGGAATTTCGATAGGCCCATAGGGCTGGATTTATTTGTAGGTGCCAATCGCGGCTAGAATCATTGACAACTTTCTTTAGGATTTTGAGGAGGGTTTTGTTAGTTGCCTCTGCCTAGCCATTACCTTGTGGGAAATATGGGCTAGAAAAGCGATGATGGATGCGGAGGGAAGTGCATAATTCTTCTATGTTGAGATTTTCAAAGTTGCCTCTGTGGTTGATGAAGATGGTGGATGGGATGCCGAAGCGGCAAACAATGTGGTACAAGATAAACTTGGAGACCTGAACTCCTGTAGCTGAGACTAGGGGGACTGCTTCCACCCACTTAGTGAAATAGTCTGTAGTGGTTATTATCCATTTATGTCCATCAGATGAGAGGGGTGTGATAGTTCCAACTAGATCAACGCCCCAACAAGCGAAAGGCCAAGGTGGTGCAATAGGCTGTAGGTCCTGTACTGGAGCGTGCACGAGATTTGCATGCTGCTGACATGGGAGACACTTTCTAACAAAGTCATAGGAGTCTTCTTCAGTGGTAGGCCAATAGTAGCCTGCTCTAAGGATTTGTCATGCTAGGAAAATACCACTCGTGTGGGCACCGCAAAGTCCAGAGTGTACTTCTTTTAACACCATTGCGGCCTTGTTTTGGTCTAAACATCGAGAGAGAGTATCGTGATAACCTCGACGATATAGGGTATTGGCTATGATAACATAGCAGGATGATTTTCGGATGAGGTTCTAGCATTGGGTACGTGTGAGGTGAGGGGATATGATACCATTGTTAAGGTAAGCATGAATCTCATGGTACCAAGGGGATTGGGGACCAACCAAAATACAAACACGATTTGAATCCTCATTCGCATAGGCGGGTGTGAGGAGCTACTCCACTAAAAACTCATACTGTGTAGCTGCTTGGGGAATTTCCAAGAGTGAGCCTATAGTAGCCATAGCATCTACTGCTTTGTTCTGTATTCGAGGCACTTGTGTAAACTAAAGCCTTGTAAAATGTTGGGTTAGCTGATCAACTAGCTCTTTGTAGGGTAATAGCTTTTCATCTTTGGTTTGATATTCATTTAGGGCTTGCTTGATGGTGAGCTGAGAATCGCCAAAGATTTGTAGCTCAACAATGTTCGATTCTACAGCTATCTTTAATCCTACTATGAGGGCCTCATATTCAGATATATTGTTGGTGCTAGGGAATTGTAGCTTGAAGGCTTTTGGAATGTAATCTCCTTGAGGTGTGACCAACAATATTCCTACCCCTGATCCATGAGATGTGTATGAGCCATCAAAATAAAGTTTCCATGGGGGTTGTTCTTCAATTAGACAGATATGCTCATCTGGAAATTCTGTGATCAATGGATAAGCATCTATTAGAGGTGCATCAACTAGGTGATCTGCTATAGCTTGCCCTTTGATTGCCTTTCTATCCACATATTGGATATCAAATTCACTAAGGAGCATAACCCATTTGGCCAAATGGCCTGTAAGTGTTGTTCTGGAGAGCATATACTTGAGAGGATCAATCTTGGAGACTAGTTGGATGGTATGACTTAGCATGTAATTGTGAAGCTTTTGAGTTGAGAAAACAACTGCCAAACAAGCTTTTTCCATAGGATTGTAATTGAGTTCATAACCAACTAGGGTTCTACTGATGTAGTAGATGGCTCTTTCTCTATTGTAGTCATCGAGTTGTGCTAGAAGTGCCCCTAGAGAAGTAGGTGTTGTTGATATGTACAAAATCAGGGGACGACCAGGAACTGGTGGAACCAAGATAGGGGGATTGAGATACTGCTTGAGATGGTTGAAGCTATGCTGACATAAAGATCCCACTTGAAGTTCTCATCCTTCTTCAGTAAATGTGAAAATGGTGTACACTTATCTGCAAGCGGGGAGATGAAGCGCCGAACAGATTGAAGCTTTCCTTGAAGAGAATGAAGCTGTCGCAGTGTCTGGGGAGGAGGCATGTCTAAGATAGCCTTGACCTTCTTGGGGTTGATCTCTATACCTCGTTTAGAAACTATAAAGCCTAGAAGCTTGCCAGATGTGACCCCAAAGACACATTTCTTGGGATTTAGCATGAGATGATATTTGGCTAACCTATCAAAGACTTTCTCTAGGTCAGTAAGATGATCCATGAAGGTATGAGACTTGACCAAGATATCATCCACATAATCCTCCAAAATGCTATGGATGAGATCATGAAAAATGGTTGTCATAGCTCTTTGATAGGTAGCCCCAGCATTCTTTAGGCCAAAAGGCATCATGTTGTAGCAAAAGGTTCCCCAAGGGGTATTGAATGATGTCTTATGCTGATTCTCTTTTGCAATCTTGATTTGATTATACCCAGAAAATCCATCCATGAGGGACAAAATTTCATGTCCAGCTGTAAGATCTACAATCATATCTATGTTGGGCAAGGGAAAATAATCTTTTGGACAAGCTTTGTTAAGATCTTTGAAATCAATGCAGATTTTGATGTCACTAGAAGGCTTAGTGACGGGGACCATGTTGGAGATCCACTCTGAATACTCGATAGGTCGGTTAACCTTAGTAGCTAGCATTCTTTCTAACTCAGCTTTGACCAGTAATGCCACCTTGGGGTGCATTTTTCTAAGCTTTTGTCTGACGAGCTTGATCTGTGGATTGACTGCAAGATGATGAACAACAAGCTTTGGATCAAGCCCTGGCATGTCTTGATATGACCATGCAAATTGGCCAATGTTCTCTCTTAAGACCTCAAAGAGGAGATCAACTTGGTCTTGTGATAGGGATGCAGCAATGTGAACAAGCCTAGGGATCTCTGAAGAACCGATGTTGACTTCCCTAGTATCCTCAATTAGAATAGAAGATATCTCTGGTCGATTATCTTGAGGAGGTAATGCTAAATCCTCATGTTCTGCTTGTGGCTCTGGATGTTCTTGCTGAGGGGTTCTCTTCACTGCCTTAGCTAGTCTTAGATTCACCTTAGTTCCAATTTTGGGTGTATCGAAACTAGGTTGGGGATTTTTTCCAAAATACCCCTTGGGATCTAGCTTGTAGATATAGGCAAAATCTAGCTTTGTTTTCTTGTGAGGTGTTTCAGCTCCCATGAATCTCAGAAGTGCTTCCTCTGATGTGAACAGAGTCTCCGAGGGAGATTTGGTCTAGATATCGTCGTAGGCTCTCTTTTCAACTTCCTCAAGAATGTCTTCGATTTGGACAAGGTCGTGGTGAATGTTCAAAAAAGTTTGATCGTCTATATTGGTGCCCTTAGTTGTGGGTATGCCAAAGCCAAGACCTGACTTTGATTCCCACTTGTGTGCGTTGATGGGGCACTGCATGCCTCTTTCTTCTTGTCCTAGACCACCACCTTCATAGTTCCATTTGTCAGTGATGAGCTTATGTTCTTGGGGATAATTCTGGCTGAAGTGATCAAGGCATGCCTGATTCCTTTGAGGTGCATCCTTATGTAACCAATTGTTGATATCTGGAGTGAGCTCCTCATGAAGAGGGATTTTTGAGGATACAAAGGTTGTTGGGCCAAACTGCTTGTATCAAGGAGGTGGAATCTCCTTAGCTTTGTGATATGTCCATCGTCCATGGGCATGTGGATCAAGTGGGAGTGCCTCGACAACAAATGCATCCAATAGACTATACTCTCCATAGCCCTTGTTATTGATCTTCACGGTAGATAGGTAGAGGCGAGGATGGTTTCTGGGTCATTACAAGTGTGGGATGAGCTGGCGATGGATGTACCCATATCAATTCCAGGGCAATGGTTTGTATATGAAGCTTCAAATGCATTGCAGCAAGCAAAGGGTTTTGGATCGGCATGGATGGTTACCTCAGTGCCTTGATGCAAAAATTTGACGCACTGATGGTAAGTGGATGGAATGGCTTTCATGGCATGAATCCATGGGCGACTGAGCAGGATGTTGAATGGTAGGTTTAGATCAATAACATGGCAAAGTGTTTCTTGGATGACTGGCCCAACCTTGATTGGCAGCAAAATAGTTCCTTCTGTAGCTCTTTCCAAGTTGTCATAAGCTTTGATGGTGATAACCTCACTAATGATATCTGCCTTAGTATACCCAGCTTGTTTTATGAATTTTAGGGGGCAAATATTGAAGGCTGATCCATTATCTATCATTACTCTTTTCACAACAAAATTGGATACCATGATGGCTATGCGAAGCGGAAGGGTGTGATCTAGCTCGACCACGGGTATGTCGATGGGTTTGAACGATAGGGCACATGAGGATGAAAGGTGTCCAACAAGATTATGAAAATTAGTAGCATTGATATCAGAAGGGACACGCGATTCTATGAGAGCACTGTCAAGGATGTTCTTGTACATAGGACTAGTGCAAAGAAGGTCTAAAATGGAGATTTGGGCTGGCATGTTCCCAAGGTGTTCCAAGATATCGTACTAGCTTTTTGATGGAGCTGATGGTGTTGGTGAAATGGGTGGGCCTGCGATGTTAAATTGGGCTCTTCGAGTGGTGACTGCACACTCATTGTTTGGTCCTTGGATATTGATAACATTGACAGAAGGCTCTTTCTTGGATATACAACCTATAAGGCTACCATAGTCTATATAGGATGAAGTGTGGTCATTGTTCTTCCCATGCTGTTGGTTTGGCTGACGGTTGTTGGTGTTGTTGTTGTTGGTTTGGATAGGTTCTTTTCTAGGATTTTGATTGTTGTGAGGAGGAAAAGCATTTTGATAGATCTATAAGCTTGCATTGGGAGAGGTTTGGGCACCAATAGTGATTTCCTTCCGATCAATGAGGTCCTGCACATAGTCTTTTAGTTTCATGCATCTGAGGGTAGTGTGACCTTTTACCCTATGAAATTTGCAGTACTCATTGTCTTTGTACCATGCAACTTTGGATTGGCTTGGGTCAATTTGCTGGGTAGGAGGAAATTTGATGAGGTTTTCCTTGACTAATTTCTCAAAAATGACATCCAATGGCTCACCAAGGGGTGTAAAGTTTCTAGGTGTAGGTTGGAATCTGGGCTTTTGTCCTGCAACTACATTGATGGCATTAGCTTGATTGCTAAACCCTTGAAAGTTTGGTCTTGGATTGTGGTTTTGATAGCTGTGGTTATTCTGCTATTGGTAGTTGATAGCTTGCTGATTGTTTGGTTGATAGGGTGGGTTGGACTGGTTGTGAGAAGGACCAACAATATTCACATGTCTGGTGTCAGTGACGCCATCTGTTGCAACATGCTTGTTTTTGTTCCAATACCTAGACTTGTCATTGGAATGTGATTGATTTTGGTTGGCTTCCTTGTAAATCTTGACCACACCATCTTTAATGAGTCCTTGCTCAAGGATCATTCCTTTCTCTTTGATATCTTTGTAGGTTTGCAAACAGTTCATGGTCATGTGGTGAGCCAAGCTAGGATGGGCATTATCAATAAACATTTTTACCAAATGGTGCTTTGGCAAGGTGCAAGATATGCGAGTGGTAAGGGTTTGCCATGTTTGCAGATATTCGGGAAGGCTTTCTCCACCTTTTTGCTTGGTGTGGACAAGATCAACTACTGATAGCTCTATTTCAACAAGATGGGCATATTGGGCTACAAATGCCTCAGATAATTCAGCAAAATTTTTAATTGTGCCATAGGGGATTCTATAAAACCATTCAAGAGCTGGTCCGGCCAAGCTTTTGGGAAAGAGATGCAAGAGGAAGATGTCATCGTATGCCACTTCTTGGCAGTGCATGTAAAATTCTTTGATATGTGTGACAGGGTCTCCTTTTCCTCTAAATTTGTCAAATTTGGGTGTCTCAAAATGCTTGGGGAATGGTGTCATGGTAATGGCTCTATCAAATGGGTAAGGGCACACATTCTCAAACTTGAAAGTTTTTGGATCATTTCCCTCTTGGATGTTCTTCAAAGCTGTTTTCATGGCTTCCCATTCTGAATTAATGGGTGATGGTTGGGGTGCCCCCAATGTAGGAGTGCCTTGAGGTAGGTATGCAATAGATGGGGCCACTGAATATGGATGGCTGTGAGGGATTTGTTGATAGGGATTGTACATTGTTTGGGCAGCTACATGGTGGATGATGGTTTGCTGAGGGGGAGGTGGCGCATAGTGCTGCATGTGTTGCGAGGCTTGTTGTTGATATGGGATTTGAGGTTGGGATTGAGGAACATAAGCTAGCTATGGGATAACTAAATTGCTTTGTGGAGGTAAGGTATAAGATGGTTGTGAAGCTTGGGGAAAGGATTGGGGGGCTTGTGGGGTTTGACCAAGGTATGTGGGTTGTGCCCCCATTTGGGATGGTACCTGCAAATAATTGGTGGTTGGTTGGATTGGTGGGTTACCTCCTAGAAGTGGCATTGAAAATTAGTTGGTAATAAGAGGTAATGGATTAGTTGGTGGTGGAGGTGGTGGGAATTGAAAGCTAGGAAATGGAATTGATGGGGTTTGATAACTTGGTGGCTAGATTTGAAAGCTTGGTAGAGTGGTGGCAAGAGCTTGGGTCACTTGAGAGCTGGGCAAAAAATTGGTAGTAGCTTGTGGGGTTTGATAGCTTTGTGGAGTGAGGGTAGTAGCTTGTGGATTTGTGGCTGATGGAACTAAGCTCCCAAGACCTAATGGAAATGATGGGATTGTGCTTTGGGCTGTGGTGAACAAGTTGGGGGTGATGAAAGGTTGATTACTTGGCCCCATGGGCGGCATCCCTATTGTATATTGCTGAGGTTGGCCAAAGATGCTAGCACTAATTTGGGAGATGGGTGGATTTGGAAGGCTGGGTTGGGGAGCAGCAGCAGCAATAGTGAAGGGCGTGAACAGTGAGGTGTTTTGGGTAAAAGGGGTTTGGAGCAGAGAGGTATGAACTGAGGATGGAGTGGTGGTGGCTGGGTTGGCTTGCGGCATGGAGATTTCAACTTGGGTGGATGATGGTATGTTTGGGTCTATTGGATCATATGGATTGGCTGGAGGCTCTTCTTTTGGCATATATTGGGGATAATTTGGATCATAAGAGCCTATGGGTGGTGGTAGCTGCCCAAACAATAGGTGAGATGGATATGATAATGGAGGGGGTCTTCTAAAGTCAAAGGTTCCTACATTGTCCCTTCAAAAATTAGCCATGATTGTCTCTTTGTTCTTGTCTATAATGGCGTTTACCAGTACTGCATTTCCTGGTTGGTTCATGAAAGCTTCAATGTCGATAGATGATGGCATAGCTTTCTCTAGGCTAAAGGATGGCTGAGTGCTCAAGAGGGGTGAGGCTTTTTGATCCAAATGATAGGGCTCCATTGTTTCTTTCTTCTTGTGTAAGCGAGTGACAGATGGCATGAAAAATGCTCCTAGGGATGAGATGCAACAAATGCTGGTGGATGCAAAAGGGAGGAAGGCTTTTCTATGCAAATGATTTCCTAGGTTGAAGCAAAGCTATATGAAAAAACCTAAGGAGGATTCGATTGGGGATTCTAACTTCAAAGATATGTTGCCAAAGCACAAAAGGTCTGCTTTTCTATGTGCAAGCTTGGTGGTGATTGTGTCAACTTAAGGATAGACTGATGATCCTTTAGGAAGAACACGAGATTGACCACTTGTGGATCCCAACCTTTAGCTCAAGGTGATGAGGGATAACAAGTGGCAAAGCTAGATTACCCTAGACAAAGCTTTGTCAAAGGGATAACCTTGGTGAGATTGGTGGTTTTGAAAGATTTTAGGAATGGCAAACTTTTAGCAAGGTGACAACAATTTTTGAAGGCTTGGATGTGAAGATTTTGGATTGCTGGCTAGATGGTTTGGTCCTAAATGAGATGGATGAGCTAATAATTCTTAAGGGGATAACCTAAGATGGCTGACTTTTCTACAAAGATGACTCTAAGGTGAAGCTTATCCAAGAAGGTGTGGAGAAACAAGGGTGTCTAATCATGGAAATCATGCCTAGTTGGTAAGGCATAAGCAGGATTAACTCCTGGATGTTGGCTAAATTTGATGGTGCGCTCTAATCAGGCCTCTTGAAGTGCTTCGTTGGCAGCTTTATCCTCTGCTTTGTGGAGTTTAGCAATTTGAGGACTTGGTGTTAGTTCCTTTCTCTTGGTTGAAAGTTCTTGGTATGCTTGAGATGGTTTGGGTTTAACTTTGTGGAACTTCTGTTTGGGTTTGGGTTGCTCTGACATCAATTCTTGAATCTGCTGGGCTTTGAGAGACCTCGGTTATTTTGCTTCAACTTGTTCTAATTCTAGAATAGGCAGTGACTACGATAAGTGTACCCTAAGCTAGGATTGACCAAGTTTGGCAAACATTCATTCAAGAAATAAAAAAGCAAGCAATTGATAGGAACAACCAGATAGAAGTTTTTGATTCTCAGAATGTGATACTTGCATTGAGGAGTGTGTATGTTTTACAAATGTTTCGATTAGTCACTTCAAACACATTAACACTCTAGATGGTTGTCTACAAGTTTGACAGTTGGTTTAGCTAGGGAGTCCTCGATATACCCAAAGGTACGTGAGGCCCAAATCCGTAGATGAAACCAACAAGATGTCACACGACCGAGAGGAGTGGTAACCCACTTCTCCTCTTTCACTTCTCAAGGGTATAAAGTTCCTTGAGGCTTAGCCCGAGTGACAAAAATCTTGATTCCAAGAGAGGTGTCTTTCGATTCACCTCCTGATTCTTATACTCTGCCAGAACGCTGGAGTTGAGGTCATCCAAGGGGTGACGAAATCTCCAAGTAGACCTCCTAAAAAGAAACAAGGTTTTGGATCCTAATCTTATGCACCCAAGATGGCCTCGAAAGACAAAAAGGGGAGAGAAGACTTGGATGACCTTGGGCTAAAAAGAAACACACTTGTTCTTTTACCAAATGACTCTTATGTGTGCTAATCTAGACTTTGCAAGCACTTATGTTTAAGAGACAATGTTCAATTCCAACTTGAAGCACCAACAAAAGTAAATCGATCGAAGAATGCAAACAAGAAGAAGAGTTAGGGTCAACAAAAGCAAACTCGCGCGCCCAGAGGCCCTCCACGTCAAGTATCAATTAATTTCCTTTAAAGCATTCAAGAGTTGGCATGATTTTGTTTTAAGCCCAAAGCAAAGATGTGTGAGACTCGATTTGTCAAGCACGCGCCTGGAGGCCCTCCATGTCAATAGTTGTTCAATTTTAGTGCCCAAACTTGATGTGTGATCGATTTAATCTAGAGTTTTGGTCATTTAAATTTTTTGATAAAGTTAAAGCAAACGTTCAAAGACCAAGTGAGTGAGTTAGATTGTGGAACATTTAACACCTTTTTCAAGTAGACCCATCCTGATAAATGGTGCTGAGATTGCAACCAATGGTTGAATTGATGGGTGATTAGAAAAGAAGTGAGTCCAAGGAAATACTCAAATTGATTTTTGCAAATTTGTATTTAACTTAACAAAGTTTCTTAAATGTCCAAAAATCAAACTTTACCTAAATTGCACGTGGAAAAGAGATTTGTTTTGTTCAATTTTAGAAGCTCCAAATGAAGTGTTTGATATTGCAATGGTTAATTGATCCTTGGCATTCAAGATTGGATTTGTTGTTTTAATCATGCATTCAAGGAAAATTTGATTTTAATCCATGGAATTCAAGAGTGTGTTTAGCAACATGCATTCAAAGACAAGTGATTAAACGTTCAAGTTTTTTCCTTTGAGCATTCAAGATTGAGATTTTGTGTGTTGTTTTAAGAACTTTGAAGTGCTTTGTTTTAACCTTAGATCATTCAAGATTGTTTTGGACTCAAAAGTGAAAATGACTCTTTGGACTTTGGTTTTCATTCAAGATTTTGTGTTCTAGTTTGCATATTTTAAGCCCAAAAATGATATTCCTAGATTGTTTTGATGCATGAAAAACCTAAGAAACATTCAAGATTTTGCAGCAAGACATTTGTTTGGAACAAATAACAAAGCTTTTAGGACAATTTTTGGCAACCATTTAGGACTCTTAGTTTTCATGAGATTTTTAAAAGAACTTTAAAATATTTGCAAATGAGGTTCATTTTATCCTTGATTGATGCTTTGAGTTTGATTTAGATTTTAGTGTGCCCCTTAGTGTTGATTTTGAACCTTTTGAAATGGAAACTTGAAGTTCTTTTTAAATTCCCAAAAAATGAAGTGTTCCTAACTTTGCATGAATGCATCTAAAACCTTATGTTGCAAGGATGCAAATGATTGGATTGGTTTAGTTTCACTTGTTAAAAGATTTTTTCTTTTTGGAAATTTTTTAATTTTTTAATGGATTTAAGTATGATTTGGGGGTTCATTTTAAGCACTAAAAAGAAGTGTGTATGATTTTGCTTCCTTAAAAAAAAAAATGGCCAAGATCTCCCACAAGAAGAAGAAGAAGAAGTAGATGGAATAAGAAGAATATAGACAAGAAGAGGAAGAAGAATTCCAAGTGCTTTGTCCACCTATAAGCTTGAAAAATCTGCAAATACTATGAGATAGACTATGAGTTCCTTTGTCTTCTTCATGCTCATGTGGACCTACAAAACCAATTTATACAATCCTACCAATCACAAAAACAAGCAAAATTAGCCGAAATTAGCAAATGACATACAAAACTTGACTAAAAAAGCTAATGAAGATGACCCATGCAGGGTCTCATCGGGCGTGCCAAAATGTATATGAGCAATGTTAGTATGCTAATAGAAACCAAATTTAAATAAAGCTTTTACAAACTAAACAAAATTCATAAACTTTAAGATAGACTAAGATGAGCTCTCAATTGAGAATAATGAGCCATTAATGGGCTCTCTCAATGAGAAGCTCTCTTGTTGAGTAGCTTTGTCTAAATAGATAGGATGTATGCTCAAGCTTTATGCTTCGAAAAGGGCTTCAAATGGAGTTGGAATTTGGGTGTGAGTGTATGGTTTTGATGTAAAATGGCTTCTTAAAATGGCATTATGACTTTACTTCATGGATTGTGTTATTTTGCAAAGGGGAAGGATCCAATTTATAGGAAAGAGGCTTGAGGGATTGAGGGCTAAGATGCAAGGATGGGAAAAAGCTCATGGAGGGCTCAGATTGCATGAGAGGAGAGCACATGGATTGTGCTTCCTTATAGCCAATCAGGGAGTGACACATGTCACAGGGTGAGAGGATGGAGGAAAAGGGAAAGATGAGTCAACAAAGGAGGCTCAAGGGATAAAATCTTCATAAAGACCCTCATAATGGCTTGTAAGAGCAATAAAAGGGCTTGGAAGAGTCATTTATGGCCTAGTGGGCTTCATAAAGTTTTATGGTTGGGATATTTTGAAGGAGATGAGAGGAATTTCAACTTGGGCTTGATTAGGAAGGTTTTAAGCTTGCTTAGGATTGTGCAAATGATTAGAGGATGGATTAGGATGGTTTAGGATTAGCTTAGGGATAGGCAAGTGGATGACATTTAATGAGGGTGGGTGAAGGAGGAGATATTTGTTAACTTTGGCTTGGGTTAGTAAGTTTTAACCCATGTTTAGGGAATGTGACAAGGTTGGGAGGGGATTAGGATTAGGTTTAAAGACATCTTCTAGAAGAGTCTAGACTTTTGATGAGGATAAAGACTTTCTAGAATAGTCTAGAACTTCCTAGGATGAGGATGAAGACTTTCTAGAAGAGTCTAGAACTTCTTAGGATGAGGATAAATTAGATTTTTAAGAAATAAATAAAGTTTTATTTATTTCAAGGGTTTTGGTTGAGGAGATATTTATTAAAACTTTTTTAATAAACATGAGGATTAATATTTAATCTTAATTAAATATTTTGAGTTGGGATTAGGGGTAGGAAATGATGGGATTAGCCTTTAATCAAAATTAAAGAAGGATTAGAAGATTTTGGAAGAGGTTAGTGGTCTTAAGGAAATTGGCCAAGTTTTGGGCAAAAAATAAATTTTTTATTTATTTTGGGTTTTTTGGTCAATTTATTAATTAAATAATTAATAAATAAGGAAATAATGTTTAAATAAGATTTAAACATTTTTGGGAGGGATTCCTTAATTAAATATTTTTAATTAAGATAAAGGGATTTAATGGCATAAAAATAAATAAATAAATAAAATAATTAATTAATTAATTAATGATGATGTCATCAGGAATTTTTCAGAAAATAAAAATACTTTATTTTCTAAAGGTTTTTAGGTGTCTACAGTTATGACTGAGCATAGTAATGGCCAAGAAAGCATATTAATGCTGAGTGAAAAAGTATAGTGATTTTTGTGCTACATAGTTATGACCGACCTGAAGAACACAATGACTGTTGAGTGATATCAAAATTTATAGTTTGATAAAGATTTGATTTTGAGGGTGACATAGTTGGAATTTTGAATTAATCAAAGTGTGTGGAAGATAAGGATTTATGAGATGACATTTCTAATGCATGAAGAGAGTTTTTTACATGATCAAAGGTAGGGATTTGATTAAAAGTTTCTAGAAGAAGAAGGAGAACAAAAAGATGAAAGAATTTGATGAATTTGACCTAAACATAAGATCAATGATGATGTTTAAGTAGAAAAAGATCAAAATTACTTATTTGAGGAGGCATAAGGAATAAATTTCAAGGTTGGTTCATTTTTTATTGGTGATTTTAAGGAGAAGTTGTGAAGAGGAAAATAGAAGAGGTGAAATGTGAAGAGTTCATGAAGTGTGATTGCTTGAGGAGGTGCCAAGCAGATCAATGATTTAGATGTACTTCAAATATTAAACCTATTGTTACATTCTAACCATTGTATTAGTCCAAAATCCTTTAATCAAGGTTGAGCAAACAATCATTTTGTGAATCCTTTAATCAAGGTGACTTTCTAATGGACTATTCTAAATTCGTCTAACAAGGTGTGTTGTGTAACCTTTAACAAGGTTGGATCTCAACCATTCTCACATTAGAAGAGTGAAAAATTGGTAGCATGTTCCTTGGTGGGTTTTCCTAAATTGGGTTTCCACATTAAATCCTGATGTCTAAAGAGTTATTTTCATGTGTGGATGTTATTATTTTGCATGCTATATTTTATAGGTGTTTATTTACTAATAGTAAGCACATATAGAGAAAAAGAGTTAAGATATTGGATGAAGTGCTACATTTTTTTTTATGATATTCTTTAGAGACTAAGTGGGTATTTGAGATTGATTAAGTTGTTTTGAAGTGTAAATTAGTTGAATTGGTACTTCTATACCTGAGGATAAATGATTCATCCCCTTCTCCCCCCTCTCAATTATTCTAAATCATTATAACACATTACATCCTAATTCTTGTAAACATTATTCATCTGGATAATCATCATGACTACCAAAACTTTAACTCTTTCTCCTATCTCCATGACCATCTATGGTATAACACCTATCACTTTATATATTGTATCCATGGAATTCACTTCTTGATTGTCAAACTAAATGTTTTCCTAGGGCTTGGTAACTAGTGCATCATTCTCTTTTTGATTCCTATCAAGTTCATATATTGTTTTCCAAAATTTTATGCTTTCTTCCTTGACTTCTTGTTTCCTCCTGATCATTATCTTCAATGATCTTCTCTACACCTTGAGCTATGGTGTATATAGTTTCATGGATTCATCAATTTCCTGCATAGTAAGATTAGGTGATGTCATAACACACATTCTTTCTCTCATTTTCCTCTCATGTTCTAAGCCATATTTCTACTAGTAAAAAGTTTTTTGTATAGATCATACATAACATAGCTAGAAATTTTGATAGGAACAAATTTGTCTACAAACATATAATAAATAATAGCCTCTTCAATTTTTAGCTTATCTAAATCCATCATTCAATGCATGATACTTTAGAAGTAGTAACAAAGCCTAATCCTCCAATTTGTCTTATTTCTTCTTCATGTTCATATATAGTCTTGGGAAGTATATTACTCACCACTCTGAATCTACTGACATCATCTAATTTTTTCTTTTCACTATTATAATAATTAGCAGTGTTCTTTTGTTGGACTTCAGTGGCTTTTTCATTTATTATTTAGTGTTCTTTATTTTATAATATGTTTTATTCTATTTTTGTTTAGTTGGAGTGTCCTTTTCTCTTCCTTTATTTGTAAAACGTATAGGTGTTATAATAGCTCTGGTCCTAGCTCAAGTAATATTAGGACTATGTGGTTGTGCAATATGTATTTTCTTCCCTTTCTACAATTTATGTTTTTCTACCTCCTTGATTTTGCCTTCACCAACCTCCTCACCATATTTGATTTCTTTCTCTTGATTCTTCTTTTTATCAAATTTCACTAAATTATTCTTCAAGCATATCTATAATATTTTTAGAATTCTTATTAACTTTTGGAACTAAGAGATTAATGTTGATTCTATTCTTTTCCTATTCATATGAGCCAAATGGATTGGAATTTCTATCTATGGGTTCATTCAATGATGCCTCAATTGCTTGTGAATCGGTCATTATTAATTTCATATTCTCTTAGTTCAAGTTATGCAGTCCTAGGTTCTACTACTTTGATTAGAAAAATGCCTATGTCTACTAAGAAACATATGGGGTCCTTATAGTTTTCTACTAATTTACGTGGTGTCCTATACCTTTGGTGCATCATTGCCTTAAATTTCTCAAAGTATTTGTTCATTAATTATTTCAAAATTCTCATTGAGACCATTTATGTATTGATTAATTTGATAAATGGCTAGTCTATTTATGTCCCACTTCACATTACTAGTTATAGGGGAAAAAAATTGTAGATACAAAAATATACATAGCAATAGTGAGCCATACTTCAGTGTGTTAGTCTTTTCCATTTGGATTGTCTTCATGTTCTCCTTGAAATGCTTAAACAATAGCTCAACAAGATCAAGCTTGAGCCCTTTCTTAACAATCTTGTATGCTATGTCTACAACACCACATGGAACACTATTTGTGCTTCTTGATTGATATATTTTGTAAGAAATAATGTATGCACCAAAATTTCTTTATGGATAATTGATTGTAGCTAGTTTAAGATGTCTACTATCCTAAATTGGACAAATATTTTTCTCTATGACTTCTCTCAGTGAAGCCCTTATTGCATCTACCTTTTCAATAATAGGGTAACATGTAACTATTGGAAGATTGGGGAAATTGTTGAAAGATTGATTGGAAGAATGAATGCTGATGATATTCTTATGGGGGAGTACTAATATGATGATATGTTAAATTCATGACTTAGTTTGTCCTTGATGTCAACATATCATGTTTTATGTCTACATAGAAATTTTCTATGGTATCTGATAGAAGAACAATGAAAAGATCAAGTTGGAATGGACAACTAGTTGAGCATGATAGCCACCCAAGGTTATGGGAGGTACTTTTGAGTATCTAGTATATTTAGTTAATTTAAAAAGAGGAAAAGACAAGTCTAGAAGAAGTTATGTAAGTTTTGATGATGTATGTTCTAAGATAGAGTTATAGAGGCATGTTCTAGTAAACTTGTTATATCTCTTAGCAGATTTCATATCTTGAGGATTGAGGTTGAGGAAAAGGAGAGGACATATTGAGAATGACATGGCTAAGCTTGATCATCATAATGTTTCGTGTATGGAAAGTTATTCAAGTTGCAAGGCAGAAGATGAAGGTTATCACTAAGTGTCACATAATAATTAATTGAGAAGGTCTAACAACTAACTTATGGAATTGCTTTATCGACTCAGTATAAAGGAAGTCCATTTTCCTTTATCATGATATGGAAAAAAATGTGAACTATGAATATTCGATGAACAAAAAAGAGTGCAAAATATGAAGTTGAGCAGAGCAGTGCAAAAGTGAAGGAAACTTCATTACTGAGGTTTTGCTAAGTGATCTAAGGTTTGGTATTTATATCTAAGGTTTTTGACCTAGTCTACAAGGTTTTATAGTGATTGGTTCATTTGATAGGATAGAGGAAAGGATAGAGGAAAGATGAAGATAACAGTAAATTACATGTTTGAGCAGTGAGCTCTTCTTGTAGTTGAAATTACATATTTTTGTAGTGGGCTCTTCTTGCATACATTATACCACAACTACTAACAGGGTTTGAATCTTCAAACATGAATTCAAAGTCTCCTAATAGAGATTCATTGTACTAAATGTTGTAGCAGACTCGTAAAAGGGTCCATCCACCAACAAGGAATATTTATATTAGTACTTCATCTTGTGGGCATCATTCACATTGGAGTTTTCCCTCTGATCAAGGGTTTCCCTAGTCAACATATTTAGTGTAATTGTCTATGTGCATCTTTATATGGTTACTATTTACTTTGGTTAAATGGTTAAGATTTTTCAAAGAAGATAAATATTTTAATTATTGGCTAACTGATTCACCCCACCCAGTTATCTTGATGGACTATTGTTTCTAACAATTGGTATCAGAGCATTAGGTCATTGAATTAAAATTTTAACAATTTTGGGATATCCATGGCTAACATGTTTAAGAAAGATAGTCCAAAGTTTGATGGAACAAACTATGATAGCTAGAAGGAAAAGATGAAGACACATTTGTTGTGTATGGGCCTGGGATATTGGATCTTGACAAAATCAGCAAAGAAAAGGTTTTGGAAACTTGCACTGAGGCAGAAAGAGATCTTTTAATGTGTGACATGAGAGCTAGAGAAGCACTATTGACTACACTTCCTAAAATTGAGTACAATCATGTAAAATCACTCGCTACTTCACATTTGATTTGGAAATCTTTGGAAAATAGTTTTGAAGGTGATCTACATTCTCAGAAATTGAGGCTACAAAGTTGGATTTGTGCTTTTCAAGATGCTAAAATGATGGAAGATGAATCTTTAAGAACATATAAAGGTAGGATATCAAAAATTACTATAGGTATTAAAGCTCAAGGAGGAACCAAAGAAGATGATGAGGTTATATGGAAGATATTGAAAACTCTAACACCACCATTAACATTAGTAGTTTAGATGATATAGTTGTTGATATCATGTACCAAAAATTTCACAAAAGAGACATTTCTTGAAAGATTGAAGTAGTTGAGATTGAACTTAGAAAATCTATAGAATTGATCAAAATAGAAACAACTTTCAATGCCTTGAATATTTGACCTAACTTATCAAGGAGCATAAGTTCTAGAGGAGATTTTTCTAACAACAACAAATCTAAGGAAGACAAAAAGATTGAAGAAGGAGTAGCCTTTCTAGTAAGAAGAGAAAAAGGAGGCAAGAAAATCTTGAAATGTTGGACTTGTGATGAATATGGTCATTATGCATCTAAGTGTCCTAAAAGGGAGAAAAAGTATAAATGAAATCATAAGCTTAGAAGAGATACAGATTGTTTGGATGCAAATGAAAATAATGATTCTCATGAACAAGCATTAAGTGCTAGTGATGATGAAATTGGATTTGTGGCGATTAAAGAAGAAAGTCTAGAGAAGGTAGCTTTGGTATCATAGCTTGATAAGAAATCAAATTAGATAATTAATAGTGGTTGTTCACATCATATGACTAGTGATATGAACAAGTTTATTGACTTCAAAAGTCAGGATGGAGGAATTGTCAGAGTTAGAAACAATCCAGCATGCCAAGTTAAAGGTATTGGATCTATAACTCTTGATGGTAAAACTAATACTGAGGATTTATACTTTGTTTATGGTTTAAAGCACAATATTTTGAGTGTTGGACAACTAGTAGACAAAGGTTATCAATTGAAATTCATAGAAAAGACATGCATGATCTGAGATAAAGTTGGAAAGATAATTGGTATAGGAATCAGATCTAAGAGGTAATGTATTTCAGCTGAATCCTACTAAAATGACATGTTTGGTTGCAAAGGTAGATGAAAATTGGTTATGGCATAAGAGATTATTTCATATAAACTTTGATAGTATTGTGAGGACTAGTAGAATGTTTGCTATTAGAGATTTGCCAAAAATTGTAAATCCTACTAACACAATTTGCAAGGAATGTGTTTTGGCAAAGCATAACAGAACTTTTTTTTCCAGCAAGAAATTTAATACTACAATGAATTTAGAGATTGTACACAAAAATCTCAGCAGTCCTAAAAAGACTAAAGGATTATATGGTGAGAGGTATTTTATGATTCTAGTTGATGATTTTTCTAGAATGATGTGGGTTGCATTTCTTAAAGAGAAATTTGAGGCATTTGACAAGTTTAAGATATTAAAAAATAGAGTTAAAAATGAATCCAATATGAAGATTAAATTTTTGAGATCATATAGAGGAGGAGAATTCACTTCAAATGAGTTTAATATGTTTTGTAAAGAAAATGGAATTAAGAGACAACTATCAGCTCTGAGAACCCCTAAACAGAATGACATTGTAGAGAGAAGGAACAAGTCTATTATAGAAGTAGCAAGAGCTAAGGTAGTAGAGAATGATGTATCCAAGACATTTTGGAGAGAAGCTTTGAATACATCAGTTTACACTATAAACATAGTACAAGTTAGGAAAGACACAAAAAAGACACCTTATGAAATGTGGTTTGGTCACTCACCTATAATTAAGTATTTCAAAATATTTGGAAGTAAGTGTTACATAAAGAGAGATGATGACATTGGTAAGTTTGATGCTAGAATTGATGAAGGTATGTTTCTTGGTTATTCATTCAAAAGAAAGGCTCATAGATGTTATAATTAGAAAACTAAGACTATTATGGAAAGTGCAAATGTGGGAATTGATGAGAAGTTTAGAATATAAGAGAGAATAGTTGATTACAATTTAGATGATGATGTTTTTACTAAGCCAAGGAATGATGAGATATTTCTTGAGACTAATAATGATTTTTAGAATGAAGGAGAGCCAAGGTAGGGTCAAAGCTAAGAAATCTTCAATAGAGCCAAGAGTTGAGATAACAACTCCTACTTTAGGAAAGAACATGATAAAGAATCACCCATCAAAATAGATTATTGGAAGAAAGATAAAGGTGTGATGACAAGAAGTAGAGTAAATGAAGAACTATGCTTGATATATCAAGTTGAGCCTAAGAGTGAAGATGAAGCATGCAAAGATGATCACTAGAAACAAGCTATGAAAGAGGAATTGGATCAGATAAAAAGGAATGAGACATGGGAATTGGTCCCCAGACTAGAAAACAAGAATGTGATAGGAACTAAATGGATATTCAGGAATAAGACAAATGAGCAAGGAGACGTCATAAGAAATAAAGCAAGATTGGTATCTAAAGATTACTCACAACAAGAAGGAATAGATTATGAGGAGAGTTATGCTTAATGGCTAAAATAGAAGTATTAAGATTATTCTTAGCCTATGCAAAACATAAGAAAATCAAAGTATATCAGATGGATGTCAAGTCAATATTTCTGAATGGAGAACTTGAAGAAGAGGTATACATTGAGTAACCTAGAGGATGTCATTTTGATAGATGACAAGGACATGATATGTAGACTGAGGAAAGCATTGTATGGATTGAAGCAAACACCCAAAACCTAGTATGTGAGGTTGGACAAGCATTTGACAAAGCTTGGATATAGAAAATGTATGGCAGATAGTAATCTGTATTGGAAAGAAACTGATGATGGTTTGATGATTTTAGTAATATTTTTTGATGACGTTATATTTGGAGGAAATGATGAAGAAAGTAAGAAATTTGCAAAAGATATGAAAGATTTTTTTGAGATGACTATAATAGGAGAAATGAAATATTTCTTAAGATTGCAAATTGTACATAATAAAGAAGGAATCTTTATTTCTCAGACTAAGTACCTAAAGGATTTACTGAAAAGGTTTGGTTTGGAAACATGCAAACCCATTAGAACACCTATGCTAACTAGACATGAGTTATCTACAAAGGATAAAACACTTGTTGTTGAGCAGAAGAAGGATAGATCCATCATAGGAGGATTGCAATATCTAACTCACACAAGGCTAGATATAGAAAATGTAGTTGGAATTGTTGCAAGATTTCAGGCTAATCCCATAGAAGCACATTATGCAACAATGAAAAGATATTTAGATATCTAAAAGGAACTTCAAAATTTGGATTATGGTATGACAGATCTAATGATTTTACTCTAAGTGCTTATATTGATGTAGATTGGGTAGGTATGGATAACAAAAATAGCACCAATGGAGGGGCTTTATTTCTTGTAAGAAGATTGGTTTCTTGGTTAAGAAAGAAGTAGGATTGTACATCTCAAAGTACAATAGAAGCAGAGTATGTTGTAGCAACAAATAATTGTAATCAAGTAATTTGGATGAAGTAGTTACTGAAGGATATAAGGATAGAAATCAGTGAACCTATTGTTATATATTGTGACACACAATTACAATAAATATTTCTAAGAATCCAGTATTGCACTCGAAGACTAAGATAATTTATTTTAAGTATCATATGTTGAGAGAAAAAGTTACAAAAAAAGAAATCAAATTGGAGTATGTGAGCACTAATTAGAAGATTACATATGTATTCACTAAGCCTCTTCCTAAAGAGACTTTTGAGTTTTTGATACGTATGCTTGGGGTTATGCCCCTCCCCACATGAGAGTAGAAGATGCAAGAGTCCATTAGTCCAATGTAAAAAAGAACCATTGTTTGTCTAGACTGAATGTTAATACTTCCTATATGGGGGGGTATCTATGATGAACAAAGTCATCTAAGACTCTTGGTGATAATTTTTTGAATATTGTCTTTTGACACTTGAGCTAATTAAGTATCAGTTGTTGCAGAGCTTGTTGCAATAGAGTTGGCTACCTTTGACATTGATTTCAATGGGGGAGAAGTATTGCATGAGACATTATGTTAAAAGGGAGAAAATTTGCATAAGCATAGTATGCAGAATGACAATTTCCTATTGAGAATATTGAGGTATATCAATGGGGGAGAATGATTGATAAAGAGGATTTGAAGACTAATAGCCTTTTTTTGGTATTCTTAGAACTAGATGTTTTTCATCTATGTTTCCATCAATTCCAAAGGGGGAGATTGTTGGAAGACTGGGGAAATTGTTAAAAGATTGGTTGGAAGCATGAATGCTAATGATATTCCTATGGGGGAGTACTAATACATGATATGCTACATTTATGAATGAGTTTGTCATTGATGTCAACATAACATGTTTAATGTCTATATAGCAATTTGCTTTAGTATCTGACAAAAGAAAAGAAGAAAGATCAAGTTGGTATGGATGACTAGTTGAGCATGATAACCACCTAAGGTTATGGGAGATGCTTTTGAGTATTTTCTATATTTAGTTAACATTGAAAGAAGAAAGGACAAGTCTAGAAGAAGTTATGTAAATTTTAGTGATGTCTACTCTGAGATAGAGTTTAGAGAGGCATGTTTTGGTAAAGTTATTATATCTCTTAGCAGAATTGATATCTTGAGGATTGAGAATTGAGGACATGGAGAAGACATGTTGAGAATGACGTGATTGAGCTCACTTGTCATAATATTGTGTCTATGAAATGTTATTCAAGTTTCAAGGAAAAATATTAAGGTTATCACTAAGTGTAACATGTTCTTAATGTGGCCCTATAATAATTAATTGAGAAGGTCTAATAGTCAACTCCAGGAATTTCCTTATAGACTCAGTATAAAAGAAGGACATTTTCCTTTATCATGATATGGAGAAAAATGTAAAGTGTGAATATTTGATGAACAACAAAGAATGTGGAATGCAAAGTTCAGCAGAGCAGTGCGAAAGTGAAGGAAACTTCATTATCAAGGTTTTGCTGAGTGATCTGAGGTCTGGTACTTAGATCTAAGGTTCATGACCTAGTCTACAAGGTCTGATAGTGATTTGTCTAGTTGATAGGATAGAGTAAAGGAGATAAAAATAAATTACTTGTTTGAGTAGTGAGCTCTTCGTGTAGTTGAAATTGAATATTTGGGTAGTGGGCTCTTCTTGCATACAGTATACCACAACTCCTAACAGGGTTGGAATCTCCTAACAAGAATTCAAAGTATCCTAATAAGGACTCATTGTACTAAATGTTGTAATAGGCTCCTAATAGGGTTCATCCTCTAACAAGGAATATTTATATTAGTACATCATCTTGTGGGCATTATTCCCACCAGGTTTTTCCCTCTGATCAAGGGTTTCCCTAGTCAACATATCTAGTGTAATTGTATATGTGCATTTTTATATGGTTACTATTTTCTTTTCTTGACTGGTTAATTTTGTTTAAAGAAGATAAATTTTTATTATTGGATAACTCATTCACCCCCTCACCCCCTTTGCAGTTATCTTGTTGGACTATTGTTTCTAACAGTAACCACATGCATCCCTATCCACATTGTATGACCATGAACTTGGTTGAGCATGATGAAAATCCACTCATTCTTGAATACCTTAGGGAAGTACAAGATATATTCCAAAGCCTTTGTTTCTAGCTACTTGTGCTCTTCCTTTAGCTAAAAATTCTCCCATGATTCTATACAAGTTTATTTAAGCTCATAATCTCCCACTTCTATGAATTTATAAGGAATGTATGACCTATTATTATGAACCAATAGATCCCTAGGAAGTATGGATGACAAGGCTCCTATTTCATTAGTTTTGGCTTCAAGCTTTGGATATAGCTTGTAATTTTGCTCATCACAATCTTCATTCCCTACAAATTTCACCTTCCTAGCCTTTGTTGTCTTGTATTGTACTAAACTAGATATCATTTGTGTACCTCAATGAACTAGGATTTCAACAAATATTAATGTATTAACTTGGGTGCACACAAATCTTTTACCAAATCACTCAAAGTGCTTGAACTACCAATAGTATTACTAGTTTTAGTTCACATTTGTAATGTGCTCACAAGTTGTCTAAATTTAATTAGACCATCTCTCATACACAAGGTAAATAATTAATCATTTTAAATCCCTATATATAGGTAAACTACCTTTGGGGTGAGGTAGGGTACAATAAGTGCTTGTTCCTAACTTAGATATACACTGAGCAACTTTCTCACCTACCATCTAACTCTTGCTCAATTCACACTTTACTTATAGTGACTAACTATATTTCTTGATTGTTAGCATGAATGCTAATGGTATTACTTTAGGGAATTATCCTAAGAATTGGAAAGTATTGACATGTTGCATTCATAACTATGTTTTCCATTGATGCCAACATAACAGTAAGTCTATGAAGACTGACAATGTAGAAGACATAGATCTTAGTTGTATGAAAAATGTCTTGATTGTCTAGTGATGTGTGTTCATGAACATGTTCTACATTGTATCCTAATGATGTGGTTCAATGCACAAAATGTAAGTTGAAGATGTATGGGAATTGCACTTGATTTATAGAGAGAAGTACAAAGACAAAGTACCTAAGAAGCATTTTTTGATGTTTGCATTATATCTTCTAACAAAGATATGATATGGTAATGCATGGTCTACCAGTGACTTATGATAGTCTAATGATGGCATCAAAAAATGTGTAAGCCCTAGTGTCACATGTGTGAGAAGTTGTATAGACTATGAGCTAACAGTGATATTGTAATTGTAATATAATTAGTTATCTTATTATAATTAATTGGGAAAGCCTCAAGGCCAGCTCAGGAATTATTTTGAAGATATGGTATAAAGGAAATATGTTTTCCTTGTTTACAATAGAGGGCCTACTCTTTTAAGGGAAGCAAATTCTATTGCCTATAGAATTGTAGTACCCACACCCAACCTATAGAATTGTAGGGCCCACTGGAACTATAGGCTATTGTAGATTCGAATGCAGAAGCCCCATACTCATGCAACTGGGGGGTCTACAATTCTATGGACCGTAGAGTAGCAATACCCCAACTTAAAATGAGTAGAGTGTTTACCGAATACGAGTAAGCTATCAAAGGGATTATTGGATGTTAGATTTATAATCTAGTTACAAGATCAGAAGGAGAAAAAGTTTGGTTGATAGGATAGGAAGAGGCATAACCGATACTATTCATTTCTATTATTTTACAAGGAATAATATAGAGATTATTTGGACAATGGGTTCAATGATCTTTCCCTTGAAGATGTTTGGGCAGTGGCTCCATTTGTCTTCGACAACTCCTAATAGGGTTGACACAACTTCGAATAGGGTTGGAAGCTCCTAACAAGGATTCAAATGTGGAACAATATAGAGATTATTTGGACAATGGGTTCAATGATCTTTCCCTTGAAGATGTTTGGGCAATGGTTCATTTGTCTTCCACAACTCCTAATAGGGTTGAGACAACTCTAAATAGGGTTGGGAACTACTAACAGGGATTCAAATTCTACTAATAGTGACTGATATGTATTGAATGTTGTTATTAACTTCTAATAAGGTCCATCCTCTCACAAGGAATATTTGTATTAGTACATAATCTTGTGGGTACCATCCCCACTAGGGTTTTTCCTCTTATCAAGGGTTTCCCTAGATAATATATCTTGTGTTATTGTGTATGAGTAATCTTGTTGTGGTTTTTGATTATATTTATCATATGGTTAAAGTTTAATAAGGTTGATAACTATGATATTAGTTGGATAATTTATTCACCCCCCACCCCAAATTAGTTATATTGGTGGACTATATATTCTAACAATTGGTATTAGAGCATCAGGTCCTTGAAGAGAAAGATTAATATCTTTGGAAGATTAGTGGCTAGTCATTTTAGAAAAGATAGTCCTAAGTCTAATGGAGGAAATGTTGACACCCAAAAGATGGAACTTCTTGGTGAGATATCATAATTATGTATAGAATAGAGCATTGAGTTTCCTGATCCAAAATTCTTTGGTTGCATACAAGAGAACATAAGCAAAGATAGATACATATTGCAGGAAGACAAGAAGATTGAGGAAGTTATTGATCTACTTATGAAAAGGGAACCAAAAGTTATGAAAATTTTCATTTGTTGGACATGTAAAGAGTTAGCTCATTTTTTGTCTATACGTACTAAAAGAGTAAGAAAATCTAGAAAAATACCACTTTCTAATGAAGGTGGAGAATTTAAAGTAAGTATGGAAAACATTGAGTTGGCTATGAAAGAGGAAGTAATAGAAGAATTTTTTTTGATAACTATCATTGATGATTATGAACAAGAAGATAATTTTGGAATTTTTAGGAAGAATATTGAAGTTTTCTTTGAGACTAACAATGATTTATAGAATTATGTGCAAACTATTGAGCAAAGAGTGTTGAAAACATATTGATACAAGTATGAGAATGTGTTTCAATCATTGTTTTGTCACTGATATCAAACCTACTACTTGTCAATAAGAAAACAACCTAGTTAATTTGAGTACTATCATTTGTTTGATTGATGAGGAGGTTTTGATCAAATGAGATAACAATATAAGCTAGAGAAAAGGTTGAATTATGGTATGAAAAAGGAGTACAATGATCAGTTAAGACAATGATGTTATAGTGCATCAATTATATACTTAAGGTTTCAAATTTTAGATACATTGATTAGGTCTAGAAGAATAATTAAAAAGAGTTGAGTCTACCAAGCTTGACCGAGTGGATAATAGGTGCCAAACAAAGTTAGTGCAAGCCAAGTAGAAAATCAGTTGGAGCTAAGAAAAGTCAAAGTTTAGTGTATGCTAAGAGATATAGTGCAAGCCAAGTAAAGTTTAGTTGATGTTGAGTTCCAGTAAACTTTAGTGTTTGCCAAGTTATCTAGTGGATAATGAGTGGAAAAATAATATGGAAGCTGAGTGACAACATATTGATGTTGATTGCCAATATTCATGTTAAATCATGGATTTGATGAATCTGAGCTGACTATTTTGATTTCTTGAATTTTGTGAAGCATGTGGAAGATAACTATGATGAGTTGGTGGCACAAAATTCATGGTAAACCATTTTGAAACTATTTTGAGGTGAATTCAAAGAGGATTGAAGGAAAGTTTCTAGAAGGGACTAAAATAAAAAGATGGGTAAATTCATTAAATCCTAACTACTCCTACCTAACTCTAAAATGGACAATAGATGATGAATGAGAAAAGATCTTAATTTTCTATTTATAGAGATGGCTATTAGTTAGTCTAACAATTCCCCCCTTAGTGTTACCCGAGGAGATTTGAACCTATGACCAAGCTCTGATACTACTTTTTACAAGCTAGAGTTGTAATTGCACCAAAAGATCAACCTATTATTGCTTGATACAACCACTAGAATTATAGAACATAGAAGGTAGTTAAGCCATGTCATGAATCTAAAAGGGGAAAGTTGGCAGTTAGTCCAACAATGTTATGTTAATTTTGTTAACTTGGTTAGTATCAGCAGCAGAAGATTCAAAGATTTTCCTAAGTTGAAGAAACCTGACAATATAAATGCAAACAATGTCAATTAGGCAAAATGATAGAGTCCATTCTTAAAAGTAAGACTTATACCTCTAAAGGAATTTTGGAGATTGCTCATATTGACTCGTGTGGACCAACTAATGTGCAAAGATTCAAAGGTGATAAGTACATTATGGTATTTTTTTGATGATTATTCTAAGATGATGATGTTGGTTATGTTTCTAGAATAGAAAACTAATCCTTCTCAAATATTTAAGTGTTACTTAACAAGAGATGAGAAGCAAATAGGTAAAAGCATGAAATATTTGACATCTGATAGACGAGGAGAATTTACATCAAATGAGTTTGAGATGTTTTATAATGATAGAGGAATCAAAAGATGGACATCTGCCCCTAGGACCCCTCCACAAAGTGACATTTTTGAAAGGAGGAATAGATCTATAATGAACTATGTTAGGACATTCATGATGGAGAAGAATGTTTCTTATAAATACTAGAGAGAGGCTATAAGTACAACTATCTATACCTTGAACCATGTGCAAGTCAAGAAAGGTACTCACTCAACACCTTTTGAACTATGGTATGGATACTCACCCAATGTAAAATATTTTAAGGTATCTAGAAGTAAGTGTTATATTCTCAATGATTTCAAGATTGGTAAATTAGATGCAAAAAGTGAATAAGGTATATTCCTTGGCTATTCTACAAGAAGTGAAGATTTGAAGTGTTTAAATACTAATAGTAACAAAGTTGTGGAAAGTGCAAATGTGAAATTTGATGAATATATAGAAGTACATGAGGATGAACCTATGAAGGAACAATAGGAATACTAATTATTTGTATACTTTTATGAAGGTTTGAATGGTAATGACTTGATGTTGTAAATCAAGTTGCAAATAAATAGACAATTTCAACAACTATCGAGTCACATACAATGAATGCTAAGTTGCATTAAGGAATTGAGCTACATTCAGGTGTCAAGTTATAGAATGAAGTTGAAGAACATTCTAATTTTGAGATTAGTGTACATGAAAGAGATATTGAATTACCTGATAGAGAAGTACATAGTAATTTAGAAGTTAATAGAACAAATGAGAAAAATAGAGTAGAACTGAGATTGTCAAATTATGTCAAAAGACATCACCCTACTAAAAAAATTATTGGAGATAAAGATGCAAGACCAATGACAAGGAACAAGCTAAGAAATGATATATGTTTTCTTAGCATGCATGAACCTAAAATAGTGAAATCTTCCTTAGAAGATGTGGGCTGGAGTAAAGTCATGGAAGAAGAGATTGAACCATTGAGAAGAATAAGACATGGACTCTAGTTCCTAGACCAGAAGATAAAAATGTGATTGACACCAAGTGGGTGTATGATTACAAGTTAGATGAAAATGGTGAAGTCACAAGGAATAAGGCAAGATTAGTTTGAAAGGGGTATGCACAAGAAGAAGGGATAGATTATGGAGAAACATTTGTTCTTGTTGCAAGATTGGAAGGAGTAAGAACTTTGCTTATTTTCTCTACATAAAAGGGTTTAAAAGTTTATCAAATGGATGTTAAGTCTACATTTTTTAATGGCATATTGGAAGAAGAGGTGTATATAGAAAAACCAGAAGGATTTTTTGATGCTAATAATACAAACATGGTATGTAGACTACATAATTATTTATATGGTTTGAAGCAAGCACCAAGAGCATGGTATGAAAGACTTCACAATTATCTTGTGAAATTTTGGATTTGAGAGGACTAATGATAACATCAATCTATACTTGAAGATGGAAAAAGGAAAATGTATTTGAGTATATGTATTTTTTGTTGATGATATCATATTTGTAGGTCAAGATATGTTATGTAAAGCTTTTGGAAATGAAATAAAGAAATAATTTGAGATGTCTATGTTTGAAGAGATCAAGTTCTTTCTGTGTACATTATATGAAATATGGTATATAAATCACTTAGTCAAAATATGTAAAGGAGATACTGGATTTTTTTGAATTAGAAGATTCCAAGCTAGTAAGCACACCTATGATGACAAGATACAAATTGTCTAAGAATGATGATTTAGCTGAGGTGAATCAAACATTATACAAGTCTATGATTGGAAAATTGCAATATGTAGTACATAGCAGACTTGATATTGTATTATTTATTGGGATAGTTTGAAGATTCTTTGCTAATCCTAGGTATAATAATTTGATGATTGTTAAGAGAATAATGATATATCTAAAAGGAATAGAAGACTATGGTCTATACTACAAGAAAAATGAGAAGTTTGAGTTGAGAACCTACACTGATGTTGATTGGGCTAGAAAATTAATGATAGAAAGAGCACCAGTGGAGAAGAATTTTTCTTAAGAAAAAGGCTGGTTACATTTACTAGCAAGAAACAAAATTGCATACCTCAATCTACTATTGAAGCTGAATATGTTGTTGTTGTAGTAAATTTTACAAACATTGTATGAATCAAACAACTACTCAAAGGTATGAAGGAGGAAATCATTAAACCTATGATTCTTTATTGTGATAATACAAGTATTATGAATATATCAAAGAATCTTGCGATGCATACAAAGACTAAGCACATTGCAATGAAGTATCATTACTTGAGAGAGTTAGATCAAGATAAAGAGGTAAAGATGGAATATGTGAATACAAAAGAGAAAATAGCTAATATCTTCACAAAAGTATTACCTAAGGATGCTCATGAGTATCTAAGAAGTAAACTAGGGGTGATATCCCTATCCAAGGCTATTTTAGAAGCATGATAAGTGCTTGCATCAAATGAGATGATTGAAATATGTTACACATTGATGCAGTGGATCTTACTTTAGGACCTACAGATCAATCAAAAGCTAGGTGAAAGAGGAAGAAATTATAAATGTTCATATCTACATATTAAGAAGACAAACCTTTGGAATTTTTGTCAAAGAGGGAGAAAGACAAAGAAAGGAAGAAATCCAAGGGAGAAATATAGAAAGGAAGAAACATGGAATATCTACTCAAAGAGAGATAGCGTACATGATGATTACTATAGAGTAAGAAATTATTACATCTACCTAGTAAGAGGGAGATAATACCAAGGGAGAGTCATAAGGGTGAGTTGATTGTCTATTGATCATAAAGAATTCGGTAACCTATACAAAAGATGAAAGATGCTAATGGAGGGAGAGATTTCAATACAAGGAATTATTTTCTTTTTGGTATTATTGGTGGTTATACTAGTTTTCCATCAATGCCAAAGAGGGATATTGTTGAAAAAATATTGATACAAGTATGAGAATATATTTCAATCATTTTTTTGTCACTAATGTCAAACCTACTACTTGGTTGTAAGACAACTGCCTAGTTGATTTGAGTACTATCATTTGTTTGATTGATGAGGAGATTTTGATCAAATGAGAAAATAATAGCACCTAGCGAAAAGCTTGAGTTATGGTATGAAAAAGGAGTACAAATATTAGTTAAGAAATATTGATACAAGTATGAGAATATGTTTCAATAATTTTTTGGTCATTGATGTCAAACTTGCTACTTGCTAGTAAGAAAGTTGCCTAGTTGATTTGAGTACTATCATTTTTTTGATTGATGAGGAAGTTTTAATCAAATGAGATAACAATAGCACCTAGAGAAAAGGTTGAGTTATGGGGTGAAAAAGGAGTACAAATATCAGTTAAGATAGTGATGATATAGTGCATCGATTATCTACTTAAGTTTGCAAAGTTTGGATACACTAATTAAGTCTAGAATAAGTAAGTGTAGGGCCCATTTGCCGTTGCACCAAAAGCCATGACTGTTAGTGAACATGGAACACCACATAATTAACCACCTGTGGGTAGGGAAGCGCGTCGCATCACCCAAAAATCTCCCCCTCGACGCGCATAACAGGTGCTTACGCGGGTCGGGAAGGCACCGGGGAGATTTGAACCCATGACCAGGCCAAAACCAGGCTCTGATACCAATTGTTGGGCTCATTTTCCGTTGCACCAAAAGCCATGACTATTAGTGAACATGGAACACCACATAATTAACCACCTGTGGGCAGGGGAGCGCATCACATCACCCAACAGTAAGAAGAATTAAGTCTACCAAGATTGATCAAGTGAACAATAGGTGCCAATAAAAGTTAGTGCAAGTTGAGCAAAAAATTAGTTGGATCTGAGAAAAGCAAAGTTCAGTGTATATTAAGTGATATAGTATAAGACGAGTAAATTTTAGTTGATGCCAAGCACCAATAAACTTTAGTGTTTGTCGAGTTATCTAGTTGATGATGAGTGGAAGAACAATATGGAGGCCAAGTGACAGCATATTAATGCTGAGTGCCAGTATTCATGTTAAATTGTAGATTTAATGAATCTAAGCTAACTATTTTATTTTCTTGAATTTTGTGAAGCATGTGGAAGATAAATACAATGAGTTGGTGGCATAAAATTTATGGTAAACCATTTTGAGGTGAATTCAATGAGGATTAAAGGAGAAGTTTCTAGAAGGGACTACAATAAAAAGATGGGTAGATTCATTGAATCCTACCTAACCCTACCTAACTCTCAAATGGATGATAGAGGATGGATGACAAAAAATCTTAGTTTTCTATTTATAGAGATGGCTAGTTAGAAACAAAGATTTTCATGTGCAAGAACCTAAGGAAGATAAGGAGTCTAGGGTATTGCTTCATTTAGAGACCAAACTAAAGACACTGTGATTGGCAAGAAAAGCAAGAAGGATTTAGGGTATGGATGCTTGAAGGGTGGACAAGCTATTAGAGCTTAAGTGTGTGAAAGCCAAGTAGAATAGAGGACTGCAAAATAGAGATCTATAATCTACAAGTGTGTTGTAAGTTATTACTAGATCAAGCCTTACTATTAATTTCTAATCATTGTACCAATCTAGGGTAAATCCTTTGGATTAAGGTTGACCTTACAATCATTTGTAAATCCTTTAACCAAGTGAAATTCCAAGTGAATGATCTAAAGTCCTCTAACAAGGCTCACTCCTAAAAGGGTGATTGAAATCCTCTAACCAGCTCACATTTAACAATGTGCACTATAACCTTTAATAGGGTTGGCCTTTCACAAGGCATCACTTTAGAAGAGTGAAAATAAACAACATGTTATTGGTGTTTTTTCCCAAATTGGGTTTCCCCGTAAAATCATTTTGTCAAATGTGTTATTGAATCTATTATGTTTCATGCGTACATTTATGAAAAGTTTATTTGATAGTAACCTACAAAGTTTAATTGATTGTATGATCTAAGAGATGCATGCATGAATATGTTTTATGGCTATGGGTTCATTAAGATATGAAAAGTATTATTTGTACATTTGGAACTTGGATAACTAATTCACCCACCCTCTCAATTATTCTAAAGAATTCCAACAAAGAGGATAACATAGGTCTAAACCTAGAGATGAGATACGAGTTGAGATGCTAGCTCCTATCTCTATTAGAAACATCACAAATAATCACCCTCTAGAGCAGAGATCTAAGCCTGGAGAAGAAGAAAGAGTTGAGTTGACAACTCCTAGCAAAAGTATATCAAAGAATCATCCTCCTAGATAAAACATCAGGAGCAGAAACAATAATTAGGTAAATGAAGAAGTATTTGAATTATGCTTTTTTTTATGAAGTTGAAACTAAGAGTGTAGTTGAAGCATATAAAGATGATCATTGGATTCAAGAAATGAAGGAATAAACATATTAGATTGTGAAAAATGAAACATGGGAATTAGTTCCTAGACCTAAGACAAGAATGTGATAGGAACCAAAAGGGTATTCAGAGATAAGAGGAATGAACAAGGTGAAGTTGTGAGAAACAAGGCCAGACTTGTATCCAAAGATTACTCATAGTAAGAAGACATAGACTAATATGAGGCATATGCCCTTGTAGAAAGAATGGAAGCAGTAAGAATGTTCCTAGCTTATGCAACGAATAATAAATTCAAAGTATATTAGATGGATGTTAAATCATATTTCTTGAATAGAGAACTTGAAGAAGAGGTATATATTGAGTAGCCCAAAGGTTTTCCTTTGACAAAAGAAAAATATATTGTATTTTGATTGAAGAAAGCTTTATATGGTTTGAAACAAGTACATAGAATCTAGGATGGAAGGTTGGATAAGTATTTGACAAATCTTGGATTTGTTAAAGGTATGACATATAGTAACTTGCATTTAAAAAAAAATTAAAATGGTTCTTTGATGACATAATATTTGGAGGTAATGATGAAGCAAGTGATAAGTTTGCTAAAGAGATCAAGAATGAGTTTAAGATGAGTATGACAGGAGAAATGAAGTTTTCCCTAAGATTATAGATTATGCATAATAGTGATGGTTTTTTTATTTCACAAGACAAGTACTTGAAAGATTTGTTGAAGAGGTTTAGATTGGAAAGTTGTAATCCTGTTGGTATACACATGATAATTGGTCAAGATTTATCTAGAAAGGATGAGTTACCTATAGTTGAGTAGAAGAAATATGGATCCATGATTGAAGGTTTGCAATATTTGACTCATACTAGACTAGATATAGAAAAGAAATTGAGATTGTAGCTAGATTTCAAGCTGATCCTAAAGAGTATCATTATGTAGCAGTAAAGAGGATATTCAAATATTTGAAAGGAACATCTGACTATGGAATTTGGTATGATAGATCAAGTCACTAGTACATTAGGCCCCCATTTTTGACCAAAATTTTCAACCAAAGGCTTATTTTGGTTGTTAAAGTCTTTTTTTTTTGAAAAAATGGGCCTGATATGGTCAAAATTTTGACCATGGTTAAATTGGTTAAATTTTGACCTTCACAACATAAGATGTGGATAATAAAAAATGTCACCGTAGTGTTAATTTTGTTTTTCTTTGGCACGTGCGTGACTGCAGTGTGTGGGAGTTTGGTGCAGGGTCAACATGAGAGGAGAAAGGAGGTAAGAATTTGGTCATTAGATATCATTCCAAGTTTGTTATCTATTAGAAAGTTGCAGAGGTAGATTCCAAAGCTATTCAATGCCTTTACATTTTCTCTTTCTCTTCTACTCATCACAATTTAAAAAATAGAGCCAGTGTTAATTCTTTCAAGTCACAAAGTTGTTTTATAGATGATGATGTTTCTCATAAAAGATTTCTGAGAAACTCGTTGCAATCAAACTTGGGCCTAAATACACCTCTTTATTGCCCACATCTTATCTTGTGTTTTTTATATGGCTCCAATTTGTGATACAAAAATTATAGTGCATTGTGTTAAATAAGAGTTCTTGAATTACCTGGTCAACTAATTTTAGTTCTGTAGACTGCTCTTAGTTCACTGGACACCTGTATTCTCTCTATAAGGTCATATCCTGTTTGCGGCTCAGATTTTCTCTCACCCATTTGGATCTATGTCCAAATATTGAATTCATACTAATGGATGATAATAGACTTTTTTTTAGCAAGCTTCACAAATCTAGAAGTTAGTAAGCACATACTTTACTTGGTAAAAGTCTTGAAATACTGAAATAGTTTTCTATTCCAGTGAAGCCTTGAAAGTTTTTGGTTCCCTTCTCCTTTATTAATTCTTCAGCTATAATAAAAATTTGAAGTAGAGATGGAAATCCCATCCTTTTATTGGTAGGAAAAGACTTGAAAGACATAATTGTTTTTTGTAGCAAACCAACTCCTCTCTTCAAGGGGATTTTAGGTCCCCCCGGGCTCTATATACATGAAAACAAGTTTGTTATGTTTACTAAAGTCTTATAAATGAATGCTCAGTTGAAACCTATCTATACTATGGAAACTATGTTAGTCTCAGAATGGTTTTGACATTTGAGTGCCAACACAACTTAACCACTTTCTACATTGAAGCCGAGTACGCTATGTATGCTGAGCCATAGCTTGTGTCAATTCAAGAAATCCATCAGGTGCTGAGTGATCTTCAGGTGCCAAGTAGCCTTCAAGTGTCGAGTGAAGATCAAGTGCCGAGTGACTTCAGGTGCCGAGTAATATTTAGGTGCTGAGTCATAGACAATGCCGAGCATTAGGAATCAGTAAGTGCCGAGTAACACAAAATGCACATATGAGTTTGTAACTTCACTAATTCAGATGTAAACCATTTTCATGGCTGACATATGATGAATCTTGAAGGATTTAAGTGATAAGATTGAATCTTTTCTATTTCCTATGCAATCTACATGCAGCCAATAAGAAAAATGGAGAAGGCATGCAACCAATAATAAAAAGTGTAAGGAATGAGCGAAAAATAGAGATTCAATATGGATCGTAGATCCATGTTTAATTAGCCCTAAGTCTTTGAATGTCTTTATAAGGAAGACTAAATCTCATTGAATCATGTAGATGGATGAAGGAGTGAATGGAAAAATCTAGTGGAGTTCAGAGTGAAGACTAAAAGACTTAGAGGAAGAGAGCAGCAGTTAAATATTTAGTTGATCAGAACTAAGCAAGGGATACGAACAGACATCATATTAGAGAAAGCAAATCAAGTGCCTGAATTCAGTAATCAAGGATTGTAAGTTATCAGGTTTATTATACCTAATACTCTTTAGCAATTGTATTAGAAAGGAAACCCTATGGTGATAGGTTACTTTAACAGCTATTTTGAAGATCCTTTAAATAGGTGATTAAATCCTTTAACAGGGTAACACTTCATGTAAAGTGTTTGCAAATCCTTTAACCAGGTCACTATTGATACAGTTTAAAGCCTTTAATAGGGTAGGCCTTTAATAGGGCTGACCATCAGAAGTGGTCAAACATTATTGCTGCAGTGATTTTGTGGGTATCATCCCCACCCCAGTTTTACCTTCTTATTCCTTGAGGGTTTCTAGGTTACCAAAATCTCAAGTGTTACGTGGTGATGCATATGTGTTTCTCATGATTTCTTAATGTTAATATGCATGCATGTTCATTTCAATAATATGTTATTAAAGGTTAAAAAATAGGATAAAAGCTAGTACTTTTGATTCACCCCCCCTCTCAGAAGCATTCTTCCTATTTGACTATTACAATAGACTAATAAAATGGTGTCTCAATATATCATAAAAACTTGCTTCTTTCAAATATAGAAACACAATTTAATCATGATATGAAAATAAAAATCATATGGCTTGTGCTTTTGAAAACGTATAATTTAAAACCTAATGACTAAAAATTCCAATTTGAACACATATCATAGGGTTGAGATAAGAAAGAGTCTGCTATTTGGGATGAACAATGTTGGTTGCCAAGCATCCTGGTAGAACTTACACCTGGTGGACTTTAAACCAAACCAAGTTTTTGCCTAAAATGTTAAATGTCTTTTGAAGAAATATCATCAAACAGATGCCTTGAAAAAATCAAATGCAAACTCCTTACATATGAATTCCATCAAACAATTGTATGATTATTGAAATCTATAGTTAGTAAGAAATCACGAACCAAATAGGTAGTATTCAAGCTTAATTCCATCAAACATAGCAAGGCTCAATACATCAACATTTAATCAAACACATACAGCAATAAAAGTTTCTGATTTTTGATCATAAATTGTCATACAAATGACTGATAACCATGCAGTTTACTAGTGCACAATCACAGTTGTATAGCAACAGTTGACATAAAAAAACTACTTCAAAACTTGTCTATTTTGTGATTTCATTTAATCAAACATATAGCAGAATTATTTTGAGCTTGTAGCTCAATATTAGACTACTACAGACATTCATGAAATAACAAATCTTTAATTATTACATCACCTTAGAAAGACCTCGAGAGTTTTCAGATTTTACAATACCTCAACGCTGTAAACTTAAGAAATTTAACTAGTCAATAATATGTTCTAGATGAAGGCTTGTGACTGTAAAAGACTTGGACAACTGGGGTATGATTGGGATTGCATAGACTGTTTATTATCTTTCATCTCTGCCCATGTTCTCAAGCTTTGATGTGAATGGCTACCTCAAACATCTGTTCCAAATCATCCAACAGCTAATAAACCTTATCAAACATCTATAGAATTTCTAATATGCAATATTATTATTTTGTAGTCTGTCAAGAGTGTGCTGTAATTACTTGAATGATTTCCAAGACAATGCATTTTTTTGAATACAAGGAATATATTCTGAAAAATAGTTGTCTCTCTATGTGTTATAGTTTGAGTCTTATCAATAATATAAAATGAAATGGTAGGATTTATCCTTGGTCGTCATTATCCTTGAAGTTTTGTCTCTTTTTCATATGTCCATAACCTTGAGACTGAGTAGATAAATTATCTTTTCAGTTAAATGTAGTTTAAATGATTGTATATCTCTTACTAATTGCTACTGATTTGAGGAATCAAGTAATTGCTTTCTATAATTGATAAGGTTTAGGGTTTATGAGAAGGATGAGAATCAGAATGAAACTAAGAGTTTGATGATAACTTTCTTAATCAAAAAGTCGATGAAAAAGGTTTAAGTTGCTAACTATTGATTCTGTAGCCCAATGGATAAGACACTGACCTGTCCAGAGGTGTGAAGGCATATTGGAATATTCATGTAACTGCAGGACATTTATATAACAATCAATATCAGTTTTCCCTTTTTATGTATTAAAGAACTAAAATTTGAGGTCATGGCTTGTTTTCTAACTCCTTTCCTTGATTATAATTAGCTACTGCAATCAAGAAATTTATTTAGCAAATCACAGAAGAATATTGACCATATTTGCTATAAGGGTTAGTCTTGCATAGAATAATCAAGTCATTGAGATGTATCCCTTAGGTTCGCCCACCTTGGTTTAGTAGAGCCTAAAGTGAAGTGAGTCCTATTGACTCTATTAATTGGTCTAGAACTGAGATTTAAGCCTTGCTGAACATAGATTTAGCTCATCCTTAGGCTTTTCTTTGGTCTTTGTTTCTTGCTATTAGGTTTAACTCTACCTGGTATGTTCTTTACTAGAAAGAACTCCAACACATCTTTTGATCAATCAATGGTTTTAACAAATGCATCTTTTGAGTAATATTGATCACTTTTTAGTGATGGGTTATATAGTTTTCAGCTATGTAAGGATTTGGTATAGTTGATGCTTCCGTAGCTCATAATTATGTTATAATGTTGAATTACTTTTCAAAAGAGTCTTCTAGTATAGGCTAGAAAAGAAACGTTAGAACTTAAGTATAAACAAACAAGAGAGCTTGTTAGGTTTGTTTACATGAATGATCCAATGTTTTCCAAGACGACACAGAATAAAACAACATGTATGGTAGAACCATTTTTTATATTGTAAAGGGAAGCTTCTCGACACCTAACATATAGAAACTGTTATCCAAATTTTCTAATCTACATCGCCACTTATCAGTTACAGTAGTAATCTTAAACTATATCATAGTAGTAACTGGGAGCCAGGCATGCTCAGATCAACATGTATGGTAGTCACAATCAAACATGGATTTCAAGAGTTTTTAAGGAAATGAAAGCATTTCATTTTATTCATGTTGCCTATCCAAGAACCTTGAATGGCACAAAGAGATCTTACTCCTTTTGTCATATATTCTATCTTGGCTATATTTATAAGACATGTCTGTATAATCTTTTGTCTAACATGAGAAGTCATAAAAAATATTTGGAAATACCTTCATCTCTGAGTTACAAGGCATAGAATCATGCTAAATTGCTTTAATCCACCTTAGGTTCAAATTTATTGATTATGCTTTGAAAATATTGATACATTGTTATCCTCTTTTGTAAATCCAATTGGACATTGTTTGATTGGTAGTTGCTCTATATTATGCATTAATGGTAGTCCATGTTCGGAGAATGTAATCCCATCTTTGTTATATGAATAGAGTTCACATAAGAGATGTTGGTATGGTTTTTATAGAGCAGGTTAACAACTCTGTCTTCTAAATTCTTTCTTATAAAATGGACATTTGGATATAGTGATATTAATGAAGGATCTATATTGGTCAATATGATTACATTTGAATAGACAAGCAAAGGAAGTAATCAAAGAAATTAAGAAACACATTGCCAATAAGAATCCTAAGATCTAGATTCTTTCTTTGACGGTTAGTATTGAGTAATATTATAAATTTCTATATACATTTTGATTTATTTTAAGTTATCATTACTGAGATATTTGGTTGAATTATGAGTGAAAAAAAATACTATAGTAAGAATTAATTTATGATTGACTTTGATGGATAACTTTGATTTAATATTTGCCTGGTTATTTTTGCAGCTATTAGAGACACTTAAAAAAAATTGTGGTGATACTGTTCACTTGCAAGTTGCCAAGAGAGATGTGCTACATGAAATGGTCAAGATAGTAAAGAAAAAGGTCTGGAAGAAAAGCTTTTATGTAACCTGCACATGTTTTTCTAGGTTGTAGCTTAAACAATTTTCGGTTTGTGCTCTTAGTGCATATTTTTAGTAGTCCTTTATGTGGGTTTTATTTGTATTTTATTTTGCAGCCTGATTTAAATGTTAGAGAAAAGATCTTGTTCCTGCTAGATACATGGCACGAAGCTTTTGGGGGGCCAAATGGAAGATATCCACAATATTATTCTGCATACCACAAGTTATAGGTAAGGAAAAAAATAAAATGAGTCTTAAGGATGTTCAACAAATCTCATGTTTTTCAAGGACAGGTTGAATATATTTGACTAACTCTGCCAAATGGCAGGGTAAAACATTGACCTTGATATTGACCCTCATTTTTGTTACCTAGATTTGCTTTCTATCTTGCATGCTTTAAATTCCATTTGGAAGTAGTGTATATTGTTAAACTATTCTAGGATGTAGTGCAGCAGTGATGCTGGCATAATGACATTAGCTAGTAATTAATTTCATGCTGCATGTTCTTAATTTGAAGTTTTATTTGTCATTTTAGAGCCCAGTGGTTCTAGGGCCTTGAGTATGGTAACCTGAGAGAGTGCATGAATTGTTTGTTATTGCATATTAAAATGTGATTGCCTACCTCAGTTTGCTACATTTGTAGATGCTTTAAGGCTTTCCAGAAAACAACAATAATTGTGTTACAGTTGCTCAAGTATCTTCTACACTCACTCCTCAAAGATCTATTTTAAGTTTTTATCTTAACCAATGGAAGACATCAACTCCTTATGGAAATTTCCTTTTAGGTGCCTAGCTACCAAAAATGGTATGATTCTTCAGAATGATGGGGCTCCTGCACAAGCAACATAATGATCTCTTTATGGGATATATTGGATTTTGCCCAAAAATAACAAGTCCCAAAACACAAGTTATTTATAAATAGTATTATATATATAAAATATGTAATTGCAATTCAATTTAGAGAAAAGTGTATCAAGGATTTATGATCATTATACAAATGATATTGAAAATAGAACACCCTAGATTCACTTGTATCCATTTCACTACATACTTCTAATAGCTGACCATATTAGGAATTCGATGGAAAAGCTTGATAGGATGTTGGGAGAGTTGAGACTGTCCTCCTCAACTAAACTCAAGGGCACATAATGAGTGTCCAAGTCATATGGCCCCTTGGGCCACGAGAATGGTAGGATGTCTATCATCTTGTAGTTGTCGTATTTAATGACAGAACTAGTACCGGTGCATCTTTCTATCAAACATTTTCAAATTGATCCCAAATATGATGTCTAATGGAAATCAGATAAATAATTATTAATCTTATGTTCCTTGTTAAGAGGATCAGAGATATTCTTCCTCAACCAAGGCCAAGGGCATGGAATGAGCCTCTTAGTGGAACCCTTAGTCCATCCATATCGTGATTGGCATACTTGACGAGGGAAGACCATACTGCTACATCTTCTTAACAAATTTATATGGAGATCAATAGAAGAATACTTGCATACTAGGTACTTTCTATTATATTCTTTATTGCTATTATTTTACACACTAATTCTTTTCTAATTCAAACATGACAATTTGATTTCCATGAGGTTTTGCAAATCCTCAAGACCACAAGATAGATTAAGCATCAATAAGTAATTGTGAAAGATCCCCACCCAAACCCAATCCAATTTTTCCATTTTGTTTGGTTTGATGTATGTTTTGGACTCCTAGGAATGGTGATGTTTATGAGTTTGGCAATTCTAATCTAACTTTGGCTAAGTTCACTTTGATGCTTGTTTATGATAAAAAATTACAAATGATTAAAGGAAATGACTACGCAATGAATCAAAACATGTATAGCTAAATGATATGGCAAAATATGAGTTTATTGTTTACTGCTAAGACTAAAAAGAGAGATTACAAACCTATTCTTAGTCACAAATCAAACTGTAACAATTCAATCCATAGGTTTTAATGCCATATAATCAACATGTACCACATCCAGATGTTAGCTAGCTATTGTAGGCTTTTGTAGACCACTATGGGACTAGTAAATGACCACTTTAAGGTATGATATGAAGTATGATCTGTAATAGAAAGACTGATATTATCCTACACGAGTTTGATATGCAATTTCCAGCCATCATATTCAGTGCCATGAATCTAATATGCACTTTCAGCCACTATATCCCTTCAGATATGGTAAGTTTGAATGACACTGTAATTTGAATTTTTAATTTGATTCCAATATTGAAAAATAAGAACTCAAATGACTAGTACATTGTGATCCTATTACACCAAACATCTGAAAAATATCTCCTACATACTAATAATATATTACCGTGTTGGGTAGTTAATGGTTGGTTCTTCTGGGAAAAATGGTTTTAGAAGCTAAAAAAGTGAAGGCCTTTTGAAAAATAATTGAATATTGTAACTGATATAGAAAATATAAAAACAATATAATATTTGTGAAATTTTATGTTACTTAAAAATGTGATTCTATATTTTGTTTCCATTTTTTAATCTTGTACTCCACATGTTCATCAATTTATCATCAATGGCCTTTAGCTATATAAGCTATAGTCTTGTTCAAATATATGTCCTTTCCCCAACAAAATTTCTTATCACTCTCCCACATCGAGCCAACCCAATATTTCCCTCGGCTACACTATCAAAATTCATTTTGCTCCACCCAATAAGGGGGAGGGTCCACTGGCAGTTAGCTCTTCACTTAGTAGGATCTTTCTTTTTTTCATCTTGCAGAGGATCTCTTGCCAAGCTATGCATCAAACCTTTCCCAATTTGGCATTTTCCAAAATTTCACTTAGAACCTTAGAGGACACCACATGAGAGGGGAGGGGGAATCACAAAAGATCCTATTATTTCTTTCTTTCGAGAGGCCCCAAATAATGTGAGAAAATGATAGGTCCCATATAAATATGAACATGGGAGAAAAAATGGGGAGGGGGTCCCTTAGGTAATGAAATAAAAAATAATCCTCGACAAAGACTAGATCAAGAAAAAGGACAATGATTCAATAGGTGATCAACAGATTTGACATCAACTTTACAAAGATAACACATATTAGGGATCATTATGACCCTCTTACTAAGATTATCCATGATATGAATTTTTTAATGCAATGTTAGTTAAAGGAAAACATTGGTCTTCAAAATGAGAATGGAGCTCTATACTTTTTTCCAATGAAAAGAATCATTCTACTCTCCTAGACTATCAAGATAAGATGACGCCACCAAGAATAATCCAAAAGAATTACCATCCCAAATGATCATATCTGGTTACATGCTTAAATAAGTAGAGTTCAAAAGAAAAATAATCTAGTTAAGGGAGGGATCAATAAAAGTCAAATTTATCTAGGCCTCATCCATCCAATAGTCCTCCACCTTCATTCCAAATCTTGCTTTATGTCCTTCCAGACATTGATATCATTAAAAGATTTTAGAGGGCCTCCACTTAGCTAGTTATCCTCCTAGAATTTGATTTGGTTTCCCTTCCCAAATTTCTATTTGATTCTCTCCTAGTAGTATTTTTTCCTTTCAAAAGACTATTCTAAATATGGAAGCAATTGGGATATCCTTCAAGTATAGATAATCAATTAGTCTTGTGAATTAAGAAGATATTTAGCCCAAAGCACCCTAGACCATTCACCATCCCCTTGAAAAATAATCCATATCTTCTTAGCAAGGATGTCATTATTGAATAACCTTAATTTCCTAAGTCTCAATCTCCCATTCTCTTAGGAAGGAAAATTTTATCTTATGAGATAAGGGAAATTCTTTTGCAGTCTTCAACATCTAACCAAGGAACCTCTTTTGAATTCTTTCAATGGCCTCCACATATTTTCTTGGTATCTGAAAAATACTTAGACCATAAGTTGGGAGATTTTGGATAATAGACTTAATCAGTTGAATCTTCCCTACTTGACTCAAGATGATCCCTTTCCACCCTGCAAGATTCCTATTGAACATGTGCACCAGCACTTCCCAGAAAGAATCTAGAGGTTTAACTCCCTGAGGAAGACCCAAGGATATCTTTGGGAGATCTTTAAATTCACATGAAAGGATGTTAGCAATCCTTCTTTCCTTTCTCCATGGGGAGTGTTGATAAAGAACAAAGCACTTTTTTTCGATTTCGTAAGCTAACCACAAGTCCTATAGTAGCTATTTAAGAACTCCTCTAAGATAGTATCTTCTTTAATAGAAGTCATTACCCCCAAGATATTATCATTGAAAAACTCATGATGGGATAAAACTCCTAGTCCTGAAGAGGGTTTGATGCCTTCCAATAGGTTGCTATTGATCTTATCCAAGATTATCCTCCCCAATCCTTCTACAATTATAAAAAATATGATCGTGTCATGCATCAAACCTCCCTAATTTTAGTTTTTTGATGGATTAGGGGTTAGTGAGGTGTGTGTGTTTAATAAGTTCCATCTATCCTTGGAATGCAACTAATCCAATTGCCAAAGCCAAGTTACTCACTAGGTACTAGGTTGCTAAAAAGTTCCTCAATAGGTAAAAATGATTAGAGATGGGTAATTAAGGTCTTTTATTAGCTAAATTGGTCCTAGGTATCCTATCGAGGGTCGTAGGTGGACCCATTTGGCCAAAAATCCCTAAGGAGCAAAAATTTCTCAAAAGTTGTAAAATTGTTCAAAAGTTGCTTGAGCAACTTTTGTAATTTTTACAAGAAATTAAAAATGGAAGTTGTGGAGGTTGTAATTACCCATGCTTAGCTATATGATAATGGAAGATCATATTTTTAAGTTTGGAATGTTTACCATTAGTTTATGCACATGTGGAGCTTTTGTACTGACATATTTTTATGTTTTCTATTTCTTAATAGTGTAGTACAACTATGTATAAATTGGCACATGAGATTAAGTTTATTTTAATTTTAGAATAGTCTTTCTTGGTGATGTTTCATATTCATACTTGTTTTGAATTCTTAGGTTTTCCAAGTTACAATATTTTCTTATTGACTGGCCTAAGGATTTCCTTCATAGGGTTAGTTGTACAGATATGAACTTGACCTAATCACGTAGGGTGGAAAATGCATGAAACTAGGTGAGGGTAGGTTAGATAGTGTAGTTATCATTTTATTTTTTTCTCCACATTTATGATGGGTTCTAGACCATGGATTGATGCCCTAGGCTAACTACTAGGAAAATGTGAGCCTAGATAGTTTTGGAAAAGGTGTTGCATAGCACACTCATGATCATGTTGGTTCAATCCAATGGAGTCCCTAGAAGCCCTAGGATTTCATCTAAAATGTGAAAGTGGAATGGAAGGTTGGTTGGAGGTTTGAATAGATTGAGATATTTTTGATTATTGATTGGATTGGAGGCATTAAACAAAAGCTGGAAACTAGGGCTTAGAAGTAAGTAGGGTTGTGGGTGTTGTGAATTTCTACAAATTTGGAATATTGGAGTCATAGGATATAGGTTTCATATTTCTAAGGTTTTTATAGGATTTTTTGGAATAATTTTAAGTATGGGAGAAAAACATGGTTACTAGACCTAGAAACCATTAGGCCTAATTAGCCCTATGTGAAGAAGTGTGGATGAGGTCAGGAAGGTTATGGAGGGTATTTAAAATGCCAATAGACTCCAAGAAAGTTTAAGAACAAGATCCTAAGTGAGAGTTAGAGCTTTGATGGAAGGAAACAATAGTAGGACTAGTACCTTGGAAGGGAGAATCTATTTGCACCATGTTGGAATTACAAATGGGAAACATACACTTTTGAGAGAGGGGATGGGGAATTAAAAGTTCAAACTTCAAAAATTAAAAATATCACCATTTTATTAGATGCATTCAATAAATGTACTAAAAATAACATGTAAAGTAAATGCATCAAAATATATAAGCACATACACACTTAAAACCTAATATGATTACCCAGAAACCCTCCAAATGAGAAGATAAAACTAGGGTAGGGATAACACCCACAATTCTTCACTATTGCAACAATAAAGTGTCACCAATTATGGTTACAAAGTACACAATATGCCTTGTGAAAGGCCTACCCTGTTAAAGGCTTACAAGGACTATTAAGTCCCACCTTGTTAGAGGATTTTAACACCATATTAGAAGTGTGCCTGATTAAAGGACTTTAGAACATTTTCTTGGAATGTCACCCTGTTAAAGGATTTGATACTAAAATAAACCTTAGTTTAAAGGATTTACCCTAACTGATTACAATTGTTAGAGAGTAATAGTAGAGTGTTTGATCTTATACAACTTACAAATTTCTTTTTCTAATTTTAGATCACAATTTTATCCTTCTTGATCTTCTCTAATCTGATATCTCAATGTTGTGTCCTTGATCCTCTATTCTATAAACTAATATTTCAATTCTTTCTCACTACTAAGTCACCTTGAATACCTAATAATCAATTCAGCCATTGACCCCTCTAATATTTTTTCTCTCTCAATCATCACAAAATGTTGGGGTGTCATCTTCCTTAGAAAGACTTTGGTGGCTTAGGGGTAGGTATGAATCTACGATTGAGATTAATCCATTTTGCCACTTAACTCTTCCTATTTTCTGATTGGATGCACGTGATTGCATAGGGATTTCAAATAGATTCATCCTTATCTTTAAAATTTTTGAGATCTATCCTTAATTCGGCATAAAAATGATTTACATAGTTGTTTGTGCCATCACAAACAACTATGTCCAATCTATGTTACTCAACACTTGATGTTGCTGATACTCAACATATACTGTAATTCTATTTTAGGTTTGGCACTTGAACTACTTGACACTTGAATCACTTGGCATGGTCCATCTACTTGAGACTTGAGTAACTCGACACATGAGAGACTTGAAACTCATTGCAACTTGGTATCTCTATATTTACATATTATACTTTGCATGCATTACTAGTTTGGCATGAACTAAGTAAATGTCTTAAGTGTGTTGACACTCAATTGTCAAAACCAATATGAGAAAAGCAATCTCTTCCTTTGACATGAGTGTCAAAAACACTTAACTATACATAACAAATCTAATCTCCTTGAGTATAATATTTTCACAACTTGACATATATACATTACTTCAAAATTGCAAAATTTTGTAATAGACTATATAACCTAAAATTTTGTAAGTCCCCCTAAGTTAATGCACCTATTTTATATCCAAATTTTTTTCCCCATTCTTAGTAGATTTGTCTCTTGTTGATATTCTTTAACTTCAAATGTCCTAATACTCTTTATCTAATATGCTTTTTTTATGCTCTTTTGCTCTTTTGTTGTTCTTTTGTTTGCTCCCCCTTTTTGTGTGCTCCCCCTTTGGTTTATCTCCCCCTTTTCTTTATTTTTTTTCATCTCTCCCTTTGCTTAATATCTCCTCCTTTCTTGCTACTTTTTTATCTCCCCCTTGCATATTTATCTCCACCTTCTTGACACTTATGTCAAAGGGTCTATACATTGATTGTGTATTTGTAAAAATAGTTTTTGTAGACCTCCATTATGATTTTTAGAGAAACATCCTAGTTATCACATGCAACATCTAATGACTTTATTTGGATTGCCATCTCTGGTGCAAGGTGAACTAGTCTATCTAATGTTGAAAGATTTGGATCTTTCTTCAACAAAGTTTCTAAAAATCCTAGTTTTTTTGTGAAGTATCTCCATATGAGGGGTAAGGGAGGCATGGAAGTTAGTCAACTTGGCTCTTATATTAGCCTCTTCTATTGTTAATATAGCTAGTTGACTTTGTGATTGAAGAAATGAGTGAAAATTATTCTTACTATGAGTTGGGTTCTTAGGTAATTGCATACCTAAGATTTTCAAATTGCTCTCCAGACTTAGAATTTTATGGCTTGTTTCTTGTGTGAAGAGTGTGGGGTCACATAGTTTTGTGTACAATGAGAATATGTTCTCAAGTACCTTCTTCACTTTCTCAATTGTTGTATCCAATTCAACTTGTGCTAGTGCTATCTCACCATATATCTTTCCATTGACTTTTCCTTGAAATTTCCTTTCAGACCATTCCATGATTTTAGCATTAGTAACTTGGTATTCATTATTCACCTACTACATAATACTTGATAACTATTCTAGTAGTGGCTTGGATTTTTTAGGTGTTGGCAAATTGAAAGTATCTAGAAATATGTCTTTTATTTTGTACAATGCTTGCCTTTGTCTATACTTCTTTCTAAGTATTTCCCATTTTTTCTTCTTTTCCAAGGCGTGTTGAACTATGCCTATTTGTTCCAAAGTAATGATTGCATAATAATATTTAGGTATCACTATTTTTTCATCTAGAGTTGTGTCTCCATAGTGAAATACCTTAGCAACCTTGGATGAACTTGAGCCTTGTGCTGAAATCTATAGTGATACAGCTTTAGTGCTCAGCTTCTAAAGGACTTTTGTAGGAGAGCTAGATGTTGGTAGATTTACCAATGCTTGACTAGCCTCCTGCTCCTTCTCCTTTGGTATGTCCTTGATTTCTTTAGATATACCTTTGTCAATCACCATGATTTGACCTACACCTTGTGTCTATGCATTAGGTTGAATATTTGTTGTTTCTTTTTCTTTTTCTTCTATTGTAGTCTATGTTTGTTCAACTAAATCAACTCTAAAAATTGTGTCAACCTTTGCAGATGTATTTTCTAATGTTTGTACTAAGAGTTGAGCATTAGTAGCTGAAGAGATGGTAGGAGGTGGTTCTTGTGTGTTTACCTTATTCCTTGTAATGTCGGGTACTGCTTTCTAAAGTTCATTAACACTAATCAATATTGGATTTCCACACAATCTAGCTTGTAGTATAGATTGGTCAAGGATCAACTTCATTTCTTCTATAGTTATGGGGTTGATGTTCTGAGCTGAACTATCAAGAACATCCTTAATAGTTACATTCTCTTTAGCCATGCATGTATCTTGTGGAAGGCTTATACTTGGCATCTATGTGTCTTGCACACTCTATTTTTCCTAATGCTCTTCAGCTTTAGCCATCTCATCTATTCTCTTTTGTGTCTCCTCCATAATGATGTTATCTTTTTCTATATTTTACCATCCTAAACTCACATGTATCTTCAAATTCTATCCTTTCATCATCAGTTCCAGGTTGTGCAATGTATTTTCTCCTCTATTTCTTTTACACTAGGCCCTTCTGTTCAGTAGCCTTTCTTTTCTCTTTGTCTTGCTATTTGGCCTTTTGAGTAGTAGCCCTTGTACTTACCCTAGTTGTTGTTGTTGTGTTTTCTAGGCTAGGCTTGGTAGTATTATTTTCTTTTTTTTTACCCATAGGCTATGCCTTGGCCTTTCTTTTCTTAGGTTAAGCTTTTGGTGGTGCTTCTTTGGTTAGTTCTTCCTTGACACCTTCTTCTTCTTCTTCAAAGTCTTCACCCATGCCTTGGGTTAAAGCTATAGGTCTTGATCTTGTACCTCTTCTTCCTCTTCATCATCTTCATCATCATCTTCTTCCTCATCATCTACACCTTCTCAAAATTTTTCCTTCATTTTCTTCACAATTTTGTCTTTCTTTTTCAATGTGGAAGTTGTCTTCAACTCCATTTTAACATTAGATTTCACAACATCATAATTTCCAAATATTTTGGCACTTTTTTCAATCTCTTTTTCTAGGAGTGTAGTGATGGGAATTGATGCTTCATCAACATTGATTTCATAGCCTAAGGGTCTTAGCCATCTAACCCTAGATACAACAACCTATATGTATTTGTAATCAATATCTACAAGAAAACATGTCATTGCAGTATTTTTCTACTAATGAGATAGGTATCCTCAACCTCTGCTTCATAGACTTCTTAAAGTCTTCAAAATAGCTTGTCATAACTAATTTAAAATTCTCTCCCATATGCTCAATGTATTCATTGATTTGGACATCCACTGATCTATTTGTCTTCCATCCAACTTTACCAAAAGATTGAAATTTATTTTGTATAAACAAAATTATGAAAATTAGAATTGATCCAAATTTGCATTGAGCACTTTTTGTTTTCCTAACAACTCCAAGATTCTCCATTATTTGTTGTAGTTGAAGCTTTGTAAGATCATAAGTGTGATCTTTCTTGACAATTTTGTAACCAACATCAACTGCTATGCAAGGTACACTATTTAACCTACTTGACTAATAAAAATTGTGAGAAATAACCCTTATTGAAAAGTCAAGAAGTGTATCTATAATGGTATCAATGGTCATTCCTTTCTTATTCTATTTGGCACTTGTATTCTTCTCAATTACCTCTTTTTAGTCACTACATAGGGTCTTTGGCCAATCTAGGGTTGGAAAAATAGTCACCCTATGAACAATTCTTTTTGAAATATTTATGGGTCCTCCTTCCAACCACAAACCTCCATCATGAATTCTACTAAAAACTATCATGATCCATTCAGTTTTAAATATAGTGGGAAAGTCTAGGACATGGGTCAAACCATTTTTCTCTACAACCTTAAATTCCTCCTTCAAGACATAATTTTCACACAACTTTTAAGCTTTCTTTTTTTCCATGTCACCTATGCCTCCCACTTTATAGTTGTAACATTTTCTCATGTCTTGAACCATTATGACTTTAGGCGCAATCATGGATAATGCACCTGATAGGTCTTATTCATAGGCAATGTTTGGGATGGCCTTAAAATTAGGTTGTTTGACCTCATTACTAACTAATTGGACTTCAAAAGCCTCTTTGTCCTTCACATTCTTTGAACTAGAAGCCATTTTTCCAAACTAGGGTTTAACAAATTTAAACTACATAACTCAACTTATGAAGAATACCTTTAAAATTTGATGAGCTGGTGCTTGATCATTGCTAAGATCCTTGTAATTTCTTTGAACTACTTTGTAAATTGCTTCTTTTCTCTACTCATTCTTGCTTTGAATTTGTAATGATGAAAAATACGTGAAAAGTGATCATCTATGGAGGCTTCCCTTGCTCAGCACCTACTATGGGGATGCTTCAAATGACTTTAACTAGTAGCTTGACACTTACTAATATTTTACTCAGCATTTGTAGAAGACTTTTCATGTTCATAAATAACATGAAGATTTGAAGATTTAACCTTGAACTTTTCTTATCATCTTGCATCTTTACTCATGCTAATATATCCTTTTAGTGCTATTTTATATTGGGATTGATGTATGATCTAATACTTTGAGTATCAATCCCACATACCTCTTTTTTCTTAGTTTGATGAGGTGTGACCACTTGACTAGGTGAAGTGATCCCTCCATTTGATGTGCTACATCCATCTCTCTTTTTCCATGTCTTTTTGATCTCTCCTCTAGTGTATTCAACATCTTCTTTGCATTTTCCTTTTTTAAATTCACAATTGGGTGCCTTTGACCTTTTTGGATAATACTTGCTGATATGACCTATCTTCAACCTACTAAAGCATGTGGTTTGACTCAACCATTTGTTGTAGTTGCCACTGAAGTGTGTTTTAATTGAATTCTTAGGAGGTGTCCATACTATTGATAATAATGATAGCTTTGTCTTGTATTGTAATCCCAATTATAGAAGTTTCCACAATTTCTTACTTTTGTTGACTTGTTTGGTGACCAAATGGATTTAGATCTACATTTAAAGGCTCCATGTCCATATTTTTGATAATTATAGTAGTAGTCTTCAAATCTTGGTTCTTGCATGCTTCTAGTTTTGCATTCATGTGTTTGATGACTTGATTTTTGCACTTATGATAGTGACCCATGTTCTTAGTTTTGTCATGCTGATTTTCTTTCTTTCTCTTCCACACATGAGCAGTATGTCCTTTCTTACCACAAAAATGACAAGTGGGTTTGGAGTGCTTACCTTTGTCATTCCTTTCTTCAAATTTTTTGGATGATTCTCCTTCTTCAGTGCCTATGTAGCCTAATCCTAATGTATCATTGTTGGATCTAGGGGATTTCAGTATTTTCTCAAAATACTTCATGGCTTCATTTTGCTTATTGAAACTTTTAGCAACCTCTCTTTCTCTTCTCAGATCACTTTGCAATTGTTCATTCTAAAAATTTAATGCAATTATCTCAATGTCTTTGACATTCAACTCATGATGAGCATTCATCATCTAACTTAGGGTATCCAATTACATGTTGGAGATTCTGGTATGTTTAGTTGACTTCTCTTCCAATCTATTTGCTAGGGTTCTCTTGTCTTCTTCAATCATGACCTTGTCTTCTATAACTCTTTTCTTTTGTTCAATTACTTCACACAACATCATGGCTTGAGATTCTTGCTCTATCTTGAGATTTTTGATCTTCTTAGCTTATACTCTACTCTTTTCCTTTAGATACGGTATTGCTGCATCAAATTCATTTGAGTCTCCATTTGCAAATAACTTGGTGGTGTCGATCTCTTTATATTGTGTGTCATTCTCTACAATGGCTATCTCTTTCCTTCTCTTTAAGGATTTCCTTAACTCCTCTTTGGCCTCATCCAATGAATGTAGAATGAGCTAGACCTCAATGCCTTGGTTCTCAGTACTCTTTACTAGTTTATAGACTTCCATTTCAAGATCTTTTCTCTAAGTTGTAAAGCTTGTCCTTCTAAGAACTCAGCTCTGATACCAATTGTTGGAATTACAAATGGGAAACATACACTTTTGAGGGGGGGGGTTGTGAATCAAAAGTTCAAAATTTAACAATTAAAACTTTCACCATTTCATTAGATGCATTCAATAAATGTGCTAAAAATAACATGTAAAGTAAATGCATCAAAACATATAAGCGCATATATACTTGACACCTGATATGATTACCCATAAACCCTCCAAATGAGAAGGTAAAATTGGGATGGGGATGACACCCATAATTTTTCACTACTAAAACAATAAAGTGTCACCAATTATGGTTACAAAGTGTTGACCATGATACATGATCTATCATGTGAAAGGCATGCCCTATTAAAGGCTTACATGGACTGTTAAGCCCCACCTTGTTAGAGGATTTTAACACCCTATTAGAAGTGTGACTAATTAAAGGACTTTAAAACATTTGCTTGGAATGTCACCTTGTTAAAGGATTTGATACTAACTATTAAATCAACCTTAGTCCAAAGGATTTACCCTAACTGATTATTATTTTTAGAGAGTAATAGTAGAATATTTTATCTGATACAACTTACAACTTTATCTTGCTAATTTTAGATCACAATTTTTTCCTTCTTGATCCTCTCTGATCTAATATGTCAATGATGTGCCTTCAATCCTCTATTCTATAAACTAATTCTGTAATTCTTTCACACTACTAAGTCACCTTGAATACTCACTAATCAATTTACTCATTCACCCCTTTGATATCTCTGCTCTCTCGATCATCACAAAATGTTGGGGAATCATCTTCCTTATAAATACTTTGGTGGCTTATGGTGAGGTATGAATCTATGGCTAAGATTCATCCATTTTTCCACTTAACTCTTCCTATTTTTTGATTGGATGCATGTGATTACATAGGGATTTCAAATAGATTCATCCTTATCTTCAAAAGCTTCAAGATCTATCCTTAAGTCAATATAAAAATGGTTTATATAGTTGTTTGTGCCATCACAAACAACTATGTACAATATATGTTACTCGACATATGTTGTAATTCTATTTCTAGCTCATCTAAACTACTCAGCATCAACTATCTTGCTCAGCACTTGAATCACTTAGCATGGTCGATCTGCTCAACGCTTGACTGACTCGGCACTCATTGCAACTTAGCATCTATATATTTACGTATATACTCGGCATGCATTACTAGTTTAGCATGAACTAAGTAAATGTCTTAAGTGTGTTGACACTCAATTGTCAAAACCAATGTGAGATCAACAATCTTCCACTTTGACATCAGTGTCAAAAACACTTTACTATACATAAAAAATCTAATCTCCTCGAGTATAATATATTCACAACTTGACATATGTAGAAAACTTCAAAATTGCAAAATTTTGTAATAGACTATATACCTCAAAATTTTGTAACTACCCTTGAGTTAATGTGCCTATTTTGTATCCAAAATTTGTTCTCCATTCTAAGTAGATTTGTCTCTTGCTAATATTCTTTGACTTCAAATGTGTTGATACTCTTTATCTAATATGCTTGTTTCTACTCTTTTCCTCTTTTTTTGTTCTTCTATTTGCTTACCCTTTGGTTTATCTCCCCCTTTTCTTTATTTTTCTTTATCTCCCCCTTTTGTGTATTTATCCAATAAGTTTTTGTGGACCTCCATTATGATTTTTAGAGTAGCATCCTATTTGTCACATGCAACATCTAATGACTTTAATTGGATTTCTATCTCTACTGCAAGGTGAACTAGTCCATCTAATGTTGAAAGATTTGGATCTTTCTTCAACAAAGTTTCTACAAATCCTAGTTCTTTATGGAGTATCTCCATATGAGGGGTAAGGGAGGCTTGGATGTTAGTCAACTTGGCTCTTATATTAGCCTCTTCTACTATTAATACAACTAGTTGACTTTATGATTGAAGCAATGAGAAAAAATGCTTCTCACTTTGAGCTGGATTCTTATGTAATTGGATACCTGAGATTTTCAGATTGCTCTCTAGACTCAAAATTTTATGGCTTGTTTCTTGTGTGAAGAGTGTGGGATCACATAGTTTTGTTTACAAAGAGAATATGTTCTCAAGTACCTTCTTCACTTTCCCAATTGTTGTATCCAATTGAACTTGTACTAGTGCTATGTCACCAGATATCTTTTCATTGACTTTTCCTTGAAATTTCCTTTTAGACCATTCCATAATTCTAGAATTAGTATCTTGGTGTTCATTATTCACTTGCTCCAAAATATCTAATAGTTGTTCTAGTAGTGGCTTGGATTCTATAGGTGTTGGAAAACTAAACGAATCTAGGAATATGTCTTTTATTTCTTGTAATGCTTGCCTCTGTGTATACTCCTTTATGAGTATTTCCTAATTTTTCTTCTTTTCCAAGGCTTGTTGCATTATTCCTATTTGTTCCAAAGTAATGTTTTCATAATCATATTTAGATATCACTATTTCTTCATCTAGAGTTGCATCTCCATAGTAAAATACCTTAGCAACCTTGGATGAACTTGAGCCTGATGTTAAAATTTGCAGTGGTACAGCTTTAGTGCTCAACTTCTAAAGGACTTTTTTAGGAGAGCCAGATGTTGGTAGATTTACCAATGCTTGAATGGTTTGTTTCTCCTTCTCCTTTGGTATGTCCTTGAATTCTTTAGATCTTTCTTGGTCAATCACCATGTTCTAACCTACACCTTGTGTCTATGCATTAGGTTGAACATTTATTGTTTCTTTTTCTTTTTCTTATGTTGTAGTCTGAGTTTGTTCAACTAAATCAACTCTAATAGTTGTGTCAACCTTTACAGATGTGTTTTTTGATGTTTGTACTAAGAGTTTAGTACTAGTAGTTGAAGGGATGATAGGAGGTGGTTCTTGTGTTTTCACCTTATCCCTTGTAATGTCAGCTACTACCTTCTAACATTCATCAACACTGACCAATATTGGATTTTCACATAATCTAGCTTGTATTATGGATTGATCAAGGATCCTCTTTAGGTATTTTGTAGTTAAGGGGTTGATGTTCTGAGCTGAATTATCAGGAACATCCTTAACAACTATGTTCTCTGCAAGCATGCTTCTTTCATGTGAAGGGTTCATACTCAACATCCATGTGTCTTGCACACTTTGTTCTTCCTGCTACTCTTTAGATGTAGCCATCTCATCTATTCTCTTTTGTGTCTCCTCCATAGTGGTATTATCTATTTCTACATTTTCCTCCTTGTCTTCTTCTTCTTCTCCTTCTCCATTGTTTCTCGCTTCAAATGGATATTCTTCTCCTTCTTTAACTATGTTTATCCATAGATTAATTTCATCATTTGAGTGGATTTATTGACATAATCTTCAATATTGTTCTAAAATATGTTGAATGCCCTATGTTTAGGTGCAAATTTTCCACTATACTTCTTTTTTTCCTTGACAATTTGTCCTTTTGTTAGCTCTGGCATTACCTAGGCTAATGTAGTTTCTCTTATCTGTTTCTCTAGGTTTAAATAATAATGCCACTTATTTTCAACAATTGTATATAACTCCTTTGGCATAGTATTGTCTAATTCAAGTGGAGTATTCTTAAACTTAGACATCTTGCATATATGGATTCTTCAATCAAATTTTGGTTTTCTCTACCAAGTTTTTCAAAATCAATATTTTTCAAGCTTGTCAAATCTGCATTATTCCTAATATTATCACGTATCTTTTCAAGATCAAATTTAGGTGTATGACTTCCCACTCTAAATTGACTTGTATCTTCAAATTTTGGCATTTCATCATCAATTTCACGTTGTGCAATGTATTTTCTCCTTTGTTCCTTTTTCACTAGGCCCTTTTGTTCAATAGCCTTTGTTTTCTCTTTCTCTTACTCTTTTTCCTTTTGAGTAGTAGCCCTTGTACTTTCCCTAGTTGTTGGTGTTGTTGTATTTGCTGGGCTAGGATTGGAAGTCTTCTTTGCTTTTTTTTTAGCCACAGGCTATGCCTTGGCCTTTCTTTTCTTAGGTACACTATTTAACGTACTTGATTGATAAAAATTGTGAGAAATAACCCTTATTACAAAGTGAAGAAGTGGATCTATAATGTTATCAATGGCCATTCCTTTCTTATTCTATTTGGCACTTGTATTCTTCTCAATTACCTCTTTTGAGTCACTACATAAGGTCTTTGGTTGATCTAGGGTTGGAAAACTAGTCACCCTATGAACAATTCTTTTTGAAATCTTTATTGGTCCTCCTTCCAACCACAAACATCCATCATGAATTATACTCAAACTATCTTGATCCATTCAATTTTAAATACCATGGGAAAGTCTAGGGCACGGGTTAAACCCTTGTTTACCTTGCTACCACTTGGTAAACACTACACATCCATTACTTGATAGAAACTAGCTACATATCATGCAAACTGATGACTTGATAGATATTGTGAAGCTAAATGACCATTATCTATTTGGTAAACATTGTTGAACTGTATATTCACTCAGTAGCCTTAGGAAAGCTTGGTGTAAACTGCTTAACTATTGAACTTACAAAGTAACCACTGAATGCTCAGTATAAATGATGGACTGAGTGATGAGCTTGGTAAGCATTCAAATTCAAATAAGTGTTGTCACTAATGACAAAATACAACATAATGCCAACAATCACCCCCTTTGGCATTAGTGACAAAAACACTTATGTGCCAAAAGTTATGTATAATGACATTTTGATTTTTTATTTTTCAAAATTGATCTTTGTAAAGCTGCTATATATACATATCTTACATATCTCCCCCATACATATGGCATACTATATACATAGATTTTATCTATACATATATCAATTCATTTTCTCATTTGATTTTTTATTTCTCCACAAGTCTCTTTACTCTCCCTATTTTCTCCCTTGTTCATCTCATACTACCCCTTTTTGACAATAATGCCAAAGGGTATATACAATATATTCAAATAGAGACATCAAAATGTGAGATAAATTTGGAGTGTACCTTGAGAATAAGAGCCAATGTCTTATCCCAATTATCTTGCAAAATTGTCCAGGTGGAGAGAGCCACTTGAATTTCTACAAAAAGTTTGATCATACGATTTGCTACTAAAAAATTATTATCTTGGATCAATGTTTTTTAATATGCAATATGTTTTTGCATTGGGTCCTTAACTGGAAGGATCATATTCTAGATATCAATTAGTGTAGACCCAATCCTAGCTTCCTCTCTGAGTAGCTCTACCTACATTTCTCACAAAAATTTCACCTTCATGTGATGTGTTGAGCTTAAACTAGTGTCAAGCTATAAATTTTGAGAACTAGCCTTCATGTCCACATCAATCTTATTCAATTTCTCCTTAATGTCCTTGGTATACTCGGTAACATCACAAAGCTTTCCATAAAGGGATGTTACGTTAGTGAAGGATTGTTCAAGGTTGCTCAAAATTGAGGATAACTCTACCTAATTTATTGCAATGTACTAAGCAATGTGCTCAAACATGTTATTGTCAAATTTCTTCTCTACATTCTCAATGAGCTTCTCTTGATCAAAAGCGTCCTCATTGAACTTATTTATAGCCTCTTCTAATTGTAACAAAATGTGTTGAGATGGATCAACATCAACACCTACAGCCTTAGTAATTATGTTTTTGGCATTCTCAATTATAGTAAATTCTCTGTCTCTTTCTTCTCTTAGTTGCTTTTGCCTTGCCTTTTTCTCTAAAAGCTAACTGACCAACCTCATTTCATTGGCTATAGTAGTGTCCAAATCTATCTTAGGGATAACAATTTCTTTATCCAAGTCTATATCTTCATCAATTGCTTTGCCAGTAAGTAGAAATTTTAGAGGAGTCTTTGGTTTTACTTCTGTGCTTACTTCCTTGGATTTAGAAATGGAAACAATAGTTGAAGTAGTTGGACTAGCATAAAAGACTTGAATGGGTCCAACTAAAGGAAAACTGAAAGAAGTACCAACTATACCCTATGCCTCCCAAAAATGATGTACCAATAGGTAATGTACAAGCAAGAATATTTACAATTGAAGAACTAACTAGAACAAAAATTGGAGTAGTTAAAGCTGTAGTAGACAAAATTGTAGAACAAATTGGCAAACTTATTGAACAAGTTGTTGTAGAAGTTGATACAATTGTAGAATTGGCAGCTATGCACACTGCTAAGGTAGATTGCTTGGGTGCTGATAAAGAGGGTTGTAGCTCAGTAGATGAAGTAACTAATACTTCCATTGAAGATACTTAGAGCTGTAAGATGGTAGGAGTAGATGATATTTATAATGTAGTTACAATCAATCCTGCTAAAGTTGATTCTAACCTTGATGATGTTGCTGGCTTACGTGGAGAGTGAGGAAGGGAAGCAATGACTTTTGCTGCAATTTTCATTGGGTCATCTTCTTCATTTTCTTCCTTCTTGTCTTCCTCTTTAGCTTCTTCCTCTTTCTCTTCATCATCAACCCTTAGTGTCTGATACTCTTCAACATCAATAGTAGCACATGGAGTGCTATCATCTTCATCATCATCACTATCACCATCATCATCCTTGATCTAAAATAGATCATCACTAGGCTTATGTAGATGATAGATATTCTTCCACATGTTTGTTGCATCTCTTACAACATGCTCAATATCTTTGATTAAAATCAAACATGTGCAAAATTTTATCATCATTTTACCTTCATTATTCTTCATGGCTACCTTTACTTTCCCATTGCAATACTTTCCTTAAAGATTTTTCATAGATATCCTTGGCTACAATCTAACCAATAATTCCTTTGAGATTTGAGGAGCAATCTGGTCTGGGGAATACTTCCACTTTCTCATTTTGGTGAGTACCAGTTCCTCTATCTACATCCATTCGACATCAGTTCTAGTTTCAAACTTTAAATCTTTGAATTTTGTGATGCCAACTCCTTCTTCCATCTATTTTAGCCTTTCTTGGAGGGTAAGTGGAGGCTTGCTAAACATAACTTCACCTTTACCTTTGTCTTTGCCTCTCCTGGTGAAAATAGTTGTGGAGGCCTTTGGTGGCTTGGTAATAATTATCCTACCTTTCTTCTTTGTTGGCTCTACCTCCTTTTTAGCTTCTTCTTCTTCTTCAACCTCTCCTTTTCCCTTGGTAAGAATTAAGGGACTAGTGACAATTTTCATCTTAGCAATTTTCCTCTTTCCTATGTTGATTGCTTGAGGTAGCTTGATTTCCAGTTCAATTCTAGCTTTTACCTCATCATATGTACCAAACATTGGTTACTTGGAATATATAGGCTCATTTACTAATGCTTTAATAATGTCCTTGGTTTCGTCAATATTGACCTCATAAGGGAGAGGTTTCACCCATGGCTTGACTTCCTAAATGTATACTCTATCATAGTCTACCATGAAACACACATCATCTTTATAATCTCCAACAAGTTTAGGAGGAATCCTAAACCTGTTGTCCATCCTTTCTTTGAAATCTTGAAAATAATTGTCCATTATGCTATCAAAATTTACACCCATTTCTGCAATAAACTCATTTATCTTATACAAAATGGGAACATCCTTTCTCCGCATGATAGAACCTTTGGATGGAAAGAATTTTTGTACATAAAAGAAAAGGCATGTAAAAAAAGAACTAAATTTGCAAGGGTTTTTCTTTGATGTTTAGATGTTATCCATATTCTTGTTTAATTGTTTGAGTAGTAACTCTAATAGATCAAATTCCATGTTTTTCTTGACAACTTTAAATGCTAAGTCTACTGCCTCACATGGCACATTGTTTAAATGAATAGAACTATAGATCTTGTGGGTAATTACATGGATACCAAACCTCAACTCCACATCAAAAATAGTGCTAATTTTCAAACCTCTACTATCCCACTCAGCTAGGGTTTTCTTCTTGAGTTCATCCTAAACTAGGGTTTTGCTAGACTTTACTTTTCTTAGTATGGGAAGGCCAATAATCTTGTGAATCATCTTTTTGATTATCAATATGGCTTCTCTAACCATTGACCATTGTGTATGTGGCTAAGAATATACTTAATCCATTTTATTCGAAAAATTCTTGGTAGGTGGGTGATATGTGTCAACCCTTTTGTTTCAAGATGCTTGTGCTCGAGTTTTAATGAGTCATCAACATGCATTTCCTCTAAAGTACTATCCATTTCTAGGGTTCCTATCTCCTGAATTGAGTATTTAAAATGAGTGTGGATGTCATTAATTAATAGTACCTTTGGTGGAATTTTGGATTGTGCGCCACTAGGGTTGATTGCCTCTATCACTACTGGAACAAGTTTGAAACTTGGTGCTTTCCACTATACACCATTGAACAACATCTCTAAACCCCTTTTTGTCTTGCTACTACTGGTGCTTTCAGATGCCATTGCTGCTCGGTAAGTGATGGAAATTTTTGAACAAATTTCTTAGTTGTAAATTTGCTTGAAATCACTTGGAAATACTTGTGTGCACTTGGAAATATCTTTTCTCTTTGAATACTGAAGATGTGGTAAAAAATGGAGTCAAATTCTAGGCTTAAATAGAGTGCTTAAGCTTAGATTAAAGGTAGATTTTAGGAGAGTTTAGAAAGAGCAAGGTATGAGTCTGAAAATGCAAATTTGAAGCTGGATCATGGATTTGGAAGTTGTATTCTATATCTGGCCATAACATAGAAGGCCTTACAGCTGGGCATGTATGCTATTTACTTGATGAATTAAATAAAGATATCTTGTTCTCTCTCCTTTGGTTGCTATTCTTTGTGTTCATTTCTATTGTGTTAACTCTTGCAAGGTGGTTTGGATAGCTGGGTGAGTCTTTGGCCCTAGTCATTCATCCTCTTGGCTATGTCAATTGGTATTAGAGCTTGAGGTTCATCCTTGTGGATATTGGATCGTGTAGAACCTTGATTTCAATTTGGTTGTAGGGTGGCAGATCTATGAATTTGACCTATAACTTGTAGAGGGTTACAATCTTGTAGGAACCTGATTTGTAAAGATGGTTTGTGGTAGAGGAAATAATGTTGATAATTCTACATTGGATCAGTCAAGACAAATTGCAACCAAATTAGATGCTATGGAGATAGTCCAGAGGAGAGGAGCACATCTTGATGATGTAAGTGATGATGAAGTAGCAACACCAAACCCTAATCAAGAACCTGAAGAAGACAAAGATGAAGCAAGATTGTTGAGAGTATTTTCTAGAGTGAATTCAAAGCTTGATATAGAAGTTGTTCCTTATGATGGAAAATTGGATATCAATGCTGTGCTAGATTGGATCTCTAATATGGAGAAGTTCTTTGAGTATGAAAACACTCCTGATAATAGAAAGGTGAAGATTGTAGTCACTAGGCTAAAAGGTCATGCATCTCTATGGTGGGAGCACTTGCAAACTAATATAGAAAGAAGAGGAAAGGAGAAGATTAGAACTTGGCCAAAGATGGTGAACAAGGTAAATAACAAATTCCTTCCTGCTGATTACCAAGTTAGCTTGTTGAGAAAGATGCAAAATTTGAAACAAAAGGACATGACTGTAAAAGAATATATCAAGGAATTCTATAGATTAGACATCAGATCTGGACATGTGGATGATGATGTTGAGAAAATTGCAAGGTACATTAATGGATTGAGATCTAGAATATAAGATGAAATAAGTTTTGTGAAGCTATAAAGTGTAGAAGAAGCATATCAATATGCCTTGAAAGTTGAGGAGATCCTAACAAAGAAGCATGAACAAAGACAGAGAGGTAGAGGTGGAAGATTCTAGAGAGGCAAAGGTAGATCTTATGGAGAAAGTAGTAGATCTGATAGTTCTATGTAGGATAAAGGCAAATCTGAATGGAAGAATGATGACAAAGGCAAGATTGAATGGAAAAGTGGTAATTCCTACCAAGGAGGCACTAATTCTTACCGAGGAAGAGGTAATTCTTATTCTAGAGATGGATTTCATGGTAATTGTTTTAGATGTGGCAAAGAAGGGCATAGATCCTTTGAATGTAGATCTTCTAAAGGTGGGTAGAATAATAGAAATGCTATGATTAAAGAAGACATTGAGAGTTCACCAAGTGGACCTAAGGTTGGAGAAAATTTGATGGTGAGAAGAACCTTATGCAATAAGGGAGGTGATGAGAAAATTGTTTTAAGGAGAAGTCTTTTCAAGACAAGATGTAAGATGGCTGGAAAATGCTGTAAAGTGATCATTGATAGTGGAAGTTCTACAAATCTAGCATCAGAAGAGCTAGTTACAAAGTTGTAGTTGCAGAGGCTGAAACATCCCAAACCTTATCATGTTTCATGGATCAAAGATGAGCATAAGATATTGGTAAGTGAGCAATGCCTTGTGAAGTTCAAAATTGGACATTACTTTGATGAATTTTTGTGTGATATTATGCCCATGGATTGTTGTCATATTTTGTTGGGTAGACCTTGGCAATATGATAGATATGTTGTACATGATGGAAGATTGAATCAATATACTCTTTGGGTAAATGGGAAGAAACAAACATTATTGCCTTTGATTGAAAGCCTAGATGAGGTTAATTGTACTGCTATAAAAATTTGCATAGTTAATGGGAAACAATTTGAAAAGGAAGTGAAGAAGAATCAGGTTTTTTTTGTTATAATTCCAAGAAAATTGAGTTTTGTGAATGGAGACCGAGTGCAAGAAAATAGTGTTAACCGAGTGCCTATCAGTGGTGACAGAGTGCTAGATGGTAGTATTGACCAAGTGCTAGGAGAAATTTCAAAGTTGTTGAATGAATATAAAGGCATTATTGCTGAAGATATTCTTGATGGTTTACCTCCTATAAGAAGTATAAGTCATTGTATGGATCTAATTCCTGGAGCTAGTTTGCCAAACAAAGCACCATATAGATTGACACTTGCAAAGAATGAAGAACTTAACAAAAAAGTGCATGAGTTGTTGCAGAAAGGTTTGATCAGAGAAAGCTTGAGTCCATGTGCTATACCTACTATTTTAGCACCTAAAAAGAATGGAAAATGGTAAATGTGTACTGATTCCAGAGCCATTAACAAGATAACAATGAAATATAGGTTTTCTATGCCAAGGATGGATGACATAATGGATTGTTTGAGTGGAGCAAAGTATTTTACCAAGATTGATTTAAATAGTGGCTATCATCAAATCAGAATCAGAGAAGGCGATGCATGGAAGACTGCTTTCAAGATAAAAGATGGTTTGCATGAATGGTTGGTTATGCCTTTTGGTTTGACTAATGCACCTAGTACTTTCATGAGGTTGATGAATGAAGTTCTAAAAAGATTCTTGGGTAAGTTTGTGATTGTTTATTTGGATGATATTTTGATATTCAATAAGACTAAGGAAGAATATCTTGAGCATATTAGGCAAGTATTGCAGAGGTTGAAAGATGAAAAGTTGCTGATTAATTTGAAAAAGTGTTCTTTTATGCAAGAGGAGATTGTGTATTTGGGATTTTTTATTTTAGTTGATGGTTTGAAGATGGATCCTGAGAAGGTTAAAGCAATTTTGGAATGGCCTACACCTGAGAATGTGAGTGAGGTAAGATCATTTCATGCTTTGGCTAGTTTTTACAAAAAGTTTATAAAGAATTTCAGTACTGTTTGTAATGCTATGACTAAAACAATGAGGGGAGATAAAAAGGAATTCAAGTGGACACATGGAGTTGATAAGAGTTTTGAGACTTTGAAACAAAAGATTGTTGAGTTACCTATTTTGGCTTTACCTGATTTCAACAAAGTATTTCAAGTTGAATGTGATGCAAGTGGTAATGCAATAGGAGCTATATTAAGTCAAGAAGGTAAACCTATTGCTTTCTTTAGTGAAAAGTTGAACAATGCTAAAAGGAAATATTCTGTGTATGATCAAGAGTTTTATGCTATTGTTCAAACATTAAAGAAGTGGGGACATTAGTTGATGCCTAAGGAGTTTGTGTTTTATACTAATCATAAAGCTTTAGAATACTTGGGAAGTCAAAATAAATTGAATCAAAGACATATGAAGTGGGTTGAGTATTTGCAGAGTTTTACATTTGTGATCAAGCATAAGAGTGGAGTTACTATAAAATTTGCTGATGCATTGAGTAGAAGATGTTCTTTGTTGACTGAAATGAAGGTTGAAGTTCTTGGTTTTGATGAAATGAAAGAATTGTATGATGCTGATCCTAATTTTTTTGAGGCATGGAGAGAGTGAAAAGCACCAAATTTGACAAATCACATAAGTAAGTATGATGAGTATTTCATTCAAGAAGGTATGTTTTTCAAAGGCATTTAGTTGTGCATTCCTAGAAGTTCTATGAGGTTGAATTTGATTAAGGAAAAACATAGTGGTGGATTAATTGGACATTTTGGAATTGATAAGACATTGAGTTTGTTAAAAGAGAAGTATTATTGGCCACAAATGTATAAAGATGTTCAGAAATTTGTAAAGAGTTGTAGATTTTGTCAAGTTGTAAAGGGAGTGAGTCAAAATACTAGTTTGTATACACTTATTACTATTCTTGAGAAACCTTGTACTAACATTAGTATGGATTTTGTTCTTGGATTGCCTAAAACACTAAAGGGGTATGATTCCATATTTGTTGTAGTGGAAAGATTTTCTAAGATGGCTCATTTTATACCGTGTAAGAAGACATCAAATGCTAAGCATGTTCTTGAACTTTTCTTTAAAGAGATTGTGAGATTGTATGGATTACCAAGAAGCATTATTTTAGATAGAGACAGTAAGTTTGTTGGTTATTTTTGGAAGACTTTGTGGAAGAAGATGGGTATTGAATTGAAGTTTAGTTCTACATTCCATCCACAAACAGATGGACATACAGAGGTTGTGAATAGAAGCTTGGGTAATTTGTTGAGATGTTTAGTTGGGAATAAGTCAAGTAATTTGGAGATGGTATTGGCACAAGCTAAATTTGCATATAATAATTTTGTGAATAGGAGTATAGGGAAGACACCTTTTGAGATTGTTATCAGAATACATCCTAGAGATATATCTGATTTGAGAGATGTTGCTGGAGAAGAAAAGAAAAGCATTGCAGTAGAAGAATTTTCTGATTTTATGGAGTCTTTGCATAAAGAAGTGAAGTTGAGGTTGGAACAAAGCAATCAAAAGTATAAGGAGAATGCTGATCAGTCTAGAAGACACCATAATTTTCAAGTTGGTGATGAGGTGATGGTTCATCTAAAGAAAGGAAGATTCCTAGTTGGAACATATAGCAAGCTGAAGATGAAGAAATTTGGACCTTGTAAGATCCTGAAGAAGTTTGACAGTGGTAATGCTTATGAAGTTGAGTTACCTGATGACATGGATATATCTCCTATATTCAATATTGCTGATTTGTATAAGTATCATGAGTCAGATGATGAAGTTGTTGTACCTGATGATTATCCTAAGAAATAGATTGAGGAAGTTGAACAGATATTGGATTAGAGAGTTGGAAAGAGTACAAGAGGAAAAGATTACTATGAATATTTGGTGAATTGGAAGAATAGACCTATTGAAGATGCTTCATGGATTTCTCAATTTGAGTTGGATTCAGCTTAGGTTGGGACATCTCAATGATTTAGGAAAATCATTTCTTTCAACCTCGATTGTCTGATGCAAGAGCATCCTGGGTTTCCTTGGAATCCTGCAATTTTGTTCATTCTACCAGTTGTTGCTGAGTAACCAGTTTCCAGTTGATGCCAAGTAACCAGTTTCTAGTTGATGCTAAGTGACCAGTTTCCAGTTGATGCCAAGTGACCAGTTTCTAGTTGATGTCGAGTGATCAGTTTCCAGTTGATGCCAAGTGACTAGTTTGTAGTTGATGTGACCAGTTTCCAATTGATGCCGAGTGACCAGTTTCTAGTTGATGCCAAGTAACAAGTTTTTAGTTGATATCGAGTGACCAATTTCCAGTTGGTGCCGAGTGCTAGTTTCTAATTGATGTTGAGTGATGCCGAGTGCCAGTTTTTAGTTGATGCTAAGTGCCAATTTCTAGTGGATGTTGAGTGATGCTGAGTGCTAGTTTCTAGTGGATGCCAAGTGATGTTGAGTGCCAATTTCTAGTTGATGCTGAGTCATCCAATGGGTATCGAGTTGTATGTGTTTGGTTCCTATTTGGGCCAACTTTTCTAGCATTTACTTTTGGTATAGGTATTTATATTTGCTGAGAGCCAACTTGTGGCTTCGATAAGTTCTAGAATATTCCATAAGCTATTTTGGCAAGTATAAATAGAGTGCTTAGGCTTAGATTAAAGGTAGATTTTAGGAGAGTTTAGAAAGATCAAGGTATGAGTCTAGAAATACAAATTTGAAGTTGGATAATGGATTTGGAAGTTTTATTCTATATCTAGCCATAACCCAAAAGGTCTTACAACTGAGAAAGTATGCTATTTACTTGATGAATTAAATAAAGATATCTTCCTCTCTCTCCTTGGTGCTATTTTTGTGTTGTGTTAACTCTTGCAGGGTGGTTTGGATAGTTGGGTGAGCCTTAGGCCCTAGTTATTCCCCTTTTGCTTGTGTCAAGGTACCATACTGATGTAGTGTGTGACAAACTATCATCCACTCACTAGCTTAGTAGAAATATGTGACTTGATGATCAAAAAAACTTACATTGCTCCTGACCTAGCTCGGTTGAGTCTGTGACCAACCTTGCTCAATATGAACTAAACTTAAGTGATCCTTTTGTATCTAAAATACTAATTTGGATCTTTTTTCTTTCTTCCATTTGGAGTTTCTCAAGATATGCTTAAGATATAGTTCTAGTCCCTCCTTAGAAGAATCTAATTGGAAATGGTGGAGTCACCCACTTCTTGAGTGACATTTCCATCATTTGAACTATTCTGCTCGATAGATTTAGGAATCCACTGCTCTCTCATTTGCTTCCTAATGTTATCAACTTTAGCTTTATTCTTATCTTCCATCTTTGTAGTTTTTAGCTATATGACCAATTTTAGTGCATGTGTAACATCTTACTATTGAATCTCTCTTTCTTAAGTGATGCCTTATGCAGTCTATGCCAATGTGTTCATATTATCCACAATAGTGACATCTACAACAAGTGTTGTATCCCAACCAAATATTGCTTTGACAATTTGTTTAGCTGGATTGAATGATTTAGATCTACATTTAGATGTCTTGTGACCTTGTTTCTTGTATTTGTGACATTTACATTCAAATTTTGGTTTCTCCTTGCATTCATTAGCTTTATGACCATGTTTATTGCAATTGTAGCATTTTCCATTGAATTTTTCATTTCCATTGCTCCAAATTTTTTTTGATGTATGACCTAACTTACCACAATAATTGCAAGTAGGTCTATGATTCCTTTTGGCACCTTGTTTGGAAGATTCACCTTCTTCTTTGTAACCAAGTCCTGCTTTACCTTTTTGCCTATAGAGATTCTGCTCACTTTGTTGATTCAATTGATCCATATCTACATATGATTTCATCATCCTTTCATTGAGTTTCTTTTCAAAGATTAGATCAACTTTCAATCTTTCATTGATTTGTCTTTTAGTGATTAGATCATTCCTTAAGTTTTCACATTCAAATCTCAGATATATGATTTCCTCATTTGCATTAGAGAGCTGATTGATAAGACTTTCTTACTGAAGGGATTGATTTTGATTTGCATTGTTCCTTACCTCCAAGTCTTCACTTTCCTTATTCCTTTGTTCCAAGATTTCACACATTCTTATTGACTGAACTTCTTTTTCTCTTTTCAATTTTTTTACCACTTCTTGCAGAGAGCCATTCTTTGCTAGGAGTTCTTTGATTGCCTCATTTTCTTCATCTAAGCTACTTGATGGGAAACAATTTTCAATCTTTTCTTCAACATACTGATGGTCATTCATTTGTTTTATAGGTTCCTTCCTTCTTTTTAGAGATTGGGAAAGATGCTCTTTTTTTTCCTTGAGCTAAGCTATGGCCATTTCTAGATCTAGCTTTTCATTTTCAATAGCTTTGTCAAGTCTGAATACCTCCATTGTCCTTGATCTTTACTCAAGCTATCAAACTTTATCCTGAGAACCACAAAGCTTTGATACTAATTGTTGGAAATACTCAAGACTACCTAGGTTATTGAGAGGGGAGGGGTGAATTAGTAACCTCAAAAGCTTTAAATCAATTCAACACTTAACCATATAAATCATTCATCATTCATTCATCTAACCATATAAATCATTCATCATTCATTCATCTAATCTATTGCATGCATGAGAAAGTATAAACATTCATAACACATGAACACAATATTTGGTGAGCCAAATACCTTCCAAATAGAAAGTAAAACTAGGGTGGGAATGATACCCACAAAACTTCACTACTGAAGTATAAATTTGGCTTGTTAAGGCTTACATTGACCACTGCTAATGATCTTCCCTATTAAGAGAAATTTTGGACTACTAGGTCCACCTTGTTAGAGGTTTTACAAACATACAATGAAGTATGCACTTGGTTAGGATATTTATATAAAAACTATTAAGTCTAGCCTATTAAAGGATTTGGAAAATTGATTCACCTATTAGGATGAAATAGTAGATCTGACATACAACTTTATTTTTGAATAGATCTTGAAGTATAGATCACCTCTTGTGACTGATATGTCTTTACTACTCCTTAATGACCTCATTGAATACTCTATTCTATTGTCGATTCGCATTTACTCTTCTCTAAAATTACATATCCATTCCTTAGCATTCCATGAAAATAATAGTATTTTCAAATGATACAATACATTACATATATAGCATTCCAATTCTTACAATTGCAAGGTTAGCTAAAACATAGGTAAACAAATATTATCGAGTCAGCCAAATAGTAAAAAACTTGAGCTCTTCAAGCTGACTTGGTGACCTTTTGATACTTGACATCCACTGCATTACTCAACATCATCATGTACTTAGTAGAAGTAGAATCTTAGTCCATACTAATCACACAACATATCCTAGAACTCGATAACCATTGGAGACTTGGTAGATAAAGTGTCACTCGGTGAATACTAAAACCTTTGTTTACCTTGCTGTCACTCAATAAACACTACACATACATTACTTGGTAGAAACTAGCTACATATCACACAAACTGATGACTCATTAGATAATGTGAAGCTTGATGACCATTATCTATTTGGTAAACACTATTGAACTACACATTCACTCTGTAGCCTCAGGAATGCTCGATGTGAACTGCTTAACTACTGAACTTACAAGGTAACTACTAAATGCTTGGTATAAACTATGGACTAAGTGATGAGTTCAGTAAGCATTCATAATTGAATAAGTGTTGTCACTAATGAAAAAATACAACATAATTCCAACATGAGGTGCTAGCAAATTTCATAGGTAAGTTTGTTATTGTGTGTTTGGATGACATTCAAATATTTAGAAGATCTAAAGAGGAACATATGAAGCACTTGGAGATGGTCTTGAGGATGCTACATCAAGAGAAGTTGATGATCAATCAAGAGAAGTGTGAGTTCCTAAAATCTAAATTGGTGTATCTTGGTTTTTTTTGTTTCTAATGGGTGTATTAAAATGGATACTAATAAGGTTAAGTCCATGTTGGAGTTGCCAACACCTAAATGCATAGGAGATGTTAGGATTTTTCATGGTTTTGCATTTTCTTATATGAAATTTGTGAGAGGATTTAGTCATGTATGTGCACCTATCCTCAAAATCATTAAGGGAGGTATCAAACATCAATTTAAATGGATAGAAGTAGAAGATAAAGGATTTGAGCTTTTGAAAATAAGGATTATAGCCCTACCTATCTTAAGGTTTCTAGACTTTAATTAACTCTTTTTTGTAGAGTGTGATGCTAGTAAGCTAGCTATTAGAGCAGTACTAAGTCAAGAAGGACACTTTGGGGTATTTTTCTCTAAAAAGTTAAATAAGGAAAAATAGAGGTGCTCTACCCATAACCTTGAGTTATATTCAATGGTCCAAGCTTTGAAGAAGTGGAAGCACTACCTCCTTCCAAAAGATTTTTTGGTTTATACAGATAACCATGCCCGTAATTTCTTGAATGGGCAGGAGAAACTCAATCAAAGGCACCTCAAATGGGTGGAACATCTATAGACATTTACCTTTGTGATAAAGTACATGAAAGGTGTAAGAAACAAGGTTTTTGATTCTCTCATAAAGAGAGTCTTAGCCATGCATGCGATCTAATTACAGAGTGTGGGAATGAAGGGCCTAAGAGACCTCTACAAGGAGGATAAGGACCTCAAGGAAGCATATGAGGTATGTGATAAGTTCAAGCAAGGTTTTGAATTAGACTTTACTAACTACATACTGCATGAAGGTTTACTATTCAAGGGGAACCCATTGTACATTCACCAATGTTCAATGAGGAAGAAAATAATCAAGGTAGTTTGGAGGAAATTTTGGGGTGGATAAAATACTTGAACAAGTTTCTAGGTAGCATCAATAGCCTAGATTGTAGACTGATGTAGGAAGGTTTATGGAGCAATGTCATGTCTGTCAGAAGGCTAAAGGACATAGTATCAATTTAGGATTGTATCAACCACTTACCACACCAAAATGACCATGGGAGTGCTTGAGTATGGATTTTTTTTAGGACTCCCTGAGACACTAGTGTAGGAGCACCCACATAAAGTATTTAGGTCAAGTTTTATGCACAAGTCGACTTAAATTTTTTATCAGGATTTCATCATTAGGATAAGATCTTTTATTAGGATTTTTTCATACCATTGTGGGGTCATTCTTTGGTATTCTATATTGATCTAGAATTTTCTATATTGTAATAATCTAGAATGTTTTGTATGCTGTTAGAGAAAGTATAAATAGAGTTTTAGGTTTATGTTTAGATCAAGTTTTTGGATAGAAAGTTATAGGGAAAAGAAATTTGTAGGAAAGCAAGTGTATGTATTGTTCATTTGATAAATCAATTAGAAGAATTTTATTATCTATCTCTTGCTGGTGCTGGTTCCTTTTGTTTTGTTCTTCTGTTGAGTTTATCTTTGCATCATTTTTGGTATTAGAGCTTGGGGAAAACTCCTAAGGCAATTAGGTTTTATGTCTAGAATCAGAGTCAGAAGCTAAAACATCACACATGGTCACTAATGTTGAACTAGCAAAGAAGATGCAAGAACATGAGAAAATCAATAAGTAGTTATTAGATGAATTTGAGAAGATGAACCAGATGGAAAAGGGAGCAAAGATTCCTTCATAGCAAGAGGAAGAAGGTGAAGAAGATGATACCCTTGAGTAGGAGATGGTTAACTTACCTACAAACCAAAGATATTTAATAGAACACCTTGAAAGAGTTGGCAAGAAGGATGCCAAAGGTGACCTACCCATCTTCTCAGGAAAGATGGATGTTGATGCTATTGTGGATTGGATAGAAGCCTTGAACAACCATTTTGAATGTGAAAATATAGTAGAAAAGGATAAGGTAAAATTTTCCAAGTCAAAGTTGAAGGGACCAGCCCTCACTTGGTGGAATTTCACTCAAGAGAAAGGGTCAAAGAAGGTAAGAACATGATAACTTCATTGGAAAGGATGTGTGCCAAGGTGAGAGAAACATACTTACCTAAAGATTATGAAATCCAACTTCATCGAACGAGAAAAATTTGGTGTTGACAATGTATTTGTGGTTCTAGACCATTTTAGCAAGATGACACACTTTATGCCATGAAAGCACACAAATGATGCTTCACATATAATAGGTATGTTCTTTAGAGATATAGTGATAATCCATGGCTTTTAGGGGCACTAAATTCATAGGACACTTTTGGAGGACCCTTTGGAAGATTCTAGGCACTAATCTATCCTTTTCTTTAGTCTATCATCCATAATATAATGGGTAAATAAAGGTGGTGAATAGGTCTTTAGGAAATTTATTAAGATATTTGACAAAGCATCATGCTCAATCATGGGATCACATCATAGGGAATGAATAGTATGCTTATAATGACTCTGTTAACAATACCACTAGAAAGAGCCCATTTGAAATTGTGTATGGGACTCACCCAAGGAGGATATTGGAGTTGAGGGATCTCAATCTACATGACAAAAGGAGTGCACAAGGAGTATCATTCGCTAAACAAATGAAAGAGATGCATCAAAAAGTTAGGAAGACATTCCAAAACCAAGTATAAAAGTACAAGATTAAGGAATAAAATACAAGGAGAGAATTTTAGTTTAAAGTGGGGGATTTGGTACTTGCTTACCTTAGGAAAGAGAGACTAGAAACTGGACACCCAAAAAAGTTTCTAATGAAGAAGGTAGGACCTATAAAAATACTACACAAGTTTGGAAACAATGTCTATGAAGTTGAACTTCTTTCTAACTTAGTGATATCACCCATTTTTAACATGTGTGACTTATTTACTTACAAAAAGACTCAAGTTGATACTGATTAGCACACTCTTGCAGACTTGGAAGGAGCAGATTAGGTTCAAGACCTGCCAACTCCCCAACCTTTGCAACTAGATAGCATTGTATATTATAAGGTGACCAATAAGAATAGAAAGGGAACCTACAAGACCTATCTGATGAAATGGAAGGGACTATTTGATGCTAAGGCTACATGGATGACTGAAGCTGACATTATGAACCATGGAGTCACCCTTGAAGATCTTCTAGTTGAAGGGACTTGAGTTCTTTGGCCTAGGGGAGTATGGTACAGGGTGTAGAACCAGAATCAGTATGCAAAGAACATTAACAAATAAAGTAAACATTCACAAACCAAAAACTAAATTCACATATATGCTTAGACTAAGAAAGAAAATAAGAAGTGCAAACCTCACAAGAGAAAACACTCCATGCTTTCTTGATTCTGTAGATGTGTCCTTTTGCTGTGGATGTATGCTCAAGATGCTCAAAAGCTGCTTCAATGGAGATGGGTAATGGCAAATTGGTAGCTTTGTGAGCTCTCAATTTGGCATTATAAGGGTATGGTTGATGGCTTTGGTTCTCAAAATAGCATGGTAACTTTAGCTCAAAGATTGTTGATGAAATGGCTTGGGATGGGATTCAATTTATAGGCTAAGGGGTAGAGGGATGGAGGGCTTAGATGCAAGGATGGATGAAGGCTTAAGGAGGGCTAAGATGCACTCAAAGGGGAGCACATGGATTGTGCTTGTTTAGCACCAATGGAAAGGTGACACTTGTCACAAGGAGGATGAGTGTGAGAGGGTAGGGTTAAGGGTTGGTTAAGGGCATGATGAGTGGGGTTGAGTATGTAAGAGGGATGTAAGAGGAATGAGTGTGGAAGAGGGAAGAGTGTGGAAGATGGGTGTAAGAGTCATGAGTGGGCTTGTAAGAGTCTTTATGTTTTGTAAGAGCACTCATGACTTAGTGGTTGGGTTTTTTTGAGGGGAGACTTTGGTTTGGATTAGGAAAGTCTTAAACTTGTTTAAGGAATGTGACAACATTAGGGGGTGGATTAGGCTTGGGTTTAGGATTAGATTAGGGATGTTAGAGATGTGCAAGTGGATGGCATTAATGAGGGTGGGTGAGTTAGTGGCTAAGCTTGGTTAGTATGGGTGGATGGGGTGGATTAGGCTAAATGGAGGATTAGAGATAGGTTAGGTTTTTTTTGAATTTGAGGATTTCATTTATCAAATAGATTTATTTAATAAATGGGGATTTTTGGAATTAGATAGAAGAATAGGATTTAATTGATAAATAATAGATTATTTGATTTATCAATTAGGACTATAGATGATTAATTAAATTAATCAACTAGGGGATGACAAAGGATTAATTAAATAGAAATTTAATTAATAATGCCCTTAGAGATGGCTAAATTAGATTACCAAAGTAGTGTAATCAAATTTAGGTGTCTACATTTTGCCCCTCTTTGACATAGTGTCGAGACAACACTATTTCAAAGAAGTTTGAATGAAGACAACATGAGGAAGATGTTTTAGCAACAATGTTGCCCCAGTCTCGGATAAGAAGAGGAGAGACTAGACTTAGATGATTCCCCCTCAAGAAGGCAGCGGGGAGAGAAATGAGGCTTGACGACTTCTTGAAAAGTACAAGAAATTGAGATGAGCTGAGACGCTGGTTGGCGAAGAGAAGGGGCTGAATTAGCTCAAACTCTCACTACGGGAGAATGATAAAGGGAAATCAGAGGCACAATAGTAAAGCAAGCTTAAGACTTTCCAAGATTGGGGGGGGGAGATGGAGGAGCGGAGAGCTATAAAAGGAATCCATTGAAGCTTTTTGAGCGGGGGGATACTTCAAAAAGAAGTACCAACATGTAGTTGAGCACTAGATTTGCTATAGGACTGTTGGTTAATTGCCAAGGTTACCAAGAACATCAAGGCCTTTTCACCAACCGTCCAGAGGATTGACGAACTGACTCAAAACAAACACACAAGGATTGCCCCAGTATCACACATGAATCCCAGAGGAGGCAGCGTGGAAATGACACTAGGTAACCCACAAGCAGAAAAAGAAAACAAGCAAAAGACCCGATCAAGACCTTATGCTCTAATTGCCCCATTTGCAGCATACCATGATATGGAAGATCATGGCAACCTTGAGGAGGGAACAAGGAGATTGCTTGGAAAAGATATTTCAAGACCCAAAAGGGAAGATCCCAAATAAAAAGAAAGTGAAAATCCAAAAGAGAACTATTTGCCAACGAGATGGGTAAGACGAGGTACTAACGGACCAAGATCAGACATGAGGAAAGCTATATCCTGCAAAAATCTATCAGAGAGCACCTAAGCTGATGGATCTGGATAAGTGATGTGTCTGGCAAGCTGAACTAAGAAGGATAACACTTTGGTGATAGGAGATCTAGCTAAAGGATGCATTGGAATATCTAACCAAGGTGTGCAATGTGTGCAAGATGTTGACCAAGGATGAACTAACATGAAAGCCGGATAGGTACAATGATACTAAGCTAAAGAGGATGTATAAGCTGACAGACCAAGATATGTTACAAATGTACAAGTTTGTTCATGTTTTGGTTTTTTGTGAGATGGAAATTTTTGTGAAGGATGGGATGTCTATAATAGTTGATAGGTGGACAGGTAGATGGTTTGTGAAAAGCTTAAGGAAAATGGGATTCTGTGTGTGCATGTGATAGGATACAGGCTAGGGTACAAGATTATTTACAAGCTGGAATATGGTACAAGCTTTGGACAAGATTTGGATATATACAAGGTATGGTACAAGATTTACAAGGTATAATACAAGCTTTGGTACAAGATTTACAAGCTATATAGGAGGTATTGACAAGCTCCATCAGATTTTGGATATTTGATTGGAACACCAAGGGAACAAGTAGGTGTTTTATGGGATGGTGGGTGGATGGATGAGGGATAGGATAGTGATAGATAATGGATTAGTCTTTAGCACACAAGGTGCCTGAATTACCAGGTTTTTACCAAGGTACCTATCCAAGGCGCTTGAATTGCCAAGTTTTCACCATTGGACGCTTATTTCTCTTTACTATTTTTTTTTTGTATTTTTTTTTTCAAAAGCTGGGTATACCAAGGATCTTCAAGCATAGAACTTCTTGAGGTGAATGATGTTAGTGGGATCATTCACGAGTTCTCCTTCTGGTGTAGATTATTGATAGGCTCCGGAGCCAAAGGAGGCAGTAACCACATAGGGACCAAGCCATGTAGGTTCAAACTTGCCTTTCTTTTCTCGATCTTCTTAGACTTTCATATTTTCTTTGAGGACCATGTCACCTGGCTGAAAGTGTCATGGGAGCACCTTCTTGTTGAAATTCCTTTTGAGACGAGTTTGATAGACTGTGAGATGGTCATAGGCTTGTTGTCTCTTCTTGTCTAAGAGATCTAGCTGGGTGAGTCGAGCTACTCTGTATTCTTCATCTGAGATTTTCCCTCGCAAAGATATGCGTAGTGAGGGAAGTTTAACTTCTATAGGTAATACCGCTTCGACACCATAGACTAGGGAGTATGGAGTTGTGCCTGTGGATGTACGGAAGGAAGTTCGATATGCCCATAGAGCCAGATTTATTTGAAGGTGCCAATCACGGCCGGAATCATTGACAACTTTCTTTAGGATTTTGAGGAGGGTTTTATTAGTTTCCTCTGCCTGGCCATTACCTTGTGGGAAATATGGGCTAGAAAAGCGGTGATGGATGCAGAGGGAAGTGCATAATTCTTCCATGTTGAGATTTTCAAAATTACCTCCATGGTCAGTGAAGATGGTGGATGGGATGCCGAAGCGGCAAACAATGTGGTACAAGATGAACTTGGAGACTTGAACTCCTATAGCTGAGACTAGGGGGACTGCTTCCACCCACTTAGTGAAATAGTCTGTAGCTGTTATTATCCATTTATGTCCATCAGATGAGAGAGGGGTGATAGTTCCAACTAGATCAAGGCCCCAACAAGCGAAAGGCCAAGGTGGTGCAATAGGTTGTAGATCCTGTGCTGGAGCGTGCACAAGATTTGCATGCTGCTGACATGGGAGACACTTTCTGAAAAAGTCACAAGAGTCTTCTTCAATGGTAGGCCAATAGTAGCCTGCTCTAAGGATTTGTCGTGCTAGGACAATACCACTCGTGTGGGCACCGCAAAGTCTAGAATGTACTTCTTTTAATGCCATCGCGGCCTCATTTTCATCTAAACATCGAGAGAGAGTATCGTGATAACCCCAATGATATAAGGTATTGGCTATGATAACATAGCGGGATGATTTTCAGATGAGGTTCTGGCGTTGGGTACGTGTGAGGTGAGGGGATATGATACCATCGTTAAGGTAAGCGTGAATTTCATGGTACCAAGGGGATTGGGGACCAACCAAGATACAAACACGGTTTGAATCCTCATTCGCATAAGCAGGTGTGACGAGCTGCTCAACTAAAAACTCATACTGTGTAGCTTCTTGGGGAATTTCCAAGAGCGAGCCGATAGTGGCCATGGCATCTGCTGCCTTGTTCTGCATTCGAGGCACTTGTGTAAACTGAAGCTTTGTAAAATGCTGGGTCAGCTGATCAACTAGCTCTTTGTAGGGTAATAGCTTTTCATCTTTGGTTTGATATTCATTTAAGACTTGTTTGATGATGAGTTGGGAATCACCAAAGACTTGTAACTCGATGATATTCCATTCTACAGCTATCTTTAATCCTGCTACAAGAGCTTCATATTCTGCTATATTGTTGGTGCTAGGGAATTGTAGCTTAAAGGCTTTTGGAATGTAATCTCCTTGAGGTGTAACTAATAATATTCCTGCCCCTGATCCATGAGAGGTGTATGAGCCATCAAAATAAAGCTTCCATGGGGGTTGTTCTTCAATTAGGCAAATATGCTCATCTAGAAATTCTGTGAGCAAAGTATATGCATCTACTAGAGGTGCATCAGCTAGGTGATCTGCTATAGCTTGCCCTTTGATTGCCTTTCTGTCCACATACTGGATGTCAAACTCACTTAGTAGCATAACCCATTTGGCCAAACAGCTTGTAAGTGCTGTTCTGGAGAGCATATACTTGAGAGGGTCAATCTTGGAGACTAGTTGGATGGTATGACTTAGCATGTAGTGGCGAAGCTTTTGAGTTGAGAAAACAACTGCCAAACAAGCTTTTTCCATAGGAGTGTAATTGATTTCATAACAAACTAGGGTTCTACTGATATAGTAGATGGCTCTCTCTCTGCTATAATCATCATGTTGTGCTAGAAGTGCCCCTAGAGCAGTAGGTGTTGCTGATATATACAAGATCAAGGGACGACCAGGAACTGGTGGAACCAAGATAGGGGGATTGGTGAGATACTGCTTGAGCTGATCGAAGCTACGCTGACATAAAAGATCCCACTTGAAGTTCTCATTCTTCTTTAGCAAGTGTGAAAACGGTGTACACTTATCTGCAAGTTGGGAGATGAAGCGCCGGACAGATTGAAGTTTTCCCTGAAGAGAGTGAAGCTGTCACTGTGTCTGGGGAGGAGGCATGTTTAAGATAGCCTTGACCTTTTTGGGGTCGATCTCTATACCTCGTTTAAAAACTATGAAGCCTAGAAGCTTGCCAGATGTGACCCCAAAGACACACTTCTTGGGATTTAGCATGAGATGATATTGGGCCAACCTATCAAAGACTTTCTCTAGGTCAGCAAGATGATCCATGAAGGTGTGAGATTTGACTAGGATATCGTCCACATAATCCTCCAAAATGCTATGGATAAGATCATGGAAAATGGCTGTCATAGCTCTTTGATAGGTAGCCCCAGCATTCTTTAGGCCAAAAGGCATCATGGTGTAGCAAAAGGTTCCCCAAGGGGTAGTGAATGCTGTCTTATGTTGGTCCTCTTCTGCAATCTTGATCTGATTATACCCAGAAAATCCATCCATAAGGGATAGGATTTCATGTCCAGCTATAAGATCTACAATCATATCTATGTTGGGCAAGGGAAAATCATCCTTTGGACAAGCTTTGTTAAGATCTCTAAAATCAGTACAGATTCTGATGTCACCGGAAGGCTTAGTGATAGGGACCATGTTGGAGATCCATTCTGAATAGTCGATAGGTCGGATAACCTTAGCAGCTAACATTCTTTCTAGTTCAGCTTTGACTAGTAATGCCACCTTGGGGTGCATTTTCCTAAGCTTTTGTTTGACGGGCTTGATCTTTGGATCGACTGCAAGATGATGAACTACAAGCTTTGGATCGAGTCCTGGCATGTCCTGATATGACCATGCAAATCGGCCAATGTTCTCTCGTAAAACCTCAAAGAGGAGGTCAGCTTGGTCTTGTGATAGGGATGTAGCAATGTGAACAATTCTAGGGATCTCTGAAGAACCAATGTTGACTTCTCTAGTATCCTCTATTAGAATAGAAGACACCTCTGGTCGATTATCTTGAGGAGGCAATACTAAATCCTCATGTTCTGCTTGTGGCTCTGGATTTTCTTGCTGAGGGGTTCTCTTCGCTGCCTTAGCTAGTCCCAGATTTACCTTAGTTCCAGTTTTGGGTGTATCAAAACTAGGTTGGGGATTTTCTCCAAAATACCCCTTGGGATCTAGCTTGTAGATGTAGGCAGAATCTGGCTTTGTCTTCTTATGAGGAGTTTCAGCTCCCATGAATCTTAGAAGTGCTTCCTCTGATGCAAACTCATCAATATGTATGACACTTGGTTGGTCCCAATCTATGAGTTGTGGATGAGCAAGTGGTAGGTCAATGAGATGGATGGATAGTTCTTGGAGAACAGAGTCTCCTAGGAAGATTTGGTCTGGGATATCATCGTAGGCTCTCTTTTCAACTTCCTCAAGAATGTCTTCAATTTTAACAAGGTCGCGGTGGATGTTCAAAAAAGCGTGACCATTCTCGTTGGTGCCCCCAGTTGTGGGTATGCCAAAGCCAAGACCTGACTTTATTTCCCAATCATGTGCTTCGATGGGACATTGCATGCCCCTTTCTTCTGGTCCTAGTCCACCTCCTTGATAGTTCCATTTTTCAGTGACAAGCTTATGTTGTTGGGGATACTTTTGGCTGAAGTGATCAAGGCGTGCTTGATTTCTTGGAGGTGCATCCTTATGTAGCCAATTGTTGATATCTGGAGTGAGCTCCTCATGAAGAGGGGTTTTTGAGGACACAAAGATGGTTGGGCCAAACTGTTTGTATCGAGGAGGTGGAATCTCCTTAGCTTTGTGATATGTTGGTCGTCCATGGGTATGTGGATCAAGTGGGATTGCTCCAACAGCAAATGCATCTGATAGACTATATTCTCCACATCCTTTGTTGTTGATCTTTACAGTAGATAGGGTAGAGGCAAGGATGGTTTCTGCGTCATTACAAGTGTGGGATGAGCTGGCGATGGCTGTGCCGATGTCTATTCCAGGGCAATGGTTTGTATATGAAGCTTCAACTGCATTGCAGTAAGAAAAGGGTTCTGGATCGGCATGGATGGTTACCTCAGTGCCTTGATGCGGAAATTTGATGCACTGATGGTAGGTGGATGGAACGGCCTTCATAGCATGATCCATGGGCGACCGAGGAGGATGTTAAATGGTAGGTTTAGATCAACAACATGGCAAACTGTCTCTTGAATGACTGGCCCAACCTTGATTGGTAGCAAAATAGTCCCTTCTGTGGTCCTTTCCAAGTTGTCATAAGCTTTGATGGTGATAACCTCACTGATCATATCTGCCTCAGTATACCCAGCTTGTTTTATGAATTTTAGGGTGCAAATGTTCAAGGCTGATCCATTATCTATCATTACTCTTTTCACGGCAAAATTGGATACCATGATGGCTATGCGAAGTGGAAGGGTGTGATCTGGCTCAACCGCGGGTATGTCGGTGGGTTTGAAAGATAGGGCACATGAGGATGAAGGGTGTCCAACAAGATTACGAAAATTAGTAGCATTGATATCAGAAGGGACACGGGATTCTATGAGAGCACTGTCAAGGATGTCTTTGTACACAGGACTAGTGCGGAGAAGGTCTAAAATGGATATTTGGGCTGGCATGTTCCCAAGGTGTTCCAAGATATTTTACTGGCTTTTTGATGGAGCTGATGGTGTTGATGAAACTGGTGGGCCTGCGATGTTAAATCGTGCTCTTCGAGTGGTGACCGCACACTCATTATCTGGTCCTCGGATATTGATAACATTGACTGAAGGCTCTTTCTCAGATATACAACCTATAAGGCTACCATAGTCTATATAGGATGAAGTGTGGTCATTGTTCTTCCCATGCTATTGGTTTGGCTGGCGGTTGTTGGTGTTGTTTGGATAGGTGCTTTTACAAGATTTTGGTTGTCTTGTGGAGGAAAAGCATTTTGATAAATTTGTAAGCCTGCATTGGGAGAGTTTTGGGCACCAACAGTGATTTCCTTCTGATCAATGAGGTCTTGCACATAGTCTTTCAGTTTCATGCATCTGAGGGTGGTGTGACCATTTACCCTATGGAACTTGCAATACTCATTGTCCTTGTACCATGCAGCTTTGGATTGGCTTGGATCAATTTGCTGGGTAGGAGGAAATTTGATAAGGTTTTCCTTAGCCAATTTCAAAAAAATAACATCCAATGGCTCACCAAGGGGTGTATAGTTTCTAGGTGCAGGATGGAATCTGGGCTTTTTCCCTGCAGCTACATTGATGGCATTAGCTTGATTGTTAGACCCTTGAAAGTTGGGTCTTGTGTTGTGGTTTTGATAGCTTTGGTTATTTCGTTGTTGGTAATTGGTAGCTTGTTGGTTGTTTTTTTGATATGGTGGGTTAGACTGGTTTCGAGAAGGACCAATGACATTCACATGTCTGGTGTCAGTAACCCCATCTGTTGCAACATGCTTTTTTTTGTTCCAATACCTAGACTTGTCATTGGAATGTGATTGATTTTGGTTGGCCTCTTTGTAAATCTTTACCACACCATCTTTGATGAGTCCTTGCTCAAGGATCATTCCTTTCTCTTTGATATCCTTATAGGTCTGCAAACAGTTCATGGTCATGTGGTGAGCCAAGTTGGGATGTGCATTATCAATAAACATTTTTACCACATGGCGTTCTGGCAAGGTGCAGGATATGCGGGTGGTAAGGGTTTGCCATCTTTGCAGGTATTCGGCAAGGCTTTCTCCACCTTTTTGCTTGGTGTGGACAAGATCAACTATTGATAGCTCTGTTTCAACAAGATGGGCATATTGGGCTACAAATGCCTCAGATAATTCAGCAAAGTTCTTAATTGTGCCATAGGGGATTCTATAAAACCATTCAAGAGCTGGTCTAGCCAAGCTTTTGGGAAAAAGGCGCAAGAGGAAGACATCATTGTATGCCACGTCCTAGCAATGCATGTAAAATTCTTTGATATGTGTGACAGGGTCTCCTTTTCCTCTGAATTTGTCAAATTTAGGTACCTCAAAGTGTTTGGGAAATGGTGTCGTGGTAATGGCTCTGTCAAATGGGTAAGGACACACATTTTCAAACTTGAATGTCTTTGGATCATTCCCTTCTTGGATGGCTTTCAGGGCTGTCTTCATTTGCTCCCACTCTGAATTGATAGGTGATGGTTGGGGTACCCCCAATGTAGGAGTGCCTTGAGGTAGGTATGTGCTGGATGGGGCCATTGAATATGGATGGTTATGAGGGATTTTTTGATAGGGATTGTACATTGTTTGGGCAGCTGCATGGTGGATGACAGGTTGTTGAGGGGGAGGTGGCGCATATTGCTGCATGTGCTGCGAGGCTTGCTGTTGATATGGGATTTGAGGTTGGGATTGAGGAACATAAGCTGGCTGTGGGTTAAATGGATTGCTTTGTGGAGGTAAGGTATAAGATGGTTGTGAGGCTTGGGGAAAGGATCGGAGGGCTTGTGGGGTTTGACCAATATATGTGGGTTGTGCCCACATTTGGGATGGCATCTGCAAATAATTGGTGGTTGGCTGGGGTGGTGGATTACCTCTTAGGAGTGGCATTGAAAAGTAGTTGGTAAGTGGAGGTAATGGATTAGTTGGTGGTGGAGGTGGTGGGAATTGAAAGCTTGGGAATGGAACTGATGGGGTTTGATAGCTTTGTGGCTGGATTTGGAAGCTTGGTAGAGTGGTGGTGGGAGCTAGGGTCACTTGGGAGCTTGGTAGAAGATTGGTAGTAGCTTGTGGGATTTGATAGCTTTGTGGAGTGAAGGTAGTAGCTTGTGGATTTGTGGCTGGTGGTATTGAGCTCCCGAGACCTAATGGAAATGATGGGATTGTGCTTTGGGCTGTGGTGAACAAGCTGGGGGCGATAAAAGGTTGATTACTTGGCCCCATGGGTGGCATCCCTGTTGTATATTGTTGAGGTTGGCCAAAGATGCTAGCACTGATTTGGGAGATGGGTGGATTTGGAAGGCTAGGTGTGGGAGCAGTAGCAATAGTGAAGGGGGTGAACGGTGAGATGTTTTGGGTAAAGGGGGTTTGGAGTGGAGAGGTATGAACCAAGGATGGAGTGGTGGTGGCTGGGTTGGCTTGCGGCATGGAGATTTCAACTTGGGTGGATGATGGTATGTTTGGGTCTGTTGGGTCATATGGATTGGCTGGAGGCTCTTCTTTTGGAATATATTGAGGATAATTTGGATCATAAGAGCCTATGGGTGGTGGTAGCTGCCCAAACAATGGGTGAGATGGATCTGATAATGGAGGGGGTCTTCCAAAGTCAAAGGTTCCTACATTGTCCCTTCAAAAATTAGCCATGATTGTCTCTTTGTTTTTGTCTATAATGGTGTTTACCAATACTGCATTTCCTGGTTGGTTCATGAAAGCTTCAATGTCAGTAGGTGATGGCATAGCTGGCTCTGGGCTGAAGGATGGCTGAGTGCTCAAGGGGGGTGAGGCTGTTCGATCTAAATGATAGGGCTCCATTGTTTCTTTCTTCTTGGCTAAGCGAGTGACGGGTGGCATGAAAAAAAATGCTCCTAGGGATGAGATGCGATAATGCTGATGGATGCAAAAAGGGGGAAGGCTTTTCTATGCAAATGCTTTCCTAGGTTGAGGCAAAGCTATATGAAAAAACCTAAGGAGGATTGGGTTGGGGATTCTAACTTCAAAGATATGTTGTCAAAGTACAAAAGGTCTGCTTTCCTATGTGGAAGCTTGGTGGTGATTGTGTCAACTCAAGGATAGACTGATGATACTTTAGGAAGAACACGAGATTGACCACTTGTGAATCCCAACCTTTAGCTCAAGGTGATGAGGGATAACAAGTGACAAAGCTAGATTACCCTAGACAAAGCTATGTCAAAGGGATAACCTTGGTGAGATTGGTGGATTTGGAAGATTTTAGGAATGGCAAACTTTTAGCAAGGTGACAACAATTTTGAAAGCTTAGATATGCAGAATTTTGATTACTGGCTAGATGGTATGATTCTAAATGAGATGGATGAGCTAATAATGCTTAAGGGGATAACCTAAGATGGCTGGCTTTTCTACAAAGATGACTCTAGAGTGAAGCTTATCCAAGAGGATGTGGAGAAACAAGGGTGTCTAATCATAGAAATCATGCCTAGTTGGTAAGGCATAAGCAGGATTAACTCCTGGATGTTGGCTAAATTTGATGGTGCGCTCTAACCAGGCCTCTTGAAGTGCTTCGTCGGTAGCTTTGTCCTTTGCTTTGTGGAGTTTGGAAATTCGTGGGCTTGGTGTTATTGCTTTTCTCTTGGCTGAAAGTTCTTGGTATGCTAGAGATGGCTTGAGTTTGACCTTGTGAAACTTCTATTTGGGTTTGGGTTGTTCCGACATAAATTCCTGAATCTACTTGGCTTTGGGAAAAATCTCAGTTGTTTTGCTTCAACTTGTTCAACTTCCAAAATAGGCAGTGACTATGCTAAGTGTGCCCTAAGCTAGGATTGACCAAGTTTGGCAAACATTCATTCAACAAGTAAAATAAAAACAAGCAATAGATAGGAACACCCAGATAGAAGTTTGTGGTTCTCAGAATGTGGTACTTGCGCCAAGGAGTGTGTATGTTCTACAAATGTTTCGATCAGTCACTCCAAACACATTAACATCCTAGATGGTTTTCTGCAAGGCAGACAATTGGTTTAGCTAGGGAGTCCTCGATATACGCAAGGTACGTGAGGCCCAAATCCGTAGATGAGACCAAAAGGATGTCACACAGCCGAGAGGAGCGGTAACCCACTTCTCCTCTTTCACTTCTCAAGGGTATAAAGTTCCTTGAGGCTTAGCCCAAATGACAAAATCTTGATCCCAAGAGAGGTGTCTTTCGATTCACCTCCCGATTCTTATACTCCGCCGGAACGCTGGAGTTGAGGTCGTCCAAGGGGTGATGAAATCCCCAAGCAGGCCTCCTAAAAAAGAAACAAGGTTTTGGATCCTAATCTTATGCACCCAAGATGGCCTCGAAAGACGACAAGGGGAGAGAAGACTCGGATGACCTTGGGCTAAAAAAACACGCTTGTTCTTTTACCAACTGACTCTTATGTGTGCTAATCTAGACTTTGCAAGCACTCATGTTTAAGAGACAATGTTCAATTCCAACTTGAAGCGCCAACAAAAGTAAATCGATCGAAGAATGCACACAATAAGAAGAGTTAGGGTCAACAAAAGCAAACTCGCGCGCACGGAGGCCCTCCACATCAAGTATCGATTAATTTTCTTTAAGGCATTCAAGATTGAGTGTGAGTTTGTTTTAAGCCCAAAACAAAAGTGTGTGAGATTCAATTTCAAGCGCGCACCCGGAGGCTCTCCACGTCAGTTGTTGTTCAATTTTAGTGCCCAAACTTGAAGTGTGATCGATTTAATCTAGAGTTTTGACCATTTAAGAATTTTGATAAAGTTAAAGCAAACGTTCAAAGACCAAGTGAGTGAGTTAGATTGTGGAACATTTAACACCTTTTTCAAGTAGACCCATCCCCATAAATGGCACTGAGATTGCAACCAATGGTTAATATTTGATGGGTGATTAGAAAAGAGGTGAGTCCAAGGAACTACTTAAATTGATTTTTGTAAATTTGTATTTTAACTTAACAAAGTTTCTTAAATGTCCAAAAATCCAACTTTACCTAGATTGCATGTGAAAAAGAGATTTGTAATGGTTAATTGATCCTTGGCATTCAAGATTGAATTTTTTTGTTTTAAGCATGCATTCCAAAGAAAGTTGATTTTAATCCATGACATTCAAAAGTGTGTTTTTGAGCAACATTCATTCAATGAAAAATGTGTTTAACCATTCAAGTTCATTTTTTTTTTTTAGCAACATGCATTCAAAGACAAATGGTTAAACATTCAAGTTCATTTTTTTAGCAACATGAAAACCTGCAAGAAGCATGGTTAGTGGTTCCATATGTGCTCCAACCTGCAATGAGACAAAAAAAAGCAATTTAGTTAGTTAGCCAAAATCTTCAAAAATGAGAGCTTAACTATGGGAAAAAAAATTTTAAATTTTTTTGTTGTTTTTTCTACGCGTAAAAATGCTTAAAACGGTCTAAATCCTACGGAACCACTAAAAGTGCAGAAATAGTAAAGCAGAAATGGAACATAAGCAAGCAGAGAACACAGTCTGCCAAAATACGAAGATGCTGAACTACAGAGGCACCAAAATATGAAGAGGACAAAATAGATTTGTAGCACAGAACCCAGGTGACAAGCAGAGATGTCGATTTTCGCAGACGCAAATTTTCGCAGACGTCGATTTTCGCAGACGTGGATTTTCGCAGATGTTGATTTGCGCAGACGCGGATTTTCGCAGAAGTTGATTTTCGCAGACAGAACAGGCTCAAACAATAGCAAACATTAGATGGTTAGAAAAATGACATATAGATGAAAATAGATGATTAAATGACCCATAGTGGGGTCCCACCGGGCGTGCCAAAATGTAGAACCAGAATTAGTATGCAAAGAACATTAACAAATAAAGTAAACATTCACAAACCAAAAACTAAATTCACATATATGCTTAGACTAAGAAAGAAAATAAGAAGTGCAAACCTCACGAGAGAAAACACTCCATGCTTTCTTGATTCTGTAGATGTGTCCTTTTGCTGTGGATGTATGCTCAAGATGCTCAAAAGCTACTTCAATGGAGATGGGTAATGGCAAATTGGTAGCTTTGTGAGCTCTCAATTTGGCATTATAAGGGTATGGTTGATGGCTTTGGTTCTCAAAATAGCATGGTAACTTTAGCTCAAAGATTGTTGATGAAATGGCTTGGGATGGGATTCAATTTATAGGCTAAGGGGTAGAGGGATGGAGGGCTTAGATGCAAGGATGGATGAAGGCTTAAGGAGGGCTAAGATGCACTCAAAGGGGAGCACATGGATTGTGCTTGTTTAGCACCAATGGGAAGGTGACACTTGTCACAAGGAGGATGAGTGTGAGAGGGTAGGGTTAAAGGTTGGTTAAGGGCATGATGAGTGGGGTTGAGTATGTAAGAGGGATGTAAGAGGAATGAGTGTGGAAGAGGGAAGAGTGTGGAAGATGGGTGTAAGAGTCATGAGTGGGCTTGTAAGAGTCTTTATGTTTTGTAAGAGCACTCATGACTTAGTGGTTGGGTTTTTTTGAGGGGAGACTTTGGTTTGGATTAGGAAAGTCTTAAACTTGTTTAAGGAATGTGACAACATTAGGGGGTGGATTAGGCTTGGGTTTAGGATTAGATTAGGGATGTTAGAGATGTGCAAGTGGATGGCATTAATGAGGGTGGGTGAGTTAGTGGCTAAGCTTGGTTAGTATGGGTGGATGGGGTGGATTAGGCTAAATGGAGGATTAGAGATAGGTTAGGTTTTTTTTGAATTTGAGGATTTCATTTATCAAATAGATTTATTTAATAAATGGGGATTTTTGGAATTAGATAGAAGAATAGGATTTAATTGATAAATAATAGATTATTTGATTTATCAATTAGGACTATAGATGATTAATTAAATTAATCAACTAGGGGATGACAAAGGATTAATTAAATAGAAATTTAATTAATAATGCCCTTAGAGATGGCTAAATTAGATTACCAAAGTAGTGTAATCAAATTTAGGTGTCTACACAGGGAACCTCCATAAGTTTTTTTTTGGATTGATTAAGGTTTAGTTAAGTGTGTGTGTGTGTGTGTATTTAATAAGTTCCAAGTGTCCTTGGAATGCAACTAATCCAATTGTAAGAGCCAAGTTGCTCACTAGGTCCTAGGTTGCTAAAAAGTTGCTCAATATGGAAAATATGATTAGGAATGGGTAATTAAGGTCTTTGATTACATAAATAGTCCTAGGTATCCTATCTAGGGTCCTATAATGGTACTAGGTGGACACATTTGGAAAAAAAGCCCTAAAGAGTGAAAATTGCTCAAAGTTGCAATATTGTTCAAAAATTACTTGGGCAACTTTTGCAAGAAATTAGAAATAGAAGTGTTGGAGCTTTTAATTACCCATTCTTGGGTATGTGAGAATGGAATATGATATTTTCAATTTTGGAATGTTTACCGTCAATTTATGCATGTGTGGAGCTTTTGTATGGACAAATTTATGTATTTTCTATTTCTTAATGATATAGTATAGCTGCATATGGATTGGCACAAGAGATCAAGTCTATGTTTCCTATAGAATAGTCTTTCCTAGTTCTATTTTGTATTCATACTTGTTTTGAATTCTTAAGGTTTCCGTGTTACATCATTTTCTTGTTGATTGGCTTGAGCATTTCCTTCATAGGGCTGATTGTACAAAAATGAACCTAACCTAATCACCCATGGTGGAAAATGCATGAAACTAGGTGGAGTGATAGGTTAGATAGTTTATATATCATTTTGATTTATTTTTCACTTTTATTATGGGTTTCCAAGCTATGGATTGATGCCCTAGGTTGATTGCTAGGAGTATGTGAGCTTGGACAATTTTGGGAAAGGTGTTGCAAAGCACACTGATGATTGTGCTAGATCAATTCATTGGAGTCCCTATAATCCATAAGAGGTCACCTTGAATGTTCAAGTGGAATGAAATTATATTTGAAGGTTTGAAGAGATTGAGAGATTTTTGATTGCTAAGTAGATTGGAGGCCTAAAAAAAAGGCTAGAAACTAGGGCTAAAAATAAGGAGGGTTGTGCGTGTTGTGAAGTTCTAAAAATTTGAAATCTTGGAGTGCTATGGATATATTTTAGGTTCATAAGGTTTATTAAGGAGTTTTTTAGGAGAATTTGAAGTATGGGAGAAAAATAGGGTTATTAGACCTAGAAACCATTAGGCCTAATTAGCATTATGTGAAGAAATTAAGTTTTCTTTGGTTAATGTTGTGACTAGAAGTGTGGAATGAGGCCATCAAGGTTATGGAGGGTATCAAAAAGTATAGTAGACTCCAAGGAAGTGTAATAAAAAGATCCTAAGTGAGGGTTAGAGCTCTAAGGGAAGGAAGGGATTATATGACTAGTGCCTTGAAAGGGAGAATCAATCTGCACCAGACCAACAACACCTAATAGGAATGTTGGTAGAAGTATCTTGGAGGCTTGGATTAGTGCATAGGAAAAGAGACAAGAATGAATTTATGGTTCAAGTTTAGAACCTTGGTTAATAGTGTTTATAAGATATAAACCTAGGCCCTCAGCATCATCAGGGAAAGGGGATCCCCCTATGTTAGGCTTTCCTTGTTCCTATCCATCATAGAATGAAGGACTTCATGAATGAGAGAGATTGAATCTAGAATCTACCTACTAGGGGTAAAGAAAGATTGTTCGGGATAAATGATCAAAGGGAGAACTTTTAGGAGTTTTAACATGAGGACATTAGAGATTATCTTATAAAAATAGTTACAAGGACTAATGGGTCTGAATTTGTCCACGGAGTTAGCTCCAACAACTTTGGGAACCAAAATTAGGAAGGTAGCATTAAGTTCCTTAAGAAGATTCTTTGACCCAAAGAATTATTGTACAAATTTCACCACATCCTTCTTGAAAATGTGCCAAAAATGTTGAAATAAGACCAAGGGGAAACCATCTAGACCTAGGGCCTTGTCACCGTTGAAAGAAAAGACTAGCTCAGTGACCTTCTTCTCAATTGGGATAGCTAGAGAAGTCTTGTTTGCCTTGCAATAAATAATAGAAGGAATATTCCTTAAGAGAAGCTCTTGGTCATTCTCTAAGAGACAAAGGTCTTTAGAGAGTAGAGAATGAAACAAACTCTTGGCAACCACTCTTATATCATTTTCCTGCTTCAAGCTTCTTCCATTACTCATCAACAAAGTAATGCAATTGGTTGCTCTGTGTTTAAGAGTGGTGAGATTGAATAATCTCAAGTTCTTGTCCTCCTATTTAAGCCATTTAGTTCTTGATATCTATCTCTAGAAAATATCTTCTTTTCTTATAATATCATGGTAGTCTAAAAGAAAAGCCTTTTCCTTGGCCATTGAGAAATGATCATACCCTTCTCTTTGCACCATGATCTAGATTTTGTTTAATTTGGTCTATAATCCAGCCTTAGTTTCAAATATGTTTCCAAAATTGGTTCTATTCTAAACTTTGATATTGTCTTTTACACTCTGATATTGTCTTTTACACTCCTTTACATTCCTTCATATCAATGGACCACCACTCCAAAATAGTATTATTGATACTTGGGTTCTCCAGCCACATCTTCTCAAATCTAAAAGGGAAGCATTTCCTTCTACTTAAAACCTCTATACTTAAGGAGACAAGTGCATAGTCTAAGCCAACCTTTCTAATAGTTGAGACAGTATAGGAGGCAACCCCTATCTAGTCCAAAGAGATAAGTTCTCTATATAGTCTAACTTGGATACACTCCTTCTCTAGTCTTTTATTAGTTCAAGTGAAATTCGCTTCTTGGTGATCAATATCCAAAAGAGAAAGGTCATTAATAAAACTCAAAAGGTCTAATTGGATGGATAAATCACTATCATCGCTCGCTTTCTTCTCTTGGATTTTTAGAAGGGTATAAAAGTCCCTCATCAAGATTCACCTTTCTTTGTCCAAATTCCCTAAGAGGCTTCTTAATCCATCCCAATATCTAGCTTTGCCTATTTTAGAGTTATGAGCATAAACATTTAAAATGAACCAACATTCTCTATCCCAAGAGTTAACAAATTCCATCATCATGATATTATCCCCTTCATAAATAAAATCTCTAGAAAGCCAAATAGAGTTCAAAAGGATAGCCAGACCCCCTAAGGCTCCATCAAAATTAGATAGAAATAGTTATTGCAGAATTTCAGTTTATCCAATATTTCTTTCTACATTTTGGTTTCTTTTATCAAAAAAATACCCTGCTTATGGTCCCTACTTAGATTCCTCATGATATCTTGTTTATGTGGTCCATTTAGACCACATATATTCCAAGAAATGACCTTCATTTCTTTTCCTAAGAGTAGGCCTCATTGATGGCAAGTTAGATCCCAACCACAATATTCCTATGTGCTTCCTCTTTTCTAATCAAGGAGGCTATCTTTCTAACTAGTATTTTGGACTTTTTTCCAACATTAGCCTTATTCTTACTTCTCATGGCTACCAATGAGATATGAGAGGGGTTTCTATTGCTATTCTTTCTACGTTTCCTAGAGATAGCAATTTTCTATTTGTCAGAAGGAAAGCCTCCTTCTTCACTCTAGATTTCATGGCCCATACTTGTGTCTCCCAACACATTACACACCTAACCTTTTTGATATAATGACTATGAAAATCCATTCTTGTTAGGATAAACATGTACCCTAATCTCCCCTTCTTCAAAGGTCTCCTCTCCTAGAGAGTCCCAAACTACCAAGATAGGGGCCTCTCTAGAGGGTGTAGGAGACTCAAAAGTACCCTCCCCTCCATCAAAGCTAGGGTTCTCCCTCTCTTTCTCTAATTTATCCTTAGAGTTAAGGTTGTAACTATCCCCCTAGGGATGAGAAATAACTCCTAGATTAGATATACCTTTGGCTAGTTCCAACCTATCTTCATTGTTGTCTTCCTTCTCCTTGACCCTGCATTTTTTTTCTAAGCTTTTTCCCTCTTCTTAATATCCTTAATTATGGGATAGTCATTAGCCAAATTTTCATCCTTCTTGCAATGAAAGAAAGAAAAGGGGCACTCCCAAAGTCCACCTATTGAATCCTCATGCCTAGCCTAGACTAGATTTCTACCACTTTGGGCATGTCCTTACCTTGCTCTACCCCCTCAAAAATTCTTGCATATGTTAACCTTATTCTAGAGGTAGTAACTAGGTCAATGGAGAGAATTTCCCCAAATGAATCAATAATATCTCTAAAAACATCCCAATACTAGATCTCCATAGGCAATTCTAACAGTCAAACCCAAACTGGAGCTTGCTTAAAAAAGGAATCATTTAGATCAAGATTAGTGATCAAGCATTGCAATGAAAGGGAAGCCCTCCCTATCACCTAGGGACCTCCAGACAAAATATTATCAAGATTTTCCTTGCAAGAGAAAGTGAAAGATAGGAATCATTTCACCATGGATGAAATCTCAACACTGCCCTTGATGTCCCAATTTATTTTTGTAAAGATATGAAAAACATCTATGTTAGGCCTAGGCCCCAAAAATTTCCTAAGCAAGGTAAGTTTCATTAAAGAAATAATATGATTAAGGAGTTCATTAGGGATAGCAATAACACTCATACCTTTTTCAACTTTAGAAACAACATTGACCTAGGGAAAGGATGACTTACTGGTAGGATTAACTCTGAAGAGAGAAGACCATGCTTTAGAGAAAGCACACTCATCTTCAGATCATAATGGGTTCCTCCTTTGCCCTCCTAAAGTAGCTTGCCACACCATCTCTATACCAAGAATCTTGATGGGTACAAAGCCTCCATCTTTCTTGGGTCAAAAATATGTAAACGATGGACCCCATCCAAAATTGTCTCCTAGGACTTGTTGGCTCTAAAACTGTTATTATTCCATCTCAAGACCCATCTTCTTTCCCACCTACAACATTCCTACCCAAAGAGGATTTCAAAACTCCTTCTACCACAACTACTAGGGTAACTAAAATTTCCAAAATAAAAGTCATAATTATTTTGAACCGATTCTATAAGTAATTTTAGGGTTTGTCAGCCTCAAGGGTTAGGGTTTGATGTCTACAAACATTTTGGGTGGTAGAAATTTGCCTATATAAGAAATGTTCAAGATTTTCTAGGACAACTTTAGGTCATAGTTTAGAAATCTATCTTATAAATTATTGTAAGGAAGGTGCATATGTGGGTTTACATATTGTATTTCAAAATTCTATAATTTTGTATTTGTGGCGATAATAAGAAGCCAATATTTATTCTAAAAATCATTGTTGTTTCTTTGTTTCTATTATGTATTTATGGTATTAAGGGGAGAAATCATCATCAAGTAGTACTAGAGTAGGAATTTTTGATTGTGTAAATAGATTGTTGATTTTGAGGTATTTTTTTCTAGGACCGTAGTTTGGGTTGATCTTATAGATAGATTGCCAATCGTGAGGAAGTTTTCACTAGGGTTTCAGAAAAAGTACAAAAATTCCTCCATGAAGAGAGCATGGTGGAAGAGATGTAGGAGTTACACATCTTTTAGAGTCATCTAGAGAAAAATGAAAGAATTGGAAGAATGAATTCACAAATTAACAAATCTTGTCGTAAGAGATAAAAGTAAGAATGAAGGAGAAGAAGAAAATGTTGAAGAGGTAGTTTTGAATGTAAAAGAAGAGAGGCTTTTTAGGGTCCTTGCCAAGATTGGAAAAAGACCTAAGTTTGAGGTTCCCATTTTTTGGGAAATATTAACCTAGAGGAATTGATAAATTAGATCAATAAATTAGAATAATATTTTGAGTATGAAGATATTGAGAATCCTTATAGCATCAAGTTTGTGAAGGCCAAACTAAAGGGTCATGCAAAGATCTAGTGGTAGCAGATTCAATTATAGTGAAATAGAAGAGGGAAAGATGAGATCATATTATAGCTAAATTAAAGTGTCAATTCATTCACATCAATTATGAGCTTAATTTGTTGAAGAAATACAAGGGTTGAAGCAAGTGGTTCAAGAACTGTTTAGGACTATACAAAAGAGTTCTATCAAGTTATAATCAAAACAAGCCAACAAGGAGAAATTTCCTTGTTACCTTGATGGGTTGCAGACAAGAACTTAGGAAGAATTCAATATATTTTGAATGGATAACATTGGAGAGGCATACCAGTTTACATTAAAAGTTGAGAGAAAGTTGAACAATAAGTTTGAGAACAAGAAAAGTGGACGAGGTTGAGGTGGAAACTCTTATGGAAGCCAAAATGATGATCAGAAGAAGAAGGGTGAGGTCAATAGAAACAATCAAAACTAGAGACGAGACAATTCCAATCATTTTCATGATCAAAATAATAGAAATCAGAGAGGAAGAGGAAGAGACCAAGGATCTGGTAGAATAGGTTTTTCTGGAACCTATTATTATTGTGGAGAAGAAGGGAATAGGCCATTTGAGTATCCTCAATGCCAAGGAAGGATATATAGTAAAACTCAAGATCAAGTGAGATTTGTGCATGTTGATGAAGATGCCAAATCATCACATTCTTCAGATGTTAAAGAAGTCCTAGTTAATAGAAGAATCTTGTTGAGTGGTGAGAATGAACTTGATCAAACGATTAACCTATTTCACACAAGGTTTAAGTGTGAAGATAAATATTTTGATGTGATCATTGATGGTCAAGGCACTGATAAGAGGGTGTTAGAAAATATGTTCATGAAGTTAAAACTGAAGAGGCATAAACACTCGTGTCCATATTGTATTGCCTGGGTGCAGGATGACCACAAGGTCATGGTCAATGAGCACTGCCTAGTGAAGTTCAAGATTAGAAGCTACTAGGATGAGGTACTTTATGATATCATATATGTTGGTGCTCAAAATTGTAACCCAAATTTTGAGCACTTTTGAGAAAATTAAGCCCTATGAGTGCTTTAAAATGAGATTGTACCTGGCTATACCTTTGAGGCCCCTAAGGTGTTTAATGTTTCTAACACCCTGCATTTAGTATGAATATGTCTTCCATGAAGTGAAATTTCCATTCTGAGCCATTTCGTGAAGTCTCGTTTTGAGTAATTGTAATTTTTTCATTTTCACCTGTGTCAAACAACAACAAGAGGCTATGTTTACAAGTGAATATCTTACACCCAGAAATGTTTTGTGACTTGCTGCTTTGGGAGTGTTCAGTGTCCATACCTAAGAGCCTATGTTTTAGATTTCGAGTCATTTTGAGTCTATTTGACTAGGTTTTGAATCCCTCAAAGTTGGTAGTTTACTTATTTCATGCTCATGCACATTGCACATAATTCTGGGAAGCCCTGTTTGACGAGCTATAACTTTGACCTAGTTGAACAAAATGCTAAAATTCCTTTTGCATTACATTTTAGATGTCAGAGACCTATTATGTTTCAAGTTTCAAGTTATGAAAAATCCCTTTGATCAGTTTGCAAACGTGATTCCAAATGCAATTTATAACTTTTTACTAGTGTCAGCACTTGCAGATTTTTCGAAACCCCTGTTCGTGATATCATATCTTAAAATTCTTGATAGGTGAGATAAAATGGATTGTACCACTATGTTATCCTCCAAAAATTCTTTAAGTGTGCCAGTTTTCACATCTCGATGAATTCATTTGCACACTTTCCAGGTCAATTCCATTTGCAAAAATCGCTTTTCTACTAGTGTTTCCAGTTTTCAGAATCCAAGTAGCCTACTTTGACTGCTCGCCATTTGCATCCCATTATTCTTAATGAGCCCAAATTGTAAATTTATAATGTCTTCATGATAGAGAACCAATGCCCCAATTTTTTTCTTCCCACATGTAAGTTTACTTAGTTTTTGAAGCTGATTTTGAACCTAATTTATTGTTTTTTGACATGTTTACTTGCAGCCAGTTCTAAAAGGGTAACTTTGATGGTCAATATCTTTTAACCCTAAATTTTTCATGAGATGAGATTCAAAATGGTACAAGTGTGCAGAAAAAAGAATTAGTAGCTCAGATTTCAGAGCCCGATCAGGTGTTTTGGTCAGTTTTTAAGGGCAATAAAAGGAGCCTCTGGCACTAAATGGATAGTTTGCAGACTAATGATAAAATGATTTTTAAACTTGACTACATGTGGTCAAATTTTCTTCTAGTCAGTATCAGATGATGAATAGGTCAGTTTGAGGTTTCAGTTGTTTGGAAACAAAATTTATTTTAGTCAAGCCCACTTTGGGGGGCCTCGACTAATCTGCATCAGATTGATGGAACTTAAGGACATTAAAGATTTTTTAAAAGAGGTGAATGTGTATAATGATACCCTTGCAGACAAAGCTCAAGATCTCATGCTTTTGGCTATAAGTCAAAGCCAATTAGTAAGCCTAACCCATCAACAACAGTATCCTCGAGCACTATAGACTCTCAGCCAAATAAGAATCTAATGACTTTAGTTAATGAGCAAGAGGCTTCAATGTCAAATGCCATAGCAATAACCCAAGAAATTGTTGCACCATGAAAAGTACCACAGGAAAGGTAAGAATCTCTTGCTCATTTTTCTTAAAAAAAAGAAGAAAGGATTAGTACAAAAGCCCCATATTCTACTAAAAGGTCACCGGATGATTCTCCTTAAATGGAGCAATCTCCTAGTTCTAAACACTCTCAACCTCTTGATGGATGTCTAACCAAAAAGAAAAACACCAATTGACTCTTATTGGAGAGGAGGTGAAGGTTGTTTCTCTCGATTAGGATGGGTTATAACAATAATGAGAAATCTATCCTTTGTTTGGATGCACTCGTGATTACTACAATAATACATAAGAACTTCCTTGTTATTGCCATGCACACTTCAAGTCCATTTCCATCTAGTGACCAGGTGCTAGGATTTGAGGTGTTCAGAGTTTTTGAAAAAACATGTTGTTTTTCTAGTCGGCTTCCTATAAGCCCTGGCTCTCATCTTGCATGGGTTGTGTTTGATGCAACTACAACACAACAAAGCCTAATAATCTTGTCTTTTAGCCTTAGTTATAAGGACCAGTACATTAGAAATGAGAGCATATTTATAGAAAGGAATGAAAGCTACATTGATAATAGGGGAACTGGATGCAAAGGTCACGGCTTGAAGCAAGAGGCAGGAAGAACACATTACATGCATAGCAAGGGCTGATTCTGGAGAAGTCAGTGAATAGTGTTTAAAGAAAAGATGTCTAGGAAATCAAACAAGGAGGAAGTGCCAAGGAAACAATAAGAAACATAAGTATCATGTAAGATGAAGTGAGCAATTCACATTTTTGGTAGCAGCCTACCCATGCATTGAAAGAAGGAAGAGGCGTCAGGGTAGGAGGGAGCTCTATGTAGTAAAAGAGAAAGTCATTTCTTTTGGAGGAGATTTGAAATAGAGATGAAGTTGAATAAAGGAAGAACTGGTTAAGATGAGTAAAGAAGTCGTGGCAGATATGAGGGGCTTAGCCTAATAAGAAATAGAGCTCATGTTAGCACGAAGGGAATACCCCATGTCATCAAAAAGAATAGTCAACTCAATTAAAAAAAGGAATGTTGCCTTCTTTATCACATTAAGAAACTTTCTCTTGCATTCACCCACCCTGAGCTAGGAAGAGCATAGCCCTACACCAATTTAAAGCCACAAGTTCGTAAGAGAAACCACAGGGAGGGGAATGCAAAGTAAAGAGCTCACTTCTTTCATGAAACAAGATCCACACATATACTAAAGAGGCCGCAGGCATGATTGGATGTCAAGAAAGGCACATAGCAGAAAAACACTAGCAATACAAAATCCCACATGCATTATGTGGATGCTCTTTAATGTATTTTTATATCCAAACACTCATATTATAAGTTGTCTATAAGACACGGCCTTTTGAAAGCCAAGGCCACATTTTGTGGTGGGGCTCATGTGGTCAGCAAGATGGAGATGCCCTACAAAAATTTTAAATGAAGCAATCAATGCGCTGATGTGGCATCTAAACTGCCAAACACACACAATCACGCCATGTATCATATCATGCGACAGGTGCATTCTCACTTGGGTAAGTTGTGTGCTGGTTAAGAAAATGTGGAATAGCAAGAAGATGACACATGGCGATGGGTCCTAGGTGAAGTGAGGTGGTGTCGGAACAATGAACTTGATTAGCCAAGTGCATAAGATTGCACCATGTAGGGGATCGAATGGCTAGCGCATCCCCACTTCATAGAAGTGCTCAATCATTAAGAAAAGAGGGATAGTAGGTGAGTGCCACTTGGCAATGAGGTCAACCAATTAGGAAGTGCCACATGACACTCAGTCAAAGAAGAGTTGACCCCAGATTCGAAGGGTAGTGAAATATTAAAGAGTAAAAAGAATTTTTTAAATGGACTGCATGACAGTAATTTTAAATTCAAAAGGGTCATAATTTAAAGTTTTAAACTTTAGATTTATTTAAATTTTTCAACATTTAAATATAAATTTGCAGACTTGAGTGTTTTACCAGAGAGGGACATTTTTCAAACTAAGATTTAAGAGGTTTCTGAGAGGCTAAATATGCAATGTTATATATCGCCAAAATTGTGAGAAGACAAAATTTCCAATTTTGGAGTTTGTTTCTACACAGGAATTCATGGGCTTAAGTTATAGCTAGAAACGTGAAATTTGGGGTCTTCTTAGTAAAAAGAGCTAAAATTGAAAATGTAGTTGCAGGATCAGTAATATATAGTGAAAATAAAATTGGGGTAACAATTTAGCTAATTTCAAGTCAATTGAATTAGGATTTCACCAGCATTCCATAGTGTTATCAAATATTTTGGCAAACAAAGGATTTCATCATTTAGCAAGAGATATTTTGCAAATCAGTTACAAAGTAATGATGAAACCAAATCAAATCAAAATGGTAGAAAGAAGAGAGAGGTTATTCAATTGCAGAAGATTGAATTCTAAGTGGACACATGTTAGGCATAGATTAGATCCAAGAATTCTTTCTCTCCTATATCTTTCTTTCTTTCTTTCATTGTGTTGTTGGCAGTTTGCTTTGGCTAACACTAGCAGGGTTCCAGTGTTTTACTTTCAAACCATTCTTTCAGCAAATTCTCTCTTGTATGAACATCATTAAGAAGGTTAATACAAATAGTTCAGATCTGTTAGGTTGTTTCATATTTTTCATTTCATGCATATGACTGTATAATTTCAAGGAAATAATACAAAGAGCAGAAGAATTTCATTAGTTTCATTCTGATTCTTGTCTCCAGTCTCAGTGAATTTTCAATGTTTTATTATCTTTGAACATAGAGCTTAGGTCATATTTGTAGTCCCTTAAGGTTGTATGTTGTTTTATTGTTGCTTATGACTCAAGGAGTTATGTAAATGCTTTAGGGAATCAACAGGGTTGCAAGTTTATTGAGAAGGATATCATGTAAGAATGAGATTCAGATTGAACATGGATGTCTATTTACAAGGTGAATGGATAGATCATATATCTGAAGATAAAAATATGTCTCAGATATCTATATGTATGTGATTAATTCATGGAATTTCCCAATAGATAAGGCATTGATCATTTACAGGATCACTTGTTCATGCTGGTGCATATTAGGGGTTTTCTGAATTCAACATTATTAATCAAACATTCTTTCCATTTTATGTTGAAGAGCTAGAATATTTTAACCCTCACTCAACTTGTGAATATCATAGATTTCTATTTAGCTACTATAGATTTGTGTTATTAAATAAGTTATTAGGAGATACAAGGGCTTTCATCTGTAGTAAATAGATTCAGGGATATGTTTTGCACTAGTATGATATCAATTGAATCTGAGGTCTACTTGCCTAGGTCTTGTAGAGGCTAAAGTGGAAGAAGGGTCAAGCCTTATAGTTGGCTTGGTGTCTAAAATGGCATGTTGAAAATGGGAGTTAGTTGCCCCTAGATATGTTATATTCTCATTGGCATAATTGAAAACCCTCCAGCATTTTCAAACACCAACAAAATGGCTACTCTGATGGGGATTCTATGAAAGAATTTAGTGATAAGGAGTTGGAAATCTCTGATACATTGTGCATATTCAATTTTGTATGCAAGGTTTCATGCACCCCAGTAATTTTTATCCCTTTATGGCATTATGTTGTGAGAATTGGATTTAAATTATGTTTTATGAATGCCATAAATTTGTATTCAATCAGCTCGGTCTCTACAAGTGCTATTATAAAGTTTTAGAGTCAAAGGATTGATTAGTATCTTGTTCTCTTTTCAAAATATTTATGGATCTGCAAATTTGTTTCATGTTGGAAGTCTGGTTCAAAATTAGATCGCTACTAATTTGTGTTTCAAAATATTTTCTCACTATGGTGAGTGGTGACTCTATCTTTGCAACTAGTGGTATTTAATTGTAAATGTATACTGTTGAGGGCTTTAAGTACATTGTGGGGTAGATCTAAATTAGTTGTTGAAATTCTTGTTTGAAAAGAGAAGTGTAGTCCTGATCTAATGATGTTGAGAGAGTTATGTTTCAGCTTTGTATAGAAGTTTCAATTTCAAGATAAATCTAAACAGGGTTTCTTCTACCTGTTGTTGTTTCAGATCAATTTGTAGTTCTGTTCAAATCTAATGTAATTCATGTCTCACTTACTGTGAGTAGTGACTCAAAGTTAATCTCTATACCAGTGCAGTATTATACATGAATTCTGATTAGTTGTTGTGGGAGAGGAACAAATCTAAAGAGGTTGAAACATCTAAATGGTTGCAAGATTTTTGGTGTGTTGATTCAAAAATTTCAGTAAAGATTTGATAAAACTTTGGGTCTACTATTGTAAAAGGTAGACAAAGAACTTTCAACCATTCAAATCTTGAGGTATTCTCATTTTCATGTATTTTATTTTCATGAAAATTGATTTTGAAAAGTGTATTCTCCATCAAGTGAAATTTAGCACAAAGAGGAGGAGAATGATTTGATAAGTCTTATACATTTCACTGGATCAGTTTCAGCTAGTTGTTTTTAAGTTTGTGAAGTGTGTTTGAAGTTGAGATTGGTAGAAGATTATAGATCTACTACAAATTACAAATAAGAATTAGTGTGAATGAGTTTCAAAGCTTTGAAGAATGTCAAGTTTCATCTCATCAACTATGTAGTCAGTTAGTGAAATTCCTAGATCTATTTCTACCAAGTGGTATATGCCATTATGTTTGGATGGTATTCATGGTTTCCCAAATGTCATTCCTAATGATGTTAGAAAAATTTTGCCTAAGTTTAGTGGGAACCATTTTACTTCAGCTAGTCATCATGTTGAATTGTTCAGTGATTTGATGGGTGACGATGGCATTGCTCATGAGGATGTTCACATGAAGATATTTGTTGAGACCTTAGAAGGTGATGCTAGAGACTAGTTTTCTTGGGGTGAGTTGCATTCAGCCATCATGGAGCAATTCAGAGAAAGGGTAAGCATATCTGATTCTTATAATAAGTTCTTGAAGATTCACATTGAGAGTGATGAACTTGTCCCTCAATTTAACATCAGATTTGCAAGAGTTTTGAAAGAAATCCCTAAGAGTTATAGACCTGATAATCAAATGTGTTTAGCTATATATTTTGATGCATTTGACAAGAAAATGAATTACCTACTAAGGGATAAAGAACCACAGACATTATATCAAGCTTTTATGACCGCTAGGGATATTGAGAATAATATGAAGTATGGATAGATTAGAGGTCATTTTGCTATGAATGATTGTTGGTATAATGGTCATGAAAGAAAATTTGAACATGGTGTTGATGCTTCAGTTTCAAATAAGCATATCAATACCCCTACTATAGGTTTTAATCAAGTAGAAAATTCATATCAGAATATAAGTAAGGTTAGTTTGGTTACAAATGATGACACACATGTTCATGATGTTACAACAATAAGAAATATTTTACACATTGATAAGGATCAACATGTGGTGATTTTATGAATCAAGGTTTAGTTGTAGTAGTAAGTTCTTCTCATGATAATTATATGTATGATGATGTAACTAATGCTTCAAATTTTGAGGATGCTACACCTAAATCTTAGTCTTATGTAATTGAGAAGGCTAGAAGTTATCTCTCTGATCACGAAATTGATGTTGCTGATCTTATATTTCATGGAGAGATAATACAAGATGGAGAATATGAATCACACTTATCTCAGTCATAGTCAGAAGAACAGAGTGCACATATTTCTAATGTTTCAGCAATAGATGGTAAGATGGATTCACTTGATTAGTCAAATATGTAAGAAATGAATTATCTTATTCATAGATTACATCATGTTGAGAATATTATTAAATCTGAAGTTGAAAGATAGTCATCTAAATATGAGTATGAAATAGCTGAAAGTTATCTTCCAAGTGATAAAGGTGAAGTTGTTGATTCAATGTATTGTGAAGAAGCTTCATGTGAAGACATTGGCAAGACTTGTTGCTCAAGTCAAGAAGAGGACCATGCTAGTATGTGTTCATCTTCATCTGAATTAGATGCAAATTGCAAAGAAGAAAGCAATGACGGAAGTGATTGCTCTTATGCAAGTAAAGGTATCCATTCTAATTCTAAATCTGAAAGTGAAGTTTCATTTTAGAGTTATACAAGTTAGCTAGATGTTGAAAGTTGTGAAGAAGAATTGTCCACACAATATGAAGACAAAGAGGTCATCCATAAAGACAGATTATCTAATTGTGTAGAAGAGTGTCATGAGGATGAGTGCACTGATGATCGGTTTTTGAGTGATCCTAAGATTAATGCATTAGCACCCATTGATAAGATAAATAATGATGGGATTGCAAGACATTTGAATCACCTACATGAAGACAATGAAAGTAACTTTGATTTATTTTCTACATGTTTTGTTGATGGAGTAGATAGTGAGTTTGCATGTAGTTCTAATTTTTCTTCACATGCTGAAAGTCTCCATGAAGATCAAATGGGTAATGGTTTTAGAGTATATACTAATGCTTTATATGAAAAGAACCCTGACGATGATTAGCCCATTTTTGGTCAAAATGTTCAAAGAGGGTCATTGCATGGAGTTATCAATCCTTTGTTTGAAGAGCACATGGACGGTTTAGATTTAGTGGAGAATGAGTTTAATGATGATACTTTATCCTACTACTATGAGAAATTAGATTGTTCTTCTTCCAAATATGATAGTGAGTATGACCATGATGTTGCATCTGATTATGATAATAAGGTGTTTGATGAGACAGTTATTAAAAATCTGCCTACACCTTGCAAGGATTTTTATGATGAATGTTTTACTATGACTAATCCATTCGCTGATTGTGAAGAATCATTGAAGGACTCTGGATTAGTTTCAGATTTTGACATTGATGATATATGTGAGTACAAGTCAGATTGTACATTTGAGTATCATCCAGTTATGCATAAGGATACATATTTTCAAGGTATGTGTGATCCCTTTCCCAAGTTGAATATGAAGCTTTCATATTCGAGAATGATAGCATGCATGAGTCATTAAATGAAGAGGATTTTTAGTTTCAGTTTGACATGTTTGAGCATGCTAATTAGAACTTTCATAATGAACAAGTTGTAGAAAATGAAGCTAGTTGTTATATGCATTATGAAAGTGAAGTTGTAGATTCAGTTTTACCAAGAGAGTTGATTCATGATGCTAATCTGATTGGTGAAATTGATAGAAGAAATATTTCCACTTTACCTCATACAAGTTCAGATGAGAATAAGATTTTTGATAGAGGTAAAGGTTTTTGTTGAAGTTTGGTGGCTTGAGGCCATCGTGTGTACATAGTAGGAGTAGTTGTATTTGTTTTCAATAAAGCTATTAAAGAGAAGTTCAAGTGTGTGGTCTACTTCTTCCAGAGATTTGAAATCTTGCCATGCATACAAGGGACATGCATCCCTAGATAGAGCCACTATTGGTGCTCAAAATTGTAGCCCAAATTTTGAGCACTTTTGAGAAAATTAAGCCCTATGAACACTTTTAAATGAGATTGTACCTGGCTGTACCTTTGAAGCCCCTAAGGTGTTTAATGTTTCTAACACCCTACATTTAGTATGTATATGTGTTCCATGAAGTGAAATTTCCATTTCGTATATGTGTTCCATGAAGTGAAATTTCCATTTCGAGCCATTTTGTGAAGTCTCATTTTGAGTAATAGCCATTTCTGCATTTTCACCCAAGTGTCAAACAACGACAGGAGGCTATGTTTGCAAGTGAATATCTTGCACCCAGAAATGTTTTGTGACTTGCCACTTTGGGAGTATTTAGTGCCCAAACCTAAGAACCTATGTTTCATATTTTGAGTCATTTTGAGTCTGTTTGATGAGGTTTTGAATCCCTCAAAGTTGGTAGTTTACTATTTTCATGCTGATGCACATTGCACATAATTCTGGGAAGCCCTATTTGACGAGCTATAACTTTGACCCAGTTGACCTAAATGCTAAAATTCCTTTTGCATTGCATTATAGATGTTAGAGACTTGCTATGTTTCAAGTTTCAAGTTATGAAAAATCCCTTTGATTAGTTTTCAAATGTGAGTCCAAATGCAATTTATAACTTCTTACTAGTGTCAACATTTGCAGATTTGTCGCAACCCCTGTTTGTGATGTCATATCTTGAAATCTGTGATAGGTGAGATCAAATGGATTGTACCACTATGTTTTTCTCTAAAAATTCTTTAAGTGTGCCAGTTTTCACATCTTGACAAATCCATTTGCACACTTTCTAGGTCAATTCCATTTGCAAAAATCACTTTTCTACTAATGTTTCCAGTTTGCAAAATCCAAGTAGCCTACTTTGACCGCTCGCCATTTGTGTCTTATTATTTTTCATGAGCCCAAATTGCAGATTTATAATGTCCTCATGATATAGAACCAATGCCCCAGTTTTCATCTTACCACATGTCAGTTTACCTAGTTTTTGAAGCTGATTCTGAACCCAATTTATTGTTTTCTGACATGTTTGCTTGCAGGCAGTTCTAAAAGGGTAACTTTGACGGTCAATATGTTTTGACCCTAAATTTTTCATGAGATGAGATTCAACATGGTAAAAGTGTGCATAACAGAGAATTAGTAGCTCATATTTCAAAGCCTGATCAGGTGTTTTGGTTAGTTTTTAAGGGTGGTAAAAGGACCTTCTAGCACTAAATGGATAGTTTGCAGATTAATGATAAAATGAGTTTTAAACTTGATTGCATGTGGTCAAATTTGCTTCTAGTTAGTGTCGGTTGTGGAGAAGTCAGCGAGTAGTGTTTCAAGAAAAGATGTCCATGAAATCAAACAAGGAGGAATTGCCAAGGTAGTAGCAAGAAACATAAGTATCATGTAAGATCAAGGGAGCAATTCATGTTTTTGGTAGCAGCCCACCCATGCATTGAAAGAAGGAAGAGGCATCAAGGTAGGAGGGAGCTCTATGTAGTAAAAGAGAAAGTCATTTTTTTTGAAGGAGATTTGAAATAGAGATGAAGCTGCATAAAGGAACAACTGGCTAGGATGAGTAAAGAAGTCGTGGCAGATGTGAGGGGCTTAGGCTAATAAGAAATAGAGCTCACATTAGCATGAAGGGAAGACCCCATGGCATAAAAAAGAATAGTCAACTCAATTAAAAAAAGGAATGTTGCCTTCTTCATCATAGTAAGAAACTTGCTCTTGCATTAACCCACCCTGAGCTAGGAAGAGCATAGCCCTACACCAATTAAAAGTCATAGGCTAGTAAAACAAATCACAAGCATGGGAATGCAAAGAAAAGAGCTATCTCCTTGCATGAAACAAGATCTGTGCATATACTAAAGAGGCCATAGGCACGATTGGATGTCAGGAAAGGTGCAAAGCAAGAAAAAAACTAGTAATGTGAAATCCCACATGGATTATGTGGATGCTCTTTAATTTATTTTTATATCTCAACACTCATATTATAAGCTATCTACAAGACACAAATTTTTGAAAGGCAAGGCCGCATGTTGTGGTGGGGCCCATGTGGTTGACCAGATAGAGATGCCCTGCAAAAATTTTAAATGAAACAATCAATGCATTGATGTGGCATCTAAACTCCCAGACATACACGATCACGCCACTTATTAGATCCTGCGGTGGGTGCATTCCCGCTTGGGGAAGTTGCATGTTGGTTAAAAAATGTGGAATAGAAGGAAGATGACATGTGGCGATGGGTCCCAAGTGAAGTGAGGTGGTGCTTTCCTTGAATGTCTCCACCAGACTCAAGGTCCTTTTGTCTTTGACTATCATTGTCACTACAAGTGTGAAATTCATATACTACAGTTAGATTCTCTTTATTCTAATAATTTTTGAAAATTTCATCCTCCTTGATTTCCTCAAAACCTACTAAGCTCTTTGGTTCACCCAAATTTTTCCTCATTTTCCAAAAATTGGTCATCTTGATTTGACACCATAATTCAAATTTGCATGCCTCTTTAATTACTTTTGACATAGAACTCTTAGAAAGTTGAGATTCTTTCTTTTATAAATTTAAGTATGTCAAAAGATTTGATTTGTGTGACTCTGATACGTGCAATGTCATAATTTGGGATGACAATTCTTGCATTAAAATATTATTCTCTGTTGCATGTTTCTCCATATTTTTCTTAACCTCATCCCACAAATTCATGTTTTTTAAACTTTTCTATCAATGGCATCTCTTGATGTTGATATTTACTTGCAAAGTTCCCATTGGAAATAAGTCTTATTTTAATTATGTTTAGTGGATCATAATTAAAGTGACTGACAAAATCAAAGCCAAAAAAATTTACCAATTCATTTGCCACTTCGAAAGCCTTTCTCTCAAAGGTGATGCCTCCAATTGTAAAAGATAAGGAAGAAAACATCATTTTCTTTTGTTGCCCAGTGAAAATTTCATCTACACTCTCCATCTGTCATACATATTCTAGTGCAAAAACACTTTTTGTAACATGCATTGGAATTTTGCACAAACCAATTACTCAACTGTAAAACCTTAACATAGTGTAGTCTTCTATAAAGAACCAGTCAGCCAACTAAATTTGACTTCCCAGTTGAATGCAATCTTTACAAGACACAAGAAATCTAAGCATCAAATTGCCTATAATTTTTTGGTAAATATGTGCCAAAAAGAAGTCTACAAAGTGGTTGTAGTTATTATTGTTAGCATTCATCCTTATCTTATGTATCCACTCATATACTAGACTTGGAGTCTCTAATTTCTTTTGGGTTTTCTCATCAAACTTATAGACCTCAATGTCAATCTTGTTGTTCTCTGTCTCAAATATTGGGTGATAATTTGCTAAAAGAAGGTAGCACAAGTAACTTGTGAACCTAAATCTCTTCATCTTTCTTGTAGTTGTACTTTTTTTAATCATTATTAATTGTTCTTGCATAGATTCAACAATGTGTTGAACATTATTATATCTTACTTCTACCTTCTCAACAGACTAACCTTAACAATGGATATTATATATCATTTCAAGAACACTGGCCCCCCACTTCCTTGTTACTATCCAATCCAAGACAAAATGATAAGAAATAAATAGTATTCTGAACCCATGGCACAAAAATATCATATTGATAAGGAGGCTTATGGTCTATGTCCAGATTAAAAGTAACACTAGTATGATCAGTAGACGACTTTGAGTTTATTAAACCCTTAATATATGAATCTTAAAAAATTCTATCCATTTTGTCATAAGCCTGTGCTAGTTTATCCAAGTCAATGTGCTCGTTAAAGCTTTCTGATTTAAACCCTAGCCCTAGGTCTGACAAAGTGAAAAAATTGCTCTTAGTTATGGATAAAATTTTCTCCTAAATTTTTTGGTTTACAATTGCCTTTCTATTTTCATCATAATTTTGTGCACATAGTATTACAATTTTAGGGCAAGGGAATACTTCTGGTATAGCAAGGTTTGATAATCCACTAACCAAAGCAGCTAGTTTTTTAAAATTTGTGCTAATACTTTTGTTATATTTGAAATAATTTCTCGCTTTTTGTGGATCTTTCCATTTATTAAACAAATAATTTCTAATTCTCATGATTCTCAAATCTCCATGGATAATAGGATAAAAAATATTATGACATTTATTGGTGAAACAATGTCTTTCTTTTCCTTTATGCTTGCACTCATACTGGAGATTTTTTACTTTGTTTACCTATGCCTACTATTGGTTATTACTATTTACACAAAATTCTTCTTCAAGCCCGACTTTAAATTTTTTTAAAGTGTAAACCTAAGAAAATAACAATCAAAATTTCTACTATTGCAATTGTACTACAAAAAAAAAAATTTAATGCCTAGAACCGAGATTTGAGATTTGATAATACTGATGCTAGCAGATACTCAGATAATTGGTTTTTTCCTATGATACTCAAGTTTCAAACTTTTATTCTTTAGCACAGAAAAAGGAATTCAATGAGAGTCTTTGAAAAGTTAAAATTTGAAAACCCTATATTATTGGACTCTCGAGAACTCTAAACTTAATAGTATAAAAGCATAAAAGGTTAATAGTTAAAATTTAAAATGCAAGTATTAGTTAATTAATTGTCTAAAGTAATTTACTAATACTTTGTACAATGTACATGTAAATGACACCAAGACTCAATAATGTACATAATTGTAATAATAAAAACTAATAATTAATTACATTAATATACAATGTATATTTGAATTTTGAAATTATTACATTTGAAATAAATTAAATAATAAAAATTGAACTTAATAATCAATATGATTTTTGGGTAAATTTGTGTGAAGTTATCATTTTTCTCAAGATTCATCTTGAATCATGACAATCATGACATTTGTCATGGATGCATGTCCTTGACACATGTCATGATTTTGGATGTTTCTTGACAACATCGGTAGCATTCCCAAAATTTATCTGAAATTCATCTTGGGTCATTATCTATCCTTTACTTAATAGATAGGATTAACTAATAAAAAGTTTAAAAGACTAAACATAATTATTATTAACTAATTCTTGACACTTAATCAAGCATTGAAATGATAGGACATGTGTCACGATTCCAAATGAATCTAGGCACATGGAAAAAAACCCCAAATTGATCCAAAACTCATCTCAAGTCATTGATATTTCTTCTAATCAATTGTCAGGAATAAGACGCCAGACATAACTATAAGAAAGTATCTTAAAATAAACGTTTCCTAATTTTGGGTAGTGGAATGTACGCATGGACATGTGTCACAATTTTGGATTTTTATTGACAACAATGATAATATTCCCAAAGTTACCTAAAATTCATCTAGGATTGTCGATCTTTCTTTTAATCAATGTTTGGGACTCAGACATAACTATGAGAAAGAATCTTCAAGTACACTTGTCCTAATTACAGTTAGAAATAGAATTTAACTTAAATCTATTAAAATTTGGCTCGAAATAGAGTTGTGGCCATTGATCTATCAATCATTGAATGGTCCAGATCAATTTGTGAAGTGTTAAACCTTTCGCATAACTAATATTAATTATTTTAATTATAATTTATCTTATTGTTTCACAATGCAAACTAAAACTTAAATCACAAAGTGCAATAACTAGTTGTACACATTTTAACTAAATGATTTAGTTAAAATATGCAAATCATTTGAATTTCTTGACAATTTCCAAAATCCCTAATTTGGATTAGAATAAAATTAAACATGTAAAACTAATGAAACATCAAATTCTCAAAAATATAAAATTATTATTTGTAAATTATAATCAATTATCATTCATTGATCAATAATTGGCAATTGCTTGATAATGATAACTTGATTCACTAATTTTAGCATTTTTATTTAATTAAAATTAATTTAGATTATAATCAATATTTGCTAAATTACTTTAGCTTGATAATGAGAAGTGATAATTTAAGTTTAAATAACTATTGCATTTTTCATTTAATTCAAAACACGATAAAAAGTAAAAAATATTATGATGATTATGATTTTTCAATAAATTTGCATTTGAAAATAGGAAGTAATGAATAAATAAACAAATTTTTAATATTTTATATGAACATTTATATATAAATATTCATTTGATCTTTTTATTTCAAAATCAAATTTTAATATTATTTATTGGTCTCTCATTGGACATTAATAAATTTATCTTATCTTATACAATTTAAATTGCATGATCATTGATTAGGACTCAGGAATCATGATTGATTCATGATTCATGAATCAAGATGTTACTATTGACACAAAAGGCTGCACCCTTGCCTAAAGTCTTACCTAAAGGAAACCTTGTGTAATATGGAAACAATCTTGAAAGTGTGGAACTTTGTGACTTGAGATTGAATCTCCAGAGAAGGCTGGTTTTCTTACTATCAAGATGCACCTAACTATTTCTTGAGACAAAAAAGAAGAAGGAATGCATGGAAGAAAACTACCTAATCTAATCTAAGAGGAGGTGATACACCAAATAGTATGTTCAACTAAATCTCTGCCCAAGAATGCATATTTCTGTTGGATAAAATTGATTACTTTTTCATTGTCATTGATGTTACAAAAATGTCATATAATTATCAATCAATATATGTTGAGCTCATTTAGACATTGAAGACAGTTTTATGTGGCTATCGAACAATCTTGAGTTTACCTAGTTTAGAAGGCAATGTTTACCAAATTCACTTGAGCGCCAAAAGAAAGTATGTGGATGATGATTGTTAACCAAACTCACTCAGTTAATGAATGAAATTTTGGATGGAACCAGTGCTAAATCTAGCTCATGGGTTACTAAAGGAATTTACTAGTATGTAGTGTTGACCATGCTTCACTTGGTTAACATAGGAAGATTTCTTTTGAGTCAGTGTCTACTAAGCAGGATCAACTATCAAAGAATTTTCTTGTTTTGGTATATTGAGTTTAATTGATTTATCTATTGATTCTAGTTGACTGAGGTAATGAATAATAATTAATCTATGTTGTATTCTAGCCAACTTGACAATGTGAATGATATAAGTAGAAGGTCAAGTTGTGGGATAGTGTGTGTAAAGAAATACAATATTGAAGATTTGACAATTTCTCTAAGGAAGCAAATTTGGAGATAAGAAGGATGTATTTGAGGAGTTGAAAGGATACATTTGATCAGGAAGGATCATGTACAAGCTAGAATAGAGATCTATAATTAGCAATTTAGTTGTATCAAAATTAGGTTAACTCATTATTACTTTCTAACAAGGTGATTAAATCCTCTAATAGGGTCACATCTAATAGTGTATTTTTTAACCTTTAATAGGGCTGGCTCCTAATAGGGCTCACTTTAGAAAAGTGAAATCAGTAACTAGTTGCTATTAGTGATTTTTCCCAAATTGAGTTTCCACGTTAAATCTTGGTGTCAAATGTATTCATGCTATTTCCTTTTTATGCTTGCAGTTAAGTTAAAGTAATGATAATCATTGATAACATCTTAAGATCTACAAAGCTAATTCATTACCAAGTATATTCAATATTTACCAAGTTACAATATTACATGTGTGCATGTCAAACATCAGCAGTATTTAGTTTTTTTCAGAGTTTATTTTGTACTGACATCTAAGGGATCTAGGATTTATTTTTGTAGTAACTGATTCTCCCCTCCCCTCTTAGTTACTCCTCTTATATTTCCAACAATTGGTATTAGATCTCTTTTGGTGCTTACAAAGAAGGTTTTAAGGACCCAAGCTAAAGATTAGGATGTCTTACAAAATAGAGATATCCAAGTTGAACATAGATAATTTTGCAACATGGCAAGGACTTATGAGGTTACATCTAGCTACTATCAGTGATTCAGGTTGTAAATATCTTGATATTGAATACAAAACTCCCATTGGAACATTATCAGTTTAAGATATTGCTGAAAAGAAGAATCATAACATCATGATGATTGATATTCCATTTGCTCTCAGTTATGTTGAATTTGAAGAGGCAAAAGACTGTAGATCTGCTCATGAAATATGGACCAAACTAAAAGATATCTGTGGAGGAGATGATAATGTAAGAAGAGCCAAAGTAGTAAATCTTAGAGGATAGTTTGATCAAATAAAAATGAGAGAAAATGAGAATATTGCAAAATATGTGGAAAGACCCAAGGCTAGTATAAGTGTAATCAAAGCATCTGGAGGAGACATTGAGGACACAACTATTGTAAGCAAGGTACTCAAAACTATTTTTCCTATTTATGCAATTAGAGTGTTTTCTATTCAAGAAATGAGATGTGACCCAAATAATAAAATAACCTTGGATGCTCTAGTTGGAAGACTAACAACTTTTGAATTAGACAACTATGATAACTATGTTCCTAATTCAAAAAATATTGAGTCTACATTTGAAGCCAGACTCTCACTCAAGGAAATAAGCAAGAAATTAAAGGACAATCAATCAAGAAGTGAAGAAGAAGCTAAAGAAATTTTTGACAATGATCTTGAAATTGTTGAAGCCCTACTTGCAAAGAAATATTCCAAACATAGAGGAAAGTACAAAGGTAAAATTCCTCTAATATGTTTTTTGTAAGAATTTGGCTTAGGCCAAAATTCACCCAAGATCTAAAGAACTCAACACAAGCACACAGTAGACAAAACTAGAAATAGTATGATCAAAATGATGATATTCATTCAATATGCCAACTTAGCCAACTTAGCCAACTTGAGAGTACACTAGGAGTGCCTGTATATAAAGGCCTCTTAGGAAGCACCTTGAATGTCTCTAGAAACAACCAAGAGATAAGACAACTAAGAACCTTAACCAAAATTCTAGATGAATGGATAAGAATGACAAAGTGTCATATGTGTGTAGAAGATTCCTATGTTGTAGACAACATGTGCTTAAAAGAGGTGCAGACCCCTATGATGTTATCATGAAAAATCACAAGATTGCACATACTCCTAGGTGACTAATAAATAAATATTAATATAATGCATTAACCTAAGCAAACTTAAGTAAGTGTAATAAGTAAATACATATTTACACCAACACCCCCCCTTAAGTGCAACTTAGGGAAATGCCCTTAAGCTTACAAAATCTAGGATGAAATGCATAATGGGTCTCGGCTACTAAGCCATGTTAGGTACCCATGTACATAATGACATGAAATCTCTCATAAAGCGGAGAAAGAGGGGAAACCTCATGGGAAAAACCCTCCCCCAAAAAGAGAGATAAATAGGGATGCATGGATGTATGGAGTAATCAAGACCCCCCTATTATGGAATACATCTAGTATATACATAAGAGAATGATGAGAAGAGGAAGAGAGATAGGATAGGCTCCCCCCCAAAAGAAGAATGTCAAATAGTGATTGCTCTGATGAAGAAGTTGATCCAAGACTACAAATTGGTGTTCCTCCCCTTAGGAAGAAACAATGCCAAGGGTACAAATGAGATGCTTCCACTGTGTGTGGAAAGAATCCCATAGATAACTAATGTCTCTAAAACCTACTCAACTTGTTGAAGAACCTGTCTCAAACACTAGTAATTTTAGCCCTAAATTTCGATGAGAAAAGGTCAAAATTTTGACGATAAAAGGTCAAATAGATGACTAAAATTGTTGTCGGTCTTTTTTCATCGATTTTTCACCACAATAATTTTTTGTCAAAATTTTGACATTAAAAAGGTCGACTTATCGATGAGAGGTTCGTCGATTTTCTTAGTCCATCTTGAACTCTTATTTCCTCACTTGCATCCATTGTTGGTCAAAATTTTGACCAATTATGGTTTTAAAAAAATATATATATATTGGTAAAAATTATGTGTTTTAGATCTTTGTAATATCCAATGAATTCAATTTTCACCCAATGCAATTCTTTATTTTAACTTTTTTTAATATCAAATAAATTCAATTTTCACCCGATGGACTAGGAATTATGATCGCACAAATATGGGGTAACAATATTAAATAATTTCCAACTTTTCTTTTTACTATTGTAACTAATCCTTCCTAATCTTGCTATCCATTTCAACTTCAAACGAGGCAACATGTGGAAACTCTTTGAATTCTGACAAGAACCATAGTTTAGAAGTTCACTAAGTTTTTCTAGTAATGTACATACAAAATTTGAATTTGAATCAATACTCAATTACAAATATTATATCTAAATTCTATGGTGGGTGAAGAACTGATATGTTGTCATTTATATACACATATAGTAATAGTAATAAATCAAGATTATATACAATAAATATACATCCATAACAAATTTATATACATTTAATGATCAAAGAGATGGTTTTGGAAATTGTGTATAGGTGAAGGCATGAAATGGATGGTTTTGGAGCACTCAACATAGACACTCAACATTCAGTACATATCATCATTCAATTGGAGCACTCAGCACAGACACTCAGGTCAATTTTGTTCTGTAGAATAATAATATGCTGAAGGTTTGCATAAAAAAATTACAAATCACTAAACCAAGTTATTATTATACACGTCGAGCAATCAACAAATGAAACAGATTGTAAAAGCTTCATGCGTGCATTTTCAAATCCAGGGACATCACACAAAGGATTGTCTTCCTTTCCACTACCATATGCCCTGTAATGTGAATTGAAATATACATATATAGAGGAGAGCGTATGAATGATTTAGATTTGCATATGTATACATATACAGGTATATATACTTATGGGAGATAATTTGTATATATATATAGACATACATACATATATACATATATGGAAACATACATTTAAACATATATATCTACATAAATGCAATTGTAAATACATACACACACACACACACACACACACACACACACACACACACACACACACACACACATATATATATATATATTCATTTATATATACATATATACCTATATAAATCTCTATACACACACACACACACACACACATGTATGTATCTATATATATATATATATTAAAGATTCCAAAAAAAGCTTTAGACATTTTAAATAAATCTCATGATTAGGTCGCCATAAGAAGAAATGAAGATAAAGGACCCCTCTGATATATAAAAAGAGGAAGATGCCATTACTTGCAACATAGGACATAACAAATAGAGGCAAAGGCTCAAGGCTCAACATTAATCCATTCAAGAAACCAGACACTATCATCAAATTAACTACTATTGTCAAGCTCCAATTAAATGTGGACTTCATTATGTGTGGACAACATACACGCACATACATACATACATACATATGTAGATATGTACATATATGTATATATGTTTAAACACATATATAACATATGTGTTTATATTCAAGAAAATGCAATTGGTAGGCATAAAGTTAAATCACACAACCTTTGCCAACATTATTGATGCTTGTGCCAAAACAAGAGCTTTGGAATAAGCTATAGACATGCATTAAAGCATAAAGAATTTTTGTTAGATGTTGTAGTCAGAATTTCCATGGTAGACATGTTTGAAAAATGGAAACATAGACAAGGCATGTAATTTTTTTGACAGAATTCATGAAAAAAGTGTGGTCATAGCATGCCATGATTGCCAAAAATGCATCAAAATAGATTTGATGAGATTATATATATGTTTAAGTTGTGATTAGACCAACATCTTGAGCCTTATCCTACACTCGTCAAAAAAAATGATGGCTCTACTTACCTCAGATGTTACTCTAGACCCAAAAAGCCATCCAGCACCATGAGGACTAACTGCTCAGGTCTCGATATCTTCTGGGTCACTCCACATTAAATCAAAAAAGGGCCCTTCATGTGGCATTTCACAATGCCTGTCAATGACTCTAATCTGGATATAAGAACACATATATATCATATCATAAAACTGGCCTTAAGTTCAAATCTTTCAAATTTTAAATCAGAGATGCTTTTCTAAAAAATATTGCAACTGACCTGATCAATTGCTCGTATGTCAAGTGAAAGTCCTCCATGGAAACAAAGGACCTAATTTCAATAGCCAATGAAATGAGATTAAGTTCAAGAAACACAACTATTCTGCTTCACATTTATACACAGCCACCTCTAGTCATCTTGGAAGATCAAACATGCACAAAATCTATGCATTTGCATAAACTGTAATACACTATGTGATATTATTGATAATTGTAAAACCACCAATAGATTACAAATATATGTTTTCAACACATACAAGTACAATACATGCTTGACACTTAGATTTCTAGAAAATTTTATTTGGAGAAAATCTAACATAGCGTTGGCTCCCATACACAGTAGCACTAACATCAAATCCATTGCCAATCTTTCCTTGGGCTACGCAGTGAGTTGTCTAAGACACAGCATGTACCAAATCAAAATAAGCATCTTTCATCTTCTCTGCATAGTTTCCACAAGATTTGGTAAGTTTTTGAAGTACTTGCCTCATGATGAAGAAGGCGGGATGGATCCAGAGGAAACACAACAAGTTGTTGATCTTTTGAATCGTGGGCCCTCTGCATTATTGAAGATGAAACCAAGGGACTTCTGAAAAATACGTAAGTTTCTTGGGACCTAATTCACAATTTTATTCAAAAACTTCAACACAATTCATAGATAGGAATTCCCCATAAATCTTGGAATACCTTTTGGCTTAGTTTTATAGAGGTTTCAATTCCTCCAAAAGTTACTTTGGACTTGCACTAAACCTTTTGTGCATAAAAGGTTGGGTTTTTATAGTGGTAATAAGATAAATACCCTTGTGCTCTTTTGGTACACAAGAAATTATTTTGGGCATGCTAGGGTAGTAGTTTTATTCTTGGTTTCTGAGCTCACTTGGTCTGAGATTACTTATTTTTAAGTATTACGACCCAAGCTAATATCATGCCATTGTAAGCCTAGACTTACCCATTTAAAATATAATGGATTTTTGGTGATTTGTTTATTGTTTTGGCTAGGACCCTTTATAAACATCCCCAAATAAGTAACATCGAAGACATATACTACACTTCAGAGGTATTTGGTGTGCCTAAGTTGACCAAGTGCTTTTATCTGACCTCATTGCTTTACATTACATATTTTTAAGGTGGATAAAACTGCATCAAAGATTAGAACTCTGACTAGGGCCTGGGATGTTTACTTAAGCCCACCAGTGAATTAAACTATAGATTGCATCAAAGAATAGAACTCTGGCTAGGGGCTGGAATGTCTACTTTAGCCCACCAGTGAATTAAACTACTCTTTTTTTGGAAAGTTAAGCATGTTTACATAGTGTATAGATATAGAGAGCTTAACCCATGCATCATAGATAATACGATTTTTTGTTTCTATCCATATCATTGATTACATTGCATTGCACAAAGAATACCTCATAGTGCATAAATGATAGCTAAATGGTTACTATTGACAAAATTTCAACAACAACATATTTTGTACGAACTCAATGTCAACCTATAATAGCATAAATCAAGTCAAAGTTCCAAAAATTACTATACCTAAAGTATAAAAGACCATAATAATAGAATATATTAGACCATGAAAGTAACAATGTTGGGTTGTATAGGGGAATGACCACAGTGTGCTTATGGAGAGAACTCTAACTATTGATTTGGCCTATAGATTACTTGTGTTGTTATGATAGAGCAACTAGTAAAGATATAAGACATCAATGCATGTACTAAGGTGCATAGAACCATAAGTAGCTTCCATTGTTTGCAAGTAGAATTTGAATTGCCAGCCTTTAATCAGATTTCTAGGTCTTGGTGAAAAACATTAGTGCTAGACAAATGAAAAATGGTGTACTCTTGCTCTTTCCTGCAAAGGTATTTTTTGAAGTTTTTTAAATAGTGCCCACTACTATTAGCAACTAGTTGGTATTTTCATGTAAATTAGACAACTAATTCCATTAGATGTGTGATGCAATAGTAGTTCAATGTATTGGCATAGTGTATGACCTCTCATTGACCTACAAAGGGTTCTGTACTTATATGTAGAGAATGATACAATAGATTAAATAGAGTTCTGAAACAATAGGAAGATAATTGTAATAATTTTATCATGTTGTAGCATATTATATGAAAACGATCATATATGTGCAGTTCAAAAATAAATGCCCTTCTTTGTCCTTGTTACAATCAAATAACTCAAATAACAAAAATGATTAATTTGATATAGAATAATTAGTACACTTTTCTAAAGACTCTTCTTTCGACATCATCATCAGTTATAACAAATGTAGATATCTATAAGCAAAGCTAAAGGGAGAAAGTTGATGTACTTTATGGTTGTAACGTGAAGCATGAGCTTAAATTTTGAATGACCTAAATACATGGCAGATCAATAACAAAAGGATCCAATATAATAAGTCAAGTGAAAAAAATGTTTGATTCGATGGACAAAAATTAGTATGTTTCTCTAAGGACTCTTCTTTCAACACCATCATTTCTTTTATCAAATCCAATATATGTATGCAAAGACAAAAGGAGAACTGAACCACTTTGAGGTAGCAATATGCTAAAATGTTGACCTGGATACATGATAAGTTAATAACAAAAGGATCTGATATAATAACCATTGACTAGGTTGTGTGTGCTAAAATGTGAGTGAAAACCATCATGAAGGAATAATTAGTAGTCATTTAAGCCTGACCAGACAATAACTCAGAGCCATCAAAGCTTGGTAAAATGAAGTTGCACAGGTTATTATACAACATCAAGCACACTTCTTAAGAAATTGATATAGAATTATATCTAATAGTTTCTAATTGGGAAAGAAAAATCTATATAAGGCACGAATTTAAATAAAATACAAAACTTGCTAATACTTAAACTATGATAAGAAGTTATTTTAGCTTTATAAAATAGATCAACTAGTAGTGCCAAGGAATTATGAAGTGTAATCTTACATCGACTACACATTGTTTCTCAATGCCTAAAACCTTTCTTAGACTTTCTTCTCAATTCTCAGCCTTAGCCATAGCAACTAAGTGAGCAGCTCGGTCACGTTTACAATTTCCTTCAGCTTCTCTTGCAGTTAGCTTCAACTACTCATATTTAGATATTAATTCCTTGCCCTCTAATAATATGAGCCCCATGTTATATTGGTAATCATATACTTGCAAAACCAATGCCAAGAAAAAAGGAATTATTAAATAGATAATTTAGAAAGAATTCATCTATGGCATCACTCTTAATGATAGAAATACAATAGCAGAGGCAAATAACATTGTGTACAACAGAGATAATATAAAGTTGTAAACTAGTAATGTTAACTAAAGAAGAATTTTTTTTGCTACATTAGTCCTTTGTTATAGAGTAATCTAACATAATTTAAATGTTCCAACAAAAAATTGGAAGCATATTTCAACTTTATTTAGCTATCTCCACAAGCAAAAATTTGTTGTACACTTTTTTTTATTTAACTTCCTGATACTTATATATATATATACACAAACTGCAAAGGTACAAATACAAATCTTTGAACTGCCAAAATCTATTATTTATGTTACTTTAACACACAAATTGTAACAGTACAAATAGAAAATTCTAAACTACAAACCACTCATGATAATGTTAAGGATATAAATGAACAAAAGTAAACAAGCACCAAAAACAAAGCATGAGCTCTTTTGTTAATAATATGAAATGTACTCCCATGCGATGCAATTTAGCTATAAATTCAAACTAAAGGAAAATATAAACAAACCCAAGTTTGTAATTTGGTAGGCATGCCCCTTAATTTTCTTTATAGTTTGACACTTTAAATGGTCAAGGTTACATATGATCTATAGTATTTATAAACTCATTTATAGGTAAAATTGCAAAACATAATAAGAGTGTAAAAAAATAGTCCAATGGAAAATAGTCTAGTGATAAGATTGATTGGCATGTACCAAAATCCTTTAGTCGTGCAATACATAAATGGAAAAAAATCTAGTGGTAAGATTGTCGGCACAAACCAAATTGCATCAAACAAGCAACCTACTTCAAAACAACCATAATAATACAGGTCCACTGAGACCAAGCTAAAAGTAAATGCCACAGGTACTCTTGATAGAAAATATATACACCAAGCATGACTTCTATGTCAAATAATATTCAAGCTTGATAGTCCATTCTCAATGTATTAAGTCAGAGAACAACTAGTTTTAACCACTTGGGCAAAGAAATAAGAAAATAATGTCTATAAATAGAAAATAAAAGTTGACAACTATTTGAAATCGACAAAAAGTAGAACACCTTGTGATTCAAAGTGTACAAATCACTCAATAACAATAGTATAGTAAGAAAAACATCATCTAGAATTCAAAATAGAAAATGACATGCCTGAAATATGCTACTGGCAGATAGTAGGACCAGTACTTGTCGCCTAATAGAAGGAGCCTAATTTAACTTGACTAAAGCTAATAGTATGTGGAAAACTTGAGTAAAGCTAATAGTATGTGGAAATGTCAAAATCAATGAAAGGAGGCTCAATTATATCTCCTTAATGTATGACTTAACTCTTAGAAGCAATATTAAAATTTAAAAATATCACCTGCCTGTTAGCAATTTTTAACTAATGACTGCTGAAAAGAATTTTCAAGACCATTATAAAGAGACGTGAACTAATTATGACATCATCATATTATTGTTTATATTGAGTGTTTTTGTCCTATAAAAGTATGGCAATCATAGACCAACCCTATTAGTGACATTATTAAAAAATTCATTGCTGAGAGCACGGAGCATATGTCTTTGGCCTACCAAATTTAAGGTGTTAATGGTTATGCAGTAAGCCTATAGATAAATTGTTAAAAAAGTAATGTAGTTTAGGCTTAACAAAGCCTTCGTCAATAGAAAATATTTAGTTACTACTGAGTCCTGATCAATGTAACCAATGCTTTGTTTAGTCCTATAAATGATGCTTTTATCTTGTTAATTAGAACTAGCATCACAGGCATCTTCAATCATATTTGAAATCCATTATCCCAACTTATAAATTGAGAAGGACGAAGTTCACAAGATGTAGCATTTTTTAGAAAAGATGAAGTGTTTTAGGCAAAAACATTATGTTATCCCTCATGCACAATTCTGACAGATACTATCAGTGTCGTGTTGCTAAAAGTTTTAAATTCAGTAAATATTTCCTATAGCTTCCTCATCTGATTAGAGGCAATAAAGACCAGAAATAAGAAATACTTTGGCACTCCACTAATTTGAGAGACACTTAAGTAAATTTGAAAAATAAGAGCTGAAATCTATCATTCCTATGAAGGATCCTACTTATTTGAACCTAAATTTGGCAAAAAAAATTAGCATTTATACAAATTGTGAAAAAAGCCCATATGAAAAATTGTAGAGGATTAATGTACCTTGAGATAAAGGAGTAGTGCAATGGAATTGGGTGTGACACTAATCTTGTTATAGCCATATCAGGGTCTGGATCTTCTTTCAACACCAGCCCCACCCTCTGCAAAAAGCATGTGAAAATTCATAGAAAACCCAAATGAACTATTTTTCCTTCTTCAACAAAAATGGAAGAAACAAACATCCTACAGAAAGATCAAAACCACTGAAGAAAAGACATGAAACATCTTAAGAGAAATAGAATTAAAAAGAACAAATCATTATTTAGCTATTTTCTTCATAGTTGCAGTGGAAAAAACATTAAAACCCCATTGCAATAAGTCTACAGAGAATATAAGTCTCTAAACCCTAAACCAAGGAGACTGACATTTTCTGAACAAGATATATAAGAAATTGATCCCTACCAGAGGTATGTAAATTTAACAAAATCTAAAAATCAAAGTGTCCATTACAAGTACCAATTTGGTCAACCACGGTAGTAGACGAAGTATCTTCAAAATCCATGCCCATAGACCTGTTAGACCTATTTTTGAACCCGCACATGCAAAAGACAAAGTGAGAAATGTTTATTTTTATTTTTTTGATGTATAAGCCCTGTGTTGGTCAAAATTTTGACCAACATGGGGCTTACATGTAAAAAAAAAAAATTTTTGCTTAAGATTCTTACCAACCTAAACTTATTTAGTTGATGGTAAAAAATTTTGGTAGAAAAATGAGGTTAAATGTAGTAGTGAAAGAACTGTCTGTCTCTGCAATTGATGAAGAACCCTGTTGCAACTGTTGATCATAAGTATCCACAATCACATCAACCTATGAGGATTGATCATGTAGAGAATGAACAAGAGAGTCTGGAACCCTCATGACAACTGAAGAAGATAATTCTGCATCAAGAAGAAGAGGTAGATCATCAATACTATCCCCCAAATCTGTCACCAAACCTATATTTGGAAGACTGGATGTACCATGTTGTTTGGGACCTATTATTGTGGCTATGTATGCATGTGGACTAAGTTGATGGAGTGACCTCTCACTGCAACTATCAATAGAACCCCACATGTCTAAATCTATTGAAGCACTATCATTGGTGTCACTATCAATTTCCACACTGGATGATGTGCGAAGAGGAGTAGAGGACAAGCTTCGAGAACTTTCCTCAAAGTATACATCCTTCTCCACAAAAATATGATGTTTCTTTAGACCTAGAAGTCTATATGCCTTCACACTATCTTCATAACCAATGAAGATACAAGGCTAAGGTTATTGTGCCTTGCATCCCCTAAAAGATATCTTTGCCCATGTAGGACAACTGAAGACTCTGAAGTGTGTCACAATAGGTTTTCTGCTGCACCATGCCTCAAAAGGAGTTTTTCCATCTAAGGCTAGATGAGAAGAATAATTAAGAATGTGAGTGGCACTTGATATTTCTTTGACTTCTAATGATGAATCTAGAGACTTAGCATGAATCATGCAACTTGCCATAGACTTAAAAGTTTGAATCTTCAAAGTTGCAACATCTGTCTTACGTGAACTGAATGCTAAAGGAGTCTGAAGATCAATTCCCTCATATCTACAAAAGTCCTTAAGTCTTCTATTAAAATACATGCTTCCATTATCCATGTAGAGAACTTTGATGGCCTTTTTGGATTGTCATTCTACATGTTTCTTGAAGGCTAGAAACTTGTCCAACACTTCATCCTTATAATGCAGAAGGTAGACCCAAGTGAACCTTGAAAATTCATCAACAAAGGTAAGTATGTACCAACCTTGATTGAATGCAAAATGACCTACTAATAACATGTGAACCATCTGCAAAACACCTGGTGCTCTTGAAGACTTCCCTCTCTATAACTTCCCCTCTCGATGCATATCCATTGAATCTATTGAACATTTTCCTTTAGAAAAGTTGATTTGGGGTAGACCTTTAACCATTTTGTATGTGCAAAGTTACTGTAGGTAGTAGTAGTCAAGATGACCATACCACTCATGACCTAATTCCATGTTTGAATTTGATTGTGATAACAAGACCTTTGAAGGAGACTTGGGCACAAAATGAGAGAAAGAGTGCAACCTTTTGTTATGATTCATTTTCCCCACTTCAACCAATGAGTCATCTTTAAGACTGTGCACTTTTACTGAGTCTGGAACAAACTCAACTTTATGTCCATCTCCAAGGTGAGTGATTTGGTAGATTGAGAGGAGATTTAAACTTAGTTTTGGAACATAGAGAACATCTTGAAACTCTCCATTTTCCATTTCCACATTTCCTTTCCCTTCAACTTCTAGTTTGCTATCATCTCCCATGAAGATGTGTGGTACCTTAGATTGCTTCAATGAAGAAAAATCCTCATTTGAAGAACCCATATGATATGAGGCACCTGAGTCAAATATCCATTCCTTTGAAGAGTTGGAATTAGCCATGAGTGCTTCACCTTTACCCTTTGAATTTGAAGAAGACCCTTTATCCTTGTAAGCATTAGACAATGGAACATCATGTTTCTTCATGATGTTGGTCAACTTATCAATCTTTTTGAGATAACACTCATGTTCTTTATGACCTAATTTCTTGCAATAAGTGCACTTCTTCTTCTCCTTATTATTGTTGTCCCCCTTCTTGTTGGAATTTGATGACTTGCCTTGTTGATTTGATTGTGGTGTTGTTTTTTTTGCATCCTCAAATTTGTTCTTCCATTTCTTCTTCCCCTTTCCTTTATTTGAAGATTTTCTAGCTGACTGTTGAGAACCCTCATTTTTGGCCACCAATGCTTTTGATCGAGGTGATTTGAGAATCCCCATTGATTTCAACTTATTTTCTTCATCATCCAACAATTTAGAATATTCATCAAAAGTGAGTTTCTTGTAGGAAGACCCTAAGGTAGTCTTTGAGGTGTTAAAAGAAGATACAAATGTGAAATATTTTGATGGTAGCTTGTTATGGATGAGATAGATCAGTCTGTGATCTTTGATAGAACTCCCACGATCAGTAAGCTTTTTCTTGAATTCATTCACCTTGATGATGAAATCCTAGATTGAGTCATATGACTTAGGATCTAAGGAAATAAGCTCATCTTCAATTTTGAACACATCCTCTTCAGACACTTTCCCATAAAGGTTTTCAAGGGTATCCCAAGCTTCCTTGGATGTAGAACATTTCTTGATTTGATATATGATCTTATCATCTACCCCCAAACATATATCACCTAGGGCTTTCCTATCCATTGCTACCCAAGCTGAAATATCACTATCTAATGCCTTATCACCTATTGGTTTAGGAAGAATACCATCTACATATTGTGAAGCTCCATTATGCATAAAGTGATACCACATTTTGATTAACCATGAAGCATAGTTATGAGAAGTTAATTTAGGAAATTTAAAGTTTCCCATAATGCATAAAATGAAAGAAAAGTGCAGAAAAGAGAGAACACAATACCAAAAGCACCCCCCCTTTTCACTAAATGAAGAAACCTCCCCAAAATAAATACTCTGGGCACTTTATCAGTAGTGCAATTACAATGGGCCACTTGCCAATTTTGGCCTTCATGGACTTTTGATTTTGCTTGTTACAACCTCTAAAATGATTACAAATCTAGTACTTTACAAAGTGCTATAATTCTGAAGCATTACAAAGAAAAGAAAGGCCCTATTGCTAAAAGTGACACTTTTGTCCACACAACCCTACAATTTGATACTAGATCTGGAAAGTAGATAAAAAATAATGCACTTTCAAGAAAAAAAGAACCTATTTTTGACTCCAAATGTGCCTGTATAGAGCATTTGAAGTTGCAAAATGCAAGATTATGCAGGTACAATCACCAAAAAATGTAATTTTTAAACAATCCATGTGCCAAAACTAGAAAATAGCTAACCACTAAAAGATTTAGGAAATTCTACCTAATTTCAAAAAAAATTGCACTTGATTTGGAGTCCAAATGTCCAAGTTATGATCTCCCAAAGTTGGACTACATAATTGAAAATCAATTTGGATAGGGGTTGCATTAGCGAACTATGGGGTTAAATTTCACGATCATATGGCCATTGCAGCAATTGTAATTTTCCCTATTTTGACATCCAGATGATCATCAAATTTAAGATACTGAATTCATGATGTTAGCATAAAAATATTCCCTCTATTGATGTGGTAATACAAATGGAACACATGGATCACTGTACTATACAGACATGAAAAAGTCATTATGGTAGGGATATGGGTGCTGACTAGAACGACATGTCACTGCTAACATGTTATTGACTAGGCGCTCCACTGGCTGATGAGGTGTTAGGTCTATATAGTGTCGTGCCAACGATGCCATGTGTCAGAGCATGATTGGAGCCTACTCTATCAACATGAGGCTGATTTGACCCACTAAAGGGGCTCTACATGGCGATCAACATGGTAGGGGAGTGGGCCACTATGTCTATGCCACATTGCAATGGGTGGGAAATGTAGGTCATAGAGTTCACATCAAAAATTGAGGACTTTGCAACTATTGGAATTTTAAAAGTCGTTGGATCTATAGTTTGTGTGCCAAAATATGTGCTGAGATAGAATATGCTATTGTCGATGACCAACAAGAAAACTTGTTGAGTTCTTAACATTTTTCATCATCGAATTAGAGTATTATAGTGATCACCAGTTATGGATGGTTGTTTTTGGATTTCGTAGTGTGTAGTGTATGACCTACCCTTGTTTCCAGAGATGCCCATGATATTAACGAAACCCTATGAATTAAATAAATATCCTCCACACCAAAATTATAGAGCTGAGCCAAGGTGTCACTACCCAGTTCGGCCAAATAAAATTCTTTGTTTGTGCTAACTGAAAAAATTCAAAAATATCCAGATTCAAAAATAAATTGCAAAGAAAAAATTGAAAATTAATTGCAGATCAGAACAATAAATTATCAGATCAATAAATTGACCATACCTCAATTGCAAATCGGGGCCTCTAGGTTTCAATTTGCAAAAAAAAATTGCTTCACGATCAACTTTCACCCAACATAGGCAAATTTATAGTTTATCATCACCAAATTGATGCTCCAAATGCAATGGTGAGGTTAGATCTAGCTCTAGATGCTCCTAATTTTATGGATCCTTTGGATTCATGTTGAGGTGCTGAAGCATGAACGGTCTCGAGCAGCTATGTGTAGAGAATCTTCCTGATCTCTGATACCATATAAGAATTTGTCTTAGGCTAGAATTCACCCAAGCTCTAAAGAACTCAACACAAGAACACAATAGACCAAAATAGATAGAGTATGATTAGAATGATGATATTCATTCAATATGCTAGCTTAGCCAACTTAGCCAACTTGAGAGTACACTAGGAGTGCCTGTATATAAAGGCCTCTCATGAAGTACCTAGAATGTCTCTAGAAACAACTAGGAGATAAGAAAATTAAGCACCTTATCCAACATTCTAGATCAATGGATAAGAATGACAAAGTGTCATGTGTGTAGAAGATTCCTGTGTTGTGGACAACATGTGCTTAAAAGAGGTGCAGACCCCTATGATGTCACAATGATAACTGACAAGAGTGCACATACTCTTAGGTGACTAATAAATAAATATTAATATAATGAATTAACCTAAGTAAACTTAAGTAAGTGTACTAAGTAAATACTTATTTACACCAACACATTTCTTGTGAAGAAGTTGGTCATATTGCTACTAGGTGTCCAAACAGAGAAAACAAGGATGAAAAGAAAAGCCACAAGAACAAAGGCAAGAAGGAATTCAAAACTTACAAGAACTATAGGGAAAAAGGTAAGAAATCTTGTTTTATGACTAAAGATTCTGATAACAATGAAGATGAAATGGTGTATATTGCTATAAAAGAAGAATCTAATTATGAAGGAGATAAGATGGCACTTATCTCTCATGTTAGCAAAAATGATACATGGACTATTGATAGTGGATGTTCACACTATATGACTGGAGATAAAACAAAATTTGAACATTTTGAACATTATGATGGAGGTAGTGTAAGATTTGGAAATAATGAACCTTGTTGCATAAAAAGAAAAGTTCATGTCTCATTAACCAATGAACTTATATGTGATAATGCCGATCGATTTGAAGGACTAAAGCATAATCTACTGAGTGTGGCACAGTTATACAACATTGGATTCAAGGTATAATTCATTAATGGAAAGGAAAAGCTACTAGATGAAAAAGGAAATATGGCTGGATCTAGGAAACAAACAAAAGGTAACCTATTTTATCTTGACCTCAGTGAAAGTTCATATTTGATTGCTCATATACAAGAAAGCTAGCTATGGCACAAAAGATTATGTCATGTAAAATTTGATAATCTAGTTAAGATAAGAAAACACAAAAAGGTAAGAGGTATTCCCAATTTAAAGAAATTTGATATGGGTCTATGCAAAAATTGCCAAATTGGTAAGATGGGAAAGACTGGTTTCAAAAGAAAAAACTATCATTTTGAAGAATTATTAGAGCTTTTACATATAGACTTATGTGGACCTATTGGAATAAAAATTAATATTGAAGAAAAAAATTTCATTCTTTTTGTTGATGATTATTCTAGAATGATGACTATAATGTATCTAAAAGAAAATATGAAGCTTTTCAAAAATTCAAGTGGTACTTGGCAAGAGTAGAAAAAGGAACTGAAAGAAAGTTAAAATGTTTAAGATCAAATAGAGATGGTGAATTCATCTCAAATGAATTCAATGAATTCTACATTGAAAGAGGAATCAAAAGACAAGTATCAACCCCTGGTACACCAGAGCAGAATGGTATAGCTAAAAGAAGGAACAGATCAATCACAGATTGTGTAAGAACATTGATGGTAGAAAAGAATGTTGCAATCAAATACTAGAAGGAAGCTATCAACACTAAAATTCATACCTTAAATAGAGTACAACTAAAGAAAGACTCTAATAAAACTCCTTATGAACTATGGTATGTCCACAAACCTAATGTAATTTACTTAAAAGTATTTGTTAGAAAATGTTATATCTTGAAAGAATCTAGAAAAGGAAATTTTGATGTCAAAGGTGGTGAAGGCATATTTCTAGGATACTCCTACATAAGTATAGAATACAAATGTCTAAACTTGTCTTCCCATAAAATCATAGAAAGTGCACATGTGAGAATTGATGGGTTTGCAAAAAAGCGTGAAGAAGAAAGCAACAATGAGCTAGAAGATTATAGAAGATTTTTTTACTATGAACTTGATACCTTGCCTAATCTATCTAAAATAAAGGACGCTTCACCTCTTAAGTCTCTAAAATCTCTAGCAGTTACCAAGTTGAAATTAGTGCACCCTGAGTCATAGTCTGAAGGACTTGAGTCACAGTCAAAAGCTACCAAGCTACTCAAGATCAAACCGAGTCACATGGACCTAAGTTTCAAACAATGAGACCCAAACCTAATGAAATCAGTGAAACTCATTCCAAATCCAAAGAATATTTGTTAGCAAGATACATTAGAAGGCATCATGCACCTAATTAGGTCATTGGAGACAAATTTGATGAAACAATGACAAGAAAAAAATTGAAAGGTACTTGTTTACTTTCTAAATTTGAACCAAGAAATATTAAAGATGCATTGGATAATGAAAGTTGGATTGAAGCAATGAATGAAGAAATAGAACAAATAGAAAAGAACAAAACCTGGAATCTAGTTCCTAGACCCAAGGATAAAAAAGTAATTGGCACAAAATGGGTATTCAGAAACAAGCTAAATGAAGATAGAAAAGTATCTAAAAACAAAGCAAGGTTGGTATGTAAAGGTTATTCTCAAGAAGAAGATATTGATTATGGTGAAACTTTTACCCCTCTTGCAATATTAGAAGGTGTTAGAACTTTACTTTCATATGCAGCTCATAGAGGATTTAAATTTTATCAAATAGACGTTAAATCTACATTTTTTAATGGAATTCTTGATGAAGAAGTCTATATTGAATAGCCAGAAGGTTTTGTAGATCCTACCAAAAGAGACATGGTTTTCAAATTACACAAGACATTATATGGTCTCAAGCAAGATCCCAAAGATTGGTATGAAAGACTTCATAAATACTTGATAAAAATTGATCTTCAAAGAAAAATGATAACATTAGTTTTTATATCAAAGAAGGACTAGACAAGAACATTGTATTGGCTGAAGTATTTGTTGATGGCACATTATTCATAGGAAAAAATGACTTGTACAAGGAATTTTCAAAAGAAATGAGAAAAAAAATTGAGATGTCTATGTTTCGGGAGATAAAATTCTTTGTTGGATTATAGATTCAATAGAAGAAAGATGGTATCTACATCACTCAATCCAAATACATCAAGGAGATACTAAAGAAATTTGTAGTGGAAGACTCAAGACTACTAGGAATCCCTATGTCTATTGGGCATAAGCTTTCCAAAAATGATGATTCCAAAGAGGTAGATCAAACCATATACAAATCAATGATTAGAAAACTGCAGTATGTAGTACATACAAGGCCTGATATTGCATTAGCAGTTGGTATGGTGGCAAGATTCTCAATAAATCCAAAAGCAAATCACATGATGGAAATCAAAAGAATCATGAGATATCTAAAAGGTACTAAATAATATGGCTTATGGTATAAAAAAGAAAGCAATTTGGACTTAAAAGTATTTACTAATGCCGATTGGGAAGGAAAGTATTGATGATAGGAAGAGCACTAGTGGTGGAGCATTCTTTCTTGTAAAAGACTAGTGTCTTGGAGAAGCAAGAAAAAAAGTTGCATATCTCAATCCACAACAGAGGTAGAATATGTGGTAGCATCAGTTAATTATTCTAACATTGTTTGATTCAAACAACTGTTGGAAGGAATGAAGATAGAGATCAAAGATCTAGTAGTCATATACGGTGATAACACCAATGCAATCAATATATCAAAGAATCTAGTAATGCATACCAAAATGAAGTACATTGCTATAAAATATCACTTCTTAAGAGAGTTGAAGTAAGATAAAGAAGTCAGATTGGAATATGTGAAAACAAAAGAACAAATTGTAGACATATTCACAAAGCCATTACCTAAGGATGCATTTTTGTATCTAAGAGGTAAGTTACGGGTCATTCCCCTATCTAAAGCTCACTAAAAGAAGATTAGTAATGCATCAACCAGAGCGATATTGAAGATCAATTAGTTGGTGTAGTATTGGCAAGGGAACATTGCAAATGAATCTAGACTTAAGGTACATTAATATTTATTGAGCATTTCCTTTAGCATTAGATGTCAAAGGGGGAGAAGTATAATGTCATATCTCATAAAATTTTGTTGAAAAGAAGGAGAAGGTTTTTTGTTATAGAAAGTATGATAAAGAGATAAAGACAAGAATTTTCAAAGAGGGAGACTAAACTTGATAAGAGTTCTAACAAGCAAAGGGAGAAAATTGAAGGCATAGCTCACACTTAATAATTTGAATGAAGATAAGGACATGTTACCTACTTTATTCTTGATCCAAAATTAAGATTGTTGGATACAATTGATTAATTGTGTATTGTATTTGATGTTACACAAATGTCATATCATTATCAATCAATATATACCAAGCTCATTCAAGCATTGAAGACAGTTTTCTATGGCTACCAAGCAATCCAAAGTTTACCTAGTTTAGAAGGTCATGTTTACTGAATTCACTTGGATGCCAAAAGAAAGTCTATGGATAATGAGTGTTAACTAAGCTCACTCAATTAATGAAGGAAATATTGGATGGAACTTGTGCTAAATTGAGCTCACTTGGTTAGAAAATTCACTTGGTTAATATAGGAAAATCACTTCTGAGTCATTGTCTATTGAGTAGGGTCAGCTATCAAAGAATTTTCTTGTTTTGGCATATTGATTTTAATTGATTTTTCTATTGATTCTAGATGATTGAAGTAATGAATATTGATTACTCTAAGTTGTATTCTAGCCAACTTGACAATGTGAATGATATAAGTAGAATGTCAAGTTGTGGGATAGTGTGTATGAGGAAATATAATATTGAAAATTTGACAATTGCTCTAAGGAAGAAAATCTAGAGATAAGAAGGATGTGTTTGAGGAGTTGAAGGGATATATTCAATGAAGAAGGATTATATACAAGCCAAAATAGAGATATGTAATCAGAAATTCAATTGCATCAAAATTAGGTGAACTCAATGTTACTTTTTAACCATTGTAACAGTGATCTAAACCTCTTAACAGAGTTAGTTTAATAGCCATTTGTAAGTCCTCTAAAAAGGTGATAGTTATGTTGAATTGTCAAAAGACCTTTGACAAGGCCAATCCTAATAGGGTGATTAAATCCTCTAATAGGGTCACACCTAATAGTGTTTTTTTAAACCTTTAACAAGGTTGGATCCAAATAAATTTCACTTTAGAAGAGTGAAGATCAGTAACTAGTTGCTATTGGTAGTTTTTCCCAAATTGGGTTTCCATGTTAAATCTTGGTGTCAAATGTGTTCATGCTATTTCCTTTTTACGTTTGTAATTAAGTTAAAGTAATGATAATCACTGATAACATCTTAAGATCTACAATTCTAGTTCATTACCAACTATATTAAGTATTTACAGAGTTACAACATTACAAGTGTGTATGTTGAACATCGGCAGTATTCAATTTTTCATAGTTTATTTTGTATTGACATCTAAGGGATCTGGGATTTATTTTTATAGTAACTGATTCACCCCTCCCCTCTTAGTTACTCCTCTTATATTTCCAATAAGTTCATTAATACAACCTCAAAGTATACAAATTCAATCCTTTATTAATCCAACAACCATATGTAGATCAGAAACCAAAAGAATGCTATAAGGAAGAGACTTCACTTTATATCATTCAAAAGTCAAGTAGATACAATCATATAGTTTGAGAAATGAAGACAATACATTAACACAAAGGAAATAGGGTATTTTCACAATATATTAATGGAAGAAAGATATATAATAGAGAAATGTATTAACTCAAAGGAAAAGGAAATTATAGTAGTAGAGCATAGACATTCACTACTACAGAATTAGAGAAAAAGATTGACCCTAAGAAGGGTTACAAAATATACTTTTATAGTGAAAACATAACTCAAATAGCTTCTACCCTAAGGAAAACCTCAAAAATTCAAGATTGCATAGAATAGTCACTACAACTATGTGAAAGATATGATCATGACACAAATCCAGATGTAGGAAAATCACTTATTCACCAAATAGAAACATGAGAAGATAGAAATGGTGATCATTATCATTCTCACCAATTAGATGGACCAATAGGTAGTGATGGAGTGTCCCTTTATATTTATCAAGTATGGGGAATGATGAAAGTGGTTGAAGAAGATTGAAAAGATTAGATCTACGATCAAAGAGTTGCCTCCTTTGTTATCAACACACCAAGTCACCTAGGTAATCAATCAACTAGAGTAAATCCTTAGGCCTTTCCATGTGGACCAATCATACTTTATCATTATGCCACCCTATCAGTGTCCAACTTATGTTTCATGTTTGACTACTTGTGATCGTAGTTTCACAACCACCTTCCTTCAATAGTTGTTATTCCTGAAAAAAACCATGAACAAACTATATCACTACTTAGTAGCTTATCCTAAACATCTTCTCCAAACTATCATTATCTAATGATAATGTGATCCTAACCCTTCACACCATTGTGACTTGACTTATCATGAAATTCCCACAACTTTGCAAAAATGGACTTAACTACCATTTTCTTACTATCTAGCTAGGCCCACTAAGACACATGCCAGATTGTAATTATGTTTCTATGACTTTTGATGTACATTTTCCTATAGAGATATAATGATAATTGTAGATGCAATCAATCAAAATATAGCTGGGACCCCTCCTACATAGCTTAGCTCCTCAATCGATTAGGAACTGCCACATCACCAAGGTCATCCATATGGAATCATATCACAATTCTATGACCTTAACCTAAGATTATCTTTAACACATTAAGACCATGCAAAAAGGAAGAGACTCATTATTGCAGTACTAACTGTGGCTTAAGCCATAACTCTAGCGAAGCTATGATGACCATCCAATCTACTCATTTCATGTTATCATTACTTTGTAGCTTAAATATTTAACCTAGTACTAATCACATTGACCATGTGCACAAGGTTATTCATGACTCTATCATCTTGACAATGTTTAACACTAAACTCTTTGTGATCATGCAAATGAGGAAGGGTCAGGACATCACGACTTGAACCTTGAGTCAAGATCATAACCTTTTGAATGAATGATAAAGGGAGATCATTGTGTCACCACTCATAATTGGATGTTATCCTTCTAAACTATGAAGTCATTCTGACCACTTGAAAAGACTGTGTCATGCATTCACACCTCCTATTATGGTTAAGCCATAGACTGCGGTGACTGGGCAATGAAGGATAGTCACATGATCATGACTTGAATCTCGAAGGGGATAAAGCATGAAAAGGATGAAACTTAGGGTATAAAAAGGATAAGCCAAAGTTTTAAATATATCCTTTATTTCATCATTTGAATATTTGAATAGATATGAGAATTGGCCATGCTTGATAGGAAAAACTCAATTCTTTTAGTGGGAGGGCAAATATGGCTAAAAATTTTAGTAACTCAAAGGGGATACTAGTCTTCTATGTCTATGACTAGTGACCTTAATGGATGAAGTCATAAAACATTGAGGTCTTTTGCATTATCAAACCACAACTCTACTTCTAACTTCTCTACAACTACACAACTTCAAAACCTGGCTATCTTACAGAGAGATAAGCTATGCTCAACACTTCTTGGAAAATTGGAAACTAACCTAATATATATATATATATATATATATATATATATATATAACCTTAACCCTCTCTAGAAGCATATTTTGAAGTAAATCCTATTAATTGGAATGGGTAGAATATTACCATTGGGTTTGGGTAGTTGGAAAGAATTGGCCTACTTGCAATTGGTGATAACATAAGGCCCATTCTAGGTAGCATCAAACTTAGAATACCTTTCTAGCTTGGCTCTATCAGTATTCCAGTTGAGAAAAAGATCTCATTCCCTAAAAAATCCTAGTTGTAGCCTTCCTATAAAGACCTCTTTTGACCTATTTTTGACAAGCCTCAATTTTATCCATAGCCTTTTCCACTAATACATTTGGTACCAAATTGCAACGACAGTGCCATTGTAGTTTTTCCATCACAACCTTGTCATTATTGCAATTGTGACAATTGCAACGATGACAAGGTTGTGACGAAAAAATGGCAACGACACTACCATTGCAATTTGGTACCAAATGTATTAGTGTTCCCTTGTTCCTTATAATTCAATCAATTTTTCTAACTTGATTGTCATGGGATCATTTTCTTCTAACTCCAATTGATGAGCCAACTCAAGAGAGGGAAATTTTAGTGAAATAAGAAGCCCAGCTTCCCTTCCATAAAGTAACATAAAAGGTTAATTCTCAACTGCTCTCCTAGGTGTAACTCTATCAACCCAAAGGGTTGTCTTCAAATTGGCATGCTAACTCCTTTGATTGTCTTCAATTGTCCTCTTCATGATTCTAATGAGATTCTTGTTAGAGGATTCAGCTAAGCCATTTCCTTGGGGATAATAATTTGATGAAGTTCTCATTTAATATATCCCATATTCTAGTGCCCAAGAGCATATGTGAGTTCCAACAAAATATTTGGCATTTTTAGATATAACAGTTGAGGGAATGCCAAACCTTGTCATAATTCTATCAAGGAATTCAACTACTAAGGCCTTTGTTGCATCCTTCAATGCCACTACCTCAATTCATCTTGGGAAATATTTTATGGCTACCAAGATCCATTTATGACCAGCACTAGAGGATGGATATAATGGACCAATGAAATACAAACCCTATTGAGCAAAAGGTTGGTCAACTTGAATGGGATAGAGGGGAAAGGTAGCCAAAATTTACTTTCCTGAGAAGAAAGCACATTTCTCACACTTCCTTACCCACTTATAGTAGTCATTAAATAGGGTGGGTCAATAATAGCCAACTCTTATTATCTTCATCACAGTGACTCTGGGTAAGAAATGACCACCAGTAGGACCATCATGAAATTACTTCAACAACTTATTGACTTGATCTATCTATATACATCTGAGTAGCACTCCATTAGAATCATTTTTAAATAATACTCCATCCACCAAGACATAGGGAATAACCTACAATCTAAATTATCTCCTCTTGGCTCTATTTAGGCCTTGGGGGAAGCCAATCATGTTCTACAACCAATCAATCTAATCTTCATTCTCCAATAGTTGCTCATTTTGGATTAAGAGAGAAACTTGATTATGTGTCTTAAAAGATGAAGCCATCTACTCACACAGTCCCTTACCTCTTACCAACTTGGTGATTTTAATATCAATATCATATTCTATGACCCTGGTAATCCATCCAACTCTTTTCTCATTGATATCCTTGTTCAAGAGGAAATCCTTTACACTTTCATGTGCAACTATAAGCTAGACTTTTTTTTTAGATAAGAGATGTTTGAATGTTTCGAGAGCCCTCACCATATCAAGGACCTATTTCTCTACATAATTGTATCTTTCCTCATAATCATTAAGCCCTTCACTAAAGAAAGCAATGGGTTGTTCCAAAATTTTATCATTTAACTATGTAAGAACTATAGAAATGCTTGACTTTCCTCTAAGAGAGTAGAGGATGAAATCTCTATCAAATTTTGGGTTTATAGGAGTAGGGGCTAATGTAATTTACTACTTGATTTCTTTAAAACTAGCCTTTCCCTCTTTGGTTCAAGTGAACACCAAGTTCTTTAACATAGCTATAAGAGGCTACACCATAGAAGTAAGGTTGGGGATGAACCTCCTTACAAATTTGATCCTACCTAGAAAACTCTGCAATCCTTTCTTATGGGTGGGAAGTGGGAGAGCAAGAATTGCTTCTACCCTCTCTAGATCTATTTTAAACCCATTTCTTAACACAATATGCCCTAAGAGCTTTCCTTGGTCAATAGAAAATACACACTTCTTTGGGTTCGGAGACACACCATACTCTCTCCATCTTTCAAATACCTATCTTAGATCATCAAAATGATCTACTACATGCTTTGAAAAGAAAGTTATATCATCCATATACACTAGCACAAATTTTTCCAACATATCCTTGAAGGCCATCTTCATTGCCTTCTGAAATGTGGTACCTACATTGGTTAGTCCAAAAGGCATCTTACAATAAAAATAAGTGCCCCACTTAGTAGTGAAAGTAGTCTTATATATGTCAGACTCTTGTACTAACACCTGATTATACCCTGAAAAACCATCTAAGAAGGAAAACCTCTTTGAACTACTAAACTTCAATAGGACTTGTTCCATGGAGGGAAAGGGGTGGTGATCTTTAAGAGAAACCCTATTAGGGTCTCTAAAGTCTACACATAGTCTAATCTCCGCACTCTTCTTCCTAATAGGAACAAGGATAGCCACCCATGAGGATTGCTTAATAGGGAAAATAATGTTGGCCTCTATGAGCCTTGACAATTTTTTTCTCATTAGTGGTTCAATCAAGGTTAAATGGCCTCTACTTCTGCCTAATAAGCTTGGAATTATTATCTAAATCTATGGTGTATTGAGATAATTTTGCATCAAAACCATTTAAGTCTTCATATATCCAAGCAATAACATCATTGAATTCTTGACAAAATTTGATGAAGACCCCTTGTTCAATATTAGTGCATACCTTTTCTAAGTTGAGATTCCTTCCATTAGCAACAATGACAGGCATATGATCATTCTTTCTTGTAGTCAGATTTGAACCCTTTCCATTTTCTTGATCATTAGAGTTGATGATGCCTTCTAAGGTGACTAGACCTTTAGGTAGCTTTTTGGAGTTCATGTTAAAAATTAGGTGCCCATACTGACTTTGGAAATTAGACTAATTTTTAGTAGATAACTCTACTTTATTTTTCAAGAAATTGACAATCTAAGAATTAGAGTTTGAAACCTACCAATTTGTACAATTATTAGGAATAACAGGCCTTACAACAATTATGAGTTGTTGCTCCTTTTCATTAGCAACATGTTGTAGTATACCATAAGAAGTGCCAACTGTTGCAAGCCTGTCAAAATGTTTATTTTCTCTTCAACGAACACTTTGAGTGTTGAATGCTTGGAAAAGAAAATCCCAAACTCTATGCTTGTATAATTTGAGAAGGTTGTTCCTACTAACATTCTAGCTTCTTACTTGATGAATGACTAGCTCACTATCCCCATATACATTCAAGGATTTGATTCCTCTCATTTGTGGAAGTTAGAGAGCATGGATCAAAGCGTCATACTCTACTACATTATTGGTGTAGCTGAATTGTAGCCTATAAGAAAAATAATATTTCTCTGATTCAGGGGATATGAGCATGACACTAGTCCTTGAACCATTCTTATTTCTTGAGCCATCAATAAAAATGCCCCATTATCCAACAAAGATCTCATCATTCTTTATGAGATTAGGAGTAGGAGCATCATCTAATATGAAATATGTGCCAAGGCCTGTCTCCTGAACTTCTTGTACTAGACCAAACTGATAAGTAGTGCACAACTCATCCAAAAGAAAGTTAGGAACTTCTACCAAAGAAGTTGCAGGATCATGTGCTATGTCTCCATCCTCTTCTTCAAGAATAGTGCAATTCATGTTTATGGGATTAGGAGTGTATGTTTCTATATGATTGAGGCCCAAAGGTATTAGGATTAAACCATAGACAAAAAATAACAATTACATGCAAATATAACTAGTAACAAAAAATAATAGATCACACAGAAAAGAACACAAGGTACCAAGATTTAATGTGGTTCACCCAATCCTTGGGCTACATCTATTGAACAACTTATTACAATCCAGTGATTACAACTCAATACTGCCACAAGAACCAATTTTGCATCACAACTTAACAAAAATACATAACCCTAAGCCCTTTTATACAAGTAACTGTATGTTTCTTTAGGGTTACAACATGTTTGCCATATGTCAGCCACGGCCAAATTTTTTTTTGATAAGTCACCAAAAACTAACAATCTCCCACTTGGGGACTAATCAAGCTCCACACTAAACAACAATCTCCCACGTGGAGACTAATCTTGTAGTTATGCCACTACTCCATGAGGCTCCCACTAGATCAAACCACCCTAGACTCTACTATTTTTTTATTCATGTTCAGTCTAGAAGACCAACTAGAGCTGAAGAGGAGTTCAAATTCTCCCTTGTTACTACCTTTGTAAACATATCTGTTGGATTGTCATCTATATGTATCTAGTCTAGCTTTAACTATCCATCCTCCAAAATTGATCGAATGCAATGGTACCACAACTGTATGTGTTGTATCTTTGAATGTAGAGCTGAATTCTTTGCAAGATGAATGGAACTTTGACTATTTGTAAATAAATAATTATCCTTTTGAGGATGTCCCAATTCTTCCAAGAAGAACTGAAGCCATATCATCTCCTTGGCTACCTCTATAGTAGCAACATACTCTACCTCTATAGTGGATAAAGCATTAACCTTCTGTAACCTAGAAATCAAGCTCACGGCTACCCCATAGTTAGTAATGCCATAACCTATAGTACTCCACCTAGTGTCAATATCCCCTACCAAATCTCAGTCAACATAGCCCTTTAAATTAGTAGTAGAGCGCCCAAATGTAAACACTTATTGGATGTTCCTCTCAAATATCTGAGAATCCATTTGATTGTATTCTAATGTTGAATTCCTAGATGACTCATATACCTACTAATGACTCCCACTACATGTGCAATATCTGGCCTAGTACAAACCATAGCATACATCAAGCTTCCTACAGCTAAAGCATAGGGTACCTTGGACATCTTATCCTCCTTTTCTTGTGTCTTGGGACACATCTCCTTAGTCAACTTCAAATGACAAGGTAAAGGTGTGTTGATAGCTTTAGCATTCTCCATAGAGAAACATTGCAACACCTTCTCAACATAATTAGCTTGAGATAGTGTCAATTTTCTATTCTTCCTATCTTTGCAAGTCTTTGTACCAAGGATATTTTTTGTTACCACCAAATCCTTCATAGAAAATGGATGTGCTAACTCACATTTCAGCCCCTTAATGTGATCCATGTTAGACCCAACTACAAGCATATTATCAACATATAAACATAAAATAATGTAGCTATCATCATCCAACTTCTTAAAGTAAGCACAGTGATCTGAATGACACCTAATGTATCCATGCTCATGCATTAAATTGTCAAATTTTAGATACCATTTTCGAGGTGCTTGTTTCAAGCCATATAAACTTTTCTTCAATTTGCACACTAAGTTCTCCTTACCTTTGACCTCAAATCCTTGTGGCCGAGCCATATATATCTCTTCATCCAAATCACCATGAAGAAAAGCTATTTTAACATCAAGCTACTCTAAATGAAAATCTTCAGTAGCCACAATACTTAAAATAGTACAGATAGAAGTCATTTTAACAACAAGAGAAAATATCTCATCAAAATCAATTCCTTTTTTCTGTGCAAATCCTTTTACAACTAACTTGGATTTAAATCTTTTCTTACCTCCTTCCTCTTCTTTTAGCTTATAAACCTATTTATTTTGTAAAGCATTTTCACCTGCAGGAAACTTGCATAAATCCCATGTCTTATTCTTCAGCAAAGAGTCTAGTTCGTCTATCATTGCAGACTCCCACTGAATCTTAGTATCCACTTGCACAACTTCATCATAACATTCAGGTTCACCAACATTTTTTAATAAAATAGAATACAAAGAGGGAGAAGATCTTTCTAGAGGTCTAATTTTCCTTTTTGACCATCTAACATGCACTGGTTTGTGTGGTATTTGTGGTTCCAGTTGTTGCACATAATGAGGAATGGATGAAACATCATCTTGTGGAGTATCATCCAACACTACATAATCATCTTCTTTCTTATCATGTTGCTATAATAGATCTTTGTATAACACTTTCTCATTGAATATGACATCCTTGCTTCTTACAATTTTTTTATTTTCAAAATCCCAAAGCCTATAACCAAATTCATTAATTCCATATCCAAAAAATACACATTTCTTTGACTTAGCTTCTAGCTTGGTTCTATTTTTAGAATCTATGTGAGCAAATGCTTTAGAACCGAAGGTTTTGAAAATAGAATAATTCACCTTTTTACTAGTCCATTCTTCCTCTAGAATACCACAACCCAAAGGACTAGAGGGACATTTATTAATCAAATATATAGTAGTACTAATAGCCTTCATCCACATGTGTAAGGGAAACCTAGCATGCAACCTCATACTCCTTGCATCTTCCATTATGGTCATGTTCATGCACTCAACCACTCCATTTTCCTGTAGAGTCCTTAGAATAGTTTTTGTCTATGTATACAATTATTGGAGCAATAACCTTCAAATTCATGACTGCAATACTCACCATCATTATCAAATATGAGACATTTTAATTTCTTACCAGTCTCATTTTCAACCAAGTATTTCCATTTCTTAAAAGTTTGAAATACATTAGATTTTTGTCTAAGGAAATAAACCCATACTTTTCTAGTTGTGTCATCAATAAATGTAACATAATAATGAGATCCACCAAGGGAAGATACCTGAGCTGGTACCCATACATTAGTATGCACAAGATTTAATTTCTCCTTTTTGTTTTCCTTCCCAGTCTTCACAAAACTCACTCTCTTTTGTTTTCCATACACACAACTTTCATAAAAATCCATATTAACACATTTTAGACCTGGTAATAATTTCTTTGAATGAAGTACTTTCATACCTTTCTCACTCATGTGCCCAAGTCTATTGTGTCACAACACTATATCAGAATTTACAACAACTATTTTTTCTCCTTGCTCAACTACAACAACTGTTCATGTACATTCATTTTTCTCTGAAACAATCAAAGTAGAAGGAACAATATGACTTGTACAAAGATATAAGGTGCCTACTTTCACACCTTTTTCTACTACAAGAGAACCTTTTGAAACCTTCCAATTTTTATCATTAAAATTAACTACACAACCCTCATCACCGAGCTGCCTTACTGAAATTAAATTCCTACTCAGCCTTGGAACATGTCTTACCTCATGTAGTAGCCAATGATTCCCATTTTGCAACTTAATCTTAACTTTTCCCTTTCCAATAATCTAGGAAGGTTCATTATCCCCCAAATAAACAAGTCCAAAATCCCCTTGGACATAATCAATGAAATAACCTCTATGAGGTGTAGCATGAAATGAAGCACCAGAATCTAAAACCCATGAATCATCAACACTTTCTAAAGATAGAAGCAAAGCATCCTCTTCGGATTTGTCACTTACCACATTTTCCTCCTTGTCTCCATTTGGTTTATCTCCTTCATTTTTATTTTGATTCCAACAATCTTTCTTTATGTACCCTAATTTCCCATTGTACTAGCAGTCATTCAGTCCTCCTGATTGAGACCTCCTCCCCTTTGACTTTCTTCTTGATTTTCCACGATTTCTAGAGTTGCTTCCTCTCTCAATAATTCTACCCCTACTTTGTGTATTTAAAGCACTTGCTAATGTGGATCTACCTAAGGTTTTCCTATGAGTTTATCACTCAAACAACACTGATCACATCATCAAATATTAGGGTACTAGATCTAGGAACATAATTACTCACAGCCATTCCAACTTTCAGGCAAAGAACAAAAAATCAAGAGAGCTCTAATTTCTTCATCAAAATTGATAGCTATAGAAGGTAACTGACTAGCAATAGTATTAAACTCATTTAAATGATCTGTAATAGATCCACCTTCTACCATTTTCATATTAAATAAATGCTTCATGAGAAATACCTTGTTTGAAGTGGAGGACTTTTCATATAGTTTTGCTACGGTTTGCATCAATTCTTCTGTTGTCTTTATTTTTTTAATATTAAATGTTATCGATGGTGCCCAGCATAACCAAATGATTCTAAGTGCCTTTCTATCTAAAAGATACCATTCATCATTTGGCTTTGCCTTCCAATAGCTTCCATAAATCCTTTTGATAAAGATAGTCTAACATTTTCATCTTCCATAATTGGAAGTTTTGCCCATTAAACCTATTAACCCTTAGCTTACTCTTGTCTTCCATTGCTCCCACTCAACTATGAGACTCCCACTTAAGTGTGAGACTTTCTTGCAAAGGATAACTAAAAAAAATCTCACTCTGATACCACTTGTTAGGATTAAACCACAAACAAAAAATAACAATTACATGCAAATATAACCTGTAACAAAAAATAATAGATCACACAAAAAATAATGCAAAGCACCAAGATTTAACGTGGTTCACCCAATCCCTAGGCAACATCCACCAAACAAAAAGTCTAATATTATTACAATCCAGTGATTACAACTTGATTACAATCTATAATCCCTTACAACTCAATACCACTGTAAGAACCAGGCATCACAACTTAATGAAAATACCTAACCCTAAGCCCTTTTATACAAGTCACCACAAACTAACAAAAGGCTCTACTCTTATGGAAGCTTGTGTTCCATACCTTGTTCTAAAAAACATAAAATACCAATTAGATGAAATATAGCCACCTATTTGTGTAGTGAAGTCTCTAGAAAGACATGGAAAATTTTGGTTTGACATCAGCTACTGATATATCTTGTGTTACAGTACAACCCGGGTAGGCATGTAATGCCATCTCTACAATTTTTAAGACTCCTATAGTCTTGATAGAGCTGCCATCTAATTGGAGCACATCTCTAATCATTGGCTCATATTTAATACCCATGATGTCAACTACATACCTAGGCATTACAGAGCTACTAGCCCCTTAGTCTATCATACAATTATGGACAAGTCTATCTCCTATGCTTAAAGAGACATAGAAAGGAGGAGGTCTAGTTGTCTTACTTGTTCCTCCTTCTTTATTTGGTTGCACTAGGCCTTTTGCATTCTCCTCTCTGGGTGGCTAATTTTTCACTTATATGCTCTCTAGCTCTTACTATAGTAGCCTCTTCTATGATGATATAGTAGCAGCAACATCCCATATAGAGATATTGAGATTAATCTTTTTCATTTGATCTACCACATTGAAGGGAAGAGCACCAACTACTTTGACTAAATCTTTAGGAACTATCTAGATAGGTGAATGAAGTTGAGAAGTTTGAGGTTTAGTAGACTTCTTGTTGCTCATATCTTGTCTCTGTTGAGGAGTAACATCAGACTGTAAATTCATCACTGGCACATGAGGGGCAATATTTAAAGTTGAAGCTTGATGAGGAGAGAGGGATGCAACATCTTCAATAGCTCTTCTCTTAATTCTAGTATTGTGAGCTATGGCATCATGATTAGTATGGTAGTGTTCCTCTGAATGATGGTTTATGAAAGAACAATCACCTTGATGTCATAAATGAGAAGTATCAGTAGGCTGATTAGTGTTTTGTTTTTTCTCTACTAATTATTCTTGAGTATTTAGTTCTAAGTAAGACTCTACCCTCTGATACATACAATATCCATAGGAGTAATTAGAAGAAGGGTAAAAGTCTTGATCTTGAGAAAGATTATTCTAAGGGACTAAAGCCCTATTTAGGTTGGTATTTGTAGCAAGGGAATTGTCAATAGGTCTATTCTAATTATAGGTGACATTACTTTGGTTCTATTATGTATGGTACCCTAATATTGTAGTTGGGGAGGCTTTTTATTTTGAGTTTTTTGCCTCTTCATAGTCACCAACTCATTACTCATTTTTTACATCACTATACTACTATCCTCCATCTTCTTTTCTTAATTTTGCAACTTCTTGTGTATATTCTACATCAATGTTTGCATCATGGCCTCAATCTTATCAACTCCATTAGAAGATGTGGAAGCTATTGGGAACATAGTAAGGGACTAACTTGTAGAGGAAGTAGGAATAGGGCTATTGCAAGTTGATGATTGGGCATGTTAGGAAAGAAAGGCCTTGGAGGCCTTGGAGCTAACTTCCCTCCTTGTATCAAGATATTTTCTACCCTTATGGCTACCTCATAAGCATTTGGTAAAGGATCCCCTCCCATAGATTTTAGAGTGGTAGTGCTATCATTGTTAATGGCTCTAAGGTAATACAATAATGCATTACTAATTGAAGGCTTTACTACAGTGGATATTCATATTTTTCTCTGGCAATTTTTTTGGTATGAAACATTCGATCATAAACTAAAATAATAATCCAAGGAATAAAATAGTAATATTAATTAGTAAAACCAATCAAGAATAAATTGCATTAATTTATCTAAAAACTATATTAAATATTACTTATTCATATTTAAACATATGCAAAATATTATGGTAAAATAGGATGAAATGAAATAGAAATATGATATGGAAGTGAATATAATGGTACATAAAAATGAGTAAAAGATAGTTTCAAATAGGTCATAAATGGCTCTCATTAGTTCATTAAAGGAAGGATAAATTTATAGTAGGTACATATAATAAACTAAAAATGAAGTTTAGACCATACAAGATATTGAAAAAAGCATGATTTTGGAAATACTTCTGAAGTAGAGTTACATGTTGAACTGAATATTTCAATAGTATTCAACATTTTAGATTTGATAGAGTATCATGAAGGAGGTGATGGAGATGAAGTTGTAGAATAATAATAGATTATTCTAGTAGCTACTTCAATTATGAAGGGGATTGAGGAGAAATTGGACAATCATGTTGGAAGTAAAATGAGGAACATAACATATGTAGAGTATCTTGTAAAATGGAAAGGGAGACTAGTAGAAGATTCATCATGGTTACCAAGGGAGAAGGTTGACAATCTTGGTTTTCCTCTAAACATCTGAGACATAATGAGATTACTTCACAAACTACCCTAATTGTTTAATGTAGGAGTATCCTAGGTGAAAGATAAATATTGCATCAACCAAAAATATTTCCTTTTTGTTTCTTGAATAAAGGGTTTTTTTTGTGAAGATTTTTTTTTTTGTGGAGGCTTACTACTTAATAAGTTAGTCATACAAACTCAAAATTTCCTAATTTCAAAGGTGGAGGTTCATCTTGGATATATCATCCTACTAGTGGAGGCTTACTACCATATCATGGGTATTCATGACGTTATTATGGAATTTTAGTGTGTAAATTTGGTAGAAAAGATTCAGGGACTATTTTGAATGTCTCGGATGTCTCAGATGGGCTCCAAAATGAGGTCGACTAGAGCTTACACAAATAATTCTCTATAGATCAGAAGATGAGCATTCTAGAATGCCATTATAATAGCCAATAAAATCAATGGTTTAAAACTTATGGTCTTCTAAAGTTGGCCTAACAAAATTTCCAAAATATATGTTATAATTATTTTGAGCTAACTCTATATTTAATTTTAGGGTTGGTCAACCTCAAGGGTTAGCATTTGATGTTTACAAAATTCCTAGGTGGTGGAAAATTTTCTATATAAGGAATGAAAATTGATTGTCTAGGATAGCTTTGGGTGATAGTTCTTTCTTGCACATTATTGTAAAGAATTTACCCATGTGGGTTTGCATATTGTATTTCAAAATTCTATAATTATGCATTTGTGGCTAGAATAAGAAGCCCATATTTTGTTCTAAAAAATTGTTGTTGTTTATTTTTTTCTATTATGTGTTTGTGGTATTAAGGGGAGCACCCTTCATAATTAACCACTTAAGATAAAATATCCAAAGGGATGGAAAGACATCTGCTTGATAAGTTAATTAAGAATCAAATATTGGAACTAATAATTTCTCTATGTTGGATTAGTGAATGAAAGAGAAGTTGAAGTAGTCATTAAGAAAAAATAATGAATTAGTATGTCAACTAAATGGAAAACAATATCAGGAAGAAGAATTTGAAGAGATTCACAAGGGAAGTATATCTAATGAATCTAAAGATGCTATATTAGATCTAATGGAAAAGGAACCAAACGCTAACAAGAAGGTAAAACCATTGAAGAAAGAACAAGAAACTTAATTTGTGAGAATTTGTGAAGTCCTAGAACAAAAGAGGCAAGATGAAGATGACAAGAGAATGGTAGAAGAATATAAAAGGCAAATGAATACTAGGATGGATGGGAAAGATAGTGAAATTTAGAGGTTGAAATAAAACCATTATGATATGGTAAATCAACCACTCGATGTTAATCATGAGATTAGTAGAAAGATGGAAGAGATTTCTAGATTGAGGATAGAGAATGAATAACTAAGAATTGAGAAGCATACCAATGAATGACTAAAGATATATGAGGAAAGTATACAAAAATAGGATGAATAGTTAAGAAATTAGAGAAGACTAAGAGATACCACTAGACCAGGCTATATAGAGAACTATACAACCAAGAAAGGAGAATCATCATAGAAATATGAATTCCAATCCAAAATTGAATAAACCAACATGTTATCATTGAAGAAAATCTAGTCACACAACTGATGTCTGTAGGAGCAAAATTGGTGAGACTAATGTTACTTCTAGATTTGATGGTTATTGTTATAATTGCAACAAGTATGACATCAAAAATTTGAGTGTATATATAAATCTAGAAATACTCCAATGTTTTAGAATTAAGATGGTTATTATTTCAAATCAAATAAATATGTGCACAAGGCACAAGATTGAAAATCACAAAAAAAATTTAGAAACTGAGTAGTTAAGGTAATACAATCAATTGGGATTAAAACATGTGTTACATGTAAAAAAATGTGGTAAATATAGTCACATTGAAAAAAATTGCATAAGGATTTACATGAGAGGAAGACTTAGTACTTATAAAAATTGTGGCATGGCATATTTTCATTTCCATCAAGTTAGTCATCTAAGAAAAGACCTATAGGTACCAAACATGAGCACCTAATGATGATTATGCCAAAGGAAAGGGAAATTATTGATATTGATGATATTAGAAATCTAATGGGAAATACATGGAGAAAGAAGTTAGAAGAAAGTAGAAATACAATTGATGTGGTTAGTGACACCTCATCCTCCAGATTGGGTGACTCCACAATCACAAACTAAGCAACAAAGATGTGTATAGGAAATGAATTTGAATTGTTACTTAGTCATTTATCAATTCCCTAGAATCATGGAATGATATCATATTATCATATGTAAGATGCATTAGGGTAATTCATGTCAAGTTTAAATTCTATTGAGTTGTTGAGCTCAATCGAGCAAGATAGTTAGTTGCTAGAAGTAAAGTGTTAAATGAGCAACAGTTATATGATTGGTGAGAAAGTTTCTCAGTGTGTAACTTGTTAGAATATATTGTTGAATCTAAGAATGGTTTCAACTATTTTGTGTCAACACACTTAAGATGTTTACTAAGTTCATGCCAAGCTAGGAACACACATCAAGTAAATAGTTGCTATCGAGTTATAGTGTGTGCTAAGCTAGTAAATTCAATAGGTGTTGAGTGAACTTTAGGAGTTGAGAATTCTTCAAGTGTCAAGTGAAGTTCAAGTGCCAAGAAAAGTATAAGGTGTTGAGTCTCTATAGATTTTGAGTGAAATAGAACTACTATAGCAGCCAGGTGAGCTAGTTTTTCTATATGTGCCAATCATTAGCAACTAGTATGTACCGAGTAACACAAAAATTAGTATATGAGTTTGTGCCTTCAAAAACTTAGATGTAAACCATTTTTGGAGCTAACATGGGATAAATCTTGAAGGATCTTAAAGATAAGAATGAATCTTTTGCATTACCTATGCAATTAGCATGCAACCAATAAGAAAAATGGACAAGGCATGGAATCAATAAGAAAAGTGCAAGGAATGAGTGGGAAATGAAGAATGAATATGGATCATAGATTCATACCTAACCCTAAGTCTTTGAAAATCTTTAAAAGGAGAATGAAACCTCATTGTATTCGTGGATGAATGAAGTGTATGGGTGAATTATAGAAAAATTCAAAGGGAAGTGTGAAAAGACTAAGAAGAATAGAGCAACATTGCAGCATTTAGTTATTGAAGAATAGAGTATCAGAATACTACAGAGTGACATATCAGATCAAGCAAGGATCGAGTTAGTTAGAGTAGAACAAGGATATAGAATTAGCAATTGGAGATTGCAAAGCTATAAGGTCAAAGACTTTCTAATACTCTCTAGCAATTGTATTAGATAAGGAAATCCTATGGACTTAGGTTGGCCTAGTAGTCATTTGTAAATCCTTTAATAGGGTGGCATTCCAAGTGAACATACTAAAGTCCTTTAACTAGGCCTACTTTTAGCAAGGTAGTGAAATCCTTTAATCAGGTCACTTTTGACAGAGTGTAAAGTCTTTAGTAGGATAGGCATTTCATAGGGCAGACCATTGGAAGTGGTCAAACATTATAACCTTGAAAAGTTACACATTGCTATAGTGATATTTTGTGGGTGTTATCCCCACCCCAGTTTTACCTTCTCATTTTGGAGGGTTTCTGGGTTACCAAATCTTGTGTTATCTATTCTCATGCATGTCTTTACTTTCATGTTTATTAGATGGATTAGATGCATGTGAATGTTTTCAGCTAAAAAGTTTTAGAGATTAAATTTAGATACTTCTGATTCACCCCCCCCCCCCCCCCCCCCCCCAAGAAGTGTATCTTCCCACTTGTTAATTCCAACAATTGGTATCAGAGCTGAGCTCCCACAAGAAGGAGCCTTAAAACTTGGAGAAAAGATCTAGAAACAGACATCTACAAACATGGGAAGATCATAGAGAATTAGGCAATTGACATATAACTTGCTTTACATGCTTTGGAAGAAGCTAGAGAACAAAGAAAATCCTTAAAAAGAAGAAAAGAGATTGCCATAGCTAAGAATGACGTGCAGTACAAAGAGATTGACACCTCAAATCTATTTTCAAATGGAGATTCCAAAGAGTTTGATGTAGCAATAGCAGACCTGATGGAGAAGAATATAGCTCAAGTAGAAGAAATTAGAATACTGAAGCTTGAACAAGAATCACAAGCCATAATGCTTTGTAAAGTGACTGAACAGAAGAAAAGAGCCATTGAAGAAAAAGCCATGATAGAAGATGACAAGAGAAATCTTACCAATGGACTAGAGGAAAAGAAAATTGAGTTTGAAATAATTTCTAACCTGCAACTAGACACCTTAAGCCAGATGACAAATGCACATCATGAGCTAAATATGAAAGATATTGAGATCTCTACACTAAAAATGCAAAATGGACAACTACAAAATGACTTGAAAAGAGAAAAGGAAGTTGTAGAGAGCTTCAAAAAACCTAATGAGGCAATCAAGTACTTTGAATAGCTACTAAAATCACCCAGGGCAAGCAATGACACTTCAAGACTGTGTCACACCAGCACTGAAGAAGGAGAGTCCTCCAAGACTGCAAAAGAAAGGAGTAAAAAAGGTAAAAACACTAAACCTACCTATCATTTCTATGGTAAAAAGGGACATACCTCTAATGTATGTAGGAGTAAGAATGCCCATCAACATGAAAAACCTAAGAATGCAAGTTATTGTCATAAGTGCAAAAAACATGGACATCAAGCACATAACTACAGAACTAGGATTCTCAGAACACCAAAATTTGAAGGTCACTACTACAATTGCAAGAAGTATGGACATAGAGATTTTGAGTGTAGATCAAAGCCTGTGTGGGCTCCTAATTAGCCTGCAAAGGGTAACAACCATGGACATCACTACAATTGGGATTACAACACTAGGTATAGCTATCATTACTATCAAGAATATGGACATGTTCTTGAAAATTACATAAGAACACATTTTAGAGGAAACTACAATAGATGGTTCAGTCAAATCACATGTTTTAGTTTCTTGAAGACTAGTCACATTAGCATTAATTTCCCAACAAGGTCAAAGGCACCCAAATCAAAAGTTAAAAAAGGAAAAAAGAAGGTAGATGTTGAACACATCAAAGGAGAAATGAATAAGACATGGAAGAAGAAAGATGAATGTAGCTCATCAAATGAAGGGGCCACTTCACCTAATAGGTCAGGTGGTCACACTTCATCCAACTAAGCAAGAGAAGGCATAATGAATTGATTTGCTAAGCTTTATCATACATTAGTTCCTAAATAAGATAGTACTAAAAAGAAAAGATCAACATGATTAGAGATGCAAAGTTGAAATTCAATTTTTCACCAGTGTTGCCTAGTTGTCCTTAGATACCAAGTGAATATTAGTATATGTTGAGTTGCTAGTAGGAGCTGAGTAATTGGTCATAGCCAAGTTGGTAATGGAAGATGAGTGAAGAGGAAATCTAGTTGGAGCCAAGTGATGGAAAGCCAATGGAAGCTGAGTTATGCTAAAATCTTTAAGGAGACAAGTGTATAGATGTATACGCACTAAGCATTTAATGTTATGCTTTGAAGGGTATAAGGTAAATTTTTCAATCATTTCTTGTCATTTGAATGCAGAGCAAGAATGAGAAGAGCATAAGAGTGATTGATAAACAAAAATTGAAGCTTTTGCACAAATTTTGACAAAGATCAAACACCATTTTCATCAATCTAAGGTATTTCTCAAGTGCCAAGTTGCGCAGTTATAAAGTTTAATTTCTTTTGAAACCCTAGATTTGTAATATGGCTTCCAGTTCTAAAAACCCTAAGGAAAGGGAAAATTTTGAGGTTCATTTAGTCAGTAATGAGGTTAAACAACTAGATTTTAGGTTAATCCTAGAAGTTTCATACAAGAATGACCCTACCAGTGTACTATCCATTATTCCACCCAAAGTCATGATGGTGCAAGATGTTAGGAAATGTTACAATTTCAAGGTAGGAGTAATAACTCTAGGAGACATGGAGATTCATTAAGCATATGATAAATTTTGTGAAAATGGAGTGTTAAAGGAAGAATTTCAAATAGTTGAAAGAAAGGGCTTAACATGTGCCCTAGTTTTCCCTGTAGTTTTCAAAACCAAATAGATAAGAGTTGTCCTAACCAGAATACATAGTGGTTAGTTTTAGTTAGAATGAGGGCCTATCAAGATAAAAAAAAAGAGTCATGCATAGGGTTACAGGTTTTCCAACCCTAGATTGCTACAAGAGCTTCTGAAGTGATTCTAAGGAAGCTATTGAAAAGAACACCAAGGAAAAATGGAACAAAAGGGGTATGACCATCAATACAATCATAGATTCCCTTCTGGACTTTGTAGTAAGAGTTATATCTCACAAGTTCTATCAGTCAAGAAAATTGAATAGTGTTACATGCATTGCTGTGGATGTGGCAAATCATGGAAAATCTGGGAGCAATAAGAAAATCAAAAGGTCCTCGATGTAACTTTGGATCAATTTTTATTTGTATATTTTTCTATGTTTTGGAAGAATTTCCCTCTTTTGGTAAAATAAATTGGAAATCAGATAAGTTAGCTATTACTCAAATCAATAAGTACATTGAGAAAATGGGAGACAACTTTGACTCTCTAATGACTAGTTACTTTGAGGATTTCAAGAAATCCATGAAGTAAAGACTAAGGATACCAATTTTCTTAATGGAACAACACATCAATGATATTTTTTTCTTAGTTGATATTGATCATACTTATATCCAAGTAGCAATTCTAAGGGCTAGATGGCTAAGACCATTAGGATATGAGATAAACGTCGATGAAGCATCAACAACAATCACAACATTGCTTGTAGAAGAAATTGGTAAGAGTGCCCAACCTTTTGGAACATATGATGTTGTGAGATCCAAAGTAGACATGGAGTTCAAGATTGCATCCACTTTGAAGAAGAAAGACAAGCTTGTTAAGAAGTTGAAAACAAAATTTGGGGAAGGCACAACAAAAGAAGCAGAGGAAGATTATGATGATGATGAAGAGGAACATCAACCTCTTGCATTGACACAAGGCTTAGGTGAGGATGAAGAAGAGGAAAAAGAAGTTGAGATGGCACTAGCTCAAGCTGAGCCCAAGAAGAGAAAGGAAAAAGCCTAGCCTAAAGCAAAGAAGGTTGCAAAGCTGACCCAAGCCAAGCAAACTATACCAATGACAAGAGCCACCACAAGTGCCTAAACTCAAAAGTTCAAGGAGCAAGAAAAAGAGAAGAAGAAGGCTACTAAGCTAACTAGTCTTGTGCAGAAAAAACCAAAGAGAAGATATGTTGCACAACTAGAGTTGGATGATAATGGAAAGGATACAATCTAAAGATATCAGCCAATTTAGAGTTGTAAGCCATGCTCCTAAGTCAAATATTGATGTAATTTGTGATAATGTTAGGAAGAATGTAGATTTTTTTGAATTGAAAAATATTGATTTTAATAAATTGAGTAGAGAAGATCAAAATAAACTTGAAGAATCATTATATGCCATGATGGCAGAATTCAAGAACACTCCACTTGAATTAGACAATACAATGCCCAAGGAGTTATATGAAATTGTTGAAAATAAGTGGCATTATTGTTTAAAATAGAAAAATAAATAAAAGAAACCACATTAGCACAAGTGATTCAAAAATTAACTAAAGGTCAAATAACTAAAGCAAATTAGAAACATGGGAGTAAGTTTGCACCAAAATATAGAGCCTTCAACATCTTGCAGAATAAAATTGAAGAAGTTGTCAATAAATCAACAAGAAAGTGGAAGTTGATATATGGCTTGACTACTATCAAGGATGGAGAAGAAGATCCCTTTGAAGGATAGAACACTAAAGAGGATGAAGATGCAAATAAGGCTGAGGCCAGTAAGAAAAAGATAGAAAATGAAAATGAAATGGCAATAGGTAAAGAGCAGGAAACAAATCAAAGTGTCCAAGATACTCAAATGCCAACACCAAGTCCTCCACACACAACACCTATAGATATAGTGACTATACAAGATTTTCTTGACACTTTAGCTCAAAACATCAATCCTTTGATTGTAGACGATCTCAAGAAGATCCTTCACCAATTAACATTACAAGCACAACTTTGTACAAATCCTATTTTGGTGAATATTGATGAACTACAAAGAGCTATAGTAGAAATAAGAAGGGAGAAGGAAACCAAACAAAAAAAATCTATACAACCTCCCACAACTACAACAAAGCAACCTAAAGAGCAAGGAGAACAAGAAAAAATTGCTAAGGTTGATTCTACAAAAAAAGGTGACAGTAATTACTGAGGAGCAAATAAAGCAACAAATAGGACAAGATGTTCCTATAGGACAAACCCAAGGTGCACCTCCTCAAATTGTCATAATTGATCAAGGCAGTGGTAAAGAGGAGAAAGAAGTGGAGAAAACCCCTAAGGATCAAGAGACAATACAAACATTGGTAAACTTGCCTATCTTAAGGACTCCTTAGAAGAAGCTGAGCACTGATGCAGTACCATTGAAAAATTTTGTACCAGACTCGAGCACTACCAAGATTGCAAGGGTACTTCACTATGGAGACCCTACTCTTGATGAAGAAATAGTCATACCAAGTTATAACTCAAAAATCATGAACCTACAATAGATAAATGAAGTGCAAGAAGCACTACAAAGAAGGAAGAGGCAAGAGATACTCAGAAATGAGTATAAGTAGAAGCAAGCACTAATAGAACTTAAAGAAATATTTCTTGATGCATTCATCTTGCAGACACTTGATGAAACCAAGTCTATATTGGAAGAACTAATATATATTGTAGAATAAATGATAAATGAAGACAAGGAAACCAATGTGAAACTCATGGAATGGTCTGAGAAGAAATTTTAAGGAAAAGTTAATGAGAAAATATCAAGTGAAATAGCACTTTCACAGGTTGAATTAGCAAAGAAGCTTGAAAAATTAAAGAAAGTACTTGAGAATGTCTTCTCATTGTACAAAAAGTTGTGTGATTTCTCATACTTAACACAAAAAGAAAGCCAAAGGATATGTTGGGACTAAAAATTGCATGGTCAATTTTCAATCACATATTGAAAATTTTGAAGAATCGATGCCCTAAAGTGCTTTTTATGCATATGTAGCCATTTGTTAGTTTGAGGCCTAGATGGTGTTTGAGTGGCTTAACACTTTTAATTTGATATATGCATGTGATCCACAATGTCATATTGCCATTTCAGGCCATTTCATGAAGTCCTATTTTGAGCAATTGTCAAATCTACATTTTTGCTCTTTTTAAGTGTCAAGCAGCGACAGGAGGCTATATTTGTCATTGAATATCTCACAACCAGAAATGTTTCATGACTTGCCACTTTGGGAATGTCTAGTATCCATACCAAAGAGCCTATATATAAAATTTTGAGTCATTTTGAATCTATTTGGCTAGGTTTCAAATCCCTCAAAGTTGGGTGTTTATCAATATCATGCTGATGTGAATTGTTTAGAGTTTTGGGAAGCCCTGTTTGATGAGTTGTAAATTTTGACCAGTTGACCCAAATGAGAAAATTCCTATTGTGTTGCATTTTAGAGTCCATAGACTTGTTATCTTTCAAGTTTGAGCTTATGACAAATCTGTTTGATTAGTTTTCAAACGTGATTCAAAATGCAATTTGTAGCTTTTTACTGGTGTCAGCATTTGCAGATTTGTTGGAACCCCTGTTCATGATGTTATATCACAAAATTTGTGATAGGTGAGATCAAATGCATTGTACCACTGTGTTGTAATCTAAAAATACTTTAAGTGTGTCATTTTTTAAATCATGATGAATCCATTTGTACTCTTTCCCAAGTCAATTCCATGTGTAAAAAATGCTTTTCTGCCATTGTTTCCAGTCATCAAATTTGAGTAGCCCATTTTTACCACTCACCATTTGTGCCTCATTATTCATCATGAGCCCAAATTACAAATTTATACTCTCCTTGTGTCGATGAACCAACACCCCAATTTTCGTCTCCCCAAGTGTCAATTTACCCAATTTTCAAAGCTAATTCTGAACGCAATTTAGTGTTTTCTGACAAGTTTTCTTGCAGGCAATTCTGAGAAGGTAACTTTGACAGTGACTATATCTTGACTAAGAATTCTTCATGAGACAAGATTTGACAAGGTGTGAGTATGCGAAACAAAGAATTAGTTTATATGGTTTCAGAACTTGATTAGGTGTTTGTGTTAGTTCTTAATGCCAGTCAAAGGACCTCCTGGCATAAAGTTGACAGTTGCATGAAAATGATAAAATGACTAATAGATGACATCTCAATGATCATGTTTGATTTTAATCAGTATCAGATGATTAGTAGATCAATTTGAGGATTCAGGTGCTCGAAAACAAAAAAACATTTAGTCAGACCCACATTGGCGCTTGGCTAAATTCATTAGATTTATGACATTTGTGAGGATTAAGGATGTTTGAAAACAAATGATTATAATGACAACAACTTTATAAGGTCTTGATGAATGTATATTGTCATGCGGAATCAGGTGGATAGTGAAGGAAGTCAAACCTTCTTCATGTTCTTGGAATCAATTAAAATGTGTTATGAGGGCCTACTATTTGAATATATCAATTAGTCAGAATAGGGTACCTGATGATAAAATGTTGATTACTAAAAGTTTGATCCATAAAGACTTCATTGCTATTATTGAGGAACTTCTTAATCCAGTTTACCTTTTCCAAGGTGTGGTACTTTGAAGAGGTGCAAAAAGAACTAGAATAAAGTCCATTGAATTGGCCCTTTTCAATGTGTGATATAGTTGATAATTTTTCTTAGGCTTGTTAATTACTTAAAAAAGCCATATGCATTTTTATGATATAAGAGTCATAACCACATGGGGCTTGCCTAAACATTGACCAATATCATGTGATTAGTGATTGAGCAGGGTTTGTAAAATGGGGAGCCAGATTTAAGGGAAAATATGGCTCTTATATAGTTTGTAAACAATATGACTTTTAAGATATGGCTCTTGGTTGGAACAACAAAAGTACAATATTATACAGATGGAAAATCAACTTAGTGTACAAGTTAGACTAAAAGTGAATGAAATTGAGGAGGTGAAAAAGTAGTAGACGCATCTCAGTCAAGAGGAAACTTGCGAATAAAGGTCAAAGCTTCACGCTATGAAGTACAAAGAAATAGAGCTTTAGATTAGAAAGAAGGCCCACATAATGGAACAAAGCCTCCCATGCAATCATGCAACGTAGATGACATGTCAAAAATATGGCAATAAAATGACAGCCACAAGTCAAAGAATTATGCCCAAGCAACAATCCACATCGACAAGGCATAAGAACCTTAGGAAATCATTCAGGTCATTGAAAACTTTAAAATCCTTTCACAGCTAGGACAATGGGAGTGAACAAGAATAGAAACTCACACATGACATCAGGTAGCATATAGAAAAGAAAAGGCACAACCATGGCATAGGCAAAGGAAAGCTCCACATAGGTAATGGTTAGAAAGAAGAGGGTAGGACATGCTAAAGTTGGCATAGTATGAGGAGTACACATTGAAGGAAGAGGTCAAGCATTGGTTTGAGGCCTTCACGAAAAAATATAAAACATGATGCACTTAAGCTAGTTCATTGCCAACAATTGCAATGGGAACTGGAGACTCAATGATGCACTCAACACTGAGTGTTCCAACTCTTAACAAGTCGAAGACAAATTTAAATTTTGAAGCACCATAGAGAAGGAGTAAAAAATAGAGCAAAGGCATAGGACCTTAGTCCCAAATAGCCCATGTGGGGGAAGTTTTTTTTTTTTTTAAATGTAATTCCACACAACATGTAAGATGTATTAAAGACGTCATCTTTTACAAGCCAAGGCAGATATGGTGTGCACATGGAGGGCCCCACCCAACTAGTTAAGAAGATGTGGCATGCAAAATGAAAGTGCACACCAGATAAGAAATGTGGGCATGCAAGTGATTAATATTTGGTCGTGGGTCCTAACTGGTGGGGAGTTGGTGATCAACAACAATTTCAAATAGAGACACCAAATTGTGACACATGGCTTGGATCAACGGCCAGCGCATGATCACATTATAGAGATGTTCATCAGATAAGGAATGTGGGATTGTGGGAGAGTGCCACATGGCAGAGGGCCCGATTGGTAGTGACATGGCAGATGCAGGTTTTGAACCAGTAACAGAGCACCACATGGTGATGAGGTGGCAGGTCAAGATGAGGTGGACCAATTGAGTGCTGCCAGGTTATAGCTCGGTCAAACTTGGTTTGACCCGAGGGGCAATATGAGGGGAAAATATAAAATGTTTGAAAATGTCAAAATCTTAAAATATTTTCAAAAATGGCATGTACAAAAGTTTTTAAATTCAAATTTGATATATCTAAAGTTTATACTTTAGTAATTATTTAAATTTTTGAATTTTAAAAGGTTGCAGACTTGAGCCATATAGTAGATTGACATTTTTCAAATCGAGATTATGGAGGTTTTCTATAGGCTAATATAGCAATATTATATATAGTTGGAACTAGGATAAGAAGAAATTTAAAATTATGGAGTTCATGTTTGCACAGGAATTCATCAGTTTGAGTTATAGCCAAAAATGTGAAATTTGGGGCCTTCTCAGTAGAATGAGCTAAAATTGAAAATGTAGTTATAGGATCAGTAAAACATGGTAAAAATGTAGTTGGGGTCAATTTTGATCATATTCAATTAGTTAAAACTCAAATTTTTACTAGCTTTTAGTAGGCTTTCAGATTTTGGTGACTCAAAAGGTTTTCATCATTCAATAGGAGATATTTTCAGATCAGTTACAGGAAAGTGATGAAAACAAAAATTAGTTCAAAGGGGAGAGAGATTAGAGAGAGTCTTTTCATTACTAGGAGGAACTTTCAAGTGGATACATGTCAAATGTGGAGAAGATCTGAGAATTCCTTCATCCTATATCATTCTTTCTCTCTTTCATTGTAGAGGTTCCAGTCTTTGGAGAAAAAACACTCACTGCTATGATACCATGTTTTGGTTCCAGTATTGATGTGTTCCTATACTATGACACCACATTTCCTTTAGTAATTTCTCTTGTATGAAGAATGGTAAGGAAGAGAACACAGATAGTTTAGATCTTGTAGGTATTTCTATGTTTTGATTGCATGCATATGAATGTATTATTTCAAGGAAATCAATACAAAGAGTAGTAGGTTGAGTTTCATCTTGAATATTGTCTCCGTTATCAGTAATCTTTAATGTTTTATGATCTTTGAACAAAGAGCCTAGGTCATAGTTATAGTCCCTTAAGGTTGTATGTCGTTTCATTGTTGCTTATAACTCAAGGGGTTATGTAAATGCTTCAGAGCAATCAATAGGGTTGATAGTTTATTGATAAGGATATCAGGTAAGAAAGAGATTTAGATTGAAAATGGATGTTTATTTACAAGGTGAATGGATAGATCAGATATTTGAAGATACTAATATGTCTTAGGTACCCATATTTATGTATTTGATTTATAGAATTGCCCAATGGATTAGGCACTCATCAGCTATAGGATCACTTGTTCATGCTGCTGCATATTAGGGGTTTTGTTGAATTCAACATTATTAATCAAATGCTTTTTCCCCTTTCATGTTGAAGAGCTAAAAAGAATGTCCTCACTCAGCTTATGCATTTCATAGAGTTTTAATTTGCTACTGCATTTCTTTGTTATTGCACAAGTCATTAGGAGAAATAAGGGTTATTATCTTCTATGTGAGATTTAGGAATATGTTTTACATTGATACTATATTGATCAAGTCTAAGGTCCACCCACCTAGGTTTTACAGAGCCTGAAGTATAAGAAGGGTCAAGCCTTATAGTTGGCTTAGTGTCTAAAATTACATGTTGAAGATGGGACTTAGCTGTCCCTAGATGTGTCAATTTCTTAAACCTACAACATTTTCAAACACCAAAACAATGTTGACTCTATTGGGCAGTGTACTGAATCTATGTGATGGACAAACTTTGAGAAACTAAAGAAGATTCAATATATCAAAAAAAATTTGTTGCATCAGTGGGGTTGTGAGGTGTTTTTCATATCCTTGCTGAATCGCATATTTCCCAGTTAAGTTTTATCCATTTGTAGTAGTGACTTTGAAGTTGAATACAAATAGTAATGCTAAAAGGTGTTTATCTTCAATTATTTTAGTAGGTTGTTGTTTTCAAAGTCTTGATGTGATTTGAGAGTCAAGAAAGTTATGTTTCAACTTTATATAGAAGTTTCAAATTCAAGATCAATCTGAAGAGTGGTCTTCTATCTATTGTTTTTTCAAATTAGTTTGTGTTATCTTCAAGACTAATGCAATTTATGTCTCACTTAATGTGAGTGGAAACTCAAATTTAATATCTGTACTAGTGCAATTCTATACATGAATTGTGATTAGTTGATGTAGGAGAAGAGAATATTTGAAGAGGTTGAAACATTCTGAAGCTTGGTAAGATATGAGATATGTTGGTTCAAAAGGTTCAGTAAAGAATTGATGAGATTTTGGGTCTGCTATTGTAAATAGTGGACAAAAAACTTCTAGCCATCCAGATCTTGAGATATTTTATTTTCATGTATTATCTTTTCATGAAAATTGGTTGCTAAGAGGTAGTGTTCTCCATCAAGTGAGTTTTAACACTAAGAGGAGGAGAATGGTTTGAAAAGTTTCATACACTTCATTAGATTGAGTTTCAGCTGTTGTTTTTAAGTTTATGAAGTGTATTTAAAGAGATTTATTTCATAGAAGGGTACAAATCTACTACAATTTATAAATTCTAAGAGTATTTATGATGAATGAGTTTTAAGTTTCAAGAATGTGAAATTTCCCTTCATCAAGTATGCAGCTAGTTAGTGATAGTTATAAATCTATTTCTACCAAGAGATACATGCCATTATGTTTTGATGGCATTCATGGTTTCCTGAATACTATGTTGTATAATCTCAAAAAATATTTGCCAAAATTCAGTGGAAACCATGAAGATTCAGCTAGTCAACATGTTTAGATGTTTAATGACTTGGTTGCTGATTTTGAGATTCCTCATGAAGACATTCTTATGAAGCTATTTGTTCAAAAATTAGAAGGTACTACTAGGGATTGGTTTTCCTTTTTGCTGATATGTTTGATTTCATCTTGGGACAAATTATTTTCAACCTTCATGAAGCAGTTCAGGGAAAGAATAAGCATATCTAATTATTTTGATAAGTTATTGAAAATCCAAATCAGAAATAGTGAGTTAGTCCCTAAATTTAATATCAAATTTGCAAAGGCTTTAGACAACATTCCTGAAAGTTATAAGCTAGATGATCAAGTGTGTTTAGTGGTTTATCTTAGTGCATTTGACAAGAAGATGAGTTATCTATTGAGAGATAAGGAACCTGAGACTTTGCATTTGGAATTCATGATGACTATAGAGATTGAAAATAACATAGAGTATGGCTTAACCTAGATTCACTTCTTTAGGAATGTTTGCTGCCAAAATGAGGTGCAAAGGAAAAATCAATGTCAAAAGGAGTGTTTATTTTTAGATCAAAAAATGTGAATCCCTGCTATTGTAGAAAATTTTGTTGAAAATTCAGAAATACAAACATGTAAAGATAAAGTCTATTTGTTGCAAAGAAGAAATGATTCCCTTCTTGCTAAATTGAATGCACGTGTTTATAATAGCACAATAGTAGATGATAAAGTTACTTCACTAGATCAATTAAATAGGCAAGAAATAAATTCCTAGTTGTTTCTTCTCCTAATGGTAATATGCCTTTTGTTGAGAGTTTTGTAAACTTTGAAGTTGAAGGATATTCATCTCAGTGTGAGGATGAAGAAGTTGGAAGTGATGTGTCAAGTGGTGAAGGTGAATTTGTTGATCCGACATATTGTGAAGGTGCATCATGTGAAAATAATGGTGAGAGTTATTGCTTGAGTCAAGAAGAGGATAGTGATAGTACATTTTCATCTTCATATGAATTAGATGCAAATTGGGAAGAAGGCGATGATGGAAGTGAGTGCTCTTACACAAGTAAAGGTATGAGTTATTTTTCTAAATCTGAAACTAAAGTTCCATTTCAAAGTTGTATAAGTCAACTTGAGGTTGAAGGTTATGAAGAATATTTTTCTACACAAAATGAAGACAAAGAGATTATCCATAAGGATGGATTACCTAATTATGTAGAAGAATGTCTTGAGGATGAGTGCAATGATGATTAGTATATGAGTGATCCTAAGATTAATGCATTAGCACCTATTGGTAAGGTAAATGATGATTTGTTTGCAAGAAATTTGAATCACCTTAATGGATCAACTATAGGATTAGCTATAGAATCACTTGTTCATGCCGCTTAGTGGTTTTCTTGAATTCAACATTATTAATCAAATGCTTTTTCCCCTTTCATGTTGAAGAGTTGAAAAGAATTCCCTCACTAAGCTTGTGCATTTCATAGAGTTGTAATTTGCTACTATATTTCTTTGTTATTGCACAAGTCATTAGGAGAAATAAGGTTTTTTTATCTTCTTTGTGAGATTCAAGAATATTTTTTGCACTAGTACTATATTGATCAGCTATAGGATCACTTGTTCATGTTGTTGCATATTAGGGGTTTTCTTGAATTCAACATTATTAATCAAATGCTTTTTCCCCTTTCATGTTGAAAAGCTAAAAAGAATTCCCTCACTCAGCTTGTTCATTTCATAGAATTGTAATTTGCTACTACATTTCTTTGTTATTGCACTAGTCATTAGGAGAAATAAGGGTTTTTATCTGCTTTGTGAGATTTAGGAATATGTTTTGCACTAGTACTATATTGATTGAATTTGAGGTCCACCCACCTAGGTTTTGCAAAGCCTTAAGTAGAAGAAGGGTCAAGCCTTATAGGTGGCCTGGTGTCTAAAATGACATGTTGAAGATGGGAGTTAGTTGCCCCTAGATGTGTTATTTTCTCATCAGGGTAATTGGAAACCTACAACATTTTCAAACACCAACAAAATGATGACTCCTCAGGTCTGAAAAACTAATCAAGATTCATAACTATTGATTTAAACTTCATGTAAATTTGAAATCCACTAAGACCCTTAATATCACCAATTGTATCTCTTAACATTATGATAGTCTTATTATGAATCTTTCTTTTCAACCTAACAATATTTGTACGAACACTTTTAGGAGTTGGCACATCATTTTTAGACCTAGACTTTGAATCCATCTTATAAACTATTAAACTACTACCTATGTTTTCTTAGTGCTGAAACCACTAGATGGTTGCAACCATTTCTACCATTCAACTTTCATGAAAGACAAATACATGAAAATTGAAAATACCTTTATGTGTTGCTATATGAAACCTCTGATCTGCTAATTGGCATAGGTGTAAACACAAAATTCGTCATACCATAGATAAAATCCATGTAGAACTACCACCTCCTTGAAAAGGGAAATGAAATCACAACAGTGACTCACCTTTTGAAATCAACTAGTTCAACAGATACAAACAACCACATAAACCATTAATCAAGAACTTTATACTTCCTATTTCCCAACAAACTAGATCTGCCCACAAACTAAAAGCCTCTAATATTAAAATAAATAATACACTGGCATAGAGATTTAGACTAGAGTCACCACTTACACTTAGTGAGAAAAGACTTAAAAAATTTTACCACTAATAAATCTTAGATTCACAACTTGCAATAGATCTATACAACCTTTTACCAAATAAATCTCTTCAAATACACTTCACAAACTTTATACAACAAGCTGAAACTCAACCCAATGAAGTGTATGAAAATTGCCAAACTATTCTCCTCCTCTTAGTGTTGAAAATCACTTGATGGAGAACACTAACTTTTAACAATCAATTTTTATGAATTCTTTACTGGACTTTTTGGACTAGCACATCACAAATCTTATCCAGCTTTTGAATGTTTCAACCTCTTCAAATCTACTCTTTTCCTGTAGCAACTAATAACAATTCATGTATAGAACTACACTAGTACAGAGATTAATTTTGAGTCGCCACTCACATTAAATGAGACAGGAATTGCATTAGTCTTAAAGATACTACAAACTCATTTGAAACAATAGCAAATAAAAGACACCTCTTCAAATTTATCTTGAATGTTTTCACAAAGCTAAAACATAACTTTCTCAACTCTGAAATTACAATAACAACTCACACCAAATCAAACTAATTGAAGGTATACTCATTTCTCAACACAATTTGCATCCAATTTAAGAACTATTGCTATAAGAGAATAAAGCTTACAGGGGAACATAAACCTTGTATACAAAACTAAATATGCAAAATATATCATAGGTTTCTAGCTCCATAATTCTAGCAAAATATATTAGAGGTAGTAGTTTAATAGTTTATAAGATGGATTCAAAGTCTAGGTCTGAAAATGATGTGCCACATCTTGAAAGTGTTGGTGCAAATATTGCTAGGTTGAAAAGAAAGATTCATAATAAGACTATCATAATGTTAAGAGATACAATTGGTCATATTAAGGGTCTTAGTGGATTTCAAATTTACATGAAGTTTAAATCAGTAGTTATGAATCTTGATGAGTTTTTCAAACCTAAGGAGTCATCATTTTGTTGGTGTTTGAAAACATTGTACATTTCCAATTACCCTGGTGAAAAAATGACACATCTAGGGATAGCTAACTCCCATCTTTAACATGTCATTTTAGACACTAGGCCAACCATAAGGCTTGACCCTTCTTCTACTTTAGGCTTTGCAAAACCTAAATAGGTGGACCTCAAATTCAATCAATATAGTACCAGTGTAAAACATATTCCTGAATCTCACAAAGCAGATAAAAACCCTTATTTCTTCTAATGACTTGTGCAATAATAAAGAAATATAGTAGCAAATTACAACTCTATGAAATACACAAGCTGAGTGAGGGCATTCCTTTTAGCTCTTCAACATGAAAGAGGAAAAAGCATTTGATTAATAATGTTGAATTCAAAGACTTAATATGTAACAGCATGAACAAGTGATCCTATAGTTGATTAGTGCCTAATCCATTAGGCAATTCTATGAATCAAATACATACATACAGGTACCTGAGACATATTTGTATCTTTAGATATCTGATCTATCCATTTACCTTGTAAATAAAAATCTGTGTTCAATCTAAATCTCATTCTTATCTAATATCCTCATCATTGAATTATCAACTGTTGGAAATATTCAAGATATAACAAGTTACTGAGAGGGGAGGGGTGAATCAGTAACTTTACAACTTTTAAGTTAATTCAGCATAAACTAGAAAATCATTCATTCACCTAATCTGATGCATGAAAGAGATAAATAAATATTCATAACACATATGCACAGAGATTTTGGTGACCCAGAAACCTTCCAAAATAAAAAGTAAAATTGGGGTGGTGATGAAACCCACAAAGCTTCTTTTCTGCAGTAGGAAGTTAGCCGATTAAGGCATATAATGATCACTTCTGGTGATCTACCCTATTAGGAGCAAAGAGGATTGCTAGATCCACCTTGTTAAAGGATTTAAAACATACTTTACAAGTATGCACTCTGTTAGGAGATTTATACAAAGACTGTTAAGTCTACCTTGTTAGAGGGTTTTAGATGATTCACCTATTAGGATGAACCAATCAGATCTACACATACCTTGATTAGATCCTTTGCAATAATCACCCCTTGTGATTGATGAAATCTTTATTGCACCTTGTGAACCTTGCTAATATACTGCTCTGCTGCTGAATTTGCATCTGTCTCTTGTATCACAATATATTCATACATGTTTCATATCCATTACAACAATTACAACTCTGTATTATATACCATTTCAGTAATTATAGATGCAAGGTTGGCTAAACACAAGTAAACAAATATAATTGAGTCGACCAAATAGTAAAATAAACTCGGGTTCTTCAGACAGACTTGATGACCTTCTGATACACAGCATCCACTATGTTACACGGCATCGTCATGCACTCGGTAGAGGTAGGGGCTCAATTCATACTAGTCATACAACATTGCTTGGAACTCGGTAACCATTTGGTGACTCGGTAGATATACTGTCACTCAGTAAAAACTAATTTTTTTGTTAACTGACTGAGCTCAGTTAACACTGAGTCCTTTTTCACTCGGTCAATACTGAGTCCATCATTACTCGATTAACACTAAGTACATCTTCACTCAGTTAACATTGCGTCCATCTTTACTCGGTTAACACTGCTTCTATCTTTACTCGGTTAACACTGCTTCTATCTTTACTCAGTTAACATTGCGTCCATATTTACTTGGTTAACACTGCATCTAACTTTACTCAGTTTGAACTGTGTCTTCGACGCTTGGTTTGAACTGTGTAATGAGTGTTGTCACTAATGGCAAATACCTTTATGCCCACAATCTCCCCCTTTGGCATTAGTGACAAAAACAATTATGAATCAAAGTTTATGTGCAAAATAAAAATGACATACAGTTCAAAATTGATCTTTTTGCAAATCTTGCAATACATATCCTTTTATTTACATATATCTCCCCTATACAATATGTACAGTATTTATAAGTCAATACATATATCTTTTGCATAGTTAGCTCTTGAAGTCTATCTCCCCCTTTTTGACAATAATGCCAAATAGTATATATTTACACAGAGATTCCAAAATGAGAGATAAATTCTGAATGTACCTTGAGAATAAGAGCCAAAGTCTTATCCCAATTTTCTTGCAAAATTTTGCTGGTGGAGAGTGCAATTTGAACTTCTGCAGAGAGTTCAATCATGTGATCTACAATAGAGAAGTTGTTGTCATGGATCAATGTTTTAGAATGAGCAATATGCTTCTACATTGTGTCCATGACAGGAAGGATCATATTCTGGATGTTAATCAGAGTATACCTGATCCTTGCTTCCTCTCTCAGCAATTCTACCTATTTCTCTAACAAGAACCTTATTCTCAAATGATGGGATGAACTTGCACTGTGGTTAGACTGCAGCATTTGGGCACTGACCTTCATATCCACATCAATTTTATTCAACTTTTCTCTTATTTCTTTAGTAAACTCGGTAACATCACAAAGTTTTCCAAAAAGTGAAGTTACATTATTAAAAGAATGTTCAAAATTACTCAAAATTGTAGACAATTCTACCTATTTTACTGCAATATGATGAGCAATGTGCTCAAGCACCTTATTGTCAAATTTCTTCTCTGCCTTTTCAATCATTTTCTCTTGGTCGAAGCTGTCCTCATTAAATTTATATACAGCCTCTTCTAACTGAATCAAAATGTGTTGAGTAGAATCTACTTCAACACCTATAGAATCTTTTATGATATTCTTAGCATTTTCAATAATGCTATATTCCTGGTCTCTCTCATGCCTCAGTTGTTTTTGCCTAGCTTTCTGCTCTAATAGCTGACTGAGCATTCTCATTTCATTAACTGATGCAGTATCTAGATCTATCTTAGGAATGACAATGTCCTTATCCAGATCTATTTCTTCATCCACTGCCTTACTGGAAAACATGTATCTGTTTGATTTTTCTATAGTGACTGCACCTTTGCCCTTTGAAATTGAAACAATAGTTGATGATGTTGGACTAGCTAACAAAACTAGAATAGGACTAACTAGAGGAAGACTGAGAGAAGTGCTAATAGTATCAAAAATTGGTGTTGCTCCCAAAATTGTTGTACAAGATGGAGTGGGAGAACTAACAGTTGCCAAAATTGGAGCAGGAGAAGTCAAAATTGTTGTACCTATAGGTACACTTACTGTACACTCTGTAGTAGAAATTGATATACTTGAAAAACTTACTGTTGTGACTGAGGATAACTCAGTCAAAGAAGGTGGCTACAACTCAGTTAATGAAGTGGTAGACACTTGCATAGATGGTACCCAGAGCTGAGAGGAGACAGGTGAAGATTAATCAATTGATGAGGCTATTGAGCTCACAATCTCACCAATAGAAGCTATCTCCACAGTTGATGTACCTCTTTTAGGTGGAGAGTGAGGAAGAGATGCAATGACTTCGGCTGCAATTATTAGTGGATCTTCTTCCTCCTTAGCTTGTTTTGCTTCTTCCTTCATTTCTCTTTCAGCTTCTTCCTCAACTTCTAACATTATTGATTGCAAGTCTTCTGGAATGTCTTCAATGTCATCACCATCATCATCATCATCATTATCATCACTATTGTCACTGTCCTTGATTTCAACAGTATCATCACTAGGTTTGTGTAGATGATAGATATTTTTCCACATGTTTGTTGCATCATTTACTACATGCTCAATGTCTTTGACAAGTATCAAACAAGTGTGGAATCTAATCATAATGTTACCTTTGTGGTCTTTCAGTGATTTCTTCACTTTAGCATCAGTGAGACTCGGCAGGAGATTCCTCAGGGTCTGCTCATAAATGTCTTTGACAGTCTTGGTTGCAGCTTCCCATCTTGGTTGCAACCTCTCCAATAGCTCTTTGGAGATCTGAGAGGCTATCTGGTCTGGGGAGTATTTCCATTTACCCATTTTGTTTAGTACTAGTTCCTCAATCTGCATTTTCTCCTATTTTTTTCTGGTTTCAAACTTTAATGCTTTGAAGTTTGTGAAGCTAGCTCCTGCATCTAATTGCTTTAGTCTTGCCTCAAGGGTGAGTGGAGGCTTAACAAGTACAGGTTCCTTCTTTCCCTGTCTTATTCTCCTGGAGAACACTGCAGTAGTTTGCTTTGTAGGTTTGGTGATAGTCACCTTACCTTTCTTTTGTTGAGGCTTTTCTTCTTTTTCAGACTTGGTTTCCTCCTCTTCTTCATCTTCTCCTCTCCCTTCTGTTATCATGAGAGGGCCAACATCTATTTTCAGTTTGGTTATGCTCCTCTTTCCTTTGCTGATGGCCTGAGGGATTTTAACTTGAAGCTCAATTCTAGCCTTAACTTCATCATATGTTCCAAAAACTGGTTGCCTTGGGTCTACAGGTTCATTTACTAGTGCTTCTATGATGTCCCTGGTTTCATCAATATTTACCTCATAGGGAAGAGGTTTCACCCATGCTACCCAAGGCTTGACTGCCTGTATGTATACCTTATCATAGTCTACCATGAAACATACATCTTCCTTGTATTCTTCAACAAGTCTTGGAGGAATTTGAAACCTATTGTTCATTCTTTCCTTAAATTCTTCAAAATAACTATCCAAAACACTGTCAAAATTTTCACCTAATTCAGCGATGAATTCATTTATTTGATAAAGAATTGGGATATCCTTTTTCCATACTATTGATCCTTTAGATGGAAAGGACTTTAGAACATAGAAAAACAAACAAATCAAAAGTGAACCAAATTTACAGGAGTTGTTCTTGGAAGTCCTTATGCTTTCCATATTTTTATTGAATTGGGACAAAAGCAATTCCGATAAATCAAACTCTACATTCTTCTTTACTATTTTATATGCCAAATCCACAGCTTCACAGGATACACTGTTTGGATGACTTGAATTGTAGATTTTATGAGCAATGACGTGAATTCCAAATCTCAATTCAACGTCAGTTACTGTACTAAGCTTAAGTCCTCTGCCATCCCATTCTAATTGGGTTAGTCTTTGCGATTCTTCCCGACCTAGGGTTTTGGTAGTCTTGGCTTTGCTCAACATGGGGAGTCCAGTAATTTTGCTAATCATTCTCTTAGTGATAGGTACTGGTTTCTCTAACCACAATTGGCCATTGTGAACCTGACTGAGTATATACCTAACCCATTTTACTTGAAATTTCCTTGGCAAATGTGAAATATGGGTTAACCCTTTTCAAGATGTTTATGTTCAGGTTTCAAGATTCCATCTACACTCATTTCACCTAGTGCATTGTCAATTTCTAGGTTTCCAAGTTCTTGAATGGAACACTTGAAATGAGAGCAAATGTCATTAATAAGAAGTACCTTTGGAGGGATTTGTGACTGAGCACCATTAGGGTCCAATGATTATGCAATTGTCGGTGCCAATTTGAAGTTCGGGGTCTTCCATTCATCTCCTCTAACCAGCATTTCTGAACATTTCTTTGTCTTGGAGCAGCCACTTCTAGATGCCATTGCTACTCGGTAGGTGTAGAAATTTTTTTGAACAGATTCTTTGCCCTTTTGAAAAAATTCGCTCGAAAATGCTTTAAGCTCGCTCTGGAATCGCAGAAGATAACTTAGCTCTTTGTTCGCAGTGAAAAATGAGATCAAATTTTTCCCCTTTTGACAAAAAATTCACCATAAATGTTTTGGTATGATGGTAGATGAAATGACAGGTTGTCATCCACTAGCTCGGTAGATATTATCAACTCGACGATCAAATGAAATCATTTAAGTACTGACCTAACTCAGTTAGGTCACAAACCAACCTTGCTCGATTGACACAACTCAGTCAATGAAACTTTGTTGCGCTCAACCAAACTTGGTAAAGTCTCTTACCAACCTAACTCGGTAGCTGCTACTCAGTTAATGAAGCTTTGTTACACCTGACTGAACTCGGTAAAGTCTTGAACCATCCTGAAGTCAACGTGTATCTGAAATACTGATTTGATCATCCTTCTTCCTTTGGAGCTGCTTAGGATAAATCTTCGAGGATGCAGTTCCAATCTTTCTTTTATGAATATTAATTGGAAATGGTGGAATCACCCATTTCTTGAGTGACATTTCCATTACTTGATTTATTTTGCTTGGTAGATTTTGGAATCCATTGTTGCTTCATTTGCTTCCGAATGTTGTCTGCTTTGATTTTCTTCTCATCTTCAATTCTTTTGATATTCATGCAATTTTTAGCTATATGACCAAGTTCTGTACATGTATAGCATCTTACTATAGTGTCATTTTTCCTTAGGTGATGTCTACCACAATTTATGCTAGAATGTCCATATTCTCCACAATAGTGACATCTGCACCAGGTGTTGTAGTCTCATCCAAATATGGCTTTGATAATCTGTTTAGCTGGATTGAATGATTTGGTTTTGCATTGGAATGCTTTGTGACCATGCTTTTTGCATTTGTGACAGTTGCCCTCAAATTTTGGTTTTTCTTTACACTCATTTGCCTTATGACCATGTTGATTGCAATTGAAGCATTTTCCACTGAATTTTGCTTTCCCATTGCTCTAGCATTTGTTTGATGTATTTCCTAACCTTCCATAGTGATTACAAGTGGGTCTTTTATTCCTTTGTTCACCTTGTTTGGAGGATTCACCTTCTTCCTTGTATCCAAGACCAGCTTTACCATTTTGTCTATGAAGGTTTTCCTCATTTTGTTGATTTAATTGATTTATATCTGTTTGGGATTTTATCATTCTTTCATTGACTTGCCTTTCAGAGATTAGGTCATTTTCCAAGCTTTCATTGATTTGTCTCTCAGTTCTTAAGTCACTTTGTAGACTTTCATTGATTTACTTTTCAATGTTTAAATCATTCCTTATTCTTTCATTTTGTGCTCTGAGAATCCTGATTTCTTCATTTGCATTAGAGAGTTGGTCTATAAGATCTTCATGCTGATGGGATTGATTATGAATTTCATGACTTCTATCTTCCAATTCTTCTTGTGCTTTGTTTCTTTGTTCCAAAACATCACATAGCCTTATTGACTGTATTTCTTGCTCTCTTTTAAGCTTTCTTACCTCCTCTTGCAGAGATCCATTCTTTTCTAGAAGTTCTTTGATTGCTTTGTCAGCTTCTTCTGAATTACTTGATGGTAACAAATCTTCAATCCTTTCTTCAACATAAAGATGGTCATTCATTTGTCTTGCAAGTTCCTTTCTTCTTTTTAGGGATTGAGAAAGATGTTCCTTTGCTTCTTTGAGTTGAACCATGGCCATTTCTAGATCTAGCTTTTCATTTTCTATAACTTTCTCCAGTCTGAATATCTCCATTGACTTTGATCTTTGCTCAAGCTATCAAGCTTTGTCCTAAGAACCAAATAGCTCTGATACCAATTGTTGGAAATATTCAAGATAGAACAAGTTACTGAGAGGGGAGGGGTGAATCAGTAACTTTCCAACTTTTAAGTTAATTCAACATTAACTAGAAAATCATTCATTCACCTAATCTGATGCATGCAAGAGATAAATAAATATTCATAACACATATGAACAGAGATTTTGGTGACCCAGAAACCTTCCAAAATAGAAAGTAAAACTGGGGTGGGGATGAAACCCACAAAGCTTCTTTTCTGCAGTAGGAAGTTAGCCAGTTAAGGCATACAATGATCACTTCTGGTGATCTGCCCTGTTAGGAGCAAAGAGGATTGCTAGATCCACCTTGTTAAAGGATTTAAAACATACTTTACAAGTATGCACTCTGTTAGGAGATTTATACAAAGACTGTTAAGTCTACCTTGTTAGAGGATTTTAGATGATTAACCTGTTAGGATGAACCAATCAGATCTACATATACTTTGATTAGATCCTTTGCAATAATCACCTCTTGTGATTGATGAAATCTTTACTGCACCTTGTGAACCTTGCTAATATACTGCTCTGCTGCTGAATTCGCATCTGTCTCTTGTATCACAATATATTCATACATGTCTCTTATCCATTACAACAATTACAACTCTATATTATATACCATTTCAGTAATTATAGATGCAAGGTCGGCTGAACACAAGTAAACAAATATAACTGAGTCGGCCAAATAGTAAAATAAATTTGAGTTCTTCAGACAAACTTGATGACCTTCTGATACACGACATCCACTAAATTACACGGTATTGTCATGCACTCGGTAGAGGTAGGGGCTCGGTTCATACTAGTCATACAACGTTGCCTAGAACTCGATAACCATTTGGTGACTCGGTAGATATAGTGTCACTCGGTAAAATCTAATTTCTTTGTTAACTGACTGAGCTTGGTTAACACTCAATTCTTTTTCACTCAGTCAATACTGAGTCCATCTTTACTCGATTAACACTAAGTACATCTTCACTTGATTAACATTCCATCCATATTTACTCAGTTAACACTACTTCTATCTTTACTTGGTTAACACTGCTTCTATCTTTACTCGGTTAACATTGCGTCCATCTTTACTCAGTTAACACTGCGTGTTACTTTACTCGGTTTGAACTGTGTCTTCGATGCTCGGTTTGAACTGTGTAATGAGTGTTGTCACTAATGGAAAATACCTTTATGCCAACATCAACCTTGTTGATTTCTCTGAAGCATTTACATAACCCCTTGAGTTATAAGAAACAATGAAACAACATACAACCTTAAGGGACTACAACTATGCCCTAGGCTCTTTATTCAAAGATCATAAAACATTGAAGATTATTGATAAAGGAGACAAGATTCAAGATGAAACTCAACCTATTGTTCTTTGTATTAATTTTGATGAAATAATACATTCATATGCATGCAATCAAAACATAGAAACACCTAAAAGATCTGAACTATCTATGTTCTCTTCATTACTACTATTCATACAAGAGAAATTGCTAAAAAAAATGTGGTGTCACAGTATGGGAACACATCAAATCTGGAACCAAAATATGGTATCACAACAGTGAGAGGTTTTTCTCCAAAGAATGGAACCTCTACAATGAAAGAGAGAAAGAATGATATAGGATGAAGGAATTCCTAGATCTGCTCTGCATTTGACATGTGTCCACTTGAAATTCCCTCCTAGTAATGAAAAGAATCTCTCTAATCTCTCTCCCCTTTGATCTAATTTTTTTTTTCATCACTTTCCTGTAACTGATCTAAAAATATCTCCTTTTGAATTATGAAAACCTTTTGAGTCACCAAAATCTGAAAACCTACTAAAATGCTAGTAAAAATTTGATTTTTAACTAATTGAATATGATCAAAATCAACCCCAACTACACTTTTACCATGTTTTACTGATCCTGTAACTACATTTTCAATTTTAGCTCATTCTACTAAGAAGGCCCCAAATTTCATATTTCTGGCTATAACTAGAACCAATGAATCCAATGCAAAAACAAACTCCATAATCAAAAAGTTTGTCTTCTCCCAATTTTGGCGATATATAATATCACTATATTAGCTTATAGGAAACCTCCAGAACCTTAATTTGAAAAATGTCCCTCTACTATATGGCTCAAGTCTGCAACCTTTTAAGATTCAAAAATTTAAAAAATTACTACAGTATAAACTTTAGGATATGTCAAGTTTGAATTTAAAAGCTTATGCATGTGCCATTTTTGAAAAATTATTAAAAATTTGACATTTTCAAACATTTTATATTTTTCACCCCTATTGTGCCTCAGGTCAAACCAGGTTTAACTAGGCTGTCACATGGCAACACCTGATTGGTCCACCTCATCTGGATTACCACCTCATTGCCATGTGCACTCTATTATTGGTCCAAAAATTGTATCTTTCACATCACCAACAGTCAGGCCCACCTCCACATGGCATGCTCCTGCAATTTCACATTCCTTATCTAGTGAGAATCTCCATAATGTGGTCATGCGTTGGCCATTGATCTAGACCACATGTCACAATCTGGTGCCTTTGTCTGAAATTGTTGTCGATCACCAACTCACCACTAGTTAGGACCCACTGCCACATGTCAATCACCTGCATGCCTGCATTTCTTAACTAGTGAGAACTTTCATTTTGTGGGCATGCACCAACTTTTTGATTAGGACACATGGCAGTATCCTAGCACATCTCGCCAAATTAGCACGCTTCAGTGTTTGCTAAAAATTTCTCTTTCTTCAATTAGTCAGGTGTGCCCTTTAATGTGCATGCCACATCTTCCTTGGCTTGTAAAAGTTGACATCTTTAAGAAATCTTACATGTTGTGTGGAATTACATTTAAAAAACAAAAATTCCCCCACATAGGCTATGTGGGACTAAGGTCTTGTGCCTTTGCTCTATTTTTTACTCCTTCTCTATGGTGCTTCAAAATTTAATATCACCTTTGACTTGTTAAGACATGGAACACTCAACTTTGAGTGCATAATTTAGTCTCCAATTCCCATTGTAATCATTGGCAATGAACTAGCTTAAGTGCATCATGTTTTATATTTTTTCGCTAAGTCATCAAACTAGTGCTTCAACCTCTTCCTTTAGCATGTACTCCTCATACTATGCCAAATTTAGGATGTTCTACCCTCTTCTTTCTAGCCATTACCTACATGGATCTTTCCTTTGCCTATGCCATGGTCATGCCTTTTCATTTTTATATGCTACCTGCTATCATGCATGGGTTTCTATTCTTGTTTACTCCCATTTTCCTATGTGTGAAAGGATTTTAAAGTTTTTAGTGACCTAAATGATTGCCTAAGGTTCTTATGCCCTGTTGATGTGGACTGTTGCTTGGGTGTGAGCCTTTCACCTATGGTTGTCCTTCTATTACTACATTTTTGACATTCTATCTACCCTGCATGATTGCGTGGGAGGCTCTCTTCCATTGTGTGGGCCTTCTTTCTAATCTAAAGCTCTGTTTCTTTGTACTCCATAGTGTGAAGCTTTGACCTTCATTCGTAGGTTTCCTCTTGACTGAGACACCTCTACTACTTTTTCACCTCCTCAATTTTGCTCACGTTTACTCTAACTTGTACACTAAGTTGATTTTCCATCTATATAATGTTGTACTTTTGTTGTTCCAACCAAGAGCCATATCTTAAAAGTAATATCATTTACAAACTATATAAGAGCCATATGTTCCGTTAAATTTGGCTACCCATTTTATACACCTTGCTCAATCACTAATCATGTGATATTGGTCAATGTTCAGTCAAGCCCCATGTGGTTATGACTCTTATATCATAAAAATTCATATGGCTTTTTAAAGTAATGAATAACCCTAAGAAAAATTATCAACTGTATCATGCATTGAAAAGGGCCAATTCTATGGACTTTATTTTAGTTCTTTTTGCACCTCTTCAAAGTACCACATCTTGGAAAAGGTAAACTAGATTAGGAAGTTCCTCAATCATAACAATGAAGTCTTTATGGATCAAACTTTTAATAATCAACATTTTATCATCAAACTCACTGGCAACTTTGATCATGTTTTTTGCTACTCCCCTTAATTTCATCAGGTACCTTATTCTAGCTGATTGATATATTCAAATAGCAGGCCCTCATAACAATCTTTAATTGATTCTAGGAACATGAAGAAGATTTGACCTCTTCACTATCCACCTAATTCTGCATGACAATATGCATTCATCAAGACCTTATAAAGTCAATTTCATTATAATCATTTGTTTTGAAACATCCTTAATCCTCACAAATGTCATAAATCCGATGAGTTTAGCCAGGCCCCAAAGAGGGTCCGGCTAAAAAAAAATTCATTTTTGAGCACCTAAATCCTCAAATTGATCTACTACTCATCTGATACTGATTAAAATCAAACATGATCATTGAACTATTGTTTATAAGTCATTTAATCATTTTCATGCAACTATCAACTTTATGCCAGGAGGTCCTTTGACTGTCTTTAAAAACTGACACAAACACCTAACTGGGTTCTAAAATCATACAAATGATTCTTTGTTTCACATACCCACCCCCTATGAAATCTCATCTCATGAAGAATTCTTAGTCAAAATATATTCGCTATCAAAGTTACTTTCTCAAAATTGCCTGCAAGAAAACATGTTAGAAAACACTAAATTGTGTTTGGAATTGTCTTTGATAACTAGGTAAACTGACACTTGGCAAGATGAAAACTAGGGTGTTGGTTCATTGTCACAAGGAGAGTATAAATTTATGATTTGGGCTCATGAAGAATAACTAGGCACAAGTTGTGAGCGGTCAAAATGGGCTATTTAAATTTGCTGATTGGAAATAGTGGCATAAAAGCATATTTTACAAATGGAATTGACCTAGGAAAGTGTACAGATGGATTCATCATGATTTAAAAATTGGCACACTTGAAGTATTTTTAGAGTACAACATAGTGGTACAATCCATTTGATATCACCTATCATAGATTTTGAGATATAACATCATGAACAGGGGTCCCAACAAATCTGCAAATGCTGACACTAGTAAAAAGCTAGACATTGCATTTGGAATTGTGTTTGAAAACTGATCAAACAAATTCATCATAAGCTCAAACTTGAAAAATAACAAGTCTTTGACCTCTAAAATGCAAAACAATAGGAATTTTCTCATTTGGGTCAGCTGGTCAAAAGTTATAACTCATCAAATAGGGCTTCCTAAAATTTTGAACAATTCACATTAGCATGATATTGATAGACACCCAACATTGAGGGATTCAAAACCTAGTCAAAAAGATTCAAAATGACTTGAAATATAAAACATAGGCTCTATAGTATGGACACTAGACATTCCCAAGGTGGCAAGCCATGAAACATTTCTAGGTGTGACATATTCAATTCCAAACACAGGCTCCTGTCACTACTTGACACTTGAGCAAAAATGCAGATTTGACAATTGTTCAAAACAGGACTTCATGTAATGGTTTGGAATGGAAATATGACATTGTGGATCACATGCATATATAAAATGAAATCATTTAAGCCACCCAATCACCATCTATGCCTCAAATTGACAAATGGCTAGATATGCATAAAAAGCACGGTAGGGCATTGATTCTTCAAAATCTTCATTATGTGATTGAAAATCGACCATTCAATTTTCAGTCCCAACAGTGGCTCTTTCTTGGAATGCATGTCCCTTGTGGGCATGGCAAGGATTTAGATCTTTGGAAGAAACAGAGCATTCCCAAAATAGAAAAAACTTCTCTCGAACAACTTTATTGAAAGCAAAAATAACTACCACTACTATGTACAAACGATGACCACAGGCCACCAAACTTCAACAATACTTCTTACCTCTATCATAAATCTGATTTTCATCTACATTCTCATGAGGTAAACTAAAATTATCACTCATATCAGTCTTGCCAATCAAACTAACATCTTGAAACACACCACTTAGCAAAACTAAATCTACACCTTGACTTTCATAATGCATACAAAAACTAGCTTCACTTTCAATAACTTGCTCATTGTGAAAGTTCTAATCAACCTGCTCAAATATATCAGACTAAAACTGAAAATTCTCTTCAATGAATGAATCATGCATGCTATTAAATTTTAATTTGAAAGCATCATAACATGGGGAAAAAGGGCACACATACCTTGAAAATATGCATCCTTATGTATAACCGGATGATACTCAAATGAACACTCTAGCTTGTGCTCACACATGTCATCAATGTTAGAATCTAAAACTAATCCATAATATTCAAATGGTTCTTCACAATCAACAAATAGATTAGTCTTCACATCAGATTGTCCACCATAAAATTCAGTACAAGGTGCATGTTGATTTTCAATAACACCTTCATCCAACACCTTGTCATCCATATTATGAGATGCAACATAATCATCATTTTCACTATCAAACTTGGAAGAAGAAAAATCTAATCTCTCATAGAAATAGGATAAGGTATCATCATTAAAATCATTCTCCACTAAATCTCAAACTTCCATGTGCTCTTCAAACAATGGATTGATAACTCCATATAGTGATCCCTTTTGAACATTATGACAAGTGATGTGCTAATCAACATCAAACTCCTCACCATATAATGGATTAGTGAAAACTTTAAAACCATTTCTAACATCACTATCATGGACACTTTCAGCTAATGAAGAAGAATCAGAACTACATGAAGACTCACCATTCACTCCATCAACGAAGAATGTAGAAAATAGATCAATATTAGTTGCATTGTCTCCATTAAGGTGATTCAAATGTCATGCAAACAAATCATCATTTATTTTACCAATTGGTGTTGACATATTAATCTTAGGATCACTCATATACTGATCATCATTGCACGCATCCTCAAGAAATTCTTCTACACAATTAGGTAATCCATCCTTATGGATAATCTCTTTGTTTTCATATTGTGTAGACAAATCTTCTTCATAACCTTCAACCTCAAGTTGACTTATACAACTCTGAAATGAAACTTTAGTTTTAGATTTAGAAAAATAACTCTAACATTTACTTGCATAAGAGCACTCACTTCCATCATTGCTTTCTTCTTTCCAATTTGCATATGATTCATATGAAGATGAATATGTACTATCACTGTCCTCTTCTTGACTCTAGGAATAACTCTTGTCATTGTCTTCACATGATGCTCCTTCACAATACATCAAATTAGAAAATTCACCTTCATCACTTGACACATCACTTCTAGCTTCTTCATCCTCACACTGAGATGAATAGCCTTCAACTTCAAAGTTTACAAAATTCTCAAAAAAAAGCATATTATAATTAGGAGAAGAAACAATTGAATTTATTTCTTTCTTATTTAACTAATCCAGTGAAGTAACTTTATCATCTACTATAGTGCTATTATAAACATGTGCATTCAATTTAGCAAGAAGGGAATCATTTCTTCTTTGCAACAAAGAGACTTTATCTTTACATGTTTGTATTTTTGAATTTTCAACAAAATTATCTACAATATCAGGGGTACATATTTTCTAATCTAAAAATAAACACTCCTTTTGACATTGATTTTTCCTTTGCACCTCATTTTGCTAGCAAAAATTCCTAGAGAAGTGAATCTAGGTTAAGCCATACTTTATGTTATTTTCAATCTCTATAGTCATCATGAATGCCTGATGCAAAGTCTCAAGTTCCTTATCTCTCAATAGATAACTCATCTTCTTGTCAAATGCACAAAGATAAACTACTAAAAACACTTGATCGTCTAGCTTATAACTTTAAGGAATTTTATTTAAAACCTTTACAAATCTAATATTAAATTCAAGGACTAACTCACTATTCTTGATATGGATTTTCAAGAACTTATCAAAACAATTAGATATGCTTATTCTTTCCCCGTACTACTTCATGAAAGCTAAAAATAATTCATCCCAACATCAAATCAAACATGTCAGTAGAAAGGAAAACCAATCCCTAGTAGTACCTTCTAAAGTTTGAACAAACAGCTTCATAAGAACGTCTTCATGAGCAATCTCAAAATCATCAGCCAAGTCACTAAACATATGAACATGCTGACTGGCTAAATCTTCATGGTTGCCACTAAATTTAAGCAAATATTTTTCTAAGATTATATGACATAGTATTTGGGAAACCATGAATGCCATCAAAACATAATGGCATGTATCTCTTGGTAGAAACAGATCTATAACTATCACTAACCAGCTGCATACTTGATGAAGGGAAATTTGACATTCTTGAAACTTAAAATTCATTCATCATAAATAATCTCAAAATTTATTAATTGCAGTAGATCTGTACCCTTCTACCAAATAAATCTCTTCAAATATACTTCACAAACTTTAAAAAAATAGCTAAAACTCAATCCAATGAAGCGTATGAAACTTTTCAAACAATTCACCTCCTCTTAGTGTTGAAACTCACTTGATGGAGAACACTACCTCTTAGCAACCAATTTTCATGAAAAGATATTACATGAAAATAAAATACCTCAAGATCTAGATGGCTGGAAGTTCTTTGTCCACTACTTACAATAGAAGACCCAAAATCTCATCAATTCTTTACTGAACCTTTTGAACTAGCACATCTCAAATCTTACCAAGCTTCAAAATGTTTCAACCTCTTTGAATCTACTCTTCTCCTACATTAAATAATCACAATTCATGTATACAACTGCACTGATATAGAGATTAACTTCAAGTCGCCACTCACATTAAGTGAGACATAAATTGCATTAATCTTGAAGATACCACAAACTAATTTGAAACAACAATAGATAGAAGACCACTTTTCAAATTGATCTTGAATTTGAAACTTCTACACAAAGTTGAAACATAACTTTCTTGACTCTAAAATCACAACAGGATTTTCATAACAACAACTAGCTGAAATGATTGAAGATAAACACCTTTTAGCAATACAATTTGTATTCAACTTCAAAGTCACTATGTCAAATTGATATGAAAAAATCCTCACAACCCCACTGTTGTAGCAAAAATTTTCTGATGTATTGAATCTTCTTTAAATTCTCAAAGTTTGTCCATTACATAGATTCAATACACTCCCTAGTAGAGTCGCCATTTTATTAGTGTTTGAAAATGTTGTAGGTTTCCAATTACCTTGATGAAAAAATGACACATCTAGGGGTAGCTAACTCCCATCTTCAACACGTCATTTTAGACACCAAGCCAACTATAAGGCTTGACCCTTCTTCTACTTCAAGCTCTACAAAACCTAGGTAGGTGGACCTTAGATTCAATTAATACAATACCAGTGTAAAATATATTCCTGAATCTCACAAAGCATATAAAAATCCTTATTTTTCCTAATGACTTATGCAATAGCAAAGAAATGCAGTTGCAAATTACAACTCTATGAAATGCACAAGCTAAGTGAGGGCATTCTTTTTAGCTCTTCAACATGAAAGGGGAAAAAATATTTGATTAATAATGTTGATTACAACAAAACCCCTAATATGCAGCAGCATGAACAAGTGATCATACAGCTAATTAGTGCCTAATCCATCAAGCAATTATATGAATCAAATACATACATATGGGTACCTGAGACATATTCATATTTTCAGATATCTATTATATCCATTCACCTTGTAAATAGACATCTATGTTTAATCTAAATCTCATTCTTACCTGATATCCTCATTAGTAAACTATCAACCCTATTGATTTCTCTAAAGCATTTACATAACCCCTTGAGTTATAAGCAATAATGAAACAAAAAACAACCTTAATGGACTGCAACTATGACCTAGGCTCATTGTTCAAAGATCTTAAAAAATTGAATACTAATAATAAAGGAGACAAGATTCAAGATGAAACTCAACCTGTTGTTCTTTGTATTAATTTCCTTGAAATAATACATTCATATGCATGCAATCAAAACATAGAAACCCCTAAAAGATCTGAACTATCTGTGTTCTCTTCATTACTGCTATTCATATAAGAGAAATTGTTGAAGGAAATGTGGTGTCATAGTATAGAAACACATCAAAACTGGAACCAAAACATGGTATCATAGCAGTGAGTGGTTTTTCTCCAAAGACTGGAACCTCTACAATGAAAGAGAGAAAGAATGATATAGGATGAAGGAATTCTTAGATCTGCTCTGCATCTGACATGTGTGCACTTGAAATTCCCTCCTAGCAATGAAGATACTCTCTATAATCTCTCTCCCCTTTCATTTGATTCTTTTTTTCATTACTTTCTTGTAACTAATATGAAAATATCTCCTGTTAAATGATGAAAATTTTTGAGTAAACAAAATTTGAAAGCCTACTGAAATGCTGGTAAAATTTTGAGTTTTAACTAATGAATATAATCAAAATTGACCCCAACTACATTTTTACCATGTTTTATTGATCCTATAACTACATTTTCAATTTTAGCTCATTCTACTGAGAAGGTCCCAAGTTTCACATTTTTGGCTACAACTCAAACCAATGAATTCCTATGCAAAAACAAACTCAATAATCGAAAAGTTCTTCTTCTCCTAGTTCTGGCGATATATAATATTGCTATATTAGCCTACAAAAAACCTCTAGAATATCAATTTGAAAAATGTCCCTCTACTATATGTCTCAGGTTTGCAACCTTTTAATATTCAAAAATTTAAATAATTACTAAAGTATAAACTTTAGGATATGTCAAGTTTGAATTTAAAAACTTCTATACATGCCTATTTTAAAAATATATTAAAATTTTGATATTTTCAAACATTTTATATTTTTTCCCTCATATTGCCCCTCAGGTCAAACCAAGTTTGACTAAGCTACCACATGGTAGCACCCGATTGGTCTATCTCATCTCGACATGCCACCTCATTGCCACATGGCGAGCTGTTACTAGTTCAAAAATTGCATCTACCACGTCACTGCCAATCGAGCCCACTGCCACATGGTGCTCTCCCACAATCTCGCATTCCTTATCTGGTGAGCATCTCCATAATATGGGTATGCACTAGCCATTGATCTGGGCCATGTGTCACAATCTAGTGCCTCCATCTAAAACTATTTTCTATCACCAACTCACCACTAGTTGGGACCCACTGCCATGTGTTGATCACCCACATTCCAACATTTCTTAACCAATGAGCAGTTTCATTTTACGGTCATGCACCAGCCTTCTAATTAGGACAAGTAGTAGCATCCTGGTGCATCTTGTCAGATCAGCATGCTTCAATGTTTTCTCAAAAAAATTCTATCTTTAGTCATTTGAGTGGGCCCCTCCACATGCACGCCACATCTTCCTTGGCTTGTAAAATTCAACGTCATTAAGAAATCTTACATGTTGTGTGGAATTACATTTAAAAAATAAAAACTTCCCCCACTCGAGCTATGTGTGACTAAGGTCATGTGCCTTTGCTCTATTTTTAACTCCTTCTCTATGGTGCTTCAAATTTTAATATCACCTTTGACTTGTTAAGACTTGGAACACTAGACTTTGAGTGCATCATTGAGTCTCCAATTCCCATTGCAATCATTGGCAATGAACTAGCTTAAGTGCATCATGTTTTATATTTTTTTGGTAAGGCCTCAAACCAATGCTTTGACCTCTTCCTTTAGCGTGTACTCCTCATATTATGCCAACTTCAGTGTGTTCTGCCCACTTCTTTCTAGACATTACCTACATGGAGCTTTCCTCTACCTATGTCATTGTCATACCTTTTCTATTTTTTATGCTATCTGCTATCATGCATGGATTTCTATTCTTGTTCACTCTCATTGTCCTGCATGTCAAAGGATTTTAAAGTTTTCAATGCCTAAATGATTGTGTAAGGTTCTTATGCCCTATCGATGTGGATTGTTTCTTGGGCATGAGTCTTTGACCTATGGTTGTCCTTTTATTGCTTCATTTTTGACATGTTGTCTACCTTGCATGATTGCATGGGAGACTCTGTTCCATTCCATTTGCCTTCTTTCCAATCTAAAGCTTAGTTTCTTTGTACTCCATAGCATGAAGCTTTGACCTTCATTCAAAGATTTCCTCCTAACTGAGACGCCTCTACTACTTTTTCACCTCCTCAATTTCACTTGCTTTTACTCTAACTTGTACAGTAAGTTGATTTTTCATCTATATAATATTGTACTTTTTTTGTTCCAACCAAGAGCCATATCTTAAAAGCCATATCATTTAAAAACTATATAAGAGCCATATTTTCCCTTAAATATGGCTCCCCACTTTATACAACTTGCTCAATCACTAATTACATGATATTGGTTAGTGTTCAGGAAAGCCCCATGTGGTTATGACTCTTATATCATAAAAATGTATATGGATTTTTTAAGTAATGAATAACCCTAAGAAAAATTATCAACTATATCACACATTGAAAAGGACCAATTCTAACTTTATTCCAATTCTTTTTGCACCTCTTTGAAGTACCACACCTTGGAAAAGGTAAACTAGATTAGGAAGTTCCTCAATCATAGCAATGAATTCTTTATGGATCAAACTTTTAATAATAAACATTTTATCATTAGATTCATTGGCAACATTGATCATGTTTGTTGTGACTCCCATTAATTTCATCAGGTACCCTATTCTAGCTAATTGATATATTCAAATAGCAGGCCCTCATAACACTCTTTAATTGATTCCAAGAGCATGAAGAAGGTTTGACTTCCTTCACTATCCGCCTAACTCCACATGACAAATATGCATTCATCAAGACCTTATAAAGTCGATGTCATTATAATCATTTGTTTTGAAATATCCTTAATCCTCATAAATGTCATAAATCTGATGAATTTAGTCAGGCCCCAAAGTGGGTCCGGGTAAATTTTTTTCATTTTCGAGCACCTAAATCCTCAAATTGATCTACGAATCATCTGATACCAATTAAAATCAAACACAATCATTGAATTGTTGTCTATAAGTCATTTTATCATTTTCATGCAACTGCCAACTTTATGCCAAGAGGTCCTTTGATGAGCTTTAAAAACTAACACAAGCACCTAATCGGGTTCTGAAACCATACAAACTAATTCTTTGTTTCACATACTTGCATGTTGTCAAATCTTGTCTCATAACAAATTCTTAGTCAAGATATATTCACTGTCAAAGTTACCTTCTCAGAATTGCCTGCAAGAAAACATGTCAGAAAACACAAAATTATGTTTGGAATTGGCTTCGAATACTGGGTAAATTGATACTTGGAGAGATGAAAACTAGGGTGTTGGTTCATTATCATGAGGAGAGTATAAATTCATGATTTGGGCTCATGTCAAATAACTGGGTGCAAATGGCAAGCGGTCAAAATGGGCTACTCAAATTTGCTGACTAGAAACAATGACAGAAAAACATTTTTTACAAATGGAATTGACCTAGGAAAGTGTGTAGATGGGTTGGTCATCATTTAAAAATTGGTACACTTGAAGTATTTTTAGAGTAAAACATAGTGGTACAATCCATTTGATCTCACCTATCACAGATTTTGAGATATAAAATCATGAACAAGGGTTCCAACAAATCTACAAATGCTGACACCAGTAAAAGGCTAGAAATTGCATTTGGAATCGCGTTTGAAAACTGATCAAAAAAAATTGTCATAAGCTCAAACTTGAAACATAACAATTCTCTGACCTCTAAAATGCAATACAACAAGAATTTTCTCATCAGGGTAATTGGAAACCTACAACATTTTCATACACCAACAAGATACTGAGCCTAGAGCAAAATCTAAAGATTTCTAGCACTCAACTCCCAAAAGATCCAGCTTAGAGTGAGAAGCATTTTTCCTAAACGCTTCACACATAGAAAGAGCTAGCTTTTTTGATAGTAGAAGAGGTCAATATCAAGGTCAAATTGATGCACATTCAGTCTTCCATAACCCCACATCTGGAAGTACTCCATAAGGAACAAGCCTATGTAGAAACTATTCTAAAGAAATATCCTAATCTTTCTACTTTAGAAGGCCTTGTTCATCTTGCAATAGAGACAAAAATCCAGCATAAGTCATTGGAGATAGCCTTGAATAATAGGGATACTTCTCTCAAGATGATCATGGAGGTAAATAAAACATTTTTTGTGAAATATGGTCTTAATCCTTAGAACCCTTTGACATAAAATGTCAAAAAGGGGGAGATATAGTTAAGGGGGAGAAATAATTAAGAGGGAGATATAATGTTTTGGGGGAGTTGTAAATAAGAATGGAAGATAATAATAGATACAGAGTATAGGATGCAAAGATATAAAAACAAAGGCAAAGAGTATTAGACAAATTCAGCACAAGAGTTTTGATTACAAGAATGGTAATGGCACATTAGCTTAGGGGGAGCTACAAGACTTTGAGGTATAAAATTTTTTGAGAAGTTTTGAAGTTTTGTGTATATGCTGAACTATATGCATATTTTACTCGAGGAGATTAGACCTTGATATACTGCTAAGTGTTTTTGACACACATGTCAAAGGGGGAGATTTTTGAATCTAAAACTAGTTTTGACTATTTTGTGTCAACACACTTAAGATGTTTACTAAGTTCATGCCAAGCTAGTAACACATGTTGAGTAAAATATGTATAGATGTCGAGTAAATAGTTGATGTCAAGCTATAGTGTGTGCCAAGCCAGTAAATTCAATAGCTGTTGAGTGAACTTCAAGAGTCAAGTAATCATCAGGTGCTAAGTGAAGTTCAAGTGCTGGGCAAAGTATAAGGTATTGAGTCACTATAGATGTTGAGAGAAACAGTGCTACTATAGGAGCTGATTAAGCTAATTTTTCTATATGTGTCAAGCATCAGCAACTAGTATGTGCCAATTAACATAGAAATCAGTATATGAGTTTGTGCCTTCACAAACTCAGATGTAAACCATTTTTGGAGCCAACATGGGATAAATCTTAGAGGATCTTAAAGAAGTACAAATATTTTTCATTACTTATGCAATTAGCATGTAGCCAATAAGAAAAATGTTGAAGGCATGCAACCAATAAAAAAAGTGCAATCAATGAGCAGGAAATGAAGAATGAATATGGATCGTAGGTTCATACCTAACCCAAGTCTTCAAAAATATTTTAAAGGAGAATGAAACCCCATTGTATATGTGGATGAATGAAGTGTATGGGTGAATTATAGTGAAATTTAGAGGGAAGTGTGAAAAGACTTAGAAGAATATAGCAACATTGCAATATTCAATTATTGAAGAATAGAGTATCACAATATCATAGAGTTACATACTAGATCAAGAAAGGATCAAGTCAGTTAGAGCAGAACAAGGATCTAGAATTAGCAATTGGAGATTGCAAAGATATTAGGTCAAAGACTTTCTAATACTCTCTAGAAATTGTATTAAATATGGAAATCTAATGGACTTAGGTTGGCCTAACAACCATTTGTAAATCCTTTAATAGGGTAACATTCCAAGTGAATGTACTAAAGTCCTTTAACTAGGCCTACTTTTAGCAAGGCACTGAAATTCTTTAACCAGGTCACTTTTGACAGAGTGTAAAGTCTTTAACAAGATAGGCCTTTCACATGGTAGACCATTGGAAGTGGTCAAATATTGTAACCTTGAATAGTTAGACATTGTTGTAGTGATATTTTGTGGGTGTCATCCCCACCCTAGTTTTACCTTCTCATTTTAGAGGGTTTTTGGGTTACCAAATCTTGTGTTATCTATTTTCATGCATGTCTTTACTTTCATGTTTATTAGATGGATTAGACACATGTGAATTTTTTCAGCTAAAAGGTATTAGAAATTAAATTTAGCACTTCTAATTCACCCTCCCTTCTCAAAAGTGTATCTTCCCACTTGTTGATTTCAACATATATAGTCCACTAATATAACTAAGAGGGGCAAGGGCTGAATCATTTATCCAACTAATATCACAGTTATCAACCTTATTAAACATTAACCATATGAATAATATAATTAGAAACCATAATAAGATACTTGTACACAATAACACCAAATATGTTAGCTAGAGAAATCCTTGATTAGAGGGAAAACCCTAGTGGGGATGGTACCCACAAGATGATGTACTAATATAAATATTCCTTGTTAGATGATGGACCCTTCTAGGAGTCAATAACAACATTCAGTAGATATTAGTCCCTATTGAGAGACTTTGAATCCCTGTTAGGAGATACTAACCCTATTAGGAGTTGTTGAAGACAGCTGGACCCACTATCCAAACAACTTCAAGGGTAAGATCAATGAACCCACCATCCAAATTATCCCTATATTAATCCTTATAGAATAATAGAAATGAATAGTATTGGTTCTTCATCTTCCTATCCTATCAACCTGACTTCTCCTTCTAAGCTTGTAACTAGATCACAAATCTCACATCTAGTAATCCCTTGCATCACTTACTCGCATTTAGTAAAAAAATTTGCTCCTTTTTTCACTTCGCATACACTTCAATCTTACAATCATATTACAAATAAGGAGAACATGTTTCCTTTATACTGTATCTTTAAAATAATTCCTTGATTTGGCATAAAGGCTTTCCCAATAAATTATAATAAGATAATTAATAAATTTACAATTACAATAGCATTGTTGGCTCATAGTATATAAAAATTCTCACATGTGTGACACTAGGGCTTGTGCATATGTTGACATCATCATCAAACTTTCATAAGTCGTTGGCTAACCATGCATTACCATATTATATCTTTGTTAGAAGATATAATGCAAACATCATAAATTGCTTCTCAGGTACTCTATCTTTGTATTGTTCTTTGTAAATCAAGTACAACTTCTGTACATAACCACATCAAGATACAATGAAGAACATGTCCATGAACACACATCACCACACAATCAAGACATTTTTTGTACAACTAATATCTATATCTACTACTCTATTAGTCTTCATAGACTTACTACTATGTTGACATCAATGACAAACACACTCATGAATGCAACATCTCAATACTCGTCAATGTTTAGGATACCCCCCACAAGGAATATCATCAGCATTCATGTTAAAAATCTCCCCCTTTTGCATTGATGGTAACATAGATGAAAAACATCTTAGTTCTAAGAATACCTAATAGTACTGTGCTCTTGCTATTGTTCTTGTCTTCTCAAATCCTCTTCATCAATCAAATTTGAATAGCTTCTAGAACACTTCTCTCTTTTGCATCTTCTTAGGATCAAAAATAGTTGTTCATAATAAAAAACTTACCATACATATCTCCCCCATAGAGATATGGCTCCTTCTTTCTTACATGAATCTTTCTAAACTCCCTAATAAAGTAGAGATTTCTCTCCCATTCATACTTTTCTTATGCATTCTCTCCCTCATTCAACTAGAGAGTGTTTTTAATGTACATATCTCCCCTAGTGACATCAATAAAAAAGGCCTCATTATGTCAATTTACTGCTCCAATGTATAACCATCTCGAGTGTCAAAAGACACTATTTTATACCAAATACTAAATACCAAGAGTGCTCAATGACTCATCTCCTCACATATACTTCCCCCATATGGGAAGCATCATCATTAAGTCCAATCTAACAATGGTGCTATGTGTCACTAGAATGATGTAATCTTTCCATTATCTATTTAGAAGTAGGCAAGGGTATAACCCCATTCATATTTATCAAGTACTCAAAAGTATCTTTAGGTAAGAGCTTCAGAAAAATATTTGCAATGTTTTCTTTAGTACTCACATGCTCCAGTGTAATCTCTTTTGATGTTGCCTTCTCTCTCGAGACATGATACTTAATAGATATATTCTTATTCTTAGAATGTAATACAAGATTATTAGACATACTTACAATACTTGTGTTATCATAGTATATAACAACAGATTCTATAAATTCAATTCCAATATCTTTCAATATCTAATTCATCCACATAACTTGATTACAACTATTTTCTATTGCTACATACTCTACTTCTATTGTACTTTGTGAGATACAATATGTTTTCTTGATCATCCAAGAAACCAATCTACCTCCAAGAAAAAATGATCCACCACTGGTGCCGTTTATATCATCCATGTTGCTTACCCAATCCATATCAGTATATGCACATAGAGTGAAATCACTCACTAGTACATTTGGGCTCATTTTTTGACCTTCATTGGTCAAAATTTTGACCCATTTTTTGACCAAACTTCAACCAAATTCAACCTACACATTGGTCAAAACTTTTCTAGTTGAAATTTTCACCAACCAATAGGCTGGTCAAATTATCGACCAATACATTCGTCGAAAACTTTTGAAATTGCCAGCACATTTTCTGCCAAGCATTGGTTGAAAATTTGACCAATGCTTGGTAGAAAACTACAGGGCATTGGTCAAAATTTTGACCAATGCTTGGTAGAAAACTATAGGGCATTGGTCAAAATTTTGACCAATGCTTGGTAGAAAACTGCAAGGCATTGGTCAAAATTTTGACAAATGCTTGGTAGAAAACTATAGGGCATTGGTCAAAATTACAACAAGGCAACTAAAAAGACCTTTTGTAATATCACAATATTATATTAATGACTCTATGATCCCATGATGTCCTATAAAAGACTTCACATCGATCAATCGGTAAAATGACATTCTTTCACAATTCTATGATAACTCCTTTATCGCAGCATCGGCAGCTTACTCATTGTGTTTTATGATCCCACAACAAACATTTTCGAGGCATCGTAAGTCATAGTCATAAGTCCTACAATCCCACGATCGCAGTTGAACTCACCACCTCATAGCATCACATCCCATCATATTTTGTCTTGTGATGTTATAGTTAAGCTAAAAATATTACACCGTTACATCATGGTTACACAAATTATCCATGCGATGCTATGACAAACCCTAGTCACATCATCAGGAAACCCTTCCTCAGAGTTCTGAAATCTTACAATGAAAGAACTTATCATAAGATCAGAGACCATTATCCATGCACCATCTCACTACTCTTGGTCCCACTAATGTTGATTTTGAACACATCTGGCATCTATATATTGGCTCAATTTCAACAGGAATCTGACATCTGTCATGTCAGCAAGTGACACGCTTGCATTCATGAATTCCACGATCCTATGACAACAAGGTATCACACCATTATAACACATCTTTATCCATCATACGATCATATGACAAGGCCTTTTTTGTAATGTCTTAACCTATTTGATTTCATTCTCCGTTCATACGACACGCCTTGTAAGATTGTCAGGCCCCATCTATTTGCTTTGCAACCTGATGACAAAAGTTTTATCGCAGGATCGTGATCCCCTTTTTCCTCTGCTCCTAATGCCACGAGAAAACACTGATCGTGGGATTGTAAAAGACCCCTTTTATTAGCAAAACACAACATGATACGATCTTATGATATAAATATCACTATGGGATCGGAGAAGAAATGAAATTCCCCTTCGATGACACGATACAAGGACTATCGTGAGATCAAAGAGACCACAACACAAGCCCAAAATGTTATGTCAATTCCTTTGTCATAAGATCAAAAAAGATCAAAGAAAAAAGGATTCTTTCCTTTCTTTAAAATGAAAACCTACTCATACTTACGACCTAGCGTTAAAGAGAGATGATGATTATAAAAATGACTAGGGTTTTCTAAAATTTTGAGAAATGATTCCGACCTTATCAAGACAAGATTTTTAAAAATTCACCAAAATGCAAAAATTTTCCACTCTCAAAAAGGAGCTATCAAGATGCATATCTTGTTTCCAACTCTTACTATTTCCATTTCTTAATCTATTAATTCTCTAAGCTTGATTGTTCTAACACTGTGCGTAATGCTTTTATTGTTCCTTCCTAAATAGGCTCTGAAAGGTATCAAAGAGAGGGTACATATTGTAACCAAGTTTGGATTGACTTGGAGTAACAGAGAATTTTGTGTGAAGGGAGATACTGCATATGTCATGGCTGCCTATGAAGGAAGCCTCAAGAGGCTTGATATAGACTACATTGATCTTTATTACCAACACAGGGTGGATATTACTATACCCATAGAAGCTACTATAAGTCTTCATATTCCAAACCTTTAACCTTGCACCAAAATACTATTTTGTCATGGCACTGTAAGTTTTAAGATTCAAAATATGTACTACTGTGACAGGTTTTTTATTTTAATCTTATTTATAAAATTTTGGGCAATGATTTTTCTCCAAAAACTACATGGTTGAATCTTTAATTTGATTTGATGTGAAAAATATATTTTACATATCAATTCTTGAGATTAATAAGTATGAAATATTTTCTACAGAAAGTCAAATTCTGATTTTACTACAAGGATTCAACTTTGTGGTTTTCTAGTGAAACACATTGACACAAGTTATTTTAATAGTGGTTCACAAGAACTCATTTTTCATAAGAATGAATGAAATGTGTAGTACTCATTACATTTAGATGATGCTCATAAAGTGAAGCATTAAGCCTTTCCAGAAGGTCACTAATTGTAGTACTACTCCAACTTATTTTCATGAGAGATGAGTGCTTGGTCAAAATTTTTTTGAGGCTCACAGTTGTTGAGGTCCACTTCAGCAATGGCCCTTCCTATGAAATTGCCATCTAAAACCTTTCTAATGAGATAATTTGTTATGAGCTCTTCATCAGTGGGATGGAACACCTTGGATTCACATTCCATCCCACTGATGAAGAGCTCATAACACATTATCTCATTAGAAAGGTTTTAGATGGCAATTTCACAGGAAGGGCCATTGCTGAAGTGGACCTCAAAAACTGTGAGCCTCAGGGAGGGTTCAATTCCCTCCTTTATTATTCACTATGCATATAATCCCATACACCCATTTAATCTCAAATGATGATATGTACTTAATATTGAGTGTCTATGCTGAGTGCTCCAAAACCATCCATTTCATGCCTTCATCTGTACACAATGTCTTTGTAGTTTCTTTGTGCTCGCACACCCATTTCATTTCATATGATCATCTAAAAATTGTGTCACTCTAAGCTCTCAACTATTTCCTCTTGATTGATTGGACTCACTAAGTTGGCTCACCAATTTTCCCCACTAAGTCAACTATTCAAGTATGTTCTCCAAGTTGACTCTTTGAGCTTGGTTATCAAGTCACCCCACCAAAGTGCCTCATCAAAGTCAATCTTGAGGTCTGCTCATCGAGTTTTCTCACCATGTCATGTCTCTAAGTGGCCTCACTAAGTCAGCTTGCCAACTTGCCCCACCAAGTTGCCACTTTAAGCCCACTCACCATGTTAGATCATCAGGCTGGCTCCCCAAGTCAGCTTGCCAAGATAATAATTGAAGTATGCTCACCAAGTCAACTCTCTAATTTTTCTCACCAAGTCCACCCCCTAGGCCAACTCTCCAAGTTAGCTCACCAAGTCACCCCCAATTGCCCCACCAACTCATCACTTTAAGTCGACTCACCATGTCAGCTCACCAAGTTGATTCCCCTAGTCAGCTCGCCAAGCCAACAATTCAAGTATGCTCACCAAGTTGGCTCACCCAATGGTTTTACCACCTTGCCTCGGCAAGTTGGCTCGTAATGTGTGCTTGCCAAGTTGCCCCACTGAGTTGCTTTTATAAGCCCACTCACCATGTTAGCTCACTTGTTCGGCTCACCAAGTCGATTGTTCAAGTATGCTTGCCAAGTGGGCTGACCAAGTCACCCCACCAAGTCATGTCAATAAGTCAATTGTTCAAGTATGCTAGCCAAGTTGACTGTGATTTCGCTCATCAAGTCACCTCATTGAGTCACATCAAAAAGTTGACTCATTAAGTTTGTTCACCAAGTTAGCTCTCCAAGTCATCTCACCAAGTCGACTCACCATCTCGTCTCACCAAGTGGGGCTCTCTACGTAGGCTCGCCAATCTGCCCCACCAAGTTGCCTCTTTAAGGCCACTGACAATGTCAACTTGCTAGGTCTATTCCCAAAGTCAACTCACTAAGTCAACTATTCAAGTATGCTCACCAAGTTGACTCTTTAAGTTTTCTCACCAAGTTTGCTTTCCATGTCGGCTCGCCGAGTCAGCTCACCAAGTCACCCCTCTAAGTCACTTGAAGCAAAAAAAATTTGGTGTATTGTGCAAGTCTAAATAATGCTATCATTTTATATTTATAAAAACACTTATTTGGAAACATAACGAAGCGTTCTCCGCTTAGATTACTTCCCATTTAACAAATGAAGGAAAATGCAATAGATATATTTATCAACAAATAAATAACATCAACGAGAGTAACCATGCCATCTCTTAGCATTCTCAGTATTGCCATTGGCACATAAAGAACTAGGCTACACTTCACAATGCCAGAACCTTGAGCAGAATTCACTATGGGAAGAAGAAAGTTATGTTTCCTTGGCAGGTGTTAGCTAGAAATCATTTCATATAACATCTTATAAAAGAATTCCTAAAGCTGACCACATTTTGAAATGAGATAACAACTAATATATATCATTTCAAACTCAATTTATTCCTATTTGTGCATAATATTAGCAGGTTAGTGTTATGCCAAGAGAATAGAATTTATGTATCCTCTTGATTCTAACAAAGACAAAGGGCCATTCTTGTCACTCTTTAGAGGTAAACCATAAACTCTGAAGAGACACTAAGCCAAAATTATTGGGCACACAAAGGTCAAAAAACATGACAAATGTATAGGAAAAATAGAGTCAACTTTTATGAAAATGATAAATATCCCCTAGCAACAATTAAGAAAGGTTCAAAGCACATGCTTCCTCATAGAACTTTAATAGCTTTTCTGGATGAGATGTTATCACAACAGATAAACACTTAGCTACTGCCCTTCGAACCTTCCAGTTGATATCCTCATCATTGCTATATTCATTAGCACTCTCTCTACATCAACAGAATAGTATTCACATGTTGGTCATAAAATTCATAATTACATGAAAATAAAAGACACCATTGTGTAAAAATTAAATTTTCTCAAGAAAATAATTCTCTTAAGCAATTTTAACATACTCATCCTCCTCTCCATTACTCTCTTTTGTATCTTCTTCCATATTATCATTGTAGTTTGGATCATAGCTTATGTAGTCCACAAAAAGTTCCAAAATCATATTACAATAAATAGCCACATCTCTTGCACAACATAGGACAAAACTCTCCAATGCTTGCAAATTGCATCTTTAAGGTGATTATTTATAGATTGTTGAATAATCAAGGTTTTCTATTTAAAGAATGAAATCTGAAGATGCATTTTACAAAACATACATATACTTTCAATATAGATGATATGAACTTTTAAAATGGAACCACTAATGTTAACAAATAGTGTGAGATGAAAATACATAATTTCTCTACAACCAAACTCTTTTAACACCTGCACGCTATATTCTCTTAGCTCCTCGTCAGTTTTAGATGCACTTTTACAATAGTTAAAAAGTAGGGAAATAGTTTCATTTAGATGCGGTCCAGACTAACCATGTTGCTAAAGCCATGGCTTCCCTCTAAACTACTAAACTGGCTAAAGAGAGGGGTGTTTCAAAGCTTTGGCTAGAAGGAGACTCACTCAACATTGTGAAATTTCTTAAAGGAAAATTTGGTCCTTCTTGGACCATAGAAACATTATAAAATAAAATATTTCTATCTTCAATACCTTTGAGGACTACTTCATTATTCATACTTATTGTGAATCCAACATGGCTGCTAACACCATGGCCAACCTGGCTATGACGTGTAAAAGCTTGCGAAAATGGAATGAAAACCTTCATGAGATTATAAGGATCTAAAAATGTAAAGGATTGTGGAGAGTTACAACCTCACAACAAGGGGGAGATTGAAACATCATAGAGATTTTTAAGGATGCCTCCAAAGATATGAAAAGATAATGATCATAAGTTCATGAGAGAAAAATACGAGATTTTTGATGGCACGATAAGGAAGTAGTCGTAAGATAAAAATGGAAAAGTAGGGTACAACTAGGTGCATTTGCATAAAGTTTTGAGACATGTGGTAGTTCATATCTTCTAATACTATGAGTGGCAATTGATCATAAGATCTCATGGCAACTCAATAGCTTTATGAAGCTACAAAGTAGTGTTGGATCATTAGACTATGACAATGAAAATTGATATTTTTGAGGCTATAATAAAGAAAGAATAATCACTGTCATGTGGTTGTAGTTCAATGATAGAAGCTAAAGGTAACCTCTGATGTTATGAAGTTAGTTATCAACTATGATTGGGGGGTCATAAGGAACTAAAAGAGGATACATGATGTTACACCAAAGCTATGCTCGTAACATCATAATTCTTTGAAAGGTAATTGCCGAAGTTGCAAAGTGGTCTAGTAAACTATGATAATGAGATCATAAGGAAAAGGAAAGAAATATAAGATGCTACAAAGGGGTTTTTTAATTCCTCAGTGTAACTTTTTTCTCTTGAAGGTATTCATTATTTTTGGTCTTTTGATCTTAAGATACACCGTGTCTCATGAGATCATATGTCACTTAAGGGTAAGCTTCAAAGACACAATAAATGGTATATCATAGGATCATGAAAGGCATTTTCAAGGCTTATGATAGTGTGATCAAGGGTTGAATTCTAAGGATTGTAAAATCATAGAACCAATTTAACCCACCTAAGATGATACGAAGAGCTTACTTTTCAATGTTGATCATAAGATCATAAACCCTAGTTTGACATGAAAAAGTGAAATCTACTTTTCTAAGTTGGAATAATGATAGAATGCTTATGGCCAATGAAATTTGAGTAAAGTATAAAATTTCTTGAGTTGGATAGTTATGTGGACACTCCATCTGAGATGATAAAAAACACTAAATTTAAAGCCCAAGCATGCATAATATCAATGCACAAAGAAGGTTAATGAAAGTATGCACAACATAAAACATTCCACAATCCAACAATCTATTACCATTTGTAGAGACAATAGATTTTAGAGTATTTGCACACTTTTTGGTGGGAGTAGATTATTATTTTTATAGTTTCCAAAGATTCCCATTTTTTAGTCTACTCTTAATATGTCTGGAAAATAAGTAGAAGAGATACAAGCTTCAGAAATGGAAGTTTGTAGAAACTTTGACTTCCAAGGGAGAGAAAACTAGGTAGAAGAAACCTAATAGGTTTGTTGAAGAGTGGATCATTGTTCCTAGAATCCTCCAATGTCATTGGTTCAAATTATCATGATTTTAGGGATCCTTATGCATTCTGTAGAGATGTTACATGCGCTAGAGTCACTGGTTATGAATTGTTTGGATATTTCTACCATAATCAAGTAGAGAAGATCCTTAATTGCAATCTATGGAAGAAGAAGCTGGCTAAATTTATCTTTATGGAGGTCTTTTTACACATTGATTTGGTAAAAGCCCTAATCAAATCCTATTATCTAGCCACCAAGTCATTCCACAAGCAGAATGGAACCATTCTATGCACATTGGACCATGCCTCTTTATTGATGCATTTGGGTTGGATGGTGCCATGAGTAAAATAGTAGACCTAGTTGACCTGGAAGATAAATTTGAAACAAATACTAGAGTTTACACAAGGAAATCTATACTACAACATATTCTAGTGGACCGAAAGAAAGTGTGTGATAACCCTAAAATGGTGGACAAGAAGACGCCTTTGAACAAGTTCAAGAACTACTTTGTGAAAATAGTGTATGGTGTCCATAAATTAGTTGGCATAGATGGAACTGACATGGTATATACAGCCAAATTTATCATTTCCAAATATGTACAAGACTCCTAACATGGTGGAGAATATGACTATGTTGAGTATATTCTAGAGGTAATGAAGGATAATATTTGATTGTCACATAGTGGAGATATGGGAAACTTAAAGTTCCATCATTACTCATTGCTAATACACCTAATCCTATACAAGAACATGGGGTATATAAGCCTAGATTTCACTAATCACACTTCTAATGCTAGTGGAGAGTTTCTAGTTCAACTGTGGACACAGGTATGGGATAGTTCCTATTACTAACATTGATTCTATTTCATTTTTCAATAATTTTAGTATAGTTATAATGAAAATGATAGACCCAGGCTATTTTAGGGCACCTAAGGTATTGAAAAGTCTTTTGAGACTAACCCTACTCCTAGAAAATAAAAGATTAGATCACAATTAGGGATATATCTTTATGTTTCCTACCTTTTCGCTTATGAGAGTTTATGGTTGTCTACAACCACCCCATATATTACCAAATTCATTCCCCCTAGACTAGCCATCATTGAATTCATGTGCCAATTATTCATGGAAAATAGGGAGTATCTAGGGCCAAAGGTTCACAGAGGCACATTCTCATGTAGATGCTTTAGGGTAGGGGAATTTTCAATTGGAAAAGAATCCCAGGACCAAATACATTCTTTCCTACACCACTATAATTTTTCAACTGGCCCTTATAGGATGTCTGACTGTAATAATTGGATGAGGAACACCCTCAAGGAAATTAGAAACTATGTACTACCAAGTGCCAAGGAATTGCCCCATAAAGACCTCATTCCCAATATTATTTCTAAGGGGGAGGCAGCTAACAAATTATCCAAGTTTGATGATGTGTTGAGGGTAGAGAGGGAGATAAAGAGAATAGATGCCATCTTTAAAGGTTTTTACATGGATGTCCCTTACCCAAAGAGGATAAGGAAGATGGTGGTCAACCATGCTAAAATTATGGCATAGATGCTAGAGGAACCACTTGGAGAAGAAGAGAGGGTAAACCCTGATAGCCTTGAACTAGATGTGACTTTACATATAGAAGAAGATGAACCTACCAAGGCATCATGGGTACAATTTATTATTTTTCTGACTTAAGATAGAGTTACATCCAAGATAGAGTCACTATAGCCAAAAATAAATTAATGAACTTGGAGCTAGAAAAAACAAGGTTGGATGATAGGATCATCCAAGCCCAACAATTCATAGAAGATGATGAAATCATCAAATCTATTGAATTCAAGATCTTATTGTATAAAATCAAACAGAGTGAACTAGTATTAAAAATGAAACCAAGGGAGTTAGGTGAAAAGGAGTAAGAGTTAATTGAGAAAATGCATGCTTGTGATCCTAAAAGTGAAGCAATGCCTCTTAAGGAGGCAAGGGATCTAGTGTAGATGAGTGGAATGCTATTAGTGCCTAGTTGGGATTTGGAACAAGCATTTATGCTTGACCGAATCAGAAGACAAGAGAGTGTCATCTCATATGAGGCATATGATGTTGGTGGAATACAAAGAGTATCTAGATTTAATATTTATACAAAAACCTTAGCAATATGGAGCATGGATCCTACATCAAACAAGCCCAAGCTGATGGATGTGCAAAGCAAAGAATAAGGCAACATGATTATATGGACCTTACAGGGTACCTTAGTTATAGAGATGTGTAAGGCCTTAAGCGCTTCACATTTTTGAGTGAGGAAAAGGTAGAGGAGATAGAGACAAGGTTAGACAAATCCTTCCATGAATACATTGATGTAAGGAAGCTCTATGAGGATGTGATTAGGATGATCCATGTTTACAAAGAGAAAATTTAAAAGCTTGAGGCTAAGGTTCAAGTGTTAGAAGTTGAAGTTGCATATCTTGGAGAGAAACTATCCAATGAAGAATAGGTTTCTATTGTACAATAGAGTAGGGAAAAAAATGTTTAGGAACAACCATCCAAGGTCACAGTAGAGATAACTATATAGATAGATGAGTTGGAGGTAGAGAATACAAATCCTAGAAGAATGAGCATTAATGTTCCTCCAATACAACAAGGTAATGAGATAAGGACAACTATCCTTAGATGTGTGATAGGCCATAGGGATAAAACTCTAAAAAATATTTCTCAATAGGCCCATACATTCTATGTTTATTTACAAGATGCCGAGCAGGTTTGCAATGAAGCACTTGTATGTTTGTCACTCACATTCAGTCCTTGGGGGACATAATTCAATTATTAGAGAGGCTTATTATGTTGATGGCTAAAAGGTTAGATTTTCTTGATAAGATTATTATAGTAAAGGAAGGCCTAGAGATGGTAAAGGAATTAATTGGATTCTTTACTAGAAAAATGCAAATAATACAAGGAAAATTGAAAGTTTTATCTTAGGGAATAGAGCCTTATATTTCACCAATTTTGGATACTGATAACAAGTTGAGAGAATAGGAGTGGTCTGATTTCTTCAATGTAGTATTAACCAAGGAGACCACAATAGCAATTTTTGAAGATAACGGAGATGTCACATTCAACATTTTGATTAACTTCTTGCTCAAATTAGAAATAGATTTGAATAAGCTCTCAATGGAGTCAAAATATATGTTAGGTGGATTAAAGCTACAAAGTACATAGAAGAAGTTAAATCAATTGAGTGGTCCAACAAAAGAGAGATCTATGTTTGGGAGGTGGTGGGAGAGATTAAAGCTCTACTAGTGGGAGGTAGTTGAAGATTTACTTACTAAAGATAGTAGAAGACAAAGAATTAAAGTTCAAGCTCCAACAATAAATAGCCACCTACAGACTTTACTACTACTTCTTATTTTTTGTTCAAGTGCAGAGGAATGTCTTAATTGTAATTTTTTGTACACGTCTTGCCATCTTTCTCTTCCATTAGGGTTTTCATATGTGTCCTCCTCCCATCTATAGCGTGTTGCAATCCTTTATAAGGATTTCCAATATGTGGAATAGAGGTCAAAAGTCTATAGAAATTTTAGTTTTGATGTCATTCACAATCCATCCAGTTGTGTTTATTGTATGAATGCATTAAGTCTTGTAAACTTGAAGATATAGTGAATATAAATGATTAAGCTATCAAGTTCTAAGTTATTATTCAAGTCTATATCAATATCGTATTCATTTTCAAAGTAAATTAATACAAAATGAAGTTTTGCATATTTGTGTATCTAAGTTTTGTCTCCTTTCTTGTATATATATGATCTTGGAATTCAAATGAACAAGATTTTTTCAGTTTATTGCAATTTGGATGAATGGTATGTCTCTTATTGATTTTTTTAATTCAAAGGGTTAGGTTATTTCTTTAGTAATTGATAGGGTTTCAGGTAGATGAGAGGGATATGATAAGAACAAAATCTAGAGTTCATTGTTGACAAATTTAATTACAAGTCAATTAAATAGGTCTAAAGTTTTTGGTTTTAACTCTCTATACCAATGGATAAGGTATTGATCAATTAATTTCAGTTGCAATTTGATGGTTCATATGGTTGTAGAATACATATATCAGTCAAAAATAAATTTTCTATTTCTATAATGAAGAACTAAATTTGTTGGTAAACACTTATTTGTGATAGCTTTCCTTCTTGTTATAACTTGCTATTATGATCAAGGAGTTTATTGAAAATCTAAGAAGAAATTATGACCATTATCTACTATAAGGGATAGGTTTGAAAGAAGAAGTATTAGTGATAAAGTGTCTGAACAAAAAATTGATATAACTAGTCACATTCATATCCCTAAGGTGCACCTACCTTGGCCCTCTAGAGTCTAAAGTGTAGAGAGCCTAGTGTACTCGATTGAATTTAGTTGAAAGATAAGATTTATCCTACTAATGATGGGACCTAGCTAGTCCTTAGGCTTGTTTTCATCTTTTGCATTCTTATATTTGATTTAGAGAAACTTGGCAGTCTAAAAAACACAAACATGTTACTCACCATAACTTTGTTTTTTTCTCACATGGAATTTGGGTCTTTTTTCTATGTATTGTGTTTCCCTTCATCTATTTCTTTAGCTATGCATACACATCAAAGAGAATGAGAGGCCAAAGAATATGTTAAGGTCCTAATAGATGTGATAAATGGAGGAAAACAATGTGAATTTGGGAAGTGTTGAGCAAAGGGGGCATTGCTACTTTCCTAGAGAAATTGCAAGGGGGAAATCCCAAGTTACCTAGTTGTTTCTGCAAAATTGGAATGAGAGCTACTTGACTACAAATGGTAGGAAGTACTCCATCATTGAGGATTATATGTCCAAGGTCATAGGCATCCCAATCATAGGCAAGAAGTTTTACAGAGAAAAGAAGATCTCAGACTCTAATGTAGACACATTTTTTAAGACACCCAAGGAGAGGAAGAAACTAGTGAAGAAAAAAGGTATTACCTACTTTTAGCCAAGTCTCTAAAGAAATTCTAGAGGATTATTCTTAGAGCTATTATTTCCTACATTATCCTTGATGGCAGATTCTCTAGGATTTATACATATCATTTTTTTATGCTAAATTACTTTAGGCATATTGCTAAGATTTATATTCCTTTTTTACTTGTATTCCTCACTAAATAATAATGTCAATGGGGTTAGAGATTAGAGTATTACCATTCCCCCCCTTCATGATGGCCTCAGGCTTCTCATTTATGAGGAGATCAAAGATAAAATTGTAGGGAAGTTCATTGAAACCTAGACTATAGAGGGTCATGGTGATGATTCTAAGGAGTATGAAGATTCCTTAGATGAGGAGGACAGTGATGGCCCTAACTCTAATGAGGACTCTAAGCCAAGAAAAAGTAAGAAAAAAAAATTTAAAAGTAAAACTTCTAAAGATCAACTAAAAAAAGGGTGAAAAAGGACAACCCTACTGACTCTAAAGATGATCTCAACTCCAGTGAGGATGACATGAACACACATATGGAGGTTTTGTACATGCCCAAGAAGGCTAGCACAATTAAGAAATAGAGGAAGGATAAAAATCCCATTAAACCTTAGAAGAAGAAAGGAAGGGAGTCATCTTCTAAGAATCATGAGGAGGAAGGTGAGGAGATGGAAACATAAGGGGAGGAAGAGGCTATGAGAAAGACCACTAAGGAAAAGAAAAAATGACCACATAAAGAGGAGACAACAAGATATAAGGAGGACAAGGAGAAGAGCCTTATCAATAATATGGAGCTGGGAAACCAAAAGGGGTTTGAGATTCCCACCAACCCATAGAAGAATAGATGAAAGATAAAAATGTGACGATTACTACCTCTACTAAAGGGAGGGTAACAACTTCAAAAATTATGGACATGGACAATATTTGCCCAAGAATAGCCATAGAAATGGTCAACCTACAAATTCATGAGGACCTCAAAGGGAAGGTGGAATTCTAGAAGCTCATCGACCATGCGATGTTGATCATGAGTAACTTTAGCAAGGAAGATAACTTTAATTTTCTCAAAAATGCTTAGAAAAATATGGTGGCCAACTTTAGGTCCATTAAATGTTCATTCCACTAGATTTTTGAGATTAAGGAAAGAAAACTACTTTAGAAGAGGATAGAGCTGAGTCTAACCAATATATTGACCTTTTTTCCTTCTATAGCCTAGAAGCTAAAGTGTTGGATCTTAACAAAAAGGTGCATGCCACTCTAGCTAATCTATGAGGCATACCTAACCAGAGCTACCTTATCCTAAAAGACTATAATGAAAACCTCAAGGCTCAAATTAATAGATTGCAGAGAAAGGGAATGGAAAAGGAAATGATCATCTTAGATGATGGGGGAGTTGGAGCTAAGATGGAAGGCACAAGGAGTAGGACTAGGTCCAACAACAAGAGGAAAGTCTTTGAGTACGACAATGAGCTCATTGAGATCAAAGAGGTCATAGGAAAGATGGACACTCTAGAGAAGGAGGTTGCAAACCTCCCTATGAATATGGAATCCTAGTTCTAGTTGTCATTTTTTTGTTGTTTCAGGTTGTCCCTATGTTGATGGCCTTTCTTGCTAGAATTCTTGGTCACTATCCTTTTTTAGTTCTATTTTTTGTTAGCTTGGTCTTTTAATTTTTAATTCTCTAGCAATGTAAAGGGTTTTAGGGGGCGTTCAAAACCTATTTTCATTATCAAAAACATTGGAAGAACCCAAGTTGTTAAAAATTGATCCGATTGACTATTATAACCCCATTATGGAATCATCATCATCTGACCTAATGGGCCAAAATTGTGAAAAATCCACTCAACCTAATTTTGAAGCCCATTTAGAGCCTCTAAAGACTTCAAAATTGAGCCTAAAGTTTTTCTACCAAAATTACACACCAAAAATATATAATTACTTCATAAATACTAATAATATGGCATTGAACCTCAAATAGTAGGTTGATTATCCAAGATTACTTCATAAATACCAATAATATGACATTCCAAACTCGTATGACTGACTTACTAAGTAAAAATCCTACAAAAACAACAACTCTACACTGAGCCAAACCCTACTCAAGGAATAGAGCAAAAATGTTTTTGGTGATGTAGGATTTCTCTTACACCAAAGATGCTCCTGCATCAGTTAAACTCCTTAACAAGAGACCAAATCTCTAATACCAAATGTTTAAAACTTTAAGAAAAGGTAAAATACTAAGGGGGATTGGGGGGTGAATCCATATCTTCTAAAAAAATTAAGCCTTTATGAATATTTTATCCTTTTGATGACTTGTCATAGTTTGTATGCATAACCATAATAACATTTTCTAAAATGTAATTAATCAAATCAAGTAGCTAGAATAATTATCATAACACACATATTTGACACAAGTATTTGGTGTTGGAATTCTTTGGAATAACTAAGAGAAGTTGAATTAGTTATCCAAGGTCCAAAAGTACAAATAAAACTTTTCACATCTTAGGGAACCCATATCCAGAAAACATATTCATCATGCATGCATCCATTAGATCATACAATCACTTAAACTTTGTAGGTTATTGTCAAATCAACTTTGCAGAATGTAAGCATGAAACATAAAAAAAATTCAATAACACATTTGACACAATGATTTTACATGGAAATCTAGTTTGGGAAAAACCATCAGTAACATGTTACTCATTCTCACTCCTCTTAAGTGATGCCCTATGAAAGGCCAACTCTGTTAAAGGTTGTAATGCACACTATTAAATGAGACCTAGTTAGAAAATTTCAATCACCCTATTAAGAGTGATCCTTGTTAGAGGACATTAGATCATTCACTTAGAATGTCACCTGATTAAAGGATTTACAAATGACTATTAGGTCAACCTTAATCCAAAGGATTTACCCTAGATCGATATAATAATTAGAAAGTAAAAGTAAGGCTTGATATGATAACAACTTACAACTCACTTTATAGATTACAAATCTTTATTTTAGTCCTCCATTCTACTTGGCTTTCAAACACTTTAGCTCTAATAGATTGTTCACCCTTAAAGTATCCATATCATCAAGCTTTCTTACTTTGCTTTCCAATAGAAGTCTCTTATCTTTGGTCACTAAATGAAGCAATACCTTAGACTCCTTGTCTTCTTTAGGTTCTTGCAGATAACAACCTTTGCTTCTGACCATCCATCCCTATAAATAGTAAATTTAAATCTTTTTCCGTTTATCCTCTATTTTCAATTTTAGGGTTAGGTTAGATTAGGTAGGATTCAATGAATCTACCCATCTTTTGATTTTATTCCCTTTTAGAAGCTTCTCCTTCAATCCTTTTTGAATTTGCCTCAAAATTGTTCATCTTGAATTCTATGGCACCAATTCATCAAGCTTGTCTTCCACATAGTTCACACAATCCAATAAATTGAACTTGTCAACTCAAATTCATCAAATTCATGATCTTTCTCATAATGTTGTCACTCGGCATTAACTTTCTTTTGATGCTTGGCACAATCTATGTTTCTCAACATCCACTATTAAATCACTCAACATGAACTAAAAGTGTACTAGTGCTCTGCATCAACTAAAATTTACTTGACTTATATTGTATCACTTGACATACATTGAAATTTTACTTTTCTTGTCTCCAACTAATCTTCTACTTGGCTTACACTAACTTTTCTTAGCACCTACTAAGCAGAGTGTTAAGCTTGAAAGACAAAATTCATTTTACTTATTCTTTTGAACTTAATTAATGTATCAATCCTTTGCAACCTTAAGTAGATAACCTATGCACTATAATTTCACTATCTTAACTAATCTTTGTACTTCTTTTCCATATTATAACTCAACCTTTCCTCTAGGTGCTATTGTTATCTCGTTTGATCAAATTCTCTTCATTAATCAAACAAATCATAGTACTCAAATTATCCAAGTAGTTCTCTTACCAACAAGTAGTAGGTTTGACATCAATGACAAAACAATGATTGAAACACATTTTCATACTTGTATCAATCTATTTTCAACAATCTCCCTCTTTGGCATTGATGGAAAACCAAACTTAATTAGTAAAACCAACAAGTATACCAAAAAGAAAATATTCTTTCTATTGAAATCTCTCCCTCTATTAGTTATTTTCATCTTTTGAATAAGTTACAAGATCCTATTATGATCAACTTACAATTAATCAACTCATTCTTATGACTCCCTCTTGATCACTTCTTCTATCTCCCTTAGCACTATTTCCCTCTTATTAGGTAGATCTAATCATTTCTTACTTTGTAGTAATATGCAAGCACACTAGCTCCCTATGAGTAGATATTTCATATTTCTTCTATTTGTATCTTCTTTCTTCCTTGGATTTATTTCTCCCTACATCTTCTATAATCTCATTCTTTGACAAAAATGCCAAAGACTTGTCATCTTAATATATAGATATGAATATTTTCAATTTCTTCCTCTGTCACCTAGCTTGTGACTAAGTTCTAACTCCATCACTTTTATTACTTTAGGCATCTCCTAAAGTAAGATCCACTACACCAATGTATAACATATGTCAATCATCTTGTTTGATGTAAGGCCCTTCTCATGCTTCTTAAATAGCCTTGGATAGGGGTATCACTCATATTTTACCTCTTGGATACTCATGAGCATCCTTAGGTAATGCTTTTGTGAAGATATCAACTATTTTCACTTTTGTATTAACATATTCCATCTTCACCTCTTTATCTTGAACTAATTCTCTCAAGTAATGATACCCAGTTGCAATCTGCTTAGTCTTTGTAAGCATCACATGATTCTTTGATATATTGATAGCACTTATATTATCATAATAAAGTATCACAAGTTCAGTGATTTCCTCTTTCATACCTTTGAGTAGTTGTTTGATTCATTCAATATTTGTAAAATTTACTACAACAACAATATATTTAGCTTCAACAATAGATTGAGACATGTAGTTTTGTTTCTTGCTAGTCCATGTAACCATCCTTTTTCTTAAGAAAAATGCTCCTCCACTAGTGCTTTTCTATCATCAATATTTCTATCTCAATCAACATTAGTGTAGGCTCTCAATTCAAATTTCTCATTTTTCTTATAGTATAGACCATAGTTTTCTTTTCCTTTCAGATATTTCATTATTCTCTTAACAACCATCAAGTGATTATCTCTAGGATTAGCATAGAATCTTGTAACTATCTTAGTAGATAATGCAATATTAGGTCTATTGTGTACTACATATTATAATTTTCTAGTCATAGACATGTACAATGTTTAGTTCACCTCAGCTAAATCATTATTCTTTGACAATTTATGTTCTATCACCATAGGTGTACTTATTGGCTTGGAATCTTCCAATCCAAAAGTTTTCAATATCTCCTTTACATATTTTGACTGAGTGATGTATATACCATATTTCATCTGATGTACTTACAAACCCAGAAAGAAATTGATCTCTCCAAACATAGACATCTCCAATTCTTTCTTCATTTCATTTGCAAAAGCTTTACATAAAGTATGTTGACCTCCAAATATGATATCATCAACAAAAATTTCAGATAGTAAAATATCTTTGCCTTTCTTTGTCTTCAAGTACAGATTGTTGTTATCACCAATCCTCTCAAATACAATTTTCACAAGATAATTGTGAAGCTTTTCATACCATGATCTTGGTGCTTGTTTCAAACCATATAAATCTTTCTATAGTCTACATACCATTTTTTTGTTGTTAGCATCAAAAAATATTTTTGGCTATTCTATATAGACCTCCTCTTCCAATATACCATTCAGAAATGTAAATTTAACATCCATTTGATAAACTTTGAAATGTAAGCAAGAAGAGTTCTTATTCCTTCCAATCTTGCAATAGGAGTGAATGTTTCTCCATAGGCTATCCCTTCTTCTTGTGCATATCATTTACAAGCTAATCTTACCTTGTTCCTTGTGACTTCAACATTTTCATCTAACTTGTTTCTTTACACCCACTTGGTGCCAATAACATTATTATCTTCTAGTCTAAGAACTAGAGTCCATGTCTTATTTTTTTCAATTTGTTCAATGTCTTCTTTCATGGCTTTACTCCAGTCCACATCTTCTAAGGCATCTTTCATTGTTTTAGGTTCATGCATTCTAAGAAAACATGTATCATTTCTCAACTTGTTCCTTGTCATTGGTCTAACATCTTTATCTCCAATGATTTTCTCTATATGGTGATGTCCCTTGACATACTTTGACAATCCTCATTCTGCTCTATTTTCCTCATTTGGTCTCTCAACTTATGAATCACTATGTACATCTCTATCAAGTAGCTCAATCTTAGAATTAGAATGTGCCTCAACTTCAACTCAGCACCTCAATGTACCTCAGTTCCTAAATGCAACTTGACATTAATGGTATGTGACTTGGTAGTCATTTAAACTTGCTATTGATTTGCAACTTGATTTACAACATCTTCATCAATAGGCATATCTTCATAAAAATATACAAATGATTTGTATTCCTCTAGTTCCTACATAGGTTCATCCTCATGTACTTCTTTATATTCATCAAATTTCACATTTTCACTTTCCACAACTTTGTTAGTGTTAGGATTTAAACACTTATAAGATTTACTTTGAATATACCTTCTTCACTTTTTGCATCTAGTTTACCATTTCTGAAATCCTTGAGAATATAACACTTCCTTCCAAATACCTTAAAATATTTTACATTGGGTTGAGAGTCCATACCATAGTTCAAAAGGTGTTGAATAAGTACCTCTCTTGACTTGCACATGGTTCAAGGTATAGACAACTATAGTTATAGCTTCTCTCTAGTATTTGAAAGAAAGATTTTTTTCCATCATAAGTGTCCTAGCATAGTCCATTACAGATTTGTTCCTCCTTCAACAATTCCATTTTTTGGAAGTGCCCTAAGGGAAGATGTCTATATTTTGATTCCTCTTTCATTACAAAACATATCAAACTCATTTATTGTAAATTCTCTTCCTCTATTAGATCTCAAACATTTCAAACTTTTACCTATTTCCTTCTCGACTCTTTCTAAGTACTACTTAAATATTTGGAAAGCATCAGATTTCTAATTCCTAAAAATAACCATCATCATTCTATAATAATCATCAACAAATAACATAATGTAATTATCTCCCTTATAGCTTTGCACATCAATTAGTCCACACAAGTTAGTATGAACAATTTCTGATATTCCTTTAGAGGTATGAGTCTTACTCTTCAAACTTGACTTTTTAATTTTACCTAACTGACATTGTTTGCAAATTATACTGTTAGGTTTCTTCAACTCAGGAAAATCTCTGACTCTTCTCAAGTTATTAAAACTAACCAAGTTATCAAAATTAACATGACATAGCCTTTTCTACCAAAGCCACACATCATCAAATTCTACAACTAAACAATTAGTATCCTCCATATCAAGGTAGCATAGATTACCTCTTGTTTGATCACCTTTTCCAATTAATTTTCCATTAGTATCATATATCTTAGCAATCTTGTTCTCAAACTCAACCTTACAACCTGAACTATTCAGTTGTGACACACAAAAAATTATTATTAAGTCCTCAAACATAATAAGAATTGTTACATTAAATCTTTTCTATGAATTTGATATAACCTTTTTCTTTTATCAAACATGGTGCATCATTACCAAACTTTACACTATTTCCATCATAATAATTCAAGTAATGAACTTACTTTTATCTCTAGTGATGTGATGTGAACACTCATTGTCAATGATCCATCTATCATTCTTGTTCACACAAGACACTAGTATAGTTGCCTCATCCTCTTGAGAATCATCCTTCATTGCAACATATACCACTTCATCATCATAATTGTCAGATCCATCTTTAGTTTACTCTTCAACAATGTAGCAAGACTTCTTGCCTTTGTCTTTGTAATCTTTGTTTTCTACATCTCTTCTACTTTTGTACTTGTCTCCACCTCTATAATTTTTCTTCTCTGGACATCTAGCAATAATATGACCAATCTCATTGCAATTAAAACACATGATAGGTATCTTACCTTTGAATTTTCTTTTACCTCTATGAAATCTCCTTGCTAGTAGTACTTCAAGCTATTTTGCATCTTTCTCATCTATATCACTATCACCGGAAACATATTTTACCCTTTTGTTCTTCTTTTCATTAGGTTCATTCAATGACAGCTTGGATTTGAAAGAAGATTCAACATTTTCGGATTTGAAGTTATCAAAATTAGATAGTTCAAAACTAGTGAGCCTGGCTACCAAACCTTCAAGAGTCAAATTAGAACCTGGTGCAAATCTCAGTTCTTGTATTGTAGAAAGTCTAATTTCATAGATGGGAAGTAGTGTTCTCAACACTTTTCCTAGTATAGTCTCATCATCTATCTTACTAGTAGATCCTCTTATAGCATTAACAACATCTTTTATCCTAGAGTAGTATTGAGAAACATTCTCACCTTCTTGCATTTTCATATCATCAAACTTACCTCTAAGACATTCAGATTTGGCTCTCAAAAAATTTGGATCACCTCCATAAATGGTGTGAAGTGCATCCTATATTTTCTTTGCACTATCAAAACCCTTGATATCATTAAAATCAACACAGCTTAGGGCAGAGGCAATCTCTAGCATTTTCTAGTTGTGTTCTTTCTTCTTTTTCAAATCTTTAGTAGTCAGGGCTCTAGCAGGATCAACATGCTCAATAACTATGGTAGATTGTACATGATCTACAAGACCTCCTATGTGTAGCTTGATCATACTTTTTCACACAAGGAATTTATCTCTATTAATTTTGGGTACCTCTCTTTTTGACATCTTGATCTTTTGCTTCTAGCACCTTTGACTAGTCCTCTTAAGCATATGAATTGGATACATATTTTTGGAATTCTTTAGAATGACTAAGAGTCGGGGTGAATTAGTTATCTAAGGTCCAGATGTAGAAATAAAACTTTTCACATCTTAGTGAACTCATATCCATAAAACATATTCATCATGCATGCATCCATTAGATTATATAATCACTTAAACTTTGTAGGTTATTGTATAATCAACTTTGTAGAAATGTAAGCATGAAGCATAACTCATTCAATAACACATTTGACACAATGATTTTTCATGGAAACCCAATTTGGTAATAATTACCAGTAGCATGCTACTCATTCTCACTCTTCTTAAGTGATGCCTTGTGAAAGGCCATCCTTGTTAAAGGTTACAATGCATACTATTTAGTGTGACTTGGTTAGAGGATTTCAATCACCTTGTTAGGAGTAAGAATTGTTAGATGAATTAAGATCATTCACTTGGAATGTCACCTAGTTAAAGGATTTACAAATGACTATTAGGTCAACCTTAATCCAAAGGATTTACCCTAGACTAATACAATGATTAAAAAGTAACAATAAGGCTTGATCTGATAACAACTTAAAACTCACTTTGTAGATTACAGATCTCTATTTCAATCCTCTATTATTCTTTTCTTTTACATACTTCATCTCTAATAGCTTGTTCACCCTTCAAGCATCCATAACCTTAAGACTTCTTGCCTTGCTTTCCAATAGTAATCTCTTCTCTTTGGTCACTGAATGAAGCAATACCTTGGAGTCCTTGTCTTCCTTAGGTTCTTGCACATGACAACCTTTTCTTCTAACTAGCCATCTCTATAAAAAGAAAATTTAGATCTTTTGTCATTCATCCTCTATCATCCATTTTAGGGTTAGGTTGGATTAGGTAAGATTCAATGAATCTACCCATCATTTTATTTTATTCCCTTCTAGAAACTTATCCTTCAATCCTATTTGAATTCTCCTCAAAATGGTTCATCTTGAATTCTATGCCACTAGCTCATCAAGCATATCTTCCACAGGGTTCACATAATCCAAGAAATTAAACTTGTCAACTTAGATTCATCAAATTCATGATCTTTCTCACAATGCTATCACTTGTCATTAACTTGCTTTTGATGCTCAACACAAACCTTGTTGCTCAACATCCACTATCAAATCATTCAGCATGAACTAAAAGTTTACTGATGCTTGGCATCAACTAAACTTTACTCAACTTACATTGTATCACTTGGTATACACTAAATTTTGACTTTTCTCAGCTCAAGCTAATTTTTTACTCATCTTCCACTAACTTTGCTTAGCACCTACTATGCAGATTGTTAAGCTTGGTAGACACAATTCGATTTACTTGTTCGCCTAAACTTAATTAGTGTGTTCATCATTTGAAACCTTAAGTAGATAATCAATTCACTATAATTTCATTGTCTTAATTGATCTTTGTACTTATTTTCCATATCATAATTCAACCTTTCCTCTAGGTGCTATTATTACCTCATTTGATCAAATTATCTTCATTAATCAAACAAATGATTTTATTAAAATCATCTAGGAAATTGCCTTACTAGAAAATACCAGGTTTGACATCAATGAAAAAAAATTGATTGAAACAGATTCTCATTCTTATATCAATCTATTTTCAACATTTGGTCTCATAGAAACCCTTGGTTAGAGGAAAAAACCTATGGTGGGGATGATACCCACAAATCCTTCACTTATGCAACATAAAGGAGTTGAAATTCTTTAGAATAACTAAAAGGGGGGTGAATCAATTATCTAAGGTCTAGATATACAAATAAAACTTTTCAATTCTTTGTAGACCCATATCCATTAAACCTTATTATGCATGCATCCATTAGATCATACAACTCTTAAAATTTGTAGGTTATTGTCCTAGGTCAAAACAAATTTGTATAAATGTACACATGAAACATAATAGATTCAATAACACATTTGACACAAGGATTTTACATGGAAACTTAATTTGGTAAAAAACACTAGTAACATGCTACTAATTCCCACTCTTCTAAAGTGATGCCCTATGAAAGGCCAACCATATTAAAAGTTACAATACACATTGTTAAATGTGACCGGGTTAGAAGATTTCAATCAACCTATTAGGAGTGAGCCTTGTTAGAGAAATTTAGATCATTCACTTGGAATTTCACCTAGTTAAAGGATTTAAAAATGATTGTTGATCTAATAATAAATTACAACTTACTTACAGATTAGAGATCTTTGTTTTAGTCCTCCATTCTACTTAGCTTTGACACACTTCAACTCTAATAGCTTGTTCACCCTTCAAACATTCATACTCTTAAGCCTTCTTTCTTTTGATGCCAATTGTAGTCTCATGTATTTAGCCACTGAATGAAGCAATACCCTAGACTCTATTTGTTCCTTAGGTTCTTGCACATGACAGTCTTTCCTTCTGACCATCTCTCTCTGTACACAAAGATTTAAGATCTTTTTTCGCTTGACCATAATCATCCATTTTAGGTTTAGGTAGGATTAGGTAGGATATAATGAATCTACCCATTTTTCCATTTGGTTCCTCTAGAAACTTCTTCTTTAATGCTTCTTGAATTTTCCACAAAATAGTTTACCTTGAAATTTGTGCCACCAGCTCATCATAGTTATCTTCCACACACTTCACCCAATTCAAGAAAAAAAAATAGTTAGCTCAGATTCATCAAATCTATAATTTAACATAAATACTAGCACTCAGCATCAATATGTTGTAACTTGGCTTCAATATTGTTCTTCCATTTGGTCAACACTAGTTTAATCAGTGAACACTAAATTTTATTGATGCTCGACATCAACTAAATTTTACTCAGATTAAACTATGTTCACTTGACATACATAGAATCTTCATTTTGGTCAGCTCCAACTAATTTTCTGCTTAGCTTGCACTAACTTTTCTTGGCACCCACTATGCACTCAGTCAAATTTGATAGAAATAATTGTTCATACTTTTTCTTCTAGATTTAATCAGTGTATCCAACATTTGCAACCTTAAGTAGATAAATAATACACTATATCATCACTATCTTAATTGATCTTTGCACTCCTTATTCATAACATAACTCAACCTTTCCTCTAGGTTATCTTTTTATGTCATTTGATCAAATCATCTTCATAAATCAAACAAATGATAGTACTCAAATTGACTATGCAGTTATCTTACCAGCAAGTAGCAAGTTTGACATAAGTGACAAAACAATTATTGAAACACATCCTCTAAACACACTGAAGATGATTACAAAGGTAAGTCTTTCAAACCTATTTCAAATTTTTATTCTCATAATTGTCATGGATATGTATATTATGTAGTAGATTGTAAGAAACCTAAATTTGATAGTAATGATGCAAATAGTAGAATGTTTAGGAACACTTACCATGTAGGAATGAAAAGAAGATCTCATAGTAATGAAAGTGGAGAAAGAAAAAAAAAAAATTGTTATAGATGCAAAAATCTTGGACACATTACAAGGAAGTGTAGAGCACCTGATGACCAATAGAATGAACAAAGAAGGAATGTACTTGTATTCCAATTATGCAATAACTTTGGACACACAACAAAGTTTTATAGAATGGATAGAAGAATGCTAAACAAGAATCATAATTATAGAAGGAACAATAGAAGAAATGATAATAGTTTAAAGAAAAAAATGGAGCAGATAGAAGAGTTAAAGGAATCATTTTTAAAGGAAAAGGAACTAGAAAGTTCTCATACAATTCTATAAGCTGTACTATACAAGATAGTAAAGTCACTTATTATTTTTGACTCCTCCTACTAGAATTAAGCACTCTCAGTGGAACAGAGCATCAGTTATTAATAACTGATGTTAGAGAGAATATCATAGGTTGTGCAGTTGATAGTATATACTAGACATTGAAAGAATTCTATAGTGAAGTGCAGATTGTTTGGTATGGTCTAGATAAGGTTATATAAGAAGAACAACCTCTCTTTTATATAGAGACAATATATTGAACTAGTGGAAAATATGCATTTAATGCAAAGTACAGATTGTGAAAGATTTAAAGGATGTGAATTGATTTGGGAACAAAATTTGTTTATGTGAAATCTAAGTGTGAGATCAAAGCAAGATTTGAAGAGTTAAAGAGGTCTACAAATTTGCAAATTTTCCAAAAACCCTAATATATGAAGTTAAGGTATTTTTTGAATTTTTTGAGCATAATTTTTCAAAAATGGAATGACAAGAAGTTTTTGATGTGAGTAATAGACCTAGATACAATTTCAAGAAACACCCATTTGTTTCTTTTCTTGATGATCTTATTGGAACATTTTTGCAAGTTCTAGAAAATGTTATTCATGTTGAGTATATAAGAGGTTATATTCATTGCAAAATTTAAAGCATAGATGATACAAAAATTCATAAGGAATTAGAGAAAATGTGCAAAAATTATTTGTCACTAAAACTAGAACATGTACACCTAGAGAAAATTAACATAGTTAAGCATATGTCCTACATGGACTTCGACAATCATGAATGGACAAGGATAATTCTAAGTAGAGTACATGATGATCTTCTATGGTTGGGAGATTCTATCATATGTATTGATAATGACCTAATTCACAAGGTCACGAGTTTAAACAATGAAGGATGAAATCTAGTGAACATTAAGAATGTGCACAAGATAGTTGAGACAAATCTCAACGCATGTTTTGATGGCAGAAACATGAAGGTCAATAGAATTTAGGATGATGGAGTAAGATTGATTTGCAAAATTTTGTGATACAAATTCAATATAGATCTAGGACAGATTTAGTCCCTACAAGATTTCTTCATGCAGCTTACTTAGTAGTAAAAGGTGAAGATATTAATCTATGCAACATTATCCAAACATAGTTGTTGGATAATATATCAAGAATCAAGAAGTTTAGGAATGTAGTCTTTAGGTTTGAATCCCTACTGATCATATATTCTTGTATGCAACTAAGAAGTTTCCTAGTATCATAAATTAGGGTGGAAGGGAGTGCACAATGCAAAAAATCACTCATGCATACAAAGCCAGACCTGAAATAGTCAGAGACAATGATATTGACAGAATAATAAAATCCTTCCAAGCTGAAATGAAGCAAAGGTATAGGATACCTCCTATTCTAGTGGATAAATATAAGGATGAACTATGTTTCATGGTTGAAATAGATTTCACTTGTATGGAGGTTGTAGTTCCTCGAGTTAAGTTTATTCAACCTATGGGTTACAAGATGAGTGAGGAATTAATTGAAGGATATGTGCAGATAATCCTACACTCAAAAGTTGATTTTGAATGTCCTAGATGGGGGACATATATTGAAAAAATGAGAGAAGTTAAGACAAGTCAAATAATAAAGTACTCCAAGAAGAAGATGGAAAAAGTGATTGATTCTATTTTGAAGGAATCAGGAAAGACAAGAAAGGAATTTGATGAGGTGAAAGGGATAGCCATGGAAATGAAGGCTAGTGGCCAATTTGAGCTATTAACCCCTACACCCATTGCAGTGGTTACACCTACTAAAGAGGTCATAGTTTCCCAAAAAAGTGCACAAGCACCTACTATACCATATTTAGTAGTTGTGTAGCAGCAACCTCCAAAGAATCTAGTGAAGATTGAGGAAGTACTAGCACCTAGGAAGTGTACAAGGCAAGAAAAGACCATAACCCCTCCTAAGAAGAGAGTCAAGAAAACTAAAATTGGTCCAAGCAAGAAGATAAGAACCTTGTAGATTAGTTCTTCTCATTCTAAAAAAGAAATTGGTGATAGACTAGTAAACCCAGCTAAATAGGAAGCAAATACTTCAGCTAGATGAAAGGCATGGAAACCCAAGGTAGAGAGTCTCAACATGCAAATTATTAATGACAATAATCTTGTGCAATTAAACAAATATGTGATTTGTACAATAATATGGATAGAAGATAGCTAGAGAATTTTGTAGTTAGGAATATGATTCTTAAAGATAAAAGGTTTGATAGTATAAGACATCAAATACATGAAGATTTATACAATAGGTTGAGAAACAGAAAAAGCAGAGTGATAGATGAAGACAATCAAATAAGAATTAATATGGTGAAAAATTCATGTACTATAAATAATGAGGAAGAGTTAATAGAAATTCTGAAAGTAACAACACCACTATTAAGGAATAAAAAGAGATCCATTCTCCTCATGGGAGGAAATTATGAAGAAGTAAATGAAGAAACTCAAAAGGCTATAGTCACATACATGTCCACTATGCCAAAGAAGAGAGTGCAACTAGAAAAGGAAAGTCTTATGTCAAAAAAGAGTGTGCAACTAGAGAAAGCAAGCCCTATGCCTAAGGAGTCTAAGAAGTGTGTGCAAATAGAGGAAGCAAGTCCTATTGTAGGCAGTCCACCTCATAGTTTTGAGCAACCAAATGGAACACCAATTTCCAGTGATTCACCATATATCACCATTGATAGTGAATCTATGCAAGTAGATAACACCAATGTGATAGTTGATAGAACTAAGGATCCATTCAAAGATTTTGGTGCCAACATTGTTGGCAATATTGTGGATTATAGCAACTCATCTAATGAAGAAGAAGGTTAAGAGCCAAAGGAATAAGAAGCACCTTCTATGAAGAAAATTGAATCTAGCATTAAAGTAGCTACTTCAAGTGTGCCCTTAGCATTAGTAGTAGAAAAACCCTCTACACCACCTACTCAAGTAGTACTAGTCACAGCAACAATAGTTCAGTTAGATGAAGAAGATGAAGCAAAAAATCTCATATCTTCCTTGAGTAAATTTCTTGAGAAGAAAAAATTAGTCAAGTCTATTGAAAAATCTTTGACTTCCATTCTAGATTAGAATGGAAAAGATAGTAAGTCCTATTGACACACCTATAGATATTCAACATTGTGCAACAATTTTGTGTAAAATGTTTGATGATGAGTTCACAACACTTACTAATGTGGCCACAATTCAAGTGCAAATGGAGCATGATGGTAAACTCCTTAATACCATGTGTACAAATATAAGGAATGATATAGAAACTTTGAATATATGCATTAAGGCATTAAGATAGAGTATAGAAGAAGAAAAATAGGCTTATGCTAAGTGTAACTTGGCATACATCCATCTTCAAAGTTTTGATGATCAAATCAAATAAAAGGTAACTGAGCTTCAAATGCTCACTGACAACTTTTTGAAATAGAACTAGAAGTTAGATACCATTGAGCATACAATGTAGACACTTCATGATAGCATAAGGGAAACTCAAGTAGAGAAAGAGAAAGTTCTCAAGAGATTCACTCTTTTGAGAGGTCACTTATCCCAATAGGTAACATTGCTAGAAAGTCAGTTAGAGGAATTCTTGGCAGCAAAGTCCTCATATAAAAAATTTGTGGCTATAGATCTAAACACAATAGAGTTAGCCGCATATGCCTTATGTATGCTAATCAATGTATCTGATGCACTAAAAGATAGTTGGAAGAAACACCTTTCATAGTTGAAGACTAACTTTAGTGATTGTTTTTCCAAGTTTTGATGCAACTACTAGATTTTAATAGATCTTTTTTTTCTAATAGATCTATTTTTTTGGCACCTTTGTCATTTATGTCAAAAGGGGAGAAATATAGAAAATTGTAATTGTAAGGGGGAGAAATGAGGAAAAATATAATTGATAGTTATATTTCAAAGTATAGTAGTAAGGTTTGCTTCAAGTTAAACTTGTAATCAGAGTTATAAGGGATGTAATCCTTTCAAAACATGAATACAATTTGTTTACTATGTTATGGTTATTTATTTTGATTGGTATGACAACATGTTTGGGACTTATCCAATATTCCCAAAATGTTGCCATCAATGCCAAAGGGGCAAATTTTTGGCAATATGACCAATCAATCAGATAAGGTAAGTTATATGGTTTTCATTTATGATAACATATTTTTTTTTGTAGATTAGTCATGATTATTCATGAAGGAAATTTTTTGAAGTATTAGACAGTGTTATAGTAGCATGACAGATTTACTGATAGTAGAATATTCCCTTGGAATATTCTCTTACTTAGTTAATCAAAGATGCATGATGTCATATTGATGATTTATACTAGTATGCATGCCTATATGACCAATCGAGTTCAAGTTATGAAGGAAATAGTGATGTAGTGATAATATAGTGTAAACAGAGCATGTCGGCAGAATGTTTTAAACAACTTGAATTATTATTTAATTATTAATTCTTGATGAGCTGACTCTAAGAATGATATGTGAGCTGACTAAGGAAGAATTTACCAATATTTTTGGTATAGGTAAAGAACTTCATTTGTGAAGTTAGTGTGAAAATGTGATGTCGTGAAATACATGGGTAACCAATACTTGTGAAGTAATGTGAATGAACTATAAAATATAAGTGACAAGTGAATGTGATGTTATGATTTATGATGTGAAGCAAGGTTATGTGAGATATGATTTAGATTTATATGTGTGCAGTCACTCTTTGTATGAAGAATTGACAATTAGAATATTTGTGAAGTACAAGTGATCTAGTATTGTATGTATACTTATTTTCATGAATAACTTTTTGTATAATTGCATGTTAGGGAAGTGGTATCTTCTTGCACACATTTGTATATGATCTACTAACTCTTAACAAGTTTGAGGCTTCTAACAAAGCCTAGTCTCCTAACAGGGACTTGAGACACTATACATTCTTCATAGACTCCTAATCGATCAATATCCTTAACCAGATTCTTTATATAGTGAATCATCTTGTGGGTTCCATCTCCACTAGGGTTTTCCCTTGACCAGGGTTTCCCTAGTTAACAAAATATGGTGTTATGAGTTCTCTTCTTGTATGGTTGTTTACTTTTTTTAGCACTATTGGTTCTCTTTCTTATGCATGTGGAAAATTAATTAATAAAATTTAGTTGAGGGTAAAAAGATTGAAAATACTAATTCACCCCCCTCTTAGTATTATCTATTTCTAACAATTCCTTGTGAAAGGCCAACCTTGTTAAAGGTTACAATACACACTATTAAATGTGACCTGGTTAAAGGATTCTAATCACCCTATTAGGAGTGAGCCTTGTTAGAGTACTTTAGAACATTTGATTAGAATGTCACTTGGTTAAAGGATTTATAAATGATTTTTAGGTCAACCTTAATCCAAAGGATTTATCTGCACTAGTATATTTGTTAGAAAGTAACAACATGACTTGATCTAATAAAAACTTACAACTCACTTGCATAGATCATTGGTTCAATCATCCATTCTTCTTGCCATTCATACTCTACAGCTCTAACAACTTGTTCACCCTTTAAGCATTTATCCTCTTTAAGCCTTCTTTCTTTGTATTCCAACAAAGTCTCTTGTATTCAACCACTAGATGGAGCAACACCCTAGACTTCTTATCTTTCTTAGGTTCTCACACCTGACAATATTTTCTCCTAGCCTACTATCTCTATAAATGGATAATTTAAGTCCTTTGTTGCTTCAACACAATTGTCCATTTTAAGGTTAGGTGAGATTCAATGAATCTACCCACTTTTCCATTTTAGTCCCACTAGAAACTTCTTCTATAATCTTTCTTGAATTCACCTCAAAATGGTTTATCCTAAATTCTATTCCTCCAAATCATCATAGTTGTCTTCTAATTCTTTTATTAATTCAATAAATCAAATTATTGAGCTCAAATTCATCAAATCTTTGATTTAACACCTTTTTCTATTACTTGGCACTTATAGTATTCTATCACTTAACCAACACTAGTTCACTTGGCACAAACTAAATTTTATTGATGCTCAAAATCAACTAAACTTTACTTAGCTTCCACTATTTTTCTTCTTTTCTCAGCATCTATTGATTTTTACTTGGCTTCTACTATTTTATGCTCAGCTTGAACTATTTTCTTGGCTAGGCTTAGCAAACACATTTCTTTACTTGAACATCTTCTAGTCTTTTCTTGAGTAACCTTTCATTATAGACTTTAAGTAGATGAAAAATACATTATAGTATCGATGTTTTACTTGGTCTTAGTGCTCCATTTATACACTAAATAACTTAATCTTTCACTGGGAGCTCTTTTTATCTTCTCTTTTCAAATCCTCTTCATCAATCAAACAAATAATTTCCTTCAGACCAAAAAGCAATTGTGTCACTAACAAATAGAAGGTTTGACATCGTTGACAAAATAATGATTGTTACATGATAAGTTCTATACTTCAAACAATCTCTTTTCAACAATCTCCCTCTTTGGCATTGATGTCAAACCAATACCAAAATGAAAATTAATATCATTGAAATTTCTTCCTCTAGTAGTATATGTCCTTCCTCTATATAGGGTAATGAAAGCTTTGTCAATCTCCTTCAATGTATCTTCTCCCTCTTACTTATATCTCTCTTAACCTTATATCTCCTTTTTTAGGAATATTTTCCTCTTTAAAGTATCTCTCTTTCTTTCTTTTTTATATCTCCCTCTTTGACAACAATGCCAAAGACTTGTCATCTTTACATGTAGATATAATCAATTCAGGTTCTCCTTCTGTCACCTTGCATGTAACTGTAAATCTTTTGATTCAGCTCCTTCATTACTTTATTAAGCTCCTAAAGTAAGATCCATTGCATCAAATTCTAAGATAAAAAAATTCAACTTAGTGGATTTAGGGTACTACTCATGCTTCTCAAGTAGCTTTGGATAGGGGTATTGCCCGTAGTTTACCTCTAAGATATTCATGTCCATCCTTAGGTAAATTTTTTGTGAATACATCAGCTGTCTATTCTTTTGTATTCACATATTCCATTCTCACTTCTTTATCTTCAACCAACTCTCTCAAGTAATGATACTTAATTGTAATGTGCTTTGTCTTTGTGTGCATCATAGGGTTCTTTGATATGTTTATAGCACTTGTATTATTACAATAAAGTACCATAGGTTCATCAATTTCTTCCTTCATTCCTTTGATTAGTTGTTTGATCCATACCATATTTCTACAATTTACTACAATAGTCACATATTCATCTTCAATAGTAGATTAAGATATATAAAAAAATCCTTACTGGTCTAGGTGACCAATATCTTTCTTAAGAAAAATGCTCCATCACTTGTACTCTTTTTTTCATCGATGTTTCTAGCCCAATCAGCATCTATATAGGCTCTTAATTCAAACTTATCATTTTTCTTCTAATATAGACCATAATCTTCTATTCCTTTTAGATATCTCATAATTCTCTTAACAACCATCAAATGATTCTCCCTAGGATTTGCATAAAACCTTGCAACAATCCCAACAACTAATGTAACATTAGGTCTACTATGTACTACATATTGTAACTTGCCAATAATAGACCTGTACAATGTTTAATTTACTTCAATAGAATCATCAATTTTTGAAAGTTTATGTCATGTGACCATAGGAGTGCTAGCTTGTTGAATTCTCCATACCAAAAGATTTCAATATTTCCTTTACATACTTAGACTAAGTAATGTAAATATTGTATTTCATCTAATATACTTGCAAACCAAAAAAAAACTTTATCTCTCCAAAACATAGGCATCTCAAATTCTTTCTTCATTTCATTTGAAAATGTCTTACATAATGCATTTTTTCCTCCAAATATGATATCATAAAAAAAAATCAACTAGTAAAATACCTTTACCTCCTCCTGTCTTCAACTACAGATTATTGTTATCATCAATCTTCTCAAAACCTATCATCATGAGATAATTGTGAATCCTTTCATACCATGCTCTTGGGGCTTTCTTTAAATCATATAAATATTTTTTTATTCTACATACCATATTTTTGTTATTTGGATCAGTAAATCTTTTACGTTGTCCTATGTAAACCTCTTCTTCTAGTATACCATTCAAAAAATTTTGACTTTGCATCCATTTGATAAACTTTGAAACCTTTGTATGTAGAGTAAGAAAGTAGAGTTTTTACTCCTTCCAATCTTGGAACTGGGAAAAATGTCTCTCCATAGTCAATTCTTTCTTCTTGTGCATACCCTTTGCAAATTAATCTTGCCTTATTCCTTGTGACTTCACCATTCTCATCAAGTTTTTTTCTATACACCCACTTGGTCCCAATCACATTCTTGTTCTCTAGTCTAGGTATTAGAGTCCATGTTTTTTCTTCTCAATATGATCAATTTTTCTTTCATGGCTTTACTCAAGTATTCATTCTCTAATACATCCTTTACTGACTTAGGATTAAGCATGCTTAACAACCATGTATCATTTCTCAACTTATTCATTGCCATTGGTATAGCTTATTTATCTCCAATATTTTTTTAGTAGGGTGATGTCTTCTAACATACTCTAACAATCTTGGTTCTACTCTTCTCTCTTCAATGGCTCTGTCAACTTCAGAATCACTGTGTACTTCTCTATCAAGTAAATCAACATTCTTTTCATGTACATTGATCTCATAATTAGAATGTACCTCAAATTCTATCTACAACTTAGCTCCTAAATGTAACTCAGATCCTAAATGCAACTCAGTTCCTGAATGCAACTCAACATCCATTATATGTGACTCGGTAGTCACTGATACTTGATGTTGTTTATTTACAATTTGATTCACGAAACCTTCATTAGTAGGCATATCTTCATAAAAGTATACAAAAGATTTGTACTCTTCAAGTTTCTTCCTAGGTTTAGTTTCATGTACCTCTATATATTCATCAAACTTCACATTTTCACTTTCCAAAAAAATTTTAGTGTTAGTATTTAAACACTTATATGATTTTTTTCTTGTGGAAATAGCCTAGGAATATACCTTCTTCACTTTTAGCATCAAGTTTACCATTTCTGAAGTTCTTAAGAATGTAACAATTTCTTCCAAATACTTTAAAATATTTTACATTGGGTGAGTATCCATACCATAGTTCAAAAGGTGTGGAATTAGTATCTTTCTTGACTTGTACTCAATTCAAGGTATAGATAGTTGTGCTTACAACTTCTCTCCAATATTTCAAAGAAATATTCTTCTCCATCATCAGTATTCTAGCACAGTTCATTATAGATCTATTCCTCCTTTCAGCAATACCATTTTGTGGAAGGGTCCTAGGGGAAAATGTTTTTATTTTTGATTCATATGTCATTATAGAATATCTCAAACCCATTTGATGCAAATTCTCCATCTCTATCAAATCTCATACATTTCAAACTTTTTCTAGTCTCCTTTTCAACTCTTGCTAGATACCACTTAAACATTTGAAAAGCATTTATTTTTTGTTTAAAAAACATAACTATCATCATCCTAGAATAATTATCAACAAATAGGATAATGCACTTGTCTCCTTTTTATCTTTGCACATCAATTGGTCCACACAAATCAGTATGAACTAATTTCATAATTTTTTTAGCGCTATGAGTCTTACTTTTCAAACTAGATTTTGTCATCTTGTCTAGCTAACATTCTTTTCAAATCACATTATCAGGTTTCTTTAGTTTTGGCAAACCTCTAACTCTTTTCATGTTATTGATGCTAACTAAGTTATCAAATTTAACATGACATGACCTCTTGTGCCATTGCCACACATCATCAAATTCTAAAACAAAATAAGTAGCATCATTCTTTTCAAGATAAAACATATTAACTCTAGTCTACTCTCCATTTCCAATCACTTTTCCATTAGTGTCATAGATCTTTGATTTCTTCTTCTCAAATTCAACTTTTCATTCTGAACTATTTAGTTTTGACACACTTGAAAAGTTATACTTAAGTCCTTCTACATCGTAAGCATTGTCACACATGATCTTTTCTACCTTTTTTTATTGATCCTTTACCTTTTATCAAATAGGGTGCATCTTTACCAAATCTAACACTATTTCCATTCTAATAATAAAGGGTAATGAACTTACTTTTATCTATAGTCGTATTATGTCAACATCCACTATCAATGATCCATCTATCACTCTTGTTTAGATAAGACACTAATGTAGTTCCCTCATCTTCATTACAATAATCCTTCATAGAAACATACACAACTTCATCATCATGGTCATCATATCCATCTTTTGTTTCCTCTAAATCAATGTAGCAAGACTTCTTTTCTTTGTCTTTATAATATTTTTTGTTCTCATCTCTTTTACCTCTATATTTGTCTCCACTTCTATTGTTCTTCTCTAGACATCTAGCAAAAATATGACCAACTCCATTGCAATTGAAACACATGATAGGTAGATTATATTTTAATTTCCCTTTTCCTCTATGAAATCTCCTTTCCAATAATGCGTCAAGCTCTTCTACATCATCTTCATCTATATCATTGTCACTAGAAACATGCTTGATCTTTTTCTTTTTCTTTTTAGGTTCTTTTAGTGGTAGTTTAGCTTTGAAAGCAGATTCAACATTTTCAATTTTGAGATTATCAAAAGTAGAGAGTTCAAAGATAGTGATTCTACCCATCAATCCTTCAAGGGTCAGATTACTACTAGGAAAACAACTTAGTTCTTTTATGGGAGAGACTCTAATAGTATAGATACACATTAGGATTCTCTGTACATTTTTTTATCATAGTCTCATTTTCAATAACACCATCTACTCCTTTGATAGAATTCAAAACATCTTTGATTTTTGTGCAATATTGGACTATAGTCTCACCTTCTTGCATTCTCATGTCATCAAGTTTTCTTCTTAGACTTTCATCTTTGACTCTTAGAACATTTTTATCTCCTCCATAAAATGTTTTTATAGAATCCCACATCTTCTTTGCAATAGAAAATCCTTTTATGTCATCAAACTTTGAGTAGCTTAGGGTAGAGACAAGCTTTAACATTGCCTAATTGTGTTCTTTCTTCTCTTTCAGATCATCAGTAGTAAGGGATCTAACAAGACCAACATTTTTAGTAGTGATAGTAGATTGTGCATAGTCTCCAAGACCTCCTAGATGTAGTTTCATCAAACTTTTCCATGCAAGAAATTTTTCTTTGTTTAGTTTGGGCACCTCCTTTCTATACATCTTGATCTTTAGCTATTAATACCTTCAAACTATTTCCTCACAAACACCAGTACTCTGATACCAATTATTAGGATTCTTTAGAATAACTAAGCTAGGGGTGAATTAGTTATCTAAGGTCCAAATGTACAAATGAAGCTTTTTAGTGCTTAATAGATTCATATCTATTTGATCATACAATTCCTTAACTTAGTAGGTCATTCTCCTAGGTAAAAATAACATTATAGAAATGTAAACATGAAATGCAACAAACACATTCACACAATTTGACACAAGGATTTTATGTCGAAACCTAATTTGAGAAAAACCACAAGTAACATGCTACCAAATTTCACTCTTCTAAAGTGATGACCCATGAAAGGCCAACCCTATGAAAGGTTACAATACACACTATTAAGTGTGACTTGGTTAAAGGATTTAAATCATCTTGTTAGGAGTGAGCCTTGTTAGAGGACTTTAAAATATTCCATTAGAATGTCACATGGTCAAAGGATTTAAAAATGACTATTGGGTCTACCTTAATCCAAAGGATTTATCCACACTAGTACAATTGTTAGAAAGTAATAGCAGGCCTTGATCTGATAAAAACTTACAACTCACTTGTAGATTATAGATCTCTAGTCTATTCCTCCATTCTTCTTGACATTCATACTCTTTAGCTTTGACAGCTTATTCACCCTCGAAGCATTCATCCTCTTTAAACCTTCTTTCTTTGTATGCCAGTGGTAGTCTCTTCTATTTGGCCACTAGATTAAGCAACACCCTAGACTTCTTATCTTCCTTAAGTTTTCACACATGACAACATTTTCTTTTGGCCTGATATCTCTATAAATAGAGAATTTAAGTCTTCTTTTGCTTCACCATAACGGTCCATTTTAGGGTTAGGTAAGATTCAATGAATCTACCTACTTTCCCATTTTAGTCCCTCCAAAAAAAATTATATAATCTTTCATGAATTTGCCTCAATTTTTTTTACCTTGAATTTTGTGCCTTCTGCTCATCATTGTTATCTTTTGCATGCTTCACATAATTCAAGAAATCAAATTAGTCAACTCTAATTCATCAAATCTTCAATCTAACACTTTTTATTATCACTCGGCACTTACAGTATGTTGTCACTTGGCCAACACTAGTTCACACGGTACACACTGAAGTTTACTGATACTCAACATCAACTAAACTTTACTTGGCTTCCACTATTTTTCTTCTTTGCTCAACACCTATTGATTTTCACTCAGCTTCTACTATTTTCTACTTAACTTGAACTATTTTCTTGGCTAGGCTTAGAAAACACATTTCTTTACTTGATATTCTTCTATTCTTTTGTTGAGTAACTTTTCATTATAGACTTTAAGTAGATAAGTAATACACTATAGTATCAATGTCTTACTTGGTCTTTCTACTCCTTTTATACACTAAATAAATCAACCTTTATGTAGGTGCTCTTATTATCTTCTCTTTTCAAATCCTCTTCAACAATCAAAAAAATGATAGTATTCAAACCCAAAAGTAATTGTCTCACTGGAAAGTAGTAGGTTTTACATCATTGACAAAATAATGATTGTTCCATGATAAGTTCTATACTTTAAACAATCTCTTTTCAACATTAGCTTCACCTCATAAGCCACTAACTTCCACAAAAAATAGTGTATTTGTATAAGATCTGACAGAGGTGGTGAATTCATTTCCAATGAGTTCAACACATACTACAATGATGGAGGAATTAAAAGATAAATGTCAACACCAAGGACCCCTACTCAAAATAGGATAGATAAAAGGAGACATAGATCAGTACTGCTATCTATACCTTAAACATAGTACAAGTCAAGAAAATTACAAATGCTACACCTTTTGAACTATGGTATGGATAGAATATTAATGTGAAATATTTCAAAATCTTTTGAAGAAAATACTACATATTTAAAAATAATAAGTAATGAAAGATAAATGCTAAGAGTGATGAAGGAATATTCCTAGGATATTCTACCAAGAGTAAAGCTAACTAGTGTTTAAACTCTAACACTAACAATGTTATGGAAAGTGAAAATGTGATTCAAGTTGATGAATTTGTAGAAATAAATGATATTGAACACAAGAAAGAACCTAAAGACTATAGTATATTCATATATGTGGATGATGGTTCTCCTAGCACTCCTACTGAACAAGAGAAAAAAGTTGTAGTTTCCCAACAAATAGGTAATGTTAAGGTGCAACAACACATTTTTGAGTAGTAGTTAGTGGGTACCGAGCAATAAGTAGATGATGTCAAGCAATAGGTAGAAAACATTAAGTCATATACATGTAATACTGACCATCAGGTAGATAATGTCGAGCATGCAAAACCAAAACTTGAAAAAGAAAGAGATAATGAGTCTGATATTATTTTTTAGGATGGATCTGTTAAAGAATAGAGAATGGGACTGCCTATGCTAGCTAAGTATGTAAGAAGACATCATAAGGATGAACAAATTATTGGAGATGTAGAATCTAGTGTTATGAGAAGAAAGAGACTTAGGAGTGATGCATGCTTACTTTGTGAATTTGAGCCTAAATTAGTGAAGGTAGCTCTAGATAATGAAGATTGGATCAAAGCAATGGTCAAAGAAATTGAACAAATTGAGAAGAACAACACTTGGATCCTAGTACCTAGACCAAAGAGAAAAAAGGTATTGGAACAAAGTGGTTTTCAAGAATAATCTTAATGAAAAAGGTGAAGTTAAAAGAAACAAAGCTAGATTGGTATGCAAGGGATATGGTTAAGAAGAAATATTTGACCATGAAGAAACTCTCATTCCTATAGAAAGACTAGAAGGATTTGGAACTCTACTTACATATTTATCCTACAAAAACTTTAAGATATATCAAATGGATGTCAAATCCACATTTTTGAATGGTATGCTTGAAGAAAAAATGTACATAAATCAACCTAAAGGATTTGTGGACCCAAACAAGAAGAATATGATATGTAAACTAAAAAAATATCTATATGGATTGAAACAAGCTCCAAGAGCATGGTATGAAAGACTACACAATTACTTGGTGAAAATTGATTTTAAAAGGAAAAATGACACAATAATACATACTTGAAGACTGTTAAGAACAATGAAGTACTACTATTTGAAATTTTTGTTCATGACATTATATTTGGAGAAAAAGAAGCATTATGCAAATCAATTATTGGTGAAATGAAGAAACAATTTGAGATTTCAATGTTTTTTAAAATCAAATTCTTTGTTAGTTTGCATGTGAAATGAAATCTGGTATTTTCATTACTCAATCCAAATATATCAAGGAGATACTAAAAAAATTTCGAAAGGAAGAATCTAGACCAATGAGCACACCTATGTCTACAAGATATAAGTTATTTGAAAGTGATGAATCTGCTGATGTGAACCAAACACTATATAGATTAGTGATTAGAAAATTATAATATGTTATTCATAGTAGACCTGATATTGCATTAGTTGTTGGGATTTTTGCTACATTTTCAAAAAAGCCTAAAGAGAATCACATGATAGAAGTGAAAAGAATATTGAGATATCTGAAGGGTACATAAGACTACGGATTGTATTACAAGAGGAGTGACAGATTTAAACTAAAGGTATTCACTGACTCTGATTAGTAAGAGGATATTGATGACATAAAAAACACTAGTGGAGGTGCATTGTTTCTAGGAAACATACAGGTGTCATGGACAAGAAAGAAACAAAACTATATTTTCCAATCAACAACTAAGACTGAGTATGTGACAACTGTAGTGAGCTATTCAAATATCATGTGAACTAAGCAATTGCTAAAAGGAATGAAGGAAGAAATTATAGATCATATGGTTATCTATTGTGATAACACAAGTGCTATCAACATATCAAAGAATCTTGTGATGCACACAAAAACTAAGTACATTTCTATCAAGTATCACTACTCGAGAGAAATTATTCAAGAAAAAGATATAAAGTTGGAATATGTACACACCAAAGAACAAATTGTTGACATATTCACTAAAGCCTTATCTAAAGATTCACATGAATATCTTAGAATTAAACTAGGGGTGATTCCCCTAGGAAAAGAAACTTAAGCTACAAAGAGGCATTACATCAAATGTGTTAATGAGAATACCTTACACATTGATGTAGATAGTTCTACTTTAGCAGGTGCCTAAGGTAGTCAAGTGAAGTAAAGAAGAAGAACATCAAAACCAAATCAATCATATAGAAATGACAAATTTTAGCCCTAACATATACTTATCTACATAATCAATGTATGAAGGACATAAAGACAAGAAAGATAGAGTCTTTGATATTTTTGTCAAAGAGGGAGATAAGTATATAATCTATAAGAGGGAGATAAGATGTAAAGAGGGAGAGATTGAATAGAAATATCAGAAATAATGATGCATAAAATGCTAGAGAGGGAGTATGTACAAGATTCAAGAGGAATTCTTAACTCGAAACTTAAAGGGAGTTTCTGAAATTACTCATGAAAGAAAAATATTTTGGATTGCATCGTAACAAAGAGGGAGATTGTATTCATAAAATATTTAAGGATATTCAAGGTGTTTCCATCAATGCCAAAGATGCATATTATTGGAAAATATAATTGAAACAATTTTTATGTTGTCATTGATGTGAAATCTATAGATGAGACATATTTCTATCTAATCTAAATATCATATCTATTTGAATGATAAAGAGGATCTGAAAAGTTTCTCATAACAAAAGCACCTAGTGGAAAGGTTAAGTTATGAAAGCAAGATACAATGGATGTTTGATTAGTTAGACTTTGACAAGATAATTTTATTATTTACATTCTGAAGACAAGAGAAAAGACTGCATAAGTTTGATCAAGGAATACATCAAAAGATTAAGAAACTTGAAGTTTAGGCCGAGTGATGCTAGCGTCAATCGAGCCACAGTAAGTACCAAGAAAATTTCACTATTGACTGAGCATCAGTATCGATCGAGCATTAGTATCAACTATGAAAACAATGTTGATGCTAAGTTAGAAGCTCTACAGTGGCTGAGTAAATTAGTGATGATTGAGTCTTAGAAATTAGTGTTGATCGAGCAACAATATTTTGAATACATATGAGAATCATGAATTTCATCCAACTCGATTGATTTCTTGGGATATGGAAAGTGTGTTTAAGATAAGATTGATGAGTTGGATCATTTAATTCAAGGTGAGTATTAGGTAAGATACCTAATGAATGAATTCGATGAGAAGTTACTAGAGAAGAAGGAGATGAATAGATACAATAGTTTCTTTGTATTAGATCATAAACCCTAAGATCTATGGTGATCACAAGAAATGAAAAAGGACAAGAATTGCCTATTTAAGGAGGCATGAAGATGTGTTGGTATGTTTGTTGTTGCACCAAAATCTTGAGCTATCAATGAACTTCACAAACTCCAAACTTACCTAGAACCACAAGAGGTGGTTAAGAAATTTCATGATCCCTGAAGGAGGTGCTAACCACAAATTCAACAAACTCCTCCTCAGCACCAATTGAGGGTTCTACACCAACAAAATGAAGGAGACCTCTTGAGATTCAAACTTGTGATCCAATGCTTTGATACCAATTGTTGGTATGTTTTATGTTGCACCAAAAGCTTGAGCTATCAACAAATGTCACAAACACTAGAGTTACATAGATCCACAAGAGGTGGTTAAGCCATCTTATAAACCTTGAAGGTGGTGCTGACCACCAAGTCAACAAGATAAACTTTAAAATAAGAAAAAAAATATAGAGAGGAGAAGAGCAAAAATGAGACATGCGAAGAAGAGAATAGAGCATAGAGGCTATGTGTGTTTGAGGGATTTCTAGTGAGATGGAGATAGCTAATGAGGTTGATAAGCTAATCTAAGGAGAAGACTTAAGTTTTTTGTGAAGAAAAGGGTGAATGTTTGAAGAATTGCCGATAAAATCAAGGATTAAGGTGACAAGAAAGGCTTATTAGAGAATCAACACATGAATTGAACAAAAAAATTAAATTGCAAAAGTGAGTTATTCTAAGCATTCTAACAACCAAAATTGTGTCTAATATCACAAAATAAATGTTGATCAAATTTGATTCCTTAATAGGCAACCCGAAAATAACATTAGTTATCAATAGCCAAGTTCTAATAAATGCTCATTAAAATAAATATTATAAAATAAGTATCAATTCAATCATGAAGTACATCATGACATCAAGTCAAATAATCATAAAAGAAACTTCAAAAACTCCTTTGGTGCACATCCTAACTTGGCCAACTAAATAACCCACAAATAAAACCATCACGAAAATAAATATCACAAGAGGGTAAGTGCACCAAGTTGTGGTGCCAAAAAGGTGACACCCATTTTTTTTTCTAACTTTCAATAGTGCAAACACACTATAGTGTGCATGCACTATGGCTTGGGAATCCCAACCCATAGTGCATTTTTAAAACCCCAAATTATTATAAATGGGCTACAAACCTACAGCCCATTCATGTTTTCCTCATTTTCCAACTTCCACTCCTCACAGTGGGTATGCAAATTCAAAAAATTGAAGATTTTTGCCACCCACCTTGTTAATATTGTAATGATCCTTACCAACAGGACACTAAAAAAAACCCTAAATTTAATACACTGCAGAAAGTATATTGCTAAATAAAAGAAATTTTTCTACTTAAATAACTAATGTAAAATAGTGCCAATGTATTCATTTAATGATAACCAAGTGTTTTTTCATATGATGTGCAATTTTTAGTACCAAAACATTACAACATGGCACATTATAGACAAACCCTAACTGGCTGAATTCAACCAAGAACTTGTTACAACTACAAACTACAATGAAGAACCTAGATTGATCAAATGTTGGAGACTGAATGCTAAAGATGATATGATGAAAGTGCAACTCCAATTGAAACTCCAAACCAGCAATTAATCACAAGTGAAAGAACTAAATTGTCCTTCCCACAACTACAATAATTCAAGTGATCTTTCACACCCTCAAAATCGCATACCAATTGAGAGTTTTCATTCTCAATGGCCAATTGTGACTACTTGTAGAAACCCTAGGCTCCATAATGCACATCAAAAAATATCAATAATAAATATCGATGTTAGGCAATGAGCCCTCAATGCCTATTTATTCTTTTTTCCTCGATAGGTTTGCCTCCTTTTTAATTTTTTCTCCACTTCTTCTAGCAACCTCTAGAAAATGACTTTATAAAATATATCACTTTATTAAATTAATTAAATATAAATTTATCTTGTAATATATTTTTTAATTGATAACTTTATAAATAATTAACTCCTCCAAAATGGGGACATTATAGGTCCGCCCCTCCTAAAATTGCTTGGTCTCAAGTAATCTTAATATTGGATGTTGTAAAATCACTTCTCCCTCCCAAGTAGCATCTTCAATAGGTAAATGTTTCCACTCAACCAAATACTCTCTAATTACTCTCCTATGAAATTGCTTCTCTCTACTATCCAGAATGGATTCTAGCACTAAGATCAATTTCCCCTCATCATCAAAGGGAGGTAATACTATAGAAGGCATCACATTTTGACCCAACATATTTTTGAGGCATGATACATGAAACACATTGTGCACTCTACTATCTGCGAGAAGCTCCAACTCATAAGCCACCTCACCAACTCTCCTAATGATTTTGAATGGTCCATAATAGCATGGCTTGAGTTTCTCTACACCACTCTTCTTTAGAGTGGACTACTTATATGGCTGCAACATGAGGTAAACCATATCATTTACCTCAAAACTACACTCAGTCCTCTTCTTGTCTGCATACTACTTTTACTAGTTATGAGCTCTAGCAATGTTGTCTCTAAGAGTAGCAACAATATCCTTACTTTCCTATAATAGTTCACCTACACAAGGTACCTGACTATCTCCCAACAACAAATCTAAGAAACTAGGTGCCTCATAAAAATAAAGTGCCATAAAGGGTGTCATTTGTATAGTCATATGGTATGTAGTATTGTAACAATACTCACAGAGATATATCCATCTGACCCAAGCTTGTTTTTGATCTACTACATAATTCCTCAAATGCCCTTCCACCCATTTTTTTACAATCTTCATTTGACCATCGGTCTGTGGGTGATAACTGGTGCTAGGTGTAAGCTTGGTGCCACACAACTGAAATACCTCTTGCCAAAAGTGACTCATGAAGTGGTTGTCCCTGTCACTCACTATTCTCCAAGGCAAACCATGTAATTTGAAAACCTCCCCAAAGAAGACCTCTACCACCTGAGTTGCTGAGTATGTAGTAGTGATAAGGAAGAAGTGAGCATATTTTGTCAACCTATCCACCACCACATAGATACAATCATGCCCCTCGGCCCTGGGCAAGCTTGTGATAAAATCCATAGAGATGCACTCCCACTTCTTGTTAGTAATAGGAAGTGGCTATAGGAGCCTTGCTGGACAAGTGTGCTCTTGTTTGTTTTGTTGGAAAACATGGCATTCACACACATACTACAAAACATCAGCCTTAAGTCCCTTCCAAGTGAACCACTCCCATACTAACCTGTAAGTCTTGAAATACCTAGGATGGCCTACTATAGGTGAATTATGGAATGCTCTCAAAATCAATTGCTTCACTTTTGATCCTGGGACTGAGTAAATCATGTTCTTGTAAATGATCAAATCATCTATGAGAGTGTACTTGGTGTCAATCATTGTTCCCTACACTATATCAGAGGCCCATGTATCTCTAGCATATTCTGCTACAATCAAGTGTTGCCAATCCTCTAATATCTAAATCATAGAAGTGAGGAGTGGCCTACGGGATAAAGTATCTTAAAAAATATTTTGTGTCCCCTTAACATAAGTGATATCAAAGTCATAGGCATGTAACTTACTCATCCACTTCTACTGATGATCATTGAAGTCTCGTTGTCCCAAAAAGTGCCTCAAACTATTATGATCAATTTTAACACAAAATTTTTTGCCCACAAGATACGTTCTGAATTTGGCCAAGGCATGTATGATGGCCAACATCTCCTTATCATATATGATGAATGGTCTCTCGAGCCCTCTGAGTTTTTTACTCTCATAAGCTATAGGATGCTTGTCCTACATGAGTACAACATCAACTCCCTCTCCAAAAGGATCACATTAAAGCTCAAATAGCTTTGTGAAATTAGGGAATGCTAATACTAGGCATGTAGTCATTATTTCCTTGAACTGCATAAAATAGTCTTGTGACTCTCGAGTCTACACAAATGCCCCTTTCTTCAAAAAATATGTCATGGGTGTTGCATGTTGTGAGTAGCCACTAACAAACCTATGATATAATCCACATAGACCAAGGAACCCCCTTAACTATGTAAGGTTCTCTTGTGGTGGCCAATAACCAATAGCATGGATCTTTTTAGGATCCATTCACACTCGTTCTGCACTAATGATGTGTCCAAGATACAACAATTTTGTCATCCCCAAATCACATTTGGACTCCTTGGCATACAAGGACTCCCTCTATAAAATGCTCAATATTGTCTCCAAGTGCTCGAAATGTTCCTTCCATGTCCTACTATAGATCAAAATATCATCAAAGAACACCAGCACAAATTTCCTCAACTAATGGTGGAAGACCTTATTCATAGTGGATTGAAAAGTGGCAGGTGCATTAGTCAAACCAAAAGGCATGACTACAAACATGAAGTGCCCACAATGACATCTAAAAGTAGTTTTCTCAATATCCTACTCTCGAACTCTAATCTGGTGATAGCTTGATCTCAAATCATTTTTTTTGAAATAACAAGCCCCATGCAATTCATCTATCAACTCATCAATGTGTGGGATGGGATACCTATTCTTCATAGTTCTCTTATTCAACACCCTATAATTAATACACATTCATAAAGTACCATCCTTCTTTTTTACCAAAACAACAAAAGATGCAAAAGGTGACTTACTTGGTCTAATGTGTCCCATTGCTAGAAACTCTAGCAACTCCTTGATGGTCCTCTCGATCTCATCTTTGAGTCATTTTGGGTGCTGGTATGGTGTCATCATGATAGGCTTATTTCCTTCCTTCAACTCAATAATGTGCTCAATGCCTCTGTCTGGTGGCCTGCCTGGTGGAATCTCACTGAATACCTTCTCATACTTGATTGTCAATTTCTAAATATCTAGAAGATATTTAGTCTTATGTTGCTCCTCCTAGGTAGGCATCAAGGCACATATTGTTTTCCACTCTATATTATTATGCCTAGCTAATCTCTCCAACTGCCTAAATGAGATAGTCCTGACATCACCATTATAGATAGCCTTCAACACATGAGTCCTACCATGCACCTCAAATCATATCTCCATATCCTCTAGTCTTAGGGTAACCTCCTTCAAAGAATGTAGCCACTACATTCCAAGTACTATGTCCATGTCACTCATGCTGACCACATGATAGTTTGCCTTGAACTCATAGTTGTTTAGGTGCAAAGGTAGATCTCGCACCATCCTATCATAGTGAAGAGTATATCCATCAACTACCTTGACTCTCAATCCTTCAAACTCCTCAGTAATGAATCCATGCCTCTCCACAAATCATGCATCAATGAAATTATGTGTGGCACCTGTATCCAATAGAGTAATAACCTTATGTCCTACCAAGACTCCCTAGAGTCTGAAAGATCCCTCTCTTTGAATACTAGATAGATGTGCCTCTTGTAAATGTAGCTCTAGAGCCTCTTTTTTCTCAACACTATCTACCTCCTGTTCACCCTCTACCTCATCAGGATCCTCATGATGGTGCTCTAAGTTGTCTAAATCTAAACCCTCATAATAAGCCCACATCACGCAGCTAACTTTCCCCTTAGGCCTTATAGGACAATCGTGACCAAACTTATAGGGACTTTTGCAAAAGAAGCATAGCTTCTTCCTATGTAGGTCATTAAGAATTTCCTTATCCAAATGTGTAGCTGACTTTCCTTTTGAGTCACTAACCTTCTCTTTACCCTAGCCAAATTCCCCTTTGTTATCTCTAAATGATGAAGAATCCTTTGAACTAAATCAGTTTTCTTGAGCTGCAAGTTCCATACTATGGCTTTTCTTCGTGGCTTCTTGTAATGTAGGAGGATCAAAGGCCTTTACCCACCCCTTGAGTGGTTTAGTTAATCTTTCTGTGAATAAAATGACTAGCCTCCATTCTGAAATGCCAGGGACCATCACTACAAGCTTCTGGAAGTCATTGATAATTTTTTCTAAGCCTTCTGACTATCTCAATTGGGCTAACTCCTAGAAATAAACTTCAAAATTTTTTTTTATCAAACCTTTCTATCAATCTATCCACAAACTCTTGATAAGTGGTTATCTAATTGTGTTGCAATGTGATCATGCCATGTTTCCACCAATCATGTGCTACCCCATCTAAGTGTAAAGTGGCATACTTGAGTGCTTCAAATTCTGTCATAGTCTTTAGAGATAAGAAAGTATCCACCTTATGAATCCAAGCATGAGCAATCATTTTTTCATTACCATCAAATGTGGGTAATACCAACTTGTTGGTGACCTCTTGCAACTCACTATATTTATCTGCCTACTTATGCCTGGTAGCTCTATAGTTCAGGTACCTGTAAAATGTCCATCCATCTGTACATATGCTGGTAATGAATCCCACTCATTCCTCACTTGTTGGAGTTCATCTACAATATCTATTACCATAGTATTAGGTGTGCATGCTAGAGTTTCTTCCCTAAATGTAGGACGCATGGGTCTGTCAGTTGTTCCAAACTATGTCCTATGTTGTGATCCTGCTATTCTCCTATCATCCTAGTCATTATTATGATTATTTCTCCTATTTTCCCCAATACATTGTTGCATCATAAAAATCATTTCCTGTGTACTTGCCTCTATTGACTGTAGAAGCCTCTCATGCTGCTATAAAGTCTCATCATCTCGCATAATTCTAGGTGGGCTTTGAGAATGTCTCTCAGCCATACTCTCAGTTATGAAAGTTCCCTATGTAAATAGAGCCCTTTTATTTATTTTTTTAACTGTTGTAAACTAAATTGGCTGCATAAACCCTATTAGGGTGGCAGGAAACTACTCTGATACCACTATAATGACCCTTACCAATAGGCCACTAAAAAAAACCCTAAATTTAATACATTGTTGAAAGTTTATCACTGAATAAAAGAGATTATTCTACTTCAACAACTGATGTAAAATAGTGCCAATGTATTCATTCAATGATAACCAAGTGTTTTTACATATGATGTGCAATTTTTAGCACCAAAACATTACAACATGGCACACTATAGACAAACCCTAATTGGCTAAATTCAACTGAGAACTTGTTACAATTATAAACTAAAATGAAGAACCTGGATTGATCAAATGTTGGAGATTGAATGTTGAAGATGATATGATGAAAGTGCAACTCCAATTGAAACTCCAAACTAGCAATTAAGCACAAGTGAAAGGACTGAAATATCATTCCCACAGTTGCAATAATTCAGATGATCTTTCACGCCCTCAAAATTGCGTACCAATTGAGAGTTTTCATTCTCAATGGCCAATTGTGACTACTTGCAGAAACCCTAGGCTCCACAATGCACATCAAAAAATATCAATAATAAATCTTGATGATATGCAATGAGCCCTCAATGCCCTTTTTTTTTTTTTTTTTTCCTCAATAGGTTGGCCTCCTTTTTAATTTTTCTCCACTTCTTCCAACAACCTCTAGAACATGACTTTATAAAATATATCACTTTATTAAATTAATTAAATATAAAGTTACCTTGTAATATATTTTTTAATTGATAATTTTATAAATAATTAACTCCTCCAAAACTGGGACATTACAAATATGCCTCCTCATCTTCGAAGTTCGAGATCACGATCACATCATATGTTTTCTAACCTTCTTTTTGCATTGTTGTATTTTTTTTGTATTGTTTTGTAGATTTTTTTCAATTTTTCTTTAAATTTTTTTATTTATTTAGATTGCAATTGGTTTATTATCAGGAAATGTGAATAATGAACTGAAAAATCCCCAACAAGATCAAAACCAAAACTCTCAACAAGATCCAAACCAAAACCCTCAACAAGATGAGAATCAAAACTCTCCACAACAATAACAAGAAATTTTGCAACCTGGACCAATTGGAAGACCTCCTCCTAGCACAAAAAAAAACATAATTGGTAGGTTGAAAGCTTGTGGGAAAACCAATCCAATCAAAGCTCAATTGGCATCCTCCCTCAAGTCCATTATGAACCTTGTAGCTTCTATTAGTGATTAGTTAGATATTTGGCAAGTTAAGAGGGATGAACAAAAAATATATTATTCAAACAATTATCATATGAAGATGTAAAAAAAAATGGAAATACCAAAAGGTAGAATTTTTGCATTATTTAGGAAGCCTGGTGAACAAAATACTATTAGAGAGTCAACTAAATAGTTCCCCCTCCATTGGTGCATACATGATGGTATTAGAAATAATTTTTGGGATAGATGGTGGATGGTTTTTGATGCCCCTCACTGCAATAATCACAAGGCCCCAATGTATTTTTTAAGGAAATTATAATGTGAGTTTGTCCTTGGGGAGATCTCCAATTATTTTGATATATTAGAATCTCAGGGTAGAGGTGGGGGGTCATCATTTGAGATGTTGGGAGCACATCGTGACCCTAATGTAGTTAGGGAACCTGTAGTCAAGCCATGGGGTGAGCATGTGACTATTCCTTTATTTGTGAAGGAGCATGTAGAGGCCAGCACTCTAGGGACTATTAATGCTTTGACACAAACCCTCATTCATTGCATATGTCCATTCGTTGAGGAGGAGCCTTCTATGCGTCACACTCACTTGTGCATATCATGTAGATCCTTACGCACATTCGACAGTCATGCTAAAGATGGTGCAGATGATGGGCTAGTCATTGATCAATTCTTGAATGAGACATTTGGCATTGACACACAGGTAAATTACAATTATAATAAACTAATTTGATCATATTTCATATGTATAGTGAATGACTAATTAATTAGCATATATTGAAATTGTTCATAATTTAGGGTCAAAGTGTTGGCGGCCCTAGTAGCAATCCCCCGACCCAATTTCTCATCCTATTGACAAGTCTAGAGGTATGTATTGATTTAATCATTTAATTAATACATATATTTATTAAGTAATCATATGAAGGATTGATAAAAAAATTATGCATGTGCATCAGTTCTCTATAGGACCATCGACATCCACTACAGACTCTAAGCCTAGATGTGATACAAGCTTTGCAGAGGTACATTTGTTTCATTTTAATTTAATTCATTTGATTATATTTTTTTCATGTTTCATGTTACATGTAACATCTATTGTATGACATGCAGCTCTTGACATCTAAGACTCCTCATCTGTGGTAGTCCATCGATCTTGGAGTGGCTACAGCTATGGCTAGTTTATAACCATTGACTGAGGTATGAAAGAATTTTCTTGGTTTTAGTTGTTGTTTATAATAGTTAGTATGAAAATTTCTAATGTTATTTATAAGTGATTATATTGATTGAATTGTTGTAGGGTCTTGTTACACCCGATCATCCACAAGCCTTCGAGGTAGACTTGCAAAGTGACTATATGATGGTAAAAAAATAATAAATTTTTTGCATACATATATTTGATTTCAATGTATAATAATTATTGATTCATATCTACTTTTTTTGTATCATCTCAAGTTAGAGAAGAGCCTCAACACGAGGATGAGTGAGCCTGTGAGGAAGACCCCATCATTGCCATCATCTCCCTCCACACAATGATCGAAGACCTCTAGAGATTGTTTTCCTTCCCCTTGTGGGAAGGAGAAGATATAGTTGATAGACATACATGTATAGGCATTAGCGAACATATATGTTGGATTTTACATCAGTGGACATATTCAATATACATTTGATGTATATATGACATTTTATATTTGATGTATGACATTTATTTGATGCATGACATTATTAGCCTTATGACATTATTGGTTAATATAAGATATGTTTTTTCATGTATGACATTATTGGTTAATATATGATATGTTTTTTCATGTACGACATTATTGGTTATCATAATATATTATGTGTTTGTTAATGTATGACATTATTGGTTATAATAATATATTATATGTTCCTTCATGTATGACATTATTGGTTAACATAATATATTATATGTTCATACGAAAATGCTACTCTTGGAGTTACAAATGACAAGTGAGTAACATGTGGCATGGTTGTTTTGCCCATGGTTTTGTAAGACCACAAATGGTTTCCAAGTTGTAAATCACTATAAAAGGAGGGCTTGTGGAGATGTTTGAATCATCAAGTTTAGTTTGCAAGACTGGGCGCTAGAAGGAGTCTCTCTGAGTCCAAGTCCGAGTTTGAGTTATGGTGATGCACTCCTGTAAGAACTTGCATTGCAAGTGTATTGTAATCTACCTGATTTGAGAATACATTGTGCAAGTTTTGGAGGGTGGGGTTTCTCTCCCACAAGGATTTCCTCATGGTAATCATTGTGCTATACGGTCATTTTTATTTTGATTATGTTATTATGCATTTCTATAGATCTCTGCAATAATTAGTTGAATTTTCATAATCATCCTCTCAAGATTAGTGTAGGAAGAAATTTCGCACACCTTTGCTTCCTTACACATTGTTCATTTATCACTAAGAAAATTGTTTGAATCAATTTCACCACCACCAACATGATTTCCTAGTATGGGACTTGAATTGCATTTCTATATACTCTCGAGTGCCTTCCTCTAACTAGACTGATCACTTACATCATCATTTTATTTAACACTTTGAACCATGATGTGCCAAATCATTAGCTAATAATGATTAAAGAAGCCTCCCCATTCTAACCTGAGAAACTCAAGCTTTTCTGATATTGCTTATGAGCGTAATGATTGAGGCATCTTGTTTGATTTATCAAGAAATTTTTTACCATGACTGGCTTTGGCAATGAATGTTCTGTCAGGACCAGTCCCTGCTTGTCACACAAACTATATCATGGGAGTATGTCAATTCAATAGCTCGAGTCTACTATTTTTCCACCACAACCATTTAGGAAGAAGGTGCTCACCCCATTACTAGTTCATCAATAATATGATGGTGTTCAAGCATGTATCATGCTCACCTCAACATCTTCAGTTAAGTACTCCACTTGTCTTTCAAGCACTATGTTCTCAAGATGCCATGACACCAACACCATTTGTGTCCATTCTTCATTCATCATGATCTTCATGGAGTGGAGGCCCAAAACCTTTAAAGTTCAATGTCATCCCATGAATACCATTTCCTTCAATTCTACATTAGGTTCATATGTAATCCAATATCATTGTTGCTGACAATCTCCAACCTTAGACATTGTTTCTCATTTGTCTTATTATTAGGCACAAATTCTCTTTCAATTGTGCTCACTCAATATCCATTAGAGTGTGACCTCTGTCAGGAATTATAGCCACCTTCAATATAAATATTGTGGGCTTTGACTCCATGGGAATGATACCATCATTTATGGATTTGTGACTCAATGATCAAAGTTCATGATAATCACATGGTTTTAATGACAAACTCAAAGTTGAAACCCTAACTATTCAATTTGTTATTTTCTTCTAATTTTCTGCAATCAATTTTTCCTTATATTAGAAAAGATTTTAAAAGAATACAATCATATAATAATTTCTAGATTTTTCTACACTTTTCCTCAATCAAGTTGTCTTGATCAATAAGTTTTTCCTTTTCAAAATCTACAACATAATTCTTTATCCAAAAATCAATACAATGAACTAATAAGCATTATGCAAGCACCCAGGAAGACATGAAGTAGATAAATCTTTCAATAAAATTCAAACAATGGATTTTCAAACCCTACCTCAAAACAACAACTAAAATTTGAGGCAATCTACTAATGCATGAAAATCCAAACCCTCTTCGACAACTCTTTTGCTCCAATTCCAAATGTTAATCCCCAAAACTTGTGTCTCTCTCAAATGAACTGCAAACCCTCTAATAAAGAACCATAACCTCTAACTAGGGTTTTTGATCCTCAATTTCTAAAAGCCAATAACTTTATTAATTATTTAATCCTTACAAGCACTTAAATAACTTTTTAAATAAAATATTTTTTGATTTTAATTTCCTCCACTTTATTAATTAGTTTAAGCACTATTTAAAGCATAGTTTATTATTTAAACTAATAATAATAATTAAAGCTTATTATTTAAATTATTATTAACTATTATTAACTAAATAATTATTATATCTTTAAGCTTTTAATTTTTTAACTCTATTTTTAATCCAACTTCAAATTAGACTTTTAAATTAAATCTTTTAAACTGAAGCACATATTTAAATAATTAAATATCATCGTATTTTAATTTCTCTTTAACCAAAATTTCAAATTAGACTTCCAAATTAGGTATTTAAATTAAAGTACATATTTAATTAGTTTTAAATTATTTAAATATTATCATATTTTAATATTTTCTCTTTAATCAAATAATATTTAATAATTCTCAATATTGTATGATTAACCCAATTATTATAATTGAATTATTTAACAAATAAATCACATAGCAAAATTGACATAAAAGAAACTTTACCAAAACTAACGAAAACTCAAAATTAAATAACACAGGCAAAGATAAAATCATGGATTTAAAAATGGTAGAAAGTTAGATACATGTCCTCCTCCTCACGACAAGTAATTAGGATTGAACTTGAACATTGTCTGCTCATTCTTGCCATTGAGTTATTGCGATAGGGCACACTCATCTTGGCAAATTAGGGAGGTTGATGCCTGGTACCTAAAAATCTATATAAAATATTAGCATGTACATGTGCATATACATTTAAGTAAATAGATAATGGCAGGAAGTGGTACATCATGTAGATCTCAACTAGCAGGTGACTACAACTTCCTCCCTCAACCATATCAAGCATGTCAAACATAAATATAAAATAAACACACACACCATACACATGCGAGTATAATAGTAAATCCTAAATATAAATAATATCATATTTTAACATGAACATTTCATCATGATGATGACATAATAACATCTCTTTAACTTTGTACTTCTCAAAATTATATTTAATTTTCAACTTACTCATAATTTTTTACAACTTGTTTGTCAATTCCCCTAATTATAACTAAGTTTTAAAGGATACATTAACAAATATGATGTCATACCAAGACACCTTTTTTTTTCAATTTATCCAAAACAACCCCTAAAAAAGTGGGAATGCTACTTGTGCAAAAGGGACATCATGGATACTTGTGCAATTGATGGGACATCACATGATTAGTCACTTTTTAGATATAAGGGATACATTTCATTCAATTATGGGTAGTTGACATCACCAACAATAACTTTGAAGCAAAATTTATTAGTGCAATGTTGTCAAAAATATTGAATATTAAATATTAAATCAACAAATGTAATCACAATCATTAAAAGGTGCTCAACTATTCGATTATTTCCCTAATATATTTTGAACTTTGAATTTTATATATATATATATATATATATAATTTTATTTTATTTTTATTTTTATTTTTTGGTGGGGGGAACACAAATTGTCCAAAGCATTCATGTTGTCCTTCACATTATCTAACAAGTTATGATATTTACCAACATAAAATATTAATTATTCCTATGGTTGATTCATACATATTTTATTTAATGTTGCTATAAATTGCAATGGCATTTAATAGGCAAAAATATTATGTAGACTTCCAAATCTATTGAAGGATTGAGAGATTTTTTTTTTCAAATTACAAAATAATATATGACAAGTTGTCTTGTATTAAGAAAAAGCAGAGGTTTCCAAGTACTGAGAAAACAAATTTCATGTTTTTTTTAAAGAAATTGATGCAAAAGAAATAAATGAATGAAATATTTTAATAAAACTTATATAATTGGGTGATCAAAGTTGTTATAAAAGAGGACCATGCTAAATTTAAGGGTTCTCCAAATAGTTTTATTAAAAATTTAAATCTTTCTATTTTTAATATTAGTGGATCTTTGGTCAAAAGATTTCTCTCATTTTGTTTAATTTATTCTTTCTAAACAAGTTGTTTATATTGTCTATTTTCAAAGCTAATTTTGTACTTGTTATGAAATGTCATTGTAGACTATTCACTTTGCAATATAATATCATCACTATTTTATCTTTGTAAAATAGACATGTTCACATTATCTAGAAATAGTACACGCCTAACAATTCTGATGTAAAAAGATACATCATTATTATTCATTTTATCTATAAATACATCATTGTTATTCATTTCATCTATAAATACATAATTATTATTCATTTCATCTATAGATACATCATTATTATTCATTTCATCTATAAGAATATTCTTTTTTTTATGTTGATTTCCTTAAAACTATTCTACCAATCATAAATTTCACCATCCTACAATGTGAATTATTTGAATACTTAAATATTGTTTATTTTATCAATAATGTTTTAATTTATTACCATGGTATTTAACTAATAGATTTTTATTTTAAGCTTCCATAATCAATCAATATTAACAAATATATATTGAAGAACATGTAAAAAGTATTTCAAACTTAACAAAACATTTTCTAAAAACTAGTCTCGTCTTTGAAGAAAGATAGATTATTTATTTTAATCTTCTAAGTTCAAATAAAATTACAACAGTTGTATAAAATAGTATACAAAAGCACGTATATCAAGTCGAAAGTACGAGTTGCCCAATACCAAGCAATGTGAAGGGTTGTTAAAACAACCAAAAGACTATCTTCACATTTTGATCTATACAATTTTAAAGGAAAATAGATATACATAAATGCTTCAAAATGGGTACCTTTATGTGGTATAAAATGCTATCCATTTTTAACATTCATCTTTTGACAAGGAAACTCATAAAAATCAAATTATAGAATATATAATGTATAAATATATTATTATTTGATATAATAATATATATAATATTTTAGTTTCTTATATAGTGTAACATTATGGATGTGGAGAAGGGAGCAAAGGGGAATTCAAGGTGAGAGGAGTGGGCAGGAGAGATAGAAGAAATATAGAGGGGAAGGGGAAGAGGTAAAGAAAGGTAGGTAGAGATAAATGGAGAGGAGATTTAGAAAGAAGTAGAGAACAAAGGTGAGAAGGATAGGTGGAGAGGTAGATAGAGAAAGGGTGAGGGGAGATAGAGAGAATTGGATAAGGAAGGAAGCAAAGAGAAATAGTTAAGTTGGAATCAACAAAGTGAGAAATAGGTAAATGGAGGGTCAAGGGAGTTAAGTGTTAGCATGTAAGAGTAAATCTTACTTAGAAGTGCTAAGAAGCTACATATTTATTTTGAGTTGGATGTTATTATTAGCTACATATGTCTCCTTGTTAGATAGGTCAGACTAAGTGATTACACTTATATTTGTAGACATCTCTTTTTAATGGCTATTACTCTATATGTTCATAATATGAATAGTTTATCATCACTTTAATTGTAGCATTCTTGACTTTATAATTTTTTGTATTATGTATATTGTTGCTTATAACAAAAAGCATGTGTTTGCTTGTCTTGTAGGGCTCATTCCTATCTAGCCCATCAGTCTAGTAGATATTGAGAAGTTTTACACATGATAGAATACATTTTGATCCCGTAACATCACTAATCTTAAATTTGCATTCTGAATCTTAGCTCCCAATCTTTACCACCTTATATTTTATTTCTCGTGTGAATAAAACCTAAGCTACTTTGAGAGTTACAAATATGATCCTTCATTTTTTAATTTAAATTTCAAAATTTTCCATGCCAACCTTTTCAATGATACTTGAGTTTACTTATCTTAACATTAACCTAGATATCAACATCTATATAAGAAAATGAATATGCTCACATATAAAATAAGATTTATAATCATAAAAGATAATCTAGAATAAAATAAATTTTTAAATATTATAAATATTTATAATTGAAGATTATTAAATTTTAACTTTAAAAAATGTCTAAGTACTAATATTTAATATATATCCCCATCATCAATCATTAAGCATTGTTTTAATTTTTATAATCATTTACATTATTTCAAATGACAAACTCAACTAATTAATATATATATAACTAAATTAAGAAATTACTAAATTCTAATAAAAACTATTAATTATTATAACTCATATGTAGAATATATGTTACATAAATCATCCAAATACACAAATCAAAAAATTCAATGCCTATTATTCATATGATTACATGTTTTATAATCTAAATAGGAAAGTTCAAATTCTGATTTATATATTAAAATAGTACAATAATCTATAAGATCCAAGAATTGCACTTAGCAGAAATTTTTTAAAAGTTCAATAGACCCTGTTTCTTCTAAGATATCAGGAACGTACAAACTTTACTTGTTATTAGAGCATATGAATCCTCCTTTAAAGCAGAAATTAGCTCATGAAAAAACAACATTAAAGCAATTATAATGTTATAGACTTTTAAATCGAATGCCTAGACAAGGTTATCGTGATCATTATAACCTTCATCATCCCCTGCTGCTGAATTCCAAAGGAAAATGGCATACGAGGCATGAACATAACTGTATTGCATAACAAGGCCATGCATTAAGAAAAGAAATAGCAAAGGAGAAAAAATAAAAGCAAAGTTATACCAGTCATTTGGTGAAGCCTCCACAGATCTCTCAAAATAAGCTTGAGCACGACGTGGGTCCTTTTGGGCTTCCCATATGAAGTTAGCCTAGAGACACAACAAATACTCATCATATTCATCTGTGCTTGCAAGAATGCCCCTCATAAAATTCTTCTGCCTTTCTTATATCACCTACAGCCTAAAAACCAACTTAATAAAATGTTAATATTGTTTTCGCAAGTTATCCTACCACTTTTAAACATCACATACTAATCAAACAATTAAGTTTGGAAAAATAAGTCAACTTTGACTATTTAACACTTTTAGTTTAGGAATCAAGCCTTAGATTTGACATGTTTTCATAACGGAGATTCTTTTTAGCCTTTAAAAGATAGAAATGCAGTTGTTTTCCCTAGAACTACTTCCATATCAATATTTTCATTACTACTAATCTTTTGATCATTCCCTTAATCATATAATCTTATTAAGTATAATTCAAAATGAATTTATGATTGATCTTTATGTTTTATTTTTTATGTATTTTATTTTCTTTGTTGTATTGTCAAATATTAGTTTACTAGTTCTTACCTTATCATTGGTTTATATAAGTGTTAAATAATTTAGTGTGAAAATAATAATGAATTTTGGTAGATTAAAAATATTATAATATGTTTATTTTCTTATATCTAAATTATACATCCATGTAAAAAAATGAATAAGCTTAGACTCTCTTTATCATTCAATGGATCTAAAGTGCTTATTTTAATATTATTAAAATAATTTTTAACTTTATGTCTTAGAGTTGCTTTAATTTTAAATTCTTTATCTTTCTTTTTAAAGTGTCTATGATCACAAGATTCAATGGAGGTTTGAACCTAGTTTGAAATTAAGTAATAACAACAACACCACTCAACTAACATACTAACTGGTGAACCCCAATTTTTGAATATTTATCTTACACTTGTTTTGTTTAATTGTTAAAACTATTTAATGTGAAAATGTTTTTTTTATCCTACTTTCTTTGTCTTATTTTTATGTCATCCATTCATACAAAAAAATGAATTGATCCTAGAGTTCCTTAGCTACCTAGAGAATCTAAAGTATATATTAGTATTATTTTTTAAATATTTTTTTAATTTTAAGGCTTGATTCGCTTTAACTTGTAAGGACTTCAAATGAAACTAACACTAAGTTAAATAGTTTTAGTTTATAAGTTTCTCTGTATTTTGTTTCTTGACATATCAAGATCTCAAAAATAGAATCGTTAGAACTTTCACATGTCTTCCATATTTCAATCTTAGATTAACTCCCTCAATCTTTATAAAATTTAAGAGGCTTGATATCTCATCCAAACCCTAAATTCCTAACAAATCATATTTAATTCAATTATTTATGTATGAAAATTTTATAATGTGGTTTCCAAAAGCCTCTATAAGTCCAAGAATGTCATATGTTTTCTTTTCTATTTAGTGTTTAGTTGCAAATTCATTTTTTGTTTTACCTAGGAGGCATGGAAATATTTTGTCGGCCATGGTTTGTAAAATAAGAAATTAGGGAAGTCACTGGCATCCTATTGATTGTGTGCTTCTATTTATTTAAGATAAACTAAATTGTCAATGAGCAAGGATCAAGGTTTAAAGAAAAGTCTAGAGCAACATGGGTAAGGTAGAGTAGATAAATATATCTAGTAGAAATTTGAAATATATCTTCAATATAGATTCAATTTGTGTGTCATGTCCATGTTTTCTTATGTGAAATGGTAAATGGGATTCATGTGATATTTAACATTTTGTATTTAAACCCTAGTAATAGATCTTGTGCAAACCAATCTAGGTCATTGGTACAAGACCACCCAGGTGTGTGGGTGATCAACATCAATAGGTTCTATTTTTCAATTCGATTTATTTTTATAAAATTTGGTGTATGTGTTTAGTCATTTTTTAAAGGAAATTTTAAATTAATTTTTTTAATATTTCTAAACCCTCCTTGTAGAATAGTTTAATGGATCACTAAATTTTTAATTTGGTAGATACATTGGTTAACAGATATCTCCTTCTTCAAACTATTTTAAAAATTAAATCACAATGCTCAAATTGAAACACAATAGTTGAGTGACTTGCAATGGCAACAACGAGTTCTCTCTACTTTTTAAGCAAGGTGCAACTACCTTTGAAATTTATGCAATGATTAAAACTATAGGTTATGTCTTTAGCTAGATGGCATGGAATGTACACAACCATCTATGCATGACCACAAAGTAAATGTGAAATTTTATTACTTCCCCCTTTTCTCGACATGTCCCATTTGGATTTTTTTACTTCCCCCTTTTCTTCTTTCTGACCTTCATTCCTTGTCCAATATTACAGTAAAAAATTCCAAAAAAAATCCATGGAGGTCTCAACATGTCTTTTCATCTGCCAAAAAAATCCCATGAAAGCATAACATAAAGAGATTATTGTCCAATCTTATTGTGGAAATGTGCTAGTAGACATGTATGCAAAATCTGGAAGCATTTACAAGGAATCAAAAATATTTCAAAAAATACCTCAAAGAATTGTGGTTGCATAGAATGTTTTGATTGTAGAATAGCATTAAGATCAGGATAATCATAAATTAAGGCTCCACAACAAATTTCTAGTACCCTCCTAACCCCTACTAAATGAGAGCAACAAAGTAGGGTAGTGATGTCCACCATGGGATACTTACTGAAAATATGTTTTTAATGATGTAGTTGTATCTAATCTAGTTAATATTAATGCAAAATGTGTAATATTTGACAAGCACATGAACTATTTAACAAAAAAATTCAAAGAATTCTTCTATAGACTTCCATGTTTTCAAAATATACAAAATATAGAATTGTATATTTAAGGAATGTTAACTATTTTTAAAAATGACTCAAAGAAATTTGACTGCATAGAATGTCCTAATTGCAAGTTGAGGATATCTTTTAAGGTTCATGGATTGTAAAAATAATTTCAAAGAATTGGGTATGTGCACCAAGTTGGTGTACAATTTAGTGGACATGCATACCGAAAAAAAAATCAATAACTTGATCAGGTTATGAATAACCTAACCAAGTTATGAACAACCTGAATAGGTTGTTTCAAATTCAAAAAAATGGCTAATCTTAGTATCCAAGATTGGCCAAACTAATTTAATAATAAGCCAATCAAATTATTAAAAATAATTTTGTTTTATAAAACTTGATTGAGTTTTATAAAACTATATATTTTTGTTGAAACCCATGGCCAAGGGCATTTTGATGCCCACAAAAATGAAGAAAACAATGATTGGAGGAAGAAAAAATAAAAACCTGACCAGGAATAAGTGACATTTGCAGGAATGGCCCCTCGTAAACAAGGTATTAGTCAAAAAAATTATGTTTATGTTTCTATTTTTTATTGAATTAAGGTTTGTAATTTATTTATTTTTTCTAAATTTTATTATTAGAAGCATCCAAGAATTCAATAAAATGAGCTAGAGCTGAAAGATGACCTCCTACAAAAATAACATAATCAACCCTCAAAAATACTTCAAATATAGAAGCACAAAACCCTCCATTGAGTGTAGGATAGACACAAAACCCTCCACTCGCTACAACACAACAAAAATACTCTCCACCCAATATTCCCCCTCAACAACCATGACTTCTTGTAAACCATGTGCACATTCCTTTAGATAATGTAAATGCTACCTAGGAGGATCTCATCAACCACCTTTACCTCAAAAATTTCCCAAATGAACAATAGGTTCAAGTCATCTAGACTTGGTCACCACTCAAGCCTAGTAGATACACTAGAACAAATGGCCAAAAGTGCAAATGAGGTGTCTAGGGAGATTGCGAAATGGGGTTCATGGAAGGATAGGTGTCAAGCATTTTATGTCGATGGGTTATCATATCAGCATGTGAAAGATAAGGTCATAAAGAAAGGTGATATATGTGCTCTTTTCACTGATCCTTTACTAGTAATTCCCTAGGAGAAACTAATAAGAAAATTCCTATTCATTGGTGCATTCATGTTATAATGAGAATAACTTTTTACAATAGGTGGTATATGGTATTTGACCTACCAATGTGTAATAATTATGAGGTGCCTTTATATTTTTGAGAAAGCTATATTGTAAGTTCATCCTTAGCAATAAGTCAAATTACTTTGACATCCACCAATTCTAGGGTATAAGGAAAGGCTTTGCACAGGGTAGACCTAGGGCTGATAGGGTGGTACCAGCACAATGAGGCATATAGAATGAAAACCATGTTTCATGTTGTGGTCCTAGTAGCCATAAAGGATTCTATTGATTTATAGACCCTTCATGCAACTACATCATTGACTGATATCATTATTCAGCATGGTGCACACAATTAGCTAGGAGAGTGGTGGGATATTCACATATAAAACCTCCACCATCAAAATATGTGCCATTAGGATCATCCAAGCCTACACCATCTCTATCATCATCACCTAAAACACTAGTGTTATCCATGCTTGTGCCTTTATATTTTTGAGAAAGCTATATTATGAGTTCATCCTTCACACTAAGCCAAATTACTTTGACATCCACCAGTTCTAGGGTATAGAGAAAGGCTTTGTGTAGGGTAGACCTAGGGCCTGTAGGGTGGTACCAACACAATGAGGCATATAGCGTGAAAAACCATGTTTCATGTTGTAGTCCTAGAAGCCATAAAGGATTCTATTAATTTATAGACCCTTCATGCAACTACATCATTTGCCAATATCATTATTTAGCATGGCACACAATTAGCTAGGAGAGTGGTTGGATCATCAAATACAAAACCTCCACCATCATCATATGTGCCATTAGGATCATCCAAGCCTACAACATCTCTATCATCATCACCTACAACACTAGTGTTATCCCCAGTTGTGCTACCTGTAGTGTTATCATGTGCATCATTAGATTCATTGGGGGCTAATCAACACATGTGTTTTAGTTTCCATCATAAATTGATGGGGAAGATGTTAGCATGAATGATTATAGTATTCCTTTGGTGGAGTATCGTAATCATTAGAGAGATGGATAAAATGATTGACATGTTGTGTTCATGACTGTGTTTGTAAGTCATGTCAACATAGTATTGTTTCTGTAAAGACTAATAGAGTAGCAGATAGAGAATGAGATCATATGGACTATGTATTGATGATCAAGTCAAGTGTAATTGAGGATGTATTATACATTGTGTCCTGGTTCTATGAACAAGAACGAGTATAAAGAATCAAAGACATGAAAAATTTATTTAGTATTTACAAAGGCAATATGTGTAGACAAGGGTGAATGCACCAAGATGGTGTACAAACAAGTGGACAGCCCCCCAAAAAAAGTGAAATTTTCAATAACTAAATCAGGTTTTTGAAAACTCGATTGGGTTATTTAAAAGTGAAAATTCTACTTTACAAAACCCGATCGGGTTATTCAATAATATAATTCAAAAAACCTGATCATGTTTTGTAAAGTATATATTGTGACCATTCTCCACATTTGAGGGCATTTTTATTCCCTCAAATGGCAGTAGCAACGTGAATTGTATAGGACAACAACAAAACCTAATCGAGTTTTCCATAAAAAATGGTTTTTGATTACATCTCCATCCATGGTGCCACACAAACAAGGTAAGTCTTCAATTTATTTGTTGTTTATGTATTTTTTATCAAATTTTGTAATTTGGTTTTGTAATTTATAAGTTTTGTAATTGTTTTTAAAAAAAAAAATTATATAGATGCATCAAGGAATCCAAGAAAATGAGGGAGAGCAAAAAGACCACCTCCTACATAATCAACCACTCCACCTATCATGACACAACCAAAAAACTCTCCACCCATTGTGACACAATCACAAAACCCTCCATCCATAATGACACAACCACAAAACCCTCCACTCAATGTTCCCGTTCAACAACCACCACCTCCTATAAACCATCTACACATACATTTACATCATTTAACTACTAAACAAGAGGACCTCATAAATTTCATCTCACAAAATAGTGCTAACATTACCAAAATGGTCAATAGGTTGCGGTCATCTACACTTTCTCACCACTCGACCCTAGCAAATACACTTGAACAAATGACCCAAAATGCAAATGAGGTGTTTAGGGAGATTACAAAATGGGGTACATGGAGGGATAGGTGTCATGAATTTTATGCCAATGGGTTATCATATCATCAAGTGAAAGATAAAAACATAAAGAAAGGTGTTATATGTTCTCTTTTCATCGATCCTATATATGAAAAATCCCTAATACACTCAACCAAAAAAATTCCTATTCATTGGTGCACTCATGCTCGAATGAGATCATGTTTTTTGGATAGGTGGTATATGGTATTTTACCTACTACCATGTAATAATTATGAGGTGCCTCTATATTTTTTGAGAAAGCTATATTGTGAGTTCAACCTTGGTGAGAAGCCAAATTACTTTGACATCCGTCAGTTCCAAGGTAGAGGGAGAGGGTCTATGCAAGATGGACTTGGGGTTCATAGGGTGGTACCAAAAAATGAGAGGAGATGTACAACATGAAAAACCATGCCTCATGTTGTGCTCCCATTAATTGTAAAGGAGTCTATTGATTTACAGACTCTTCATGTGACTGCATCATTGACAGATGTCATTATTGAGAATGACTCATAGTTAGGTGGTTTTCCTTCACCTATGGCACCTCAACCATCATCAGATGCACCTTTAGCATCATCACAGCATGTGACAACTCCATCATCATCACCTATGGAACCAAGGTCATCACAACATGCAATAGCTCCATCATCATCACCTATGGCACCTTGGTCATCACAGCCCATGATAGCTCCATCAGCATCACCTGCACCACCAGTGTCATCTCCACTTGTGTCACTTGCACCACTAGTGTCATATTTTCTTGTGTCAGCTGAACCACCAGTGCCATCCTCACTTGTGTCACCTGCATCGTCATCGCGTGCATTATTACAATCTTCGAGGCCCAATCTACATTTTTTTTTAGCTATCAACACATGTGTGATGGGATAGATATGGAGGAGTTTGAGGATGGAGTGTCATTGAGCATCCATGTGTACATTATGGCCATACTTGTTATTCATACAAAGGTGGTGATTTCACAGTCACATATGATTTTATGGCGATGGTCTTCGGTGGATAGGATAGACAAGTTTATTTGTTTGAGTTTTGAAATGATATTATTTAATCACCTAAATATTATAAAAGTATAAAAAATTTATTTTATAGATCACTCTATATTGTTATGTGAACAATATGCAATGCAAGGTATAGCAAGTAGTTTGAGAACACCATAGGGTACTCGTTCTACTAGAGGTGTGAGGCTAGGAGCAAGAACAACTAAGGTAAAAAATAATTTAATATTCTTAAAATTATAATAATAAATTGGCTTTAAAATATTGTTTCATAATTGGTATGACACTAACAACCCACTTATAGATCGTCTTCCATCTCCTACCATCATTGAAACCCTCTCATTCATTAAATCCATCCAATTCCCATCTACATCTCTTGCTCCTAGCATTACCCAAACCTCATCTAATCAACCTCACGAGTTTTGACAAGATATTATTTAATCACCTAAATATTGTAAAAGTGAACTTTTTTTTAATTTAATAGAGAAATTTAGATTGGTATGTTCAAACAATATGTAATGTAGGGTGCAACAAGCGATACAAGAACACCATATAGTACTTGTTCTACTAGAGGTGCGAGGCTAGGAGCAAGAACACCAAGGTTTAAAAAAATAAATATTCTTAAAAGTACAATAATACATTGGCTTTAAAATATTGTTTCTTAATTTCTATTCTTAAAAGTATAATAATACCTTTCCATCTCCTACCATCATTGAAACCCTCTTAAATTTATCAAATCCATCCAATTCCCATCCACATATCTTGCTCCTAGCATACCCAAACTCTATCTAATGAACCTCATGATTTCATCCTCCATATCACATAGGGTGTCTTGTAGGAGTGTGGAGATCATGAATCTCCACTTTTATTTCTTAACAAGGTGCCAAAAGTCCATTCTCATCTCTCTTTTCCTTCTCGGTCTCTCTATTTTTAATTTAGGTCTTGTAGTCTTTTTGAGGCCCAATTTTCCTATCTTTCAACTATCCTCCTAATATTGTCCTCTTGTGTCTTCTTGGCCTCCTATGATCTTCTAGTTTTTATTGTTCCTTCTTTCCATTTACAACATTATCTCATATTTATAGCAATACTCTTTACTATTTTATAGGGCTTATTGGGGCCTGAAATTTCTCAAATTGATGATGCCATAGTTTCTGCCATTAACTTTGCCCTTGAGAGCTATGTGGTATCATATCTTGCACACTTATCAAGTTTTCAATTTTAGTTGAACTCATGATGTGTCTTATTGATTCATCATATGCTATATTTGTTTCTTCTTTAGGGTACTCCACAGAGCTCAAGGTCTAGAGGAAAGGGAAGGAAATTAGCAAGAACACCAAAACAAAAAAAGGTATTAAATACAAGTCAAGTTTATATTTAGAAATTTATTATGAATGAATGTTTATACATGTACTTAATATTTGATGAATACGTGTTGACTTGTTTGTTGTATATATGTAGAAATAATTTAGTTTTGTAGAGTTGATGAATGCACTAGAGTTTGCCAATGTTGAGGCAATGGAAGAGGTAAAATATCATATTTTCCTTCTCGTAAATTTTAGGTTATAGTATGCATTTGTTCTATATGCATATTAAACAATTGTATTTACAAATGAGTACATTTTTTTTTCAATTTTATAGTAATTATCAACAATTTGTCTTATTAACATATGTTATTTATCTTTTACCTGTTACAACACTCTTTGAGACTTCATGCAAATCCTCTCCCATTTCATTTGTTAGGAGTCATGAGCATCAAAGATGGGGTCAAACACAATAGAGGCTAGAGGTATCTATGCAGAGTCTTAGTTGAACCCTCTTGTGACCTCAATTTGGATTGCTTGTGTGTGTGATAGAAATTCCTAATGCCTATTCTACAATTTTAAAGTTTTATTGCTCACCATATAGGTTGTGACTCATACCAAAATTAATTTTGTTAGTCTCAGAATGGTTTTGACATTTGAGTGCCAACACACTTAACCACTTTCTACATTGGAGCCGAGTACACTATGTATGCCGAGCCACAACATGTGTCGAGTCAGGAAATCCAACAGGTATCGAGTGATCTTCAAGTGCCAAGAAGCCTTTAGGTGTCGAGTGAAGATCAAGTGCCAAGTGACTTCAAGTGCCAAGCATGATACAAGTGTCGAGTAATATTTAGGTGTCAAGTCACAAACGATGTTGAGCAAAACAGAAACGCAATAGGAGCCGAGTAAGCTAGTTTGTTATATGTGTCGAGCATCAGGAATTAGTAAGTGCTGAGTAACATAGAATGCACATATGAGTTTGTAACTTCACTAATTTAGATGTAAACTATTTTCATGGCCGACATATGATGAATCTCAAAGGATCAGACAGATAAGATCGAATCTTTTATATTTCCTATGCAATCTACATGCAGCCAATAAGAAAAATGGAGAAGACATGCAACCAATAATAAAAGTGCAAGGAATGAGTAGGAAACAAAGATTCAATATGGATTGTAGATCCATATCTAACCCTAAGTCTTCAAATGTCTTTATAAGGAAGACAAAATCTCATTGAATCAAGGAGATGGATGAAGGAGTGTATGGGAAATTATACTGGAGTTCAGAGTAAAGAGTATAAATACTTAGATGAAGAGAGAAGCAGTTAAATATTTAGTTGATCAAAACAAAGCAAGGGATACAAATGAGTATCAAATCTCAGAGGATCAAGATCAGAGTAAGCAGATCAAGTGCCTATATTCAGCAATCAAAGGATTGTAAGCTATCAGGTTTATTATGTCTAATACTCTCTAGCCATTGTATTAGAAAGGAAATCCTATGTTGATAGGTTAGCTTAATAGCTATTTTGTAGATCCTTTAAATAGGTGATTAAATCCTTTAACAGGGTAACACTTCATGTAAATGTTTGTAAATCCTTTAACCAGGTCACTATTGATACAGTGTAAAGCCTTTAATAGGGAAGACCATCAGAAGTGGTCAAACATTATTGTTGCAATGATTTTGTGGGTATCATCCTCACCCCAGTTTTACCTTCTTATTCTTGGAGGGTTTTCGGGTTACCAAAATCTCAAGTGTTATGTGGTGATGCATATTTTTTTTTCATGGTTGTTTGATATGTTTATATGCATGCAATCTACTTTTAATTAAAAAATTTAAAGGGTAAAGTCTAATACTTCTGATTCACCACCCCCCCCCCCCTCAGAAGCATTCTTCCTATTTGAATATTCTAACAATTGGTATTAGAGTGAAGTTCTCTCCAAAAGAAGCCTAATAGCTTGGAGGAAAAGATCTAAAGATGGAAGTTTTCAAACTTGGAAAGATCATTGAGAACCAGGTGATAGATGTGCATCTCGCTCTACACAAGGTAGAAGAAGCTAGAGTGAAATTAAGAAAATCCTTGAAAAGAAGGAAAGAGATAGCCATAGCTGAAAATGATATAAACTATTAGGAGATTGATACCACACAAGTGTTTGCCAATGGAGACACTAAAGAGTTTGATGTAGTAATAGCAGAACTGATGGAGAAAAATAAAGTTCAAGCAGAAGAGATAAGATCTCTCAAAATGGAACATGAATCACAAGCCATAATGTTATGTGAAATCACTGAACAAAAGAAAAGAGTAGTTGAGGATAGAGTCATGATGGAAGATGACAAGAGGAATCTTGCAAATAGACTTGAAGAAAAATGTATTGAATTAACAAGGATCTCAAACATGCAAATGGATACACTTGCCCAAATGATGAACCTTCATCATGAACTCAATATGAAAGATATTGAGATCTCTACTTTGAGGATGCAGAATGAACAATTGCAAAATGAATTCAACAAAGAAAAAGAGATAGCAGAGAATCTCAACAAGTCAAGTGAAGTCATCAAGTACTTTGAACAGTTGATGAAATTGCCAAGATTCGCCCATGATACATCAGGACTTGGATATAATAGCACTGAAGTTGGAGAATCATCAGAGAGTGGCGAGCAAAGAAGTGACAAAGGTAAGGATTCTAAACCCACTTGTCATTACTGTAATAAAAAGGGGCATACCACTAATGTTTGCAGGAGTAGAAGAAACAATCAGCCAAACACACCCAAAAGCAAGGGTTACTATCACAAGTGCAACCTGCAAGGACATATGACACAAAGATTTGATGGACATTGTCATAATTGTAAGAAGTATGGACATAGAACATTTGAATGCAGATCAAAGCCTATGTGGACATCAAATCAACCAGTAAAAACAAAAGGGAACGAAAGTCACTACCATTGGGATTATAACACCAGGTATAGCTGTCATTATTGTTAGAAATACGGACATATACCCCAAAATTGCATAAGAACACATTTCAAGGGGAACTATAAAAGGTGGTTGAACCAAACCACATGTTTCAGTTGCCTGAAAACTGGTCATATCAGCAGAAACTATCCTACAAGGTCAAAGGCATCCAAAACTAAATCCAACAAAGGAAAAGAAAAGATTGATGTCAAGAAAATAAGAAGATAAATGAATAAGACTTGGAAGAAGAAAGATGAGTGCAACACATCAAGTGGAGGGATCACTTCATCCAATGGGTCAAGTGATCACACTTCATCAAACTAAGCAAAAGAGAGGTGTATGAGACTGATCTAAAAAGTTACATCATACATCAATCCCAAGACAAAGAAGTACTAAAAAGAAGAAATAAGCATAAGCAAACATGCCAAGACATAATATGAAGATTCTCACAAAACTGTCGAATTGTCCTCAGATGCCGAGTAAATCCCCAATACATGTCGAGTTCCTAACAGTGACCGAGTTGATAACTGATGCCAAGTTAAATAAATCCAATGGAACCTAAGTGAAGTGGAAATGTAGTGCAAGCCGAGTAATGTTAAAAGCCTTTAGAAGCCGAGTGGGCAGTTGAGCATTTAATGCAATGGAAATAGGGTATATTATCGTGATTTTAATCATTCTTCTTCATCGCGATCAAGAAGCCAAGAAGAGAAAGAGAGCAAAGTGACTTCATAGTAGAGAATCCAGTATTCCAAGTAGATTCTAACCTCTTACAATTCATTTTCATCTATCTTGAGGTATTTTCATTTGTGTCGAGCTACGCAGCTTCATATTTCTGTGTAAAGGAAACCCTAGTTTGCACAAATGGCTTCAAGTTCTAAGAAAACCCATGACAAAGAGTCATTTGAAGTCCAACTAGTATCTAATGAGGTTAAGTAGCCTAATTTTCATCCCATCCCTAAAGTTTCATACACAAAGGATCTCGCCAAATCCCTTTCTCACATACCCTCAAAAGTTGTAATGGTTTAGGCTGTAAGAAGATGCTATGATTGTAAGATAGGAGCCATAGGAGATATGGAAATAAGGGAAGCCTATGAGAAGTTGTGTGTAGATGGAGTTTTGAAGGATGAATACAAAATTGTTGAAAGGAAGGGTTTAACACGAGTTTTGAGTTTTCCCACTGTATTTAAGATAGAATGGATTAGAATTGTGTTAAGCAGAATTCATGATGGTAGTCTGTGACTAGAAGATGTTCCCATCAAGATCATGAAAAGAATCATTCATAGGGTAACTGGATATCCTACCCTAGATCGGTACAAGACCTTGAGAAGTGAATCCAAGGAGGTTATTGAGAAACACATAGGTGCCCAATGGAATAAAAGAGGAATGACAATTCACACCATTCAAGATCCTCTCGTTGAATTTTTTGTTAGAGTTATCACCCATAAATTCTATCAATCCAGTAGACTCAACAATGTGCCATGTATTGTAGTAGATGTAGGCTACAAATTGGTGAAAAAGGATCATACTTATGATCTTGCAGAACTGCAACTACAATAGATTAATGAAAACCTAGCAGCTATAAGAAGGACAAAGGGTGCCCAATGCAAATTTGGTGCAATTTTGGTTTGTATATTCTTTTATGTCCAGAACGAATTTCCCTCTTTTGGAAAAGTTACATGGAGAAATGATAGAACTATCATATCCCAAATTAATGTATATAGAACAAATGGGAGACAATTTTGACACACTAATGACAAGCTATTTTGAGGATTTCAAGAAATCCATGAAGCAAAGGGTAAGAATACTATTTTCCTTAGTGGAAATACATACTAATGATATATGCTTCTTAGTTGATATTGATTTCATCTATATCCAAGTAGCAATTCCAAGGGTGAAATGGCTAAGGCCATTTGGTTATGAGATCAACATAGATGAAGCATCTATAGCAATAACTGCATTATTGGTAGAAGAGATAGACAAGAGTGCCCCACATTTGGCACTTATGATGTGGTAAGGTTAAAGGTGAATATGGAGTTAAAGAGTGCCTCCATAATGAATAAGAAAGATAAATTGGTGAAGAAAATTAAGAAAAAATTTGGTGAAGGAATTGAGGCTGAAGCAGAAGAAGAAGAAGATGATGATGATGATGACGATGATGAGGATGAACAAGAGCAAGGCCAAATGGAATTGACTCAAGGCCTAGGTGAAGACAAGGAGGAAGGTGATGAGGAAGAAGAAGTTGAGGAAGCACCAACCCTAGTAGAGCCAAAGAAAAGAAAGGCAACAGTACAGCCTCCAGCCTAGCCCGAAACAAAGAAGGGTGCTAAGCCAACTCAAGCCAAGCCACAAATACTAGTTACAAGGGCTACCACAAGGGCATCTTCACAAACAGCTAAGGAAAAAATTAAAGAGAAGAAGAAGGCTATTGAACAAACTAGTGAAGTGCCGAGAAAAAGAAGAAAATATGTAGCACAACCAGATTTTGATGAGGAGGAAAGAACAGAGTCAGAAGATATCAGCCAATTCAGAGTGGTAAGTCATCCTCCAAAATCAGCCTTAGATAAAATTTGTGAAAATATTAAGAATGCAGATTTTACTGATTTGAAAAGCATTGACTTCAACAAGCTCAGTAAAGAAGAGAAAAACAAAATAGAAGAATTAGTATATGCCATGATGGTTGAATTCAAGACTACACCTCTAGAGCTAGACAATACCATGCCTAGAGAATTATATGAGATAATTGAAAACAAATGGCATCATTGTCTGAAAATTGAAAAGGAGATAAGAGAATCTACCTTAGCACAAGTGATTCCTGACCTAACAAGAGGTCAAATAACAAAGGCTAATAAGAAATATAATGGCAATTTCACACCACAGCATAGAGTCTTTGATATCTTACAAAATAAGATTGAAAATGTTGTCAGTAAGTCAAAAAAAATATGGAAATTGATATATGGCTTGACTACTATCAAAGATGGAGAAGAAGATCCCCTTGAGGGACAAAACACAGAACATGAAGAGCCTAGTGAGAAAGAGTAGGAAGAAGTAAAAAATATAGAAAAAGGAGAAAAAGAGAAGAAGGAAGAAGAAAAGAAAGAAGAAGAAAAGAAAGAACAAGAAGAGAAGAAGGGAGAAGAAAAGAAAGATGGAGAGGAGAAAGAAATAGAGGAGGAGGAGACACAAAAGCAAGATGAAATGGCAACAGCTGAGCAGGAGCAGCAACAAGACCAGAGTGTGCAAGACACACAATTACCACCTTCTAGCCCTCGTCATGTACTCATCACACCTGCAGAAACTATAATTGTGCAGGATGCCCTTGACACTTTTTCTCAGAACATCAATCCTTTAACTACAAAGGATCTTAAAAGAATCCTTGACCAATCCACACAACAAGAAAAATTATGTACAGATCTAGTATTGGTCAGTGTGGATGAATTACAAAAATTAGTAGAAGACATAGTTAGAGATAAGCTGAATCCACAAGAACCACCTTCCAACATCTTTATAGCTATAAGTGGTCAACTTCAAATGCAAATAGTTTTTTCATCAGGAATAGTTGATACCATAGTACAGAAGCCGAGTGCGACAAGAGACGAAGAAGTAGAACAAATAGGACAGACTATTACATCTGATCCTACAGCACAAACACAAGGTGCACTTCCTAAAATTTCAATAATTGATCAAGGTAGTAGACAGTAGGAGGAGAAAGTAGGGGAAACCCCTAAAGAACAGGAGGCAATACAAACATTGATAAATTTTCCTACCTCGGGAACTCCTTCAAAACAGCCAAGCAATGATGCAATGCCATTGCAAATATCAGCACTAGGATTAAGTACTACAAAAGTTGCAAGGGTACTTCACTATGGAGACCCTGAATTAGATGAGGAGATAGTCATACCAAGTTATGACTCAAAAACAATAAGCATTGAATAGAAGAAAGAGGCAGGAGATACTCAGGAAGGAGTATAAACAAAAGCAAACATTACATGAGATTAAGGACATCTTTATGGATGCCTTCAATTTGCAGTCACTAGATGAGTCAAAGCATATAATGGAGCAATTATTAGATATTGTTCACCAGGTGACAAATGAAGACCAAGAAACAAATGTAAAACTTATGGAATGGTCTGAAAGGAAATTCCAAGGGAAAGTAAATGAGAAAATATCTAGTGAAATTGCACTTTCCCAAGTTGAACTGGAAAAAATGCTTGACAAAGTGAAAAAGGTACTTGAGAATATATTCTCATTGTACACAAAGCTATGTGACTTTTCATACTTCACACTGGAGACAAGCCAAAGAATAATGAGCTTGGAGAGGAATCTGAAGATTTCAAGCATGCAATTACCGAAAGATCCAACTCACAGTGAGAATTATTTTAATCAAACACTTCACACCCATAAAGAAGTAGTTGTGTTGACAATAGAAGAGGCCACCATCAAGGCCAAACTGATATAGCTCCAACCCTCCATTACCCCACATTTGGAAGTACTCCATAAAGAACAGGTCTATGCTGAAACTGTTCTTAAGAAAGATCCTAATCTTTCTACTTTAGATGGACTTGTTCACCTTGCTGCAGAGATTGCCATCCAGCCAAGTCATTAGAAATTGCTTTGCATAATTGGGATGCAGCCCTCAAGATGATTATGGAGGTAAATAGTACATTTTTGGCAAAATATGGTCTTAACCCTTAACACTCTTTGACATAAGTGTCAAAAAGGGGGAGACAAGATAAAAGGGGAGCATGGAGACAAGATGAATAGGGGAGACAAGATAAAAGGGGGAGATAAAGAGAATGTGGGAGACAAGATAAAGAAAGGGGGAGATAAGATAATACAACACAAAATTTTGGTTACTACGATAGCACAGATAATGGCACAATCTACTCAGAGGGAGTTACAATAATTTTGAGGTATATATTGTAAGTTACAAAAAATTTGATCAAGTTTTTAAAACCTCTGTATATATACCAAGTAGATTAGTAAATGTACTCATAGGGTCAGATAAATAATGCTTAGTTAAAAAATTTTGTCACTCATGTCAAAGGGGGAGATTGTTAGTCTCAGAATGGTTTTGACATTTGAGTGCCAACACACTTAACCACTTTCTACATTGGAGCTGAGCACACTATGTATGTCGAGCCACAACATGTGTTGAGTCAAGAAATCCAACAGGTGCTGAGTGATCTTCAAGTGTTGAGCAGCCTTTAGGTGCCGAGTGAAGATCAAGTGCCGAGTGACTTTAGGTGTCAAGCATGATACAAGTGTCGAGTAATATTTAGGTGCCGAGTCACAGATGATGCCGAGCAAAATAGAAACACAACAGGAGTCGAGTAAGCCAATTTGTTATATGTGTCGAGCATCAGGAATCAGTAAGTGTCGAGTAACATAGAATGCACATATAAGTTTGTAACTTCACTAATTTAGATGTAAACTATTTTCATGGTCGACATATGACGAATCTTGAAGGATCAGACAGATAAGATCGAATCTTTTATATTTCCTATGTAATCTACATGTAGCCAATAAGAAAAATGGAAAAGGCATGCAACCAATAATAAAAGTGCAAGGAATGAGTGGGAAACAGAGATTCAATATGGATCGTAGATCCATATCTAACCCTAAGTCTTTGAATGTCTTTATAAGGAAGACGAAATCTCATTGAATCAAGGAGATGGATGAAGGAGTGTATGGGAAATTATACTGGAGTTCAGAGTAAAGAGTATAAAGACTTAGAGGAAGAGAGTAGCAGTTAAATATTTAGTTGATCAGAACAAAGCAAGGGATACAAATGAGTATCAGATCTTAGAGGATCAAGATCAGAGTAAGCAGATCAAGTGCTTGTATTCAGCAATCAAAGGATTGTAAGCTATTAGGTTTATTATGTCTAATACTCTGTAGCCATTGTATTAGAAAGGAAATCCTATGTTGATAGGTTAGCTTAATAGCTATTTTGTATATCCTTTAAATATGCGATTAAATCCTTTAATAGGGTAACACTTCATGTAAAGTTTGTAATTCCTTTAACCAAGTCACTATTGATACAGTGTAAAGCCTTTAATAGGGTAGGCCTTTAACAGGGTAGACCATCAAAAGTGGTCAAACATTATTGCTGCAGTGATATTGTGGGTTACCAAAATCTCAAGTTTTATGTGGTGATGCATATTTGTTTTTCATGGTTGTTTGATATGTTTATATGCATGCAATCTACTTTCAGTTAAAAATTTTAAAGGGTAAAGTCCAATACTTCTGATTCACCCCCCCCCCCCTCTCAAAAGCATTCTTCCTATTTGAATATTCCAACAAATTCATTAGTGGTTGTGCCTCCTACTAGCACAGAAGATCTAGCTCAGGTTGCAATATGTTTTTTGTTTTTTTACTGTATTTGGAATCCCTAATGCCACTCTATAATGCTAACATTTTACCGCTTACCATATAAGTTGTGCTTCATACCAATATTGCTTCATCAGTGGTTGTACCTCCTACTAGCATGGGAGATCTAGCTCAGGCTATAGTACATTTTTTGTATTTTTACTCTATTTGGACTCCCTAATGCCTACTCTAAAATTTTAACATTTTATCACTTACCATATAGGTTTTGCCTCATACCAAAATTGATTCATCAGTGGTTGTACCTCCTGCTAGCATGGGAGATCTAGCTCAAGTTGCAGTACATTTTTTTTTGTTTTTTTACTCTATTTAGAATCCCCAATGCCACTCTATAATGCTAACATTTTATCATTCACCATACAAGTTGTGTCCCATACCAACACTATTTCATCGATGGTTGTACCTCCTACTAGCACAAGAGATCTAGCTCATGCTACAGTACATTTTTTTAACTCTATTTGGAATCCCTAATACCACTCTAAAATGCTAACATTTTATCACTTACCATACATGTGTTGCCTCCTGTAAGCATTGATTCATTAGTAGTTGTGTCTTGCATCATCACTCTACCTCCTTATTTTGTTAGGAGTCCCACCCATTGACAAAGGAGACCATTACCATTATCATTCATTTCAACTATGGGACAAAGGGATGAGGTAAGGAACAACTCAACTTTCCACAATTTAGAACACAATTTCTAGTTATTTTCATATTACTTATAGATAAGATATTTGATAGTGTATTTTAATTTTTCTTCTATAGACACTTAGCAAACCACAAATTGCATCAAAGAGGCTCAATTTTGATGATCCTACATAGTCATAGATATTGATAGTGATATACATATGTAGTTGTGTTCATCACATGATATTGGCATATATTAGACTTTTGTATTGTATATATTTGAGATTTCTATTGTGCACATTCGACATTTCTATTATACACATTTGACATTTGTTGGGTATTCAATTTTTTATTGTACCTATGAGACATAACATCATTTTTTAACTATATGATTGATATGACATAATATATTATTCATTTTGATATACATTAAACTCAAATTTCCATCCAACTTGTTCTATGTGTGCATTAAATCTTGTATTTTAGCTTACTTTCTTGCAATTAATCAAACACACAAACATTCATTATTTTATATAGAAAATGTAATATGTTTATCAAATTCATTATAACATGTAATCATATATCACTTATTTTGATGTAATAAGACATGAAAAGTATAAATATGTCATGATTTTTGTATTTGTGTCAAAGATCGCAGCTTGATAGTGCATAGAGACCCTTAGGGACACTTCTATTTAGTGTGGTCGATACTATTGGAGGGACATTGTGGCTGAAATGAGGTTGGTTCTAGGCTAAACCTAACCAACCAGAGCTTCTAGAGCATACAATTTGATCCTAGGAACAATGATTTGAAATATACACAACCTTGCTCATTTAAACTGAGCAACATTGCAACTTTTGGCAGTAGGTGAGATATAGATGCCAAATCCAAAGAAAGTTAAATCTCTAAAAACTAATATAGGTATTTCTAGGCCTAAATAACATGATCCTATAGCACCTAACATTTTTTCAATACCTTGTATGAGCTCAGAGAAATGCCCGATCAAATATTGCAGTCTGATGGTGCTTAGATTCCCTTAGGGATGCTTCTGTTCAATGTGGTTGATACCATCAAAGGGACATTGTGGTTGAAACAAGGTTGGTCCTAGCCTAAACCTAACCAACTAGAGCTAACAGAGTAGATGATTCAATCATAGAACCAATGGTTTGAAATATACACAACCTTGCTCATTTTAATTAAGCAACATTGAAACTTTTGGCAATAGGTGAGATACGGATACCAAATCCAAAAAAAATTAAATCTCTAAAAACTAAGATAGGTTGTTGTATTCCTAGATAATTTAATCTTGTAGCACCTGATAGTTTGTCAATACCTTGCACGAGCTTAGAGAAATGTTTGATAAAAGATAGCAATCTGATGGTGCTTAGATACCCTTAGGTACGCTTTCATTTAGTGTGGTTGATACCATCAAAGGGATGTTGTGGCCAAAATGGGGTTGTTCCTAGCTTAAACCTAACCAGACAATTCAATCCTAGGACCAAAAGTTTGAAAGATACACAACCTTGCTCATTTTAACTAAGCAATATTGCAACTTTTGAGCTAAAAGTTGTTGAATAGGTTAAAAGTTGCTAGGGCTGGTAAAATAAGGTATTAGGTTACTTAATACATCCTAGGAATCTTAACTAGCTTCCTAGAATAGTCCTAGATGGACCCATTTGACCAAAAGATGTCAAGAGAAAAAATTGCTCAAAAGTTACAAAGTTGCTCAAAAAGTTGCTTAAGCAACTTTTGCAATTTTTGCAAAAAGTTGCAAATGGAAGTTTGGTCATAAATAGAATTTTCATCATGATCTCCAACATATATACACTCCTCCAAGTCATTTGGTCATTGCCTAATCAACTTTTTTACTTGGTTGTGCATTCTTGACAACTTTTGCAAGAATTTGTAAAAATTGCACTTCTGATCAATTTGCACTTACAACTTTTTAACAACTTTTTGCACTATTATGCAATTTTTCTCTTCACATGCTTTATATGGGCTGGTTGGGTGGTTAGTTACCCTTTAGGACTCCTCTTTAACACTTTGCAGCTTTCTTGCCAAAAGTTGCTCAAGCAACTTTTGAAAGTTGCAAAGTTGCACAATGCAACTTTTACATTTTTATGCAACTTATCACCAATTTGGTCAAATGACCTTTCTATCATCTCAAACTTAACCACAAACCTTACCTGTGGTAAAAACATAACCCTAACTCTTCGTGTACCCTATTGACCTCATGATGTCATCATCATCATGTCTTGTGCCAATCAGAGGACTATTTTAAGCCTAAAAAGGGCTGAAATAGTGTGACAGTAAAGACACAGTCCAAAACAACCCATCCAAGCTTTGCATATGTTGTAGAGAAGTCAAATGGGTATCCAAATCTATAATCTATTTTCCATGTATTTTGGAAAATTTGGAAAAATGAAAGAGGACAACCATCTAAATCCATATAAGTTGAAGATAATTAAATATTTTTTTAAGGATATCATCAAACCCACAAAAACAAATATATATGGGATCTAAATATGCACACATTACATGTCTTACCTTTTTTATATACAAAATTTGGCATCTAAATATGCACATGTGACATCTCTTATCAAATTTTATGCAAAATATGGCATACAAATATGCACATGTTACATGTCTTCTCTTTTTTATATACAAAATTTGGCATCTAAATATGCACATGTAACATCTCTTATCAGATTTTTATACAAAATATGGCATAAAAATATGCACATGTTACATGACTTCTCTTTTTTATATACAAAATTTGGCATCTATATATGCACATCACTGCAAAGTTGCAAAATTTCACATAACATATAAACAAAATTTTCAAAATTATTCTACCTGTATGTAGAAAGATTTAGCTATATAGCACATAGTCAATCAAGGGAACCTTCTGGATCAGCTCTAACCCTTATTGTATCAAGTATTGCCTCATGATCAAATCCACATACTTTCCACAACTTCTTGTTAAGAGGCTTACTATGATGTGATATCAATTAAATATTTGTTACAACAATAAGATTAGAGTAATGAAGAATATGTATGTGTGTCTCAAAATCCTCAAATAACCATGTGGTAGATTTCTTGATAGGGTACCTACATTTAATTGTAAAGACAATTTAAAGTCAGAATTGATACATTATACATGACAATTTGACTTAAAGAGATCTTCATGGAAAGGGACAAAAATATAATACCTTCTAAGCCATGTGCCTATCACAACAACAGATCCTATTGGGTACTCAATATCCTCGCCATCAATGGTTGTAGATGTTAGTTTCTTTTTGGGCACAATACGTTGACATAGAAAGTACTCAGTTCCTTCATCATTATTGTGATATGAAATAACTACATATACATAACCTAAATTATATAGAAGGATAAGTTAATGAAAAAATTGAAACTAATCTATTTTAACCAAGTATTAAATTGATAACTTAGTACCTAGTCCAACTAGGTCAGATACATGCTCAAAAATTTTTGATGTTTCAATATGGTTGAGTTGTTTGTTTTAGGAAGTTGATATGAATAAATTGGATGCAAAGGTCTACAAGACCATTGTTCAACCCACTCTTTTGATCCACATTCATCCCATAAATGATGCATACATGAAGAGAAAAAGCATGCAAGCTTTCTAGTATGAATAGCTAGTGACGCTATATTTGAACTTTGTAATGAATACATCTCACTTGATCTTGTAAGTGTACAACAATCTTGCAAATTTTCAATGTCAGGTTCATGTATTAACAAAAAATATCTAGAAACCATAGACTTACCTATATTACCTAGTCCCATTGTAGAATTGCACCATTGGACAATTGTTTCAGCATTTTCTAATATTGTGCCACCTTCGTACTTTAGTTCCTTTCTACTAAGGGCTCTTTTTGCACATGCTCTAGCACCATCATGCTCTCCCTTTCCATGTCCCACCTCAATAAAATTCCAAAAATGTTGCAGTCCACTTGTCACATGCATCCTACTCAACCATTAGAACATTCGTGCATTTTTCAATCGTTCCTCTCTTGTTCTTTCCTATGAATGTAGATGCAAATTACCCTACAAACAATAACATGAATAAAATAAACAATAAGATACTAACATGATTATTTTATGCTCAATCATAAGATACTAGCATAAAATAAGATGTTGGCACATGAAAAATATAAAATTTAGCATTTTCAAGCACAAAAAACCTTACACTTGCATACCTGGTATACAAATACATTTGAACAGTAGTAGAATCCGGTCCAGGCCACACTAAGACAACATAATAACCATTGACATATTATTTTATGTATAGCTTTCAATAACCCAATCAAATTATTGATTTCTAACAACATTATCCATTTAGAAAAATAACTCAATCGAGTTCTATTTTATTACTATACAAAGGTAGATGATGCAAGATTCTTTTGTATTAGACAAAACTATAACTTGCTTTGTATTTGGTCATAAATAGGAAGGCCTTATAGCCCAACACATTGCATGTAATCAGTTATATCTATGAAAAAAATATTTTGACTTGGCTTCAAATCTTGCATTGTTGTTTACTTTTTTTGTGTGGTTATTTGCTAGGGGCTAGGTCATCCCCTTTGGAGATTCTCCTACCTTGCACTACACCAAGTGGTATTAGAGCAAAGGTTGTTCCTAAGCATGTAGACAGATCATCAAAGTTGAGGTGGTTTGCACTAGGACCTTGGGAGGACATGCAAATGGATCTATGGTTATGAAGATGGAAGGTTGATCTTGTTCAGTAAGATTGATCTATTGGTGATTTTTTACAGAGGGTTTGTGAAGATTGGAAGATGGCTCTAAGAGGATTGGACCCTAGGATGATTTTGAATCTATGTGATATAGTGGAGAGGAGGATTAATGAGACAATAGCTCGAGTGGATGTTGTTGTGGATGCTTCTTTTTCTAAAAGAGTTGAGAAACAAAAGAAGGAAGTTGTATGCTACTGGACTTGGAGTCTACTGATCTAGAAGAGAATTGTCTGGCCAATTAGAAGACTTATTCAAGAGAGAAGATGGCATAGCAAGGTCGAGGTGGACGAGGTTGGTTTTGTGGATTAGTTTGTGGAGACTGATATAGAACTTGTAGAGCAACTTGAGGTTGTTGCTAAGGATATTCCTAAACTTCTTGATGTTGGCATGGAGATTAGTTTTCATGATTAGTTTATTAAGTCTGACATGGATATTATAGAGCACTCAGTTGTGGATGATCCTAGTTGTTGTTGGTGGTGACTTGTATGTTGTAGAACATCTTGTTAGGAGTAATGAGACCATTTGTATTGTGAGTTTGGAATGTTTTGATGGAGACCTACATATTGTTGCTGGTATAGAGCTTATTGCTACTGGTGTGGATTCACTAGTTGCTGATGTGGATGAGGGTTTTTTGATGAAGCATTATGTTCAGTTTGTTCTTGGGAGTGAGCATGTTGATTGGATGGTTGAGATTCTAGCGTTTGATAGAGTGATATAGATATGGATGATTTGCATGTTGGTTTTCTTGTCCCTGATAGAGTGGAAACCTTTGGTGAAGATGAAGATGGTTGTACACATTTTTTTTGGCATCAAAGTGTGGGATACACTTTTATATCTACCTAGGGAGTCTGATGCAAGAGCATCTTGCATCAGAAAATAAAGAGGAATTTTTTATTTTTTATTTTTCAAAAAATAAAAAGAGAGAGAAAAATTATTTTTAAAAAATTGGAGGAGAGAGAAAGCGACAAAAATTAGAAGAAAAATAAATTTAAATAAATAAGAATGGAGAAAAGAGGGAAAAGGCATTTAATAGTTGGCATTATTCAATGTAACTTGTGGATAGAGGGTTTATTTAATGTAACTTGCTAAGCTGACTTGTGGCTTGAGGTTTTATTTAATGTAACTTGCTAGTGACCGACTTGTGGCTTGGTTTGGTATAAGTAGAAGTCATTTTCTTGTCATAATTCATTCAGAGGAGGAGAAGGAGGAGTGAGTATGGAGGGTAGCTGAAGAGTGAGTTTTTCTTGAGTCTATGGATAGAGCACCGAATGTGAGGCAATTTATAGTAGGATTGTTTTTATCATCAAGCTTGGAGAAGAGCATGGAAGATGGAGTAGCTAAGTGAGCAAATTTTTCTAGAGTGTGTGGACAAAGCGCCAAATGTGAGGTAGTTTACACTTGGATCTCGGATAAAGTTTGAGAAGAGTTAGTGGCTGTAAGGAGATTACTTGGTGGGCTTGTGAGTACCAGTTGGATCTTCCTTGAAGGTTTCTACGAGAGTGTGGATTTAGACTAGCTAGGGTTTGGATTGGATCTTGAGGGATCTTATAGAACTATTACATTCTTTGTATTTGACCATAACAGGGAAGGCCTTATAGCCTAGCACGTTGCATGTAATCAGTTATATCTACGAATAAATTATTGTGACTTGGCTTCATATCTTGAATTGTTGTTTACTTTCATTGTGTGGTTAGTTGTTGGGACCTATGACATCTCCTTTGGGGATTCTCTTTCCTTGCACTACACCAGTAGATTAAAGGATGGAGGGAGTGATGGAGAAAATGAGAGAGAGAGGGTGAGGATAGGATAAAGAGATAGAGGGGGATACAAAGAGGGAGAGTCAATAAGAAATATGGAGAGTGAATGGGGATGAGAGGGAGAAGAGGATAGGAGAGAGAGATAGAGAAAGAGAGAGAGGGGGGAATATGAGAGAGAAAGAGAGATTAAGAGATAGGATAAAGAGAAAGAATTAGAGGGAGAGAGAGAGAGAGAGAGAGACATAGGCTAGAGAAAGGATTAGGGGATGGAAGAAAGATAGAGAGGGGATGGGAGAAATATTGAAAGGGAATATGAGAGTGCGAGAGAGATATGGAGAGAGATAGAAAGAGAGAGAGAGAGAGAAAGAGAGAGAGAGAGAGAGAGAGAGAGAGAGAGAGATTAGGAGATTGATAGAAAGAGTGAGAAAGAGATGGAGAGAATGAGAGAGAGAGAAGGGAGTAGGACAAAGAGAGGGAGGGTATAGGACTATAATGATCTTTCCAAAACTAATCAAAAAAAACTTAAAACTAGACTTGTGAATTTTATCAAACAGTCGGTGTGCAGCTCCGATGTAAAATTGTGATATCACTGAAAATGATAAAGCTTTCTAGAATACTATATTAAGTTTGGTTTTAATCCTTCCCCTACTATGCATTACACATAATAGTTCACTATTGAACCAAACAAAATTCATATGTCGATTTGGACAAAAATAAAATCTTTCACATTTAATAAAAATCCATTAGTAATTCAGACAAAAAACCTAGTATGTTGTTGGAAATATTCAAGATATGATAGGTTACTGAGAGTGGAGGGGTGAATCAGTAACTTCAAAACTTTAAAACAATTCAGCACTTTAACCATATATACTATTCTCCATTCATTCATCTAATCTACTACATATATGAGGGAACAAACATTTATAACACATGTGATTTGGTGACCCAAAAACCTTCCAAATAGAAAGTAAAACTGAGGTGGGGATGATACCCACAAAAATTTGTTACTGTAGTATGAAGTTTCCCTGTTAAGGCTTACACTGACCACTTCTGGTGATCTACCGTATTAGGAGCACAAAGGACTGCTAGGTCCACCTTGTTAGAGGATTTACAAACATACACTAAAATATGCACTCTGTTAGGAGATTTATACAAAAGACTATTAAGTCTACCCTGTTAAAGGATTTACAAAATTGATTCACCTGTTAGGATGAAATAGTGGATCTACTTACAAACTTGATTTTTTGATTAGATCCTTGAAGTATAGATCACCTCTTGTGACTGATGAATCTTTACTACTCCTTGTAGACCTTGCTGAATATTCTACTCTGCTGCTGATTCGCATTTATCCACCTCAAAATGTTACATGTCCATTCCTTGATACTCTGATTGATACACCATACATCTTGTAAATGATATAATACACTACATATATATCATTTCAATAATTACAATTGCAAGGTCAGCCAAAACACAAGTGAACAAAACATTACTGAGTCGGCTCAATAGTAAATAACTCAGGTTCTTCAAGATGACTTGGTGACCTTCTGATACTTCGCATCTACTACATTACTCAGCATCGTCATGCATTTGGTAGAAGTAGAAGCTCGGTCCATACTAACCACATATCGTAGCTTGGAACTTGGTAACCATTGGAGACTCGGTAGATATAGTGTCATTTGGTAAGAACTGAATCCTTCGTTTACCTTGATTTCGCTCGGTAAACACTACACTTCCATCACTCAATAAATGTTACACTTCCATCACTCGATAAATGTTACACTTCCATCACTCGGTAAACATTACACTTCCATCACTTGGTAAAAATTACACTTCCATCACTCGATAAACACTAGATTCCCATGACATAGTCTGACTGCTCGGTAGATACTGAGAAGCTTGGTGTAAACTATGAAGCTCAGTGTAAACTATGAAGCTAAGTAGATACTATTGGGTTGCACACCCACTCGGTAGCTTCATGAATGCTCAGTATGAACTACTTAAGTGATGAACCTACAAGGTAACCACTGAATGCTCGGTATACACTGTAGACTAAGTGATGCACTTGGTAATCATTCAGAATCGAGTAAGTGTTGTTACTAATGGTAGTAATAACTTAATGCCAACAATCTCCCCCTTTGGCATTAGTGAAAAAACACTTATGAGCCAAAATATATGTACATAACCTGACTCACTGATTTTTGGTTTTTCAAAATTGATCTTTGTAGAACTGCTGCATATACATTTCTATATATCTTCTAGATGACTTATAATGTATATATAAAGATTCTTATGTACGCATGCTAACTCTATTGAGTGCTAACTCCCCCTATCACTCATAGTGATAACTCTCCTCACTTATTACGCTGAATCTCTCCCCCTTTTTGACAATAATGCAAAAGGGCTACATATATACAGTTTTATATGGCTACACCAAAGTGAGATAGAAATTCTTGATGCACCTTAAGGATGGTTGCAAAAGTACTATCCCAAGTCTGCTGCAAAATTTGATAGGTGGAGAGAGAAATTTGAACTTCTACTGATAATTGGATCCAGTGATTAGCCACTAAGAAGTTCTGATCTTGGACCAATGTTTTGCAATGAGAAAGATGTTTCTACATTGTGTCCATGATAGGAAGGATCATGTGTTGGATGTCTATGAGTGTAGACCGGATCCTTGCTTCCTCTCTCAATAGTTCAACCTAAACATCTGCCAAATATCTGATTTTGGTGTGATGGGAGGTTGTGGAGGAGGAGTTCACCTTTAGCTTGGATGCACTTGATTGCATATCAATGTCAATCTTATTTAACTTATCCTTTATTTCTTTGGTAAAACCAAAAACATCACAAAGTTTAGCAAAAAGTGATGCTGCATTATTAAAAGAATTTTCAAAATTTCTCAAAAATGTTGACAATTCAACTTGCTTTATTGCTATCTTTTGAGCAATATGCTCTAGCACCTTATTATCAAATTTCTTTTCAGCTTTCTCAATAAGTTTCTCTTGACCGAAAGAATCTACATTAAATTTCTATACTACCTCTTCTAACTGAATCAAAATGTGTTGAGTAGAATCTACTTCAACACCTATGGCATTTGTAATTATATTCTTGGCATTTTCAATTATTCTATATTCCTTATCCCTTCCTAATCTTAACTATTTCTACGTAGCTTTCATCTCTATGAGTTGACTGGCTAACCTCATCTCTTCAATGGTAGCATTGTCATAGTCAATCTTAGGAATCACTATTTCTGTGTCTAAGTCAATGTCTTCTCCAGTTTCCTTTCCAGTGATTAGAAGTTTTAATGGATGCTTTTGTTTGACTTCTGTGATGACTGGTTTGACCTTAGGAACAAACAAAATAGTGGAGATAGAAGGGCTAGCAATGAAAACTAGTATAGGACTTGATGATTGAATGCTAATAGAAGTGCTAACCGAATCAAAAATTGGAACACTTCCCAAAAATGGTATCATGCATGGTGAAGTACCCATAGTAGAAACTAAACTGATTGGAGTTGAAGTGGGTACAGATGATGCTAATGGACAAAAAACTATAGAACTTACTAGAATTGATGGAGACAAAATTGTGGAACTTACTAGTAAACTCACGGATGGTGAAGGAACTGAGGAGGCTGGCTCGGTAGTTGAAGAAGTGATAGAAAGCTCAGTAGATAAAGTTCTTGGCACGTATATTTTAGATACTTGGAGCTGGGAGGTGGCTGGTGAAGATTGAGCAATTGATGTGGCAATTGTGCTCACAATCTCACTTGCATAAGCTGTCTCCATAGTGGATGTAACAGTCTTTGGTGGAGAGTGAGGAAGGGATGCAATCACTTCTGCTACAATTTTAATTGGATCCTTTTCATCTTTTCCTTCCTCGAGTGCTTCTTCCTCCTTGTCTTCTTCCTCTTTTTCTACCATTAGTGCATGCAGCTCTCCTAGAGTAACTATGATGGATGGAGTGCTATCAAAATCACCACTGTCACTGTTGTCATCATCCTTGATTTCAACTGGATCTTCACTGGGCTTTTGCAGATGATAGATGTTCTTCCACATGTTTGTTGCATCATTTACACCATGCTCAATGTCTTTAATTAAAACAAACATGTGTGAAATCTAATCATCAATTTACCTTCATATTTCTTCATTGTTGCCTTTAATTCTGCTTCAATAAGACTCGGTAGAAGATTCCTCAGGAATTGTTCATGTATGTCTTTAGCCATTTTGGTGGTTGACTCCCATGTTGGTTGCAATCTCTCCAATAGTTCTTTGGAGATTTGAGGGGCGAGCTAGTCTGGGGAGTATTTCCATTTTCCCATCTTATTAAGTACAAGTTCCTCAATTTGCATTTTCTCTGCATCAGTTCTTGTTTCAAATTTCAATGCCTTGAAATTTGTGATGCCAAATCCCTCTTCCAATTGTTTAAGCCTTTCCTCAAATGTGAGTGGAGGCCTGACAAGTATAGGTTCCTTCTTGCCTTTTCTAGTTCTTCTAGAGAATACTGCAGTAGGCTTCTTCTTAGGTTTGGTAATAATTGCCTTACCTTTCTTCTTTGGTGGCTCCTCTTCAAATTCATTTTCTTCTTTTTCCTTGACTCCTTCTTCTTCTTCATCATCTTCTTCATCCTCACCTTTTCCCTCTATAAGCATAAGAGGGCCGGTAGCATTTTTCAACTTAGCTATCTTCCTCTTGCCTTTGCTTATAGCCTAAGGTAGCTTTATTTCAAGCTCAATTATGGCCTTTTCCTAATCATATGTTCCAAAAATTGGTTGCTTTGGGTCTAATAGCTCATTCACCAGTGCTTCAATAATGTTCCTAACCTCATCAATATTAACCTCATAAGGAGGAGGTTTCACCCATGCAACTCGGGGTCTGACTGCCTGAATGTATACTTTATCACAATCAACCATAAAGCATACATCATCTTTTTAGTCTTAAACCAATTTTGGTGGAATTTGAAACCTATTATTCATGCTTTCCTTGAAATCTTCAAAATAATTATCCATGATGCTATCAAAATTTTCATCCATTTCTGCTACAAACTCATTTATCTAATAAAGAATGGGAATATCTTTTCTCCACACTACAGTTCCTTTCGATGGAAAGAATTTTTGAACATAGAAAAATAAGCAAGTTAGTAGAGAACCAAATTTACAGGGATTGTTCTTTGAAGTCCTAATGCTGACCATTTTCTTGTTCAATTGTTTCAACAATAATTTTGATAGGTCAAATTCAAGGTTTTTCTTTACAATTTTGAAGGCCAAATCCATAGCCTCATAGGGTACATTGTTCAGTCGACTAGAGCTATAGATTTTGTGGGCAATGACATGAATGCCAAATCTTAGTTCAACATCAGATACAGTGCTAACCTTCAAACCTCTACCATCCCATTCAACTAGGGTTTGCTATTGTAACTCATTCTGTCCTAGGGTTTTGGTAACCTTCACTTTGTTGAGCATAAGGAGACCCGTGATTTTGTGAATCATCTTCTTTGTGATTAACACTGGCTGCTCTAACCATAGTTGCCCATTGTGCACCTGACTCAAAATATATCTAATCCACTTGGTTTGGAAGCTTCTTGGAATATGTGAGATATGATTCAAGCCTTTGGTTTCAAGATGCTTATGCTCAAGTTTCAAAGAGCCATCAACACTCATTTCTCTTAGGGCATTGTCCATCTCTAAGTTTCCAATCTCTTGAATAAAACATTTAAAATGTGTACGAATATCATTTATAAGGAGTACCTTTGGTGGAATTTGAGATTGAGCACCATTAGGGTCAAGTGATTCTGCAACAACCGAAACAATTTTGAAGTTGGGCGCTTTCCATTCTATACGCTTTACCAGTATCTCTGAACCCTTCTTGCCTTGGTGCCATTGCTGCTCTTGGATGCCATTGATGCTCGATAAAAGGTAGAATTTTTTTGAACAAATATTTTGCTAGAAAATCGCTTGGAATCGCTCAAAATTTCTTGAATTGCACCTAAAAATTTCTTAGCTCTAAAATTGTGATGAAGAATGAAATCAAATTCTTCTCTTTTGATGAAAATTTTATCATTAATGCTTGTTACAAAGGTAGCTGAGATGACATAGTGGTTGACAGGTTGTCATTCACTTGCTCGGTAGAAGCTTGCAACTCGGTGATTGAATAAAACTTTTGTTGCTCCCGACCTAGCTCGGCAAGGTCTTAAATTGACTTTCCTCAGTAGATGCAACTTGATGAAAGACATGCTTTATTTGATCTTTGTGTATCTGGAATACTGATTTGATCATTTTTCTTTCTTTGTATTTTGGAACTACTTGAGATATTACTAGAAGATGTAGTTCCATATTCTTGTTTATGAATCTAATTGGAAATGGTGGAGTCACCCACTTCTTGAGTGACATTGCTATTATTTGAATTATCTTGCTCGGTAGATTTTGGAATCCACTGTTGCCTCATCTGCTTTCAAATGTTATCAGATAATAGTTCACTATTGAACCAAACAAAATGCATATGTCGATTTGGACAAAAATACAATCTTTCACATTTAATAAAAATCCATTAGTAATTCAGACAAAAATCCCAGTATGTTGTTGGAAATATTCAAGATATGATAGGTTACTGAGAGTGGAGGGGTAAATCAGTAACTTCAAAACTTTAAAACAATTCAGCACTTTAACCATATATACTATTCTCCATTCATTCATCTAATCTACTACATTTATGAGGGAACAAACATTTATAACACATGTACACAGTGATTTGGTGACCCAAAAACCTTCCAAATAGAAAGTAAAACTTAGGTGGGGATGATACCCACAAAACTTCGTTACTGCAGTATGAAGTTGCCCCGTTAAGGCTTACATTGACCACTTCTGGTGATCTGCCCTATTAGGAGCACAAAGGACTGCTAGGTCCACCTTGTTAGAGGATTTACAAACATACACTAAAGTATGCACTCTGTTAGGAGATTTATACAAAAGATTATTAAGTCTACCCTGTTAAAGGATTTACAAAACTGATTCACCTATTAGGATGAAACAGTGGATCTACTTACAAACTTGATTTTCTAATTAGATCCTTGAAGTATAGATCACCTCTTGTGACTGATGAATCTTTACTACTCCTTGTAGACCTTGTTGAATATTCTACTCTACTGTTGATTTGCATTTATTCACCTCAAAATGTTACATGTCCATTCCTTGATACTCTAATTGATACACCATACATCTTACAAATGATATAATAGACTACATATATATCATTTCAATAATTACAATTGCAAGGTCGGCCAAAACACAAGTGAACAAAACATTACTGAATCGGCCCAATAGTAAATAACTCGAGTTCTTCAAGCTGACTTGGTGACCTTCTGATACTCAGCATCCACTGCATTACTCGGCATCGTCATGCATTCGGTAGAAGTAGAAGCTCTATCCATACTAACCACACATCATAGCTTGGAACTCGATAACCATTGGAGACTCGATAGATATAGTGTCACTCAATAAGAACTGAATCCTTCGTTTACCTTGATTTCGCTCGATAAACACTACACTTCCATCACTCGATAAATGTTACACTTCCATCACTCAGTAAATGTTACACTTCCATCAATCGGTAAACATTACACTTCCATCACTCGGTAAACATTACACTTTCATCACTCAATAAACACTGGATTCCCATGACATAGTCTAACTGCTCGATAGATACTGAGAAGCTCGGTCTAAACTGTGAAGCTCAATAGATACTATTGGGCTGCACACCCACTCAGTAGCTTCATGAATGCTCGGTATGAACTAATTAAGTGATGAACCTACAAGTAACCACTAAATGCTTGGTATACAATGTAGAATGAGTGATGCACTCAGTAATCATTCATAATCGAGTAAGTGTTGTCACTAATGGCAATAATAACTTAATGCCAACATATGCCACTAGCAAGTTGGCATTGTTGACATGTAGAATAAGCCTATTGTCATGCTCACATTCTTTGGAACTCCATGTACTAGTGATTATCTAGAACTGGCCTGTCGCGTCTCACATGGTAAGCTATTTATTATTGATGAGTATCTTCAAATGTTGATGTTAAAGTCAATCCTTCGACCCACAACCTTCATGTGTACTCCCAAATATCATAATGTATCACTTAACTACCAAACTCGGTTCAAATCACATGTTGACTCATATTGGTCTACAATCTGACTACAACTTCTTGCTATTGATTGAATACTCTTTGGTGTATGTGGCTTGTGGAGTTTCTATACAGTAGCTCTAATGACCTCTGTAACATGGAATAGTTTAACTCGCACAACTTTACCTTAAACTTTCACCCAAGCATGTTTGATAATGGTGATATATGTCTTTGCAATCTAGCAACTAAGATATGCCTATCCAACTTAATGCAATCCACAAATTTATATGGCAGTATTGCACTGTAAAAGATTTTTGTTCTGATGCCAACCAATTACTACTACAAAATATTGTTTCTCAAGTATTAGTACTTGCATTTAAAGAGGACTATTCAGCTACCATTTGAATGTAACTTTTTCTTCCTATCGTCTGATAACTCAACTATATTATGGGTTCTCAATCACCTTATACTTGTACACTATCTTAAAACTCTCATATCAACCTTCCAGTCCCTTAAATTGCAATGTGAGCCACTAGGTTTTCATCTAGTCTCACTACTTTCCTCAAGGGTCTTGTCCTTTGGAAAAATGTCCAGTCACATTAAAGCAACTAGTTTAAAATTTGATTAGAAGCATATATTCATTGTGTCAATCCTAATGTAGCTCCACACTTTTATAACCTCGATATGAGGGAAGACACAAATAACTTGGCAATGTGGGATTAAAAGCCAATTTTTTCTTTTAGTCACTTAAGTGACTTTATAACTTTATAACATTAAAATATTTAAATAAATCACTTAAGTCACTTAAAATTTAATTTCTCTGAAATACTTGTCTAATTACCATGCCACCTGAAATAGGAATCTCTCCTCATAATTCCCCATGTGACCAAATACACTTTCTAAAAATAAGAAGGGTCCATCTCAATTGCACCTTCCTTACTATACATAGTAAGTATGGAAAATGGAGTCCAAATGACATCAAATAAAGGCTAAATCCATAAATTGTTGGATTTTGGAGATGAACCAATCCTCAGAAGACCCTCTAACCATCCTCATTAGCCTATGAGGATCCAATGTTAGGCTAATCCCTAAAATACTGATGTTGGCAACCAATGGGGACATTACAAGGACAAAGAGAGAATAAGAGAGGGAGAGAGGATGGGATAGACAGAAGAATTAGATGATGTGATAGAAAGAGTGAGAGAGAGAGGGAGAGGCATAGGGGGGGGGAGAGAGAGAGAGAGAGAGAGAGAGAGAGAGAGAGAGAGAGAGAGAGAGAGATTATGGGATATGATAGAAAGAGTGAGAGAGGTGGAGAGAAGGGGAGGGGAGAGAGAGAGAGAGAGAGAGAGAGAGAGAGAGCATATGTGTGTGTGAGAGAGAGAGAGAGAGATTAAGGGATATGATAGAAATAGTGATAGAGGAAGATTAGGGATATGATATAGAAAGATTGCAAGAGAGGGAGAGAGAGAGAGAGAGAGGATATGAGAGAAAGATAGAGATTAGGAGATATGATAGAAATAGTGAGAGTGAGAGAGAGAGAGAGATTAGGGATATGATATAGAAATATTTTGAGAGAGGTGGAGTGTGTGTGTGTGTGTGTGTGTGTGTGTGTGTGTGAGAGAGAGAGAGAGAGAGAGAGAGAGATTATGGGATATGATAGAAAGAGTGAGAGAGAGATGGAGAGAATGAGAAAGAGGGAGAGAAGGGGATAGGAAAAAGAAAGGGAGGGGATAGGACAAAGAGTAAATGAGAGAGAGAGGATGGGATGGAGAGAAGAATTGGAGAGAGAGAGAGAGAATTGTAGAAAGAGAGAAGGGGATAGGACAAAGAGAGAATGAGAGAGAGAGAGAGAGGGTGGGATGGAGAGAAGAATTAGAGGATATGATAGAGAGAGAGATTATGGGAGATTAGAGGATATGATGAGAGAGAGAGAGAGAGAGAGAGAGAGAGAGAGAGAATGGGATATGAGAAAGAAAGAGAGGGAGGGGATAGGAAAAAGAGAGAATGAGAGAGAGAGGATGGGATGGAGAGAAGAATTAGAGGATATTATAGAAAGAGTGAGAGAGAAATGGGTTAGGGGAGAGAGAGAGAGAGAGAGAGAGAGAGAGAGAGAGAAGAGGGTAGGAGAAAGAGGGAGGGGGATAGGAGGGAGGGGAAGAGAGAGAGAGAGAGAGAGAGAGAGAGAGAGAGAGAGAGAGAGAGAGGATGAAGAGAGAGATTAGGGGAGAGAGAGAAGGGAATAGGAGAAAGAGAGATGGAGATAGGATAAAGAGAAAAAATGAGAGATAGGGTGTGATAGAGAGAGAGGATGTGACAGAAACAAGGATTGGGGGATATGATAGACACTTTTTCATTATAATACATAACCTAATCTCTCTCTCTCTCCCTCCCTCCCTCCCTCCCTCACTCCCTCCCTCAATCTAACCTTGAGAAGTAGTAATACAAAATCCAATCAAGTTTTGTTGAACCTGATCAGGTTTTGAATGTATTTTTTATTTTCATAACCTGATCAGGTTATGGCTTGGTGATAACCTAGGAAAATGACCCAAAGGCTTGGGAGACTATTTTCCCTCCATTTTTTTTTCTTTAGGCATTTTTTCATCTTTTACGATGAATTATTGTCTTTGTCTCCATCAAGTATGCTAATGGTGAAGTGGGTATCTCTAAAATCACCACCATAATCTTACATCTCTTCTTAGCTTTCTAACCATATAATTTTTTCTTTTTTTGGACATCATTAACATTGTAAACTTTAATTACTTTTACTAATGCCTTGACATTCCTCACAAACATATGTTGAAACCATTTTTTTAATAACTTTTGATATACTTAACCAAATTCAAAATAAATTACATATTACTATTCTACACTTGATTACATACACATTTTTAAAAAAAGTTTCAATTTTTAATTATTTTGATGCAAGTTATGCTCAACACATGAACATGTACCAAAATTTCATGATTTAGTATATTCAATAGTTCACAACAAAAAAATGTACATCATAGAATTACAAAAAAATACACAACTTCTAGATGTGACTCTTAACTATCATCCTACTAGAGGGATATGAAAAATACTAAATATAACTGTCCTTTGTACTGCACATGAAAACAACTATGTTATATTTTCTAAAAAAATCAAGAACTATTTTTCATGTGTGTAGGGTTTGACCCACCTAATCTTATCTATTTTTTAAAACTCTATTATTTTAGAAAGTAGATTCAGAACTTACTACAATTTATATGTTTTAAACATTTTGTTATTTTTAGTGGATGACCCTCAAATGTCTTGAACAAGTTCAGGTTTACCTAATTTCAAAAAAATGGTGTCCACTTATAACCCCCTTTTTGTACACCATCTTGGTGCAATTACCCACAAAGTTCCTGAGAAGTAGTTTCCGATGTCTAGCTTGTATCTCTTAACAAGGATAGAATGATGTTGAGCACAGTTAGATAGTGATAACAAATAGCATGATGATGATGTTACTAAGTGTGCAAGGTCAGAAGTCATACATGTAATAAGTTGTATTTACTATGAGCCATTAATGATTTTTAATTGTAAAAAGATGTAATATTTTGTAATATCTTAATAAGGTCCTATTATAATTAATTGCGAAAACCTCAAGGCCGACCCAAAGAATTATTTTGAGGATGTAGTACAAAGGGAGGTTATTTTCCTTGTGGTGAAGGTGAAATTGATGAGAATAAGTATGCAAGTGTGAATTATGCAAGTGATATGCAAAGGTGGTAAATGCATGTAAGTGACCCAAGGGATTTTGGGTTGTGATTTTGAAGATATGGTATTGAGATCTAAAGAGTTTAGGTCCATTCAAGAGGACAGAGTAGGATCTGAGGTTATTTCATCTCTATTATTCTGCAAGGAATAACATAGAGACCAATTGGATAGTGAATTCAATGGTCTTTCCCCTAAAGTTGTTTGGACAGTGGGTCCATCCGCCTTCTACAACTCCTAACAAGGTTGGCACAACTCCTACTAGGGTTGGAATCTCCTAACAAGGATTCAAAGTATCCTAACAAGGGTTGATATGTACTTAATGTATTTCATTGGCTCCTAATAGAGTCCATCCTCGTACAAGGAATTTTTATATTAGTGCATTATTTTGTGGGTACCATCCCCACTGGGGTTTTCCCTTTGATCAAGGATTTCCCTAGTTAAGATATCTAGTTTTATTGTGTGTGTATATTGTTATGGTTGTTAATTAGATTTCTCACATGGTTAAGGATTAATAAGGTTGATAATTTTTTTAATGATTGGATAATTGATTCAGCCCCACCCCTCTTAGTTATCTTGGTGGACTTTACTTTCTAACAATTGGTATCAGAGTATCAAGTCTTTGAAGAAAAACCTTAATAGCTTAAGGAGATCAATAGCGAGACACTTTAGAAAAGAAAGTCCTAAAATTGATGGAGTTAACTATGACAAATAGAAAGAGAAGATGAAGATTCATTTGCTATGTATGGTTCTAGGGTATTGGTTGATGACAAAGACTGAAAAGAAGATTGTGAAAGAAAGAAAACCTAAGAAATGTAGTGAAGCTAAAAGGGATTTTTTTATGTACAATATGCTTTCCAAAGAAACATTATTGTCAACTCTTCCTGAGAACAAATATAATCAGTTAAAATCCTTAGAGACATCTCATAAAATTTGGAAAGCCTTAGAAACTACATTTGAAGGTGATGTTCATGCTAAGAGAGTCAGATTGTAGAATTGGATATGTTTGTTTCAAGATGCTAGAATTATGGAAGATAAATTTGTAAGAAGCTATATCGATAGAATAGTAGTAATTTTTGTAGGTATTAAGTTTTGCAATGGACTAAAACTGAATATGAGGTTATCTAGAAGATCTTGAAAACTTTGACACCATCATTCAAGAAAACATCATAGACGATTGAGTTAGTGCTACCCTACACTAAAAAATTTACTAGAGAGACACTACTTGGAAGATTGGAAGCAGCAGAAGTGAGCCTAAAGCAATTTGGAGATTTGATGAGAGTGGAAACAACCTTTAGTGCATTAAGTGTTAACTATTCTTTATCAAGAAGTGCAAGCACTAGTGGAGACTATGCTAGTAGTAGAAGATCTAGATCTAAGGAGGATACAAGAAGGAATCACCCTACTTATAAGAAGAGAACTAAATGGTAAGAGAATTTTTAAATGTTGTACTTACAAATAATTTGGTCATTATGCTTCTAAATTTCCTAAAAGAGAGAAAAGGTATAAGAAAAAATTCAAATCTAAAACCCTAGAGATTGTTTGTATGCAAATGAAGCTGATGAGTCTAAAGAAAGAGTTCAAAGTAAAAGTGATAATGAATTAGGATTTGTAGCTATAAAAGAAGAAAAGCCTCGAAAAGAAGTCTGAGAAGAGAAATCACTAGTTTCACAAGTTAAAAAGAAATATGATTGGCTTATAGATAGTGGACGTTCACACCATATGAATCGAGACATGAATAATTTTGTTAATTTTACTAATCATGATGGAAGAAATTTTAGAGTTGGAAACAATGCAACTTGTCATATCAAGGGAGTAGAATCTATTACTCATAATGGAAAGACTAATGCTGATGGTGTCTACTTTTTTGATGGATTAAAACATAACCTATTGAGTTCTGGATAGTTGGTTGACAAAGGTTGTCAGACATTGCAATTCATAGAGAATACATGCATTATCAAGGAAAAAGATGGTAAGTTGATTGATACTGGTACAAGATCCAGAGGTAATTTTTTCAATTAAACCCTCCAAAGATATGTTTGATTGAAAAATTGGATAACACCTAGCTATGGCATAGAATAATTTTTTTCATATAAACTTTGATAATATTGTGAAGGCTAGTAGTACATTTGTTGTTAGAGATTTACCCAAAATTGTGAAGCCTACTAATGTTGTATGCAAAGAATGTGTTATGGTGAAGTAGAAAAAAGTTTCCTTTCCTAGCAAGAAGTTCACTCCCATAGCTAAATTGAAAGTTGTTCATGTGGGTTTGAGTGGTCCTACTAGAACAAGAGGATTCTATGGTGAAAGGTACTTTATAATTTTTGTTGATGATTTGACTAGAATGATGTGGGTAGCATTTGTTAAAGAAAAGTTTGAGGAATTTGAAATGTTTAAATTATTTAAGAATAGAGTTGAGAATGGGTGAGTAGAGATAAAATGCATAAGGTCAAATAGATGTGGAAAATTTACCTCAAGAGAGTTTAACATCTTTTGTGAAGAGAATGGCATTAAGAGACAACTATCAACACCTAAGACCCCTGAACAAAATGGGATTACTAAAAGAAGAAATAGGTATGTAACATAAGCAACAAGAGCCATGATGTTTGAGAATCATGTATCCAAGATATTTTGGAGAGAAGAAGTCAATATAGTAGTATACACAATGAATAAGTTACAGATCAAAAAAGGTACAAACAAAACTCCTTATGAATTATGGTTTGGACATGCACCCTTAGTAAAGTATTTTAGAATTTTTGGAAGTAAGTGTTAAATAAAGAGAGATGATGATATTGGTAAATTTGATTCAAAAAAACATGAAGGTATGTTCCTTGGTTATTCATTGAAAAGCAAGGCTTATAGATGTTTTAATCAAAGAACTAAGTCTATTGTTGAGTGTGCAAATGTAAAGATAGATGAAAAGTTTGGAGTTAAAGAGAAACTATTCGATTATAATTTTGATGAAGAAGAAGAAAATCCTAAAGCTATTGTAGAAAATATTGAAGTTTTCTTTGAGACTAACAATGTTTTTTAGAATTATGTTCAAGTTCTTGAACAAAGAGAAGAACCAAGATCTGAACCTAGATAAGAAGTAAGAGTTGAAATAGCAACACTTACACAAAATAGGAACTTGACAAAGAATCACCCTGTTGATCAAATTTTTGGAAGCAAAGAAAAAGGAGTTATGACAAGAAATAGAGTATATGAAGAATTGTGGTTGGTTTCTCAAGTTGAACCAAAGAATGCAAATGAGCCATTCAAGGGTGATCATTGAATTCAAGCAATGAAGGAAGAACTAGATTAGATTGTGAAGAATGAAACATGGGAATTTCTTACTAGACCTAAAGACAAGTATGTTATAGGAACTAAATGGGTTTTCAAAAACAAGATGAATGAACAAAGTGAGATTCTGAGGAATAAAGCAAGATTGGTATGCAAAGGATATTCATAACAAGAAGGCATAGATTATGAAGATACATTTTCCCATGTTGCTAGAATTAAAGCAGTAAGAATATTCTTGGCCCATGCAGCAAGTAAGAAGTTCAAAGTATATCATATGGATGTAAATTCAACATTTTTGAATGGAGAACTTGAAGAAGTCTATATTGAGCAGCTTGAAGGATTTCCTTTGATAGAATAAAAGGACATGGTATGCATATTGAAGAAATGATTATATGATCTAAATCAAGCACCTAGAACCAAGTATGCAAGATTGGACAAGTATTTGGAAAAATTGGGATTGGCTAAAGGTACAACAGATAGTAATTTGTATTTGAAAGAAACTGAGAATGGATTGTTGATTATTGTGATATTTTTGGATGACATAATCTTTGGAGGGAATGATGAAGCAAGTGACAAGGTTGTTGATGAATTGAAGAATGAATTTGGATGAGTATGATTAGTGAGATGAAATATTTCTTAGGTCTACAAATTGTATAGAATAGTGATGGTATTTTCCTCTCTCAAGCTAAGTATTTAAAAGATTTATTGAAAATATTTGGCTTGGAAATTTCTAAGCTTGTTGGTACACCTATGATAATTAGTCACAAGTTATCTAGCAAAGATGAGACACCTACAGCTGAACATAAGAAGTACAACTAGGATTAGAGGTTTGCAATATCTGGCTCACACCAAACTAGATATAGAAAATATAGTTGGTATAGTACCAAGATTTCAAGCAAATCCTAGAGAAGCATATTATGAATTAGCAAAAATGAATATTCAGATACTTGAAGGGGCACTTAATTTTGGTTTATGGTATGACAAATCAAGTGATTTTACTTTGTGTACTTATACTGATGCAAATTGGGTAGGTACTATGGATGAAAGACAGAGCACCAGTAATGGAGCATTTTTCCTTTGAGGAAGATTATTTTCTTGGCTAAGAAAGAAAAAGGATTGTATTTCACAAAATACAGCAGAAGCAGAGTATGTAGCAATAATAAAATATTGTAATCTGATTATGTGGATGAAGCAAATGTTGAAGGACATTGGGATAGATTTTTCTAAATCTGTTATCATACATTGTGATAACACAAGTACAGTGAGTATGTCTAAGAATCTTGTGTTTCATTCTAAGACTAAGCACATATCCATTAAGTATCATATTTTGAGAGAGAAAAGTGTAGAGAAATAAATTAGATTAGAATATGTGAGTACAAAAGAGTTGATTGCATATATCTTTACGAAGCCTTTTCCTAAAGATATATTTGAGTATTTTTTAGGTATACTTGGGGTTATCCCCCTGCCAATTTTTGATTAAATGATGTAGAAAGTGCATTAGTCTAGTGCTACAGATCACTATTGTCTATCTAGACTGAATGTTGATGCTTCTTGTATGGGGGAGTATCTATGATGAGAAGAGTTATCAAGGACTCTTGGTAGTTGGTATATAACAATGTGTTTTGACACTTGAGATAGTAGAAGACTTGGAGCAGATGATTGACATAATGAAGCCTTTGTCATTGATGTCAATGGGGGAGATGATCGCATGAAAAACATCTTTTGATAGAATGTGGGAGATGTATGTATGGGGGAGAATTGTTCATGGATTGATTGATTGACTTATATCAATGGAGGAGAAGTGTTAAAATTGATGACCATCCATGTAAGAATGAGGAAACATAGATGAAGATTTGATCCTACAAGTTTTAGATTTGATTGATGAAGAGGATTTGAAAAGAAAAGAGTAGTAGCAGAATTGGATTTCATATTTTTGAAACTTAGACATTTTTCATCTATGTTACTATCAATGCTAAAGGGGGAGATTGTTAACATGAATTCTAATATATTCCTTTGTGGCAGTATCCTAAGAATTGGAGAGATGGATATCATGATTGGCATGTTGCATTCATGATGATGTTTGTCATTGATGTCATCATAGTATTATTTCTATGAAGACTGGAAGAGTAGTAGATAGAGAAAGAGGTCGTACAGACTATGTATTAATTATTAGGTCAAGCATAGTTGAGAATTTGTTCTACATTGTGTCTTGGTTCTATGGACAAGAGCATGTACAAAGAATCAAAGACACATAGAAGTTATTCAATATTTACAAAGAACAATGTGCAAATAGAGTACCTAAGAAGTGGTTTCTGATGTCTAGATTATATCTCTTAATAGGGATATAATCATGATGATTGTAGTTATCCAGTGATAGTAGATAGCCTGATGATGATTTCACTAAATGCGCAAGGTCAGAAGTCACACATGTAAGAATTTGCATTTACTGTGAGCTGAGAGTTATTTGTAATTGTGAAAAGATATAATATTTTGTAATATCTTAATTAGGTCATATTATAATTAATTGGAAAAGCCTCAAGGCCAACTCAATGAATTATTTTGAGGATATGGTATAAAGGAAGGTCATTTTCCTTATGGTGAAGGGTGAAATTGATGAGAGTAAGTGTGCAACTACAAATTGTGCAAGTGATATGAAAAGTTGGTAAATGCATGTAAGTGATCCAAGGGATTATTAGATGTGAGTTTATAGATATGGTATTGAGATCTAAAGAGGTTTGGTCTAGTCAAGAGAACAAAGAAGGAACTAAGGTTATTGCATTTATATTATTCTACAAGGAATAATATAGAGACCAATTGGACAATGTGTTTGGTGGTCTTGCCACTAAAGCTATTTGGATAGTGGGTCCAGTCACTCCATCTGCCTTCTACAACTCCTAATAGGCTTGGAACAACTCCTAATATGATTGGAATCTCCTAACATAGATTCAAATTGATATGTATTAAATGTATTTCATTGGCTCCTAATAGAGTCCAATCTCTTACAAGGAACTTTTAAATTAGTGATTCATTTTGTGGGTACCATCCCCACTAGGGTTTTCCCTCTGATCAAGGGTTTCCCTAGTTAACATGTTTGGTGTTATTGTGTATGTGGATCTTCTTATGGTTGTTGATTAAATTGCTCACATGGTTAAGGATTAATAAGGTTGATAAATGTTTTAATGATTGGATAATTGTTTCACCCCCCTCCCCACCACTTATCTTGGTGGACTTTAATTTCTAATAGAAGATACTAAGGTGAGTTGGGACGTATTGACATATCATCCGTGCATACATTGTGATAAGACTTGATATGCATCCAAAGCTGAGAATTTGGCACTCATAGATCATTTGATAACGATGGTCTTTGGTGGAGAGGAGACATGAGTTAACTTGATTTTTAACATGTAAATATATGTTTTATTTCATAGAACATTTTAGATTGATATGTGAACAATATATAATGCAGGGTGTAGTAGGCAGTGCTAGAAGAAGGATCACCTAAGGTAAAGTTTTTAAAATATTCTTATAAATATAATAATACATTAGTTTATAATTATTTTTTCTTAATATCTATGACACCAACAATACAAAGTTTCCTCAACCAATCTAATAACTCCTCACACACAAGACCTTTCAATGGTCAAAATCCTAATGTATCCATATACATGTTGGAAACTATAAATGGAGAAATTATTATATTGTCATTGATGTCAAACCTATTGATATGACAAAGTGTCCAACCTGCTAGAGATACATTTACTAATAGTGTAGAGTGCCATATCATTTGATTGATGAAGAGGATTTGAGCGTAAGAGATTGTGAGATGACCTAGTGAAAGGTTGAGTTGAGATATGATAAGTATTATGGAAATACAAAGGGCACTTGATAAGTTAGTCCTTGATAAGATGATGTGTTCTTAAATTAATACATGAAATAAAGAAGATAGTTGGATGAAGCTAAGAGTTGAAACAATTCTAAAGAATAAGATTGACTGAGTATCACTATTGCACGGTCAATGAAGGAACTAAAGTAGAAGATTAAGGAACTTAGTAGAAGCCAAGAAATATAGTTCAAGCCAATTATTTGGTTATTTTTGAGAAAATATATGAAGAAGTGTAGTTATGACCGAGTGTAGTATTGGTCAAGAAAGCATGTTGATGTCAAGCAAGATAGTATAGTATGTGTTGAGTTATACAATGATGACTGAGTTGAAGAACATAGTGATTGTTGAGTGACAACAAAAGTTATAGTTTGAGAAAGATTTGATTTTGAGGCCAACGTGGCTGGAATTATGAATTAACCAAAGTGCATAGAAGATAAGGATTGATGAATTGTAATATTTAATGTACAAGGAGAGTTTGATATGTGATCAAAGGTAAGGATTTTATCAGAAGTTTCTAGAAGAAGAAAAACAACAAAAAGATGGAAGGATTCGATGAATCTGACCAAAACCTAAGATCAATGGTGATGTTTACATAGCAAAATATTGAAATCACTTATTTAAGGAGGCATAAGAAATTAGTTGTAAGGTTGGTTCATGGTTGATTGGTGATCTTAAGGAGAATTTGTGAAGAGGTGAACAACAAAGGTGAAGTTTGAAGAGTTTGTGAAGTGTGATTGCTTGGGGAGGTGCCAAACATATCACAGATTGAGATGTTAATGAAGGCTAGTCAATAAACCAACAGATGAGAAAATGGAGATTTGAATTTCCAAAGTGAGTTGTACTTTACAAATCAAATCTACTATTACATTTTAACCATTGTATCAATCCAAAATCATTAATCAATATTGACCTAAGAGTCATTTTGTAAATCCTTTTAATCAAGGTGGAATTTTAATGGAATTTTCTAAATTCTTCTAACAAGGCCACTCCTAATAGGGTGATTAAATCCTTTAATGAGGTCACATTTAATATTGTGTTGTATAAACTTTAATAGGGTTGGCCCTTAATCAAGCTTACTTCAAAAGAGTGAAAATTGGTAGCATGTTACTTGGTGGCTTTTCCCAAATTGGGTTCCCACATTAAATCCTAGTGTCAAAGTGTTATTATCATGTGTGGATGTTATTCTTTTGCATGATATATTTTATAGTAGTTTATTTACTAGGAGTTGACACATATCAAGATAGAGAATTATATTGCATGAAATGTTAAATTGTTGATGATATGGTCTAGAGACTGAGTGGATATATGAGTTTGTTTAAGTTGTTTGAAGTGTTTAAAATTTGAATTGGTACATTTAGACTTGAGGATAACTAATTCACCCCCCCCCCCCCCCCCCCCTCTTGGTTATTCTAAATCATTATAACAATATATACATGAATAAAGGGGTATGACTACAAACCAACATGTTTTTTAATAATACCTAATAACTCAATCAATACCAAAAAAATATACTATGAAAAAATAGAAACAAGGATCTAGTCATCTTTTGGTGTAATCAAAAGAATCTCTTCATATGGATTATTAATGATCATAATGTAGTTTCCTCATTTGCAAACTCTCAATACAATCACTTTAGATCTTCTCACCACTCCAAAAAATCACCACTATTTTCCTGGGTTATATTTAGACAATTTCTTCTTGCTAACATACCAAAACTTTATCTTTACAATAAGTCATCTTAACCCTACATAGTGTTTCAATCAATGACAACATTCATGGTCTTACCTTAGCCAACTTGCCAAAACCTATTGTGCCACTCTTAAACCTATTGTGTAGAATAACATAGAGTATCCCCAATAGGGATTAGAAATACTATTACAATTTCATGAATTGTCTTGAATAACATGCTAAGATTAGGCTCCACTAAAACTCACCAAATAGGAAATCAAACCATTGTCTAAAATAGTTCTTAGTAAATGCCGATAGTAAACATACTTCATAAATTCTCTTTAGTTTCTTTGAATCGTCTAATAAATATATTTGATGGAAAACATAGGATTTAGACTCACCAAACAACATCCCATAATATTCTCAAACTTAGGTTCATCAAATTTTATCTCCAGTAAACCTATCTCTACAATCATCATCAGCAAGTTCATGCCTACTAAACATATATGTTGACATCAATGACAAAAAATTACTATCAAATATAGCTAGCAATAATTAAACAATCTCTCCAATTATCACAATCCCAAAATCATGTTCATTATACTTGATTTATTCCTAAATTCTCTTTTCTTTTAGGCATCTTTTTTGTAATTGGGACCTCCTAACCAATTTACTAATAATTTTGGTGGGAACAGGTAAATTGAAATTGACCTATTACTTAAGATTTGCTCCAAATTTTGATTTGGGGGTTGATTTCAACCATTGAGTAGGAAATTCAATTTTTCATTAGCTTCCTTCAATTTTTGATTGCTGAAGTTTTTGTAAGGGGTATATAAGAATCTTATTGATGAGAGCCAAGTATAATCTATTTAATGCCATATTTTAATCTATTACATACACTTTCCTACTTACTTTCCTATTCCATTTTACTATTTTTTGTTGCATATGGTTTAAAATATATAAGTAGTATTTAATGAGGTTTTGGGATTAAAATATGGAAAATAAATTATTGATTTCTTTTACTAATCTTTATTGATGTAGCATGTTGATGGAATGGATCTTCTTTTCACTTATCCCATAAGTACTTCTTGTCGCATTTGGATGTGAACTATTATTCTTCCAACTGAATGTCATCATTGCATTCTACCATTAACAAAATGTTTATGGCTACAATCTCATTTGAGAATATATGTTGGTTGGACACATGTACTACAATCTATATGGAGTTTAAACTGATTAATATCTACCTTTGTTTCCATCATACGATGACCTCAAGCTATGCAAGGGAAACAATAGAAAACAAACAAGGAAAAAAACTATTGCATGTACTCACGTGGGAAACTTTATTAATATTTAGTTTCCTATATTTACGTGCAATTACAAATATAATTCATGTGGCATTGTTTTTTTATATCTGCTTGGTCGTAAGCCAGTCATGTAGATATCTTGTACATATTTTGTTTAGTGTTTGTTTTATAGCAATGGCCTACATATATGGTCAAATCTCATAGCAAGAGGAGGTTAGTTTTGAATACACAAATTTCTGTAGAAGGGACTATTGTACACATTTTTGTACATAGGTTTTGACAATACCATTTTGAAATAAATAAAAATATTATTCTATGTATGGTTGTAGTAGTGCAAAGCCGATCATTTTCTACTCATCATGCAAGTCAGAGAGTAAGGGCCGGCTCTACTAGTAAAGCATGATGATATTTCATTTAGCATTCTTAGTTAATGTATTATTTAAGAGTATTTTCTGTAATTAGATTAGCTGGTAAATTAGATGTTTGTGTTTTTATCTATTTATTGATTTCTCAGATTAGTCAATTTAGATATGGATGTATTATTTTTATAAGTGGAATGTTATCATTATTTCATAAATTATTGTTTCTAATATCTTATGGATTAATATCAATTTCCATTTTTGATGTTCTTGTCACTAGGAAGTGATAGTTCCTATCGTTGGGATTTACTTGATTTTTCGTAGATTCAATTTTGTGTGTTATAGATTCATTCATAAATCCTCATCTCACAACTATCATCCCTTGATGGCATATTGGTCAAATGCCTTTCACAAGCTCACTCTCATATTGACATGTATAAACCAACCAAACTTTATTATAAATCATTAATTATTTATTATTATTTGCCCTAGTGTTGGCCTATCATTTTGGTGTCGTTGTTGGGGAAAGGTGCCAAAGGCATGTTAGTTTGCTGATTTGAATTAGGAACAATGCATTAGGATGAACGCTTTTGCAATTGCTAGCCTTACTTAAGTAACTAATCTTAATTTGTGTTGCATAAATCATATAGATGCATTGCTTTAGAGTTTGCAAGTAGGCCTTAGAAATTAGATTTATTTGTTTCTTTAGAAGTTAATTAAATTTTAAATTATCATAAGTTTTTGTGAGTTATTGGTAAAGACAAGCAAATTTTGAAGAAAAATGTTTAAAATGATGCATTTTCAATGTTGTTCAAGTATATCAATTTTGGTTAAAAATTGTTTCAAAAATGCGAAATTTGAAGGAAATACAAGAGGCAAATTGTGCTTGGCGTCGAGGGCGTTGCCCCTTGACCTTGCCCCCAGGACCCCACAATGGGCATTGTCCCTTGACCCCACTAGTGGCTGCCACCCCCAAACCCCTGCCTTCAAATTTAAAAACAAAAGAAGAAACTAGTGGGAAAATTGCATCGACAAAAGGTGACATTTTTATATCCTCTTTACCTAATGAATGCAACTTAAATGATCTTGATCTTTCATTATCACAGGTATGCAAGAATTCTATCTCTATGTTTGAACATAAACAAATCATTGATGAATTCTTAGAGCAATGAGATTTTGATAATGAAAGTGTAACCACTTGTTGTTCTCTTTGCTACAAGAAAGATGACCAATTTATATGCCTGAACAAACACAAGCACATGGTGAATGAGGTGCAAGATATTTTTAATCCTTATCATGATAAGGGTGGAAGTGACCAAGTATTCCTTATAATGGATGAACAATCTCAAGCACCAATCCAAGAAGATCAAGGTATGTATTATGTTGGTAACATGTATTGTCACTCTAATTCATTACAAAGCCAACATATTTCTTCAAAATGTACTTCTCCACCTAGCATGCATAATGAATGTAATCATGCATGCTCACAACAACCTATATATCCCTCTTATATTCCACCATATCCATCCTTACCATCTTCATTTCACCCATTCTACTTATTCCCATCTACTTTATATCCATACTTCTTACCATATTCATTCTCTTATTTACATCATATTCTGCCCACTCCACCTTATCCACCAAAGGCAACTATATTGCCTCATAATAAGGTGGTTAATAGTATGCATAAACTTTCAAGGATCCTTGTACAATCTAATGATGTGCTTAAAATTAATAAATCAACAATATTGGAATATATTGATGCACTTAAGGAATGAGAGTTTGGTTTAATTAAATTAGAAGAACAATATTATTTATTGAAATATAATTGACTTTGTTCTTCTTTTCTACTTAGTGAATTTCATATACGTACAAATGAGCCCATACTTAAAATTGCATCAATTTTAATTAATGGACTCATGAGTATGTGTGTTAATATCAAGCATGCACTAAGTAATTTTAAGCCATATGCATTCCATACTCCACAAACATGCTGCCAAATCCTCCAATATATGTATTTTATTACTCTTGTACTTATACATATTGATATTTGGAGGCCTCTAGTTAAAATGTGCATCCCTCACATACTTGTTGATTTGGGACCAATAATTGATTAAGCACAATCATACAGGATTATATGCATTAATGGCCAAAATGTTAAAATTGGATGATCTTTATTTCTCATCGTTGATTATTTCCATTATCCTAAGATGACCAAATGCACTTTGGATGATTCATTTATTTAACAAGGACAGAGGTATTAGTATTCATATATTTTTCATTCTTGGTTCTTGTATACCCAGATGGTCATTCATTGATTACACGTGCTAATTTCTTGATTCCTTGGATAATTTGAATTCCCTATGCTTTTATAACAAATAGTTAATTAGGGGTGCATTCATTGAATTATTGAAATATTTGATTTACCTATCATTCAATAAGACTCAAAAAATTGTAAAGATGTGTTACTCTATTGAGTTGCCTAATTTCTTTGGTTATCCTAATGATTTCATGACCTTGTAGCATGAAGTTAAGTTGGGGGGAATCCCTCCAATCTTGTGGTTCTTGGATGATTTCTAGTCAGGTTTCATTGATTATCTCATTGTTCCTTTTAGCAAATCTCCACATGTGACATCTCAACAATTCAAGGTATATGTTTTGGTGTTAATTAGCATTGCTATTATATGAACACAAGAGTTTATTTGTATTTATCCATTATATCAAGTATCTATTCATAGTAATAACTCCATCTATCATTTGTAAAACTAAATAACCTACTTAATGAGAGTTATTGAATGGATGATATTTCTTTACTATGCTTGATATGCTTGGTTTTGAGAATATGGTTATAGGTCTCTTGTTGTGGGGTGATGATCTTAGAAACAATACCAGTTAATGATTCTTCTCTACACAAGAATTGCATAACACACCATGTTTTCTTTGTTAACATTGTGTGGGCTTGCTAGCTATTTGGTGCATATCCATTTCGTTGGTGCTTCACTGTTCAAGATCACATGCAAATTTTGGCATATGGTGTTCACCACTTTGAGATGAGATATTCTTTCTTTGGTGATTAATCACATGGAGGAAACTATGCAACATGGTCTGTGAGATTCATGATTATTCAACAACACATCTGAAGATACTTTGAATGTAGTGCCAGCTACTACACTCATTCCTTAAGTTGTGTCTCTCTGGAGTTCTATGGACACATTGGTGACTACTATTGGTTTTCACTCCATACTCATGTATTTGGTAATGAAGGTGTCTTACTCACAACTTTCCATTTTCCTACAATGGATATTTCACAAGCTTCACAAGAATAGGGTTTCATATATTCAGAAGATGTCATCTTATTCTGTCAGCATAGAGAAATATGAGAATAATCATCCTTGTGAGTAATACTCTTACCCAAGTGTCCTAGCATGTTCTAAAGCTCTCTAGTTAGTTTTTAGATTTAGTGGTGAGAGATACATAGATCAAAAATGTTTCTAGTGTAATAGTTTGTGGGTGTAGTTTTGATGAGGTTATTCTTGGTGTTGATTTCAAGTTCCTTGTGCAATCAAGTCTCAACAATGCCATCTATGTGGTCATGGTCAAAAGTCAAGCTTTGGATAGTATCATTTTTCATCATCCATGTCAGGATATCATTTCTTTGGTCATTCTATGTAGTTATTGAAAAATAAAAAATAAAAGAAAAAAAAGCAATAAAAGATCCAACAATGAAAACCTTTGGGCATTGTTGGCCAGTTAATATCTGAAAACTGGTTTTCGATGGATGTTAACTGCAAAATAAATCCTTAATGGTGAAAACTATTTTTACAACACTATTAAGTGGTGAGTGATTGAAAATTGGCTTGCCAATGGTTACTTGTCATTATCAAAATGTGAAAAAATTTTAAAAATGAATTTTTTTTTTGAAAAATGCAATAATTGGTGTTCTTGATTTCTTTGCTAATTATTCTTTTCAGGAACACTCATTGGCTTAAGTAGTTCTTTTCATTTTTGGCACCTCCTGTCACTCACTACTGTAGCTCTACTCCTCTTTAGCGTGGTCCTCACATCTTTGATCACTCATAGTCAGAGTTGCCTATTCAGTTGAGGTGTTTTCAATGGAATGTGCTACTTCCTATATGATCTATACTGGTTTAGTTGATGATGGCGGCCCTTCCAATTGTCGTCACTCTCCTAGTTTTATGGTTCCTTCCAATGGTCTTCTCTTCAATGCTTTAAGTCAGATGGTGGTATTTTTTGGTGTTGCAATTTTGGATGCTTCTCTTTGTTCATTGTTGTAGATTCCTCTACAATTATTAATTTGCTCTATGTTTTGACATTGGTCTCTCTGCACATGCATGTTGGTAAAACAATCGATTTTGTTTTTCCTTATTTTATCTCTTAACTTTATTTGTATTGTTTATTATATTGATCATTTTGAAACACCCCTTCCTAGCCTCTCCTTGTTTCCCATGGATAGTCAACCTTTAAGTTGGGGGGAGGCATGTCATCCCATTATCTTCAATCCATCACCGTTATAATTCCATGACACTATCCATTATATCCATCATACAATAACCTTTTCTTTGTCTCTTATCTCTCATGTTTTGCACATTTAAACTCCTCTTGTGCAAATTGAGATAAATTTCTCCTAAATGTAACCTTGTGAACCATGATGCTATAAAAAAATAAAAAGAAAAATAAAAAGAAAAGAGAAAAGAGAAATAACTTATGAAAGCTGAAAGTGATATCCCTATTGAAAGAGGAAAAATAAGAAAGCTTGTCATGTAAAGCAAAGAAAGGGATTTGTGTTTATAAGTTATCATGGTTCGACGTGGAGACATAGCTAAAAACCATAAATCTAAAGTGCTTTTAGTTAAAACTAAAGACCTCATGATTATAATGATTGCATGAGGACGTACAATAAGCTAAGTTGAGGGGAATGATGAGAGCCAAGTATAAACTATTTAATGCCAGATTTTAATCCATTACATACACTTTCCTACTTACTTGCCTATTCCATTTCCATTCCATTTTACTATTTTTTGTTGCATGTGGTTTAAAATATATTAGTATTTAATGAGGTTTTGGGATTAAAATATGGAAAATACATTATTAATTTCTTTTACTAATCTTTATTGGTGTAGCATGTTGATGGAATGGATCTTCTTTTCACTTATCCCATAAGTACTTCCTGTCACATTTGGATGTGAACTATTATTCTTCTAGCTAAATATCATCATTGCATTCTACCATGAACAAAATGTCTATTGCTGCAATCTCATTTGAGAATATATGCTAGTTGTACACATGTACTACAATCTATATGGAGTTTAAATTGATTAATGTCTACCTTTGTTTCCATCATACAATGACCTCCAGCTATGCAAGGGAAACAATAGAAAACAAAGAAGGAAAAATTCTATTGCATATACTCACGTGGGAAACTTTATTAGTATTTAGTTTCCTATATTTATGTATAGTTACAAATGTAATTCATGTGGCATTGTTTTTTTATATCTGCTTGGCTATAAGCCAGCCATGTAGATATCTCATACATATTTTGTTCCCTATATATATATAGTCAAATATCATAACAGGGGGAGGTAGGTTTTGAATACACAGATTTTTGTAGAAGGGACTTTTGTAAACATTTCTATATGCAAGTCTGGACAATACCATTTTGAAATAAATAAAATATTAGTTTGTGTCTAGTTGTAGTAGTGTAAAGCCGATCATTTTCTACTCATCGTGCAAGTTAGAGAGTAAGGACTCGCTCTACTGGTAAAGCACGGTGATATTTCATTTTAGCATTCTTAGTTAATGTATTATTTAAGAGTCTTTTCTGTAATCAGATTAGTTGGTAAATTAGATGTTTATGTTTTTATCTGTTTATTGATTTCTTAGATTAGTCAATTTAGATATGGATATATTATTTTTATAAGTGGAAATGTTATCATTATTTCATAAATTATTGTTTCTAATATCTTATGGATTAATATTAATTTCCATTTTTGATGTTCTTGTTGCCAGGAAGTGACTGTTCATGTCGTTGGGATTTACTTGGTTTTTCATAGATTCAATTTTGTGTGTTTTAGATGCATTCATAAACCCTCATCTCACAACTATCATCCCTTGATGGCAGATATTGCTCATATGCCTTTCACAAGCTTACGCTCTCGGATTGACATGTATAGACCAGCTAAACTTCATTATAAATCATTATTTCTTTATTATTATTTTCCCTAGTGTTGGCCTATCACCCATCTCTCCTCAATCTAGGATAAAACTTAGAAGTAAGTATTCTAAGCTCAATCACTTAAGTATTTGAAGTATTTGTTAGATTGTGGTGACTAATCAGGAAAGTACTGTACATACTTCATAAATAGTGGGGTTCGGGGCATCGCCTCGAAATTTTTTTTTGGAAGTAGCCAACATATTATGGCCGACATGTTATAACCCTAAAGCGGTTTAATACTTGTATAAAAAGGGCTTAGGGTTGGGTATTTTTCATGTGTGGTGATACGAAATTGGTTCTTGCGGCGGTATTGAGCTGTAAGGGATTACGGATTGTAATCAGGTTGTAATCATTGGATTGTAATAAGATCGAACTTGCTGTTTGGTGGATGTAGCCCAGGGATTGGGTGAACCACGTTAAATCTTGGTGCCTTGTGTCCATTTCTATGTGTTCTATTATTTTTTGTTATTGGTTATATTTGCATGTAGTTTTTATTTCTGTCTGTGGTTTATCCTAACAGTATTTTGAGGTAAATTTCAAGTATCCAAGGCATCTTTCAAAGGCAATATTTTCCATATAGAAAGCTTCTCTTCCTCATGAAGGCCAAGTATAGGAGATATCAATCAAGAAGTCTCTTCTTTCAAATACACAAATATCAAAGTGAGTCAATTCATTCCTAAGGCATATGTTACGGAGTATTTGCAGACGCGAGCACTTTTGAAAGGCATACTAGATTGTTCTCAACAAGTATAGATAGTGCAACAACATCCAAAGCATCTTCATAGACATTACAAATCTTTTTTTTGTAAAGGTATACATAATTCATTTTTAGGTCTACCCTCTACTTTATATCAATGCACTTTCTATTTATGCATATTTCATTTCACTAGAGTTTGAGTTAGGAAAATCCCTCTCTACCAATCTTTTTCTTTTTCTTTTTTATGTGTATGAATAAGTGGAACTAGTTTCAAGACCGAATCTAGAAATTACAAGATCTTGACTATAGTATGCAACTAAAAAATAGTCAGAAGTGTAGGGAGTAGGTTGACCCAGCTAACGTAGTCTTTGAAATAGGTCAATGAAGTTGACCTATTCACTATAGATCACCTTCAACCTAAGTTCACAAGTTAGTTTCTATTTATGAGTTCTAAATTTGGTAAGAAAATTGGTTTGTCTACATTTTGTTAGTTTGCACATATTAAGAGTTGGTATTGCTCTTTCATTTAACCTTAGACTTGATTGTTTCCATTAAATTTGCATTCACGTTCACTCCTCAATTGCATAATAGTAAAGGAACACATTGCATCCTTGTCGTGCTTGGGTTTTTTTTCAAAAATAATCACAAATGGGCCTAGTTCACTACATTCTTCCATAGGAAATATATGTGCTTTTGTATCCTTTTTTATCACCTAATCACTTTATTTCTCTTTTATGTTACAAATATGTGTTCAAGTTTTATACCTTGTAAGTTATTGATGCAACTCAAGGATGGAGAATCCCTAATGTAGATGTACAAACCTTGTAGAAATGAGTAACACAATTGAAACAACAAGATATAATCAAAGAAAAAAAATTTATTATTAGAATATCATCCAATTACATCAAACTTGCTTCATACATGTTGGGTTGTAAGGCCTTCCCAGTTGTGACCCAATATAAAGAACACCAAACTCATATCTCTCTCATGATCTATCAAGACTTGGAGATAACCTTTCCTTATGTATCTCCCTCTCCCTCTTACTACCTTACATTAAATTACATTACAATTTATTTATAAGAATTGGACTCACAAGTCATCTCAAAGAATCACATTCCTCAATATTAGGAAAATGTGTTACAATAAATAAAACAAGCCCTAAAGACAAGATCAATGATTTATCCCATAAACACATAGAGATGTGAAATTCAAGATAAAAGTCCTTACATGATCCATAATTCTCCACTGCAATTCACAATCAAATAAAGCCATGAATAATGCATCACACACAAAAAATTCAATTCACACCCAAGTACCAATGAAGAGCATGCTATTTGATGGTAAAACCATAATAATTCATCAAGTAAGAGTCCAAATGATAAGTGGTCATAGGAGAATGATCCACAATAGGTCCCAAATAAGATTCCAAAATTGCATATGTAGATATGCATGTAAAAATGAACCGCACACATGATCTTCCACATAGTAGAAAAGAACAAAACTTAACAAAATGATGCAATATTGTTAAGAACCCAAGATGCTTCTACATTAAACACCCTAGGTAATAAAAGATGTTCCATAAGAAGGAATTATGAATATCTTTTAAGATTTCATGACATGAATCCCATGTTCGTTATGAATCCACATGTCTTTGTTATCCGCAACTTGAGTCTTCTACTTGTTACCCTTCTTCAAGTTCTACAAATACTTTTGCCTATCATTCCTTTCATATTTCTTACTAGCAATAGATAGTAACCGATTCCCAATATCATCCTTCACCTTATTCATAGGCAAAGCAACTCTTCTACAAACCTCTTGCTTCCTTTTTCTCATTGTTACTTATTAGAACCACTTTATCACCAGACATTCCCACAAGATCCTTTTGAAATATAGTATCAACTTCACAATTTTTTTTAGTACTAAGAATTTCCATCATCCTTTAAATTATTGAGGTCAAAGATGTTAATTGTGCCTAACTCTTCAAGTTCACCAAGGATATTCCTTTCCTTAACTATTGTCTTTGAAATTGGTTGACCAATCTTCAGAGTTTCATGTCTAACATTGTCAATCAAGTAAATCCTATTGACTCCACAACTTCTATCCCCTTTTTCCTCCAAAGGAAACAACCTATACCTAGATCCCCTTTTCCTTATCACATAGGTATTAGCATGTCAATAAAACATAAAATTCCAATCAAATTGTCATGGTATTCCCAATAATAAGTGAAAAGCATCCATAGGCGAGACATCACATAATATCTCACCATAATAAGTTCCAATCTTAAAACTAACTAGGAATTTTTCATCAACCTATCCCTAGAATCATCTTGCAACCAACCATATATAGATTTGGATGCTTCCTCCTTCCCAACTTCAATTTACTAATCATTTCTTCTGAAATTGAGCTATTAGAACTGCCACCATCAATGATAATGTTATATACCTTATCATTATGATGTAGGAGTATCCTGGGTGTAAGAGAAATCTTGTATTAGCCAAAAATATATGTGTTTCTATCTTTTTCAATATAGGTTGTTTTAGTATAGAGTTACTACTTGTGGAAATTTACTATTTTTAGTAAGTTAGTCATATGAGCTCAAAATATTTTGATTTCACAAGTGGGGCTTCATCTTAGATATTTTAGCTTTCTATTTAATCCCCATTTCCATACCATATGTATTGATGGAGTTATTGGGGATTGTTGATAGAAAATCTTTGAGCTCAATTTTGATGGCCTAAATGGCTTTGAAATGGGGTTGAACCCTTGATTAACAACACTTCACTATTAGGGAATTGTAGATCAGGAGTTGTTATATGTGAAATGTGGTTATAATAGCCAATTTGGTCCATGGTTAAAAATTTATGGCCTCTAGAAGTTGGGCTGCCCAGAATTATAATTTGAAATTCTTTTAAGCCACCTTTATGTAATAAAATGTGAAGAATAAATAATTTAGGGTTGGTCATCCTTAAGGGTTAGGGATAAATATCTAGAACATTCTTGGGTGGTGAAAAATTACCTATATAAGGAAGGCTCATAGGGTTGTTTAGGGCAGTATTGGGTGGTTGTTTGTGGCTTTGACTTGCCCATATAGCTTTGCATGTTGTATTTCTGAAATTTGTAATTCCACTCTTTTGGAGATAATAAGGAGCCCATTTTTTGTTCTTGCAAATTAGTGTTGTTTCTCTATTTTTGTTATGTGTTTTTGGTATTAAGGGGAGCACCCGTCATTAGCATACATTTACATTTAGCTCTAAACAGGTTCCTACTTTGTGCCAAGTATTCAATATATGAAGAAACTCTTCTTCTAATAAGTACCTCACCTTATTCAACAACATTTGATGTGCTTTCTTCTAAAGTTGAACTAACTAGTTTCTCTATCCAAATGTGCAATCCTTCTTTTAGGAAACTAAAAATCCCTATTCTATATCTCACCACATTGAGAACAAGTTCCTAAAATGTCACCCCTTTCTCTTGGTCCACAATTATAAACTTTAATAGTCTAACTATTATTGGTTCTTTCACCAACCTCTTTAAAAATCTTATATCACATTGCTCCTAGAAGATGATGCAGTAGCCTTACCACATCTATTCTTGATATTCAGTCTACCTTCAAATATTTTGTTCATATTGTCTTCAACCCTCAATATTATCTAATAGGCAACTCCAATTGTCTTCATTTGAATTGTAAGTATCTCCTCTTGAATACTAGGGCTCTAACCAAAAAGTACCTAGCAACCTTCTCGTTATCAACTTCAAAATGATTGGTCCTAATCATGATCTTATAGAACTCTTCAATATGCACATGTATTGATGTGTCATCTCGCTTCAACCTTTGCATCTTCTTGAACATTTCCAATTCATAATTCACTAGAATGAATTGTATTTTCAACTTGTAAACCATCGAATCTCACTTAGTGATTCTTTCCTTTCCTCTCTTATTTCTTTTCAAATGGACTTGTCTCACCATGCACTTGCATGTCCTTTAATCTTGGTCTTTGGAAAAACACTCAATCAAGATCCTCCACTTCTCCATACTCAAAGTATTCTTCCATATCATTAATCCAAAAAACCAATTCTTCTAGCCTAAGACTCCTAGAAAATGTAGAAACTTCAACTTTAGGTCACTTTTTGATTTTAGACATAGCTTTCAGAAATATGGCCTCTTCTAGATCTTTGGTATCTTCTATAGCTTCTTCCAAGTGTTCTTCTCCCTCATATTCTCCATCACCATCTTCACCAATCCATGATGTAGTTCTCCTTCAAAATTCATCTTGTAAGGCTTGTACTTGCCTTCGTAAAACCCTAAATCCCTCATCAATAACACCTTTGACTCTCCTTAGAGGCATTCCCAATATCTTTAAATTTTGTAAGAAAATGCTTTACAATTATGGGCCAAATCTACTCTTTGCCACCCCATAACAAACCAATCCAGGGTGTTGTCTCAAAATCTGATCTACCTTCCTACAATCAAAACCAAGGAATGAACCTTGCTCTAATACCACTTAATGCAACTCAAGGATGGAGAACCCCTAGTGGAGATGTCCAAACCTTACACCAATGAGTAACACAATGAAAACAAAAAGATACAACTAAAGAACAACAATTTATCATAATGTAATCCAATTACATCAGACTTGCTTCATACTATATGTCAGGCTATAAGGCCTTCCTAGATGTGGCCCTTGATACAAAGAACACCAAGCTCATATCACTTCCCAATCTATCAAGACTCAAAGATAACCTTCCTTTTATAGCTCCCTCTTCCTCTTACTACCCTACATTATATTATATTTATAGGCATCAAGATTAACAAGTTAGCTCAAAGAATCACACCTCCCAATTTTAGGAAAATGTGTTACAACAAATAGAACAACCCATAAAGATCTAAGATCAGTGATTGATCCCATAAACACATAGATGTACAACTTGAGATAAAGGTCCATCCATGACCCATAATCCTCCATCGCAAACCACGATCATCATTAACCACAAAGATTGCATCACAAAACGAAATTCCAATTCACACTCAAGTACTAATGAAGAACATGTGACCCAAGGGTAAAACCATGATAACTCATCAAGTAAGAATCCAAATGATGTGCAATCATAGAAGATTAATCTACAATAGCTCCCAAATAAGACTCCAAAATCACACATTGAAATATGCACAAACAATGAACCACACACACAATCTTCCAAACAAGAACAAAAAAAAAAAGAAAACTTAACAAAATGATGCAAGTTTGCCAAGAACCCAAGATGTTCCTCTATCAATTATTCTCCTAGGATATAGACACACACATTACTTAAGTTTACATAGAGACCACATAGGAGATTTTAGAAGCATCTTCAATTTAGGTGGTGTTATCATGTTATCAAACATTCTACCTTATGTAGTAACTTCACCTTTAGTACACTTATAATTTCCATTTTTACTGGACGTGTTGCACATGCATTTTTCCACTTTGGAGGGTGATCCACCTTTAGAGGACATTGGACACTTCCACTCTTCCACCTTAGGTAGGTGATAAGTTGTTTTGTAGTTATCATGTCATAATCTTATGTCTTCCTATATTTGCACAATGATCAATTTAACCAAACTGTCTCCTATGTACTATTAGCTAATGTATTGATTCTACTTTATTATAGATGAGAAAACACTTTATCATTGACATATTTATTCTCTCTTGTTATTATATTTTTAATAAAACTTCTAAATCTTGAATGAGAATCTTCATAACCAAATCTTACGCACAAATAAATATAATAAACATTATCTAATTTTGAAAAATAAAAATAAACAACTCTCCTTCGAAACAAAGAAAGCCAAACAAAGTGCTCATAGATCTAGCAAACACCTCCAAATGGAGAAGTTTAAGTCCCCTCTCAAACAGGCCCTCAGCTTGGAGTCTACTGAAAGTGACATTAAACCCCCTGAGAGGAAGAAACCCCATCAGAAAATTGGCAAGAAGTTTGGCTCCAATCCTCCTAGCCCTCCCATATTTTTGATACGCTAGAGGCTAACCCTTCCCTAACTAGAAGCGGTGGTGAGGACATTACTTTCCCCCATGAAAGACACTCCTAAAGCAAGGGAAAAAAAAGAAAAGCATAGCCATGACCAGAGATATTGCAAGGCTCGACTTGAGAAGCTTGAATAGTCAATGAAGGATTTGGCAGATAATCATACTGCCATCTGCCAATGATTTGAAACCTTGGCTGGGTTCTCCACTAAAGTGATGCATTTCATAGCTACCACCCTTTACTTTCTACAGGTGAACAAGGATGTGAAGGACCTGGGAAAGGAGAGCGAGACTTCGTGCTCCATATATGGCTTCCTAGCGGAGGACTGGATGAAGACCCTCTTGGACAAACCTATCAAGGAGGAGGGGGTGACTATGGACATGGATGAACTTGAGGCGAAGGATGTTGAGGAAACAGATAAGAAAGAAGGCAATTAGCCTAGTTGGTTGTTTTTCTTTTTGCTTTAATGATATCGTATAATCTAAACTTGATGTTGTACCGGGCTTTTTGTTATTTGTATGAGTTTACTTGATGGACTAATAGTAGTAGTATGGTGTTCCACTCCTGTAATACTTCTCATGTTTATATGTTTGATTACAACAGGACTGATGTTGTTAGGGATGTTATGGATTATGTGAGTCTTTTGAAGTATAAAACTGGTATTGGTTAGATGATAGAAAGGTAACCTCCGATTGATCTTTCATCCTTTTTGTACTCCGGGTCAGCCCCATCTCTCTTAACTGCTATCTATATACTTAAAAAACACAAAGAAAGCCAATCTAGAAGGATGCTCGAAACTTTTGACCTAAGCACAACATAATTTGCCGGAGTCCAAAAATAGAAGAGGAACGATGAACCACAAACATACCAAAATGTTCAGCCTAACCGAACTCACAGTCATGCAAGAATACAATGATTTCGTTTTATCTCGTTTCAACCTCGTATTGCCTAATTCTGTTTGTCAAATCATCCTGGGTTTGCAACCAGGTTTTCTACGGTTTTGCATATCTGTTTCAGCCAGAATCAATTTATTATGTTTGCTTTAACAGATATTTTTGCGACTATTTTCGTTAAGCACGGGGTTTACCTGTTCGAACTTGTACTGAAAACACTGCATTGTCATCAACGAATGGAGTTTGCAGCGATTTCGCATAATTCGAAGGTCCGAGCATAAGCATGGGGTTATTGGCTTTGTCACTTCGCTTTGCAGCTCGTAGCCCAAAAACGCATTTCTTCGTTATGGGTATTCGCCAACACGCCAAATTGAGTATGGCAGGCCAAAGCGAATTGCAGGGCATCGACATGAATGTCGAGTTATCCGCTTTCTGCAGAGAAGGCGAACTGAAGGAGGCGCTCACACTTCTGCAATTTATGGGAAAAAATCGGATACCAATAAAATCATACGCTTACGAATGTCTCTTGCAGACCTGCGCCCGTGCCAAAGCATTGCCACAAGGTAGGGAAATTTATTCATACATGAAAACTTCTGGGCTCGATCAAAATGTAGTTTTAGCTAATAAACTTGTGAGCATGTTTATTGCATGTGGGAGTTCTGTTGATGCACGCTCTGTTTTTGACAAGGTAGAAAACAGAGATATTATATTATGGAATGCAATGATTAGTGGATATGTAAGTTGTGGACTGTCTGAAAAAGCTTTGGCACTTTATTACCAGATGCAAAATGAGGGTTTAAAACCTGATCATTTCACGTTTCCTTGTGTTCTGAAGGCATGTGGTGCCCTGTTAGTCCTGGAACGAGGGAAAGAAATCCATGATTTTGTTGTAAGTATTGGGCTTGAGTCTGATATTTTTGTGAGTAATGCTCTCGTGGATATGTACGCAAAGTGTAGGGTTTTGGAGTTTGCCCGCCAGGTGTTCGACAAAATGCCCGAACGAAGTGTCGTCACCTGGAATACCATGGTTGCAGGTTATGTTCAGAATGGGCAAGTAAATGAGGCATTTAAATTGTTTTATCAAATGCAAGTGGAGGGAGTGTTTCCGAATCCGACAACTGTAGTAAATGTTCTCCCCGCCTGCGCTAATGCACAAGCATTGAGACAGGGTAAGGAGATTCATTGCTTTGTTAGAAAGCGAGGAATTGATTCAGATGGCTTTGTGGGCAATGCCCTTATAGATATGTATGCCAAATGTAGGAGGATAATTGATGCAATCAAAGTGTTTGACAAAATGTGTCTTGTTGATGTTGTCTCATGGAATGCCATGGTTGCAGGTTTTATGCAGAATGGGTTTTATGATGATGCCTTGAAGTTGTTTGGGAAAATGCAAACCACAGGTGTAAAACCAAACTCGTTTACATTTGTGAGTGTTCTACCTGCTTGTGGCCGGCTAAAAGCTCTTCAAGAAGGGATGGAGATCCATGCTTGCGTAATTAAAACTGCACTTGAGTCACACGTCTTTGTTGGAGGGGCCCTGGTAGATATGTATTCGAAGTGTGAAAACATAGAGGATGCAAAGCAAATATTCTACAGAATTTCTCATAGAGACGTAGTCTCGTGGAATGCAATGATTGTAGGCTATGTGCAAAACGGACAATGTGAGGAGGCATTTAAACTATTTCATCAAATGCACCAGCTTGGCCCCAAACCCAACTCTGTAACTATTGCTAGCCTGCTTCCTGCTTGCAGTCGCTTAGTGGTTCTACATCAGGGCAAGGAGCTGCATGATTACATAGTAAGAAGGGGATTTGATGCCTATATAGTGGTCGGCAATGCCCTCGTAGACATGTATGCAAAATGTGGGAGTATGGTGGCTGCATGCAAGGTTTTTGAGAACATGAAAGAGAGAACGGAAGTTTCATGGAATGCAATAATTTCAGCATTTGGAATGCATGGGCATATTGATAAAGCACTCACACTCTTTGCTCAGATGCAGGAATCAGGCCCGAAGCCGGATCACATCACATTTGTAGCTGTTCTATCTGCTTGTAGTCATTCGGGCCTCGTTGATGAGGGTTGGAATTATTTTGATCGTATGAGTCAAGATTTTGGCATTAAGCCTAGGATGGAACATTATGCATGCATGGTTGACCTTCTTGGCCGTGCTGGCAGATTGGATGAAGCATACGATCTAATCACTAGCATGCCATTTGAACCAGATTCTGATATATGGGGTACCTTGCTTGCTGCTTGCAAAATTCACTGCAATATAGAGTTGGCAGAGCAAGCAGCAGAACACCTTTTCTTGTTAGAACCTGAAAATACTGGTTTTTATGTATTGTTGTCAAATATATATGCTTCTACTGGCAGATGGAGTGATGTTGCAAAGGTGAGAAAAATTATGAGAGACCGTGGAATCAGAAAGAAACCAGGATGCAGTTGGATTGAGGTTGACAGAAATGCTCAGGCGTTGTAGTCAGAGACAAGTTACACTCGCATATAGAGGTAACCCGTGAAAGTGAAAAAATTACTGAGTCAAAGCCTGAAAATTCTGGGTTGTATGTGCTGTTGCCAAATATAGAGGCTGTTCCTGGCAATGGTATGAAAATTTTGGGAAACTGGAGAACGAGAAAGGAGCTGTGTTATTGGCGGATCGAAGGTTGACAACAATGTTAATGAATTGTATTTGGTGAGCAGATGCCCGTGCAAATGGAGGAAACTTGTGAAATATCGGAAACTTGTGAAATATTGTAAATCTTTATTTTCCTTTAAGTGAAGGAGAAAATGGAACATAGTCTCTATGTCCACACTAGGAATCTGGCCATTTCCATGGTCTCATAAACACAGGCCAGGAACCAATATTGCTTAGAACCACTGTAATTTGCTGTGCGCTCCACCAAATTTATTTCCAAAAGTTTTCCGTGAAAACATATGTAAGAAATGCAGACCATTTCCACTATTTCAGAGATGGATGTTGTGCCTCTGGGTTTCACAAAGAATGATCTTAGAGATGTTCAGAATCTGCTTAATGGTAGGCTACAGCTGCCTTTGATCAGGTGTTTCCAGCATTTCTTTAGGATGATACTATAGTGTTTTGAGATTTTGGGTGTAAGCATAAACCACGCACTGGTCAAGATTAGATGAAAGATCATGCAGGATTTGCATTGTTACATGGTACACGAAGGGGTAACCTAATATTAGAAATAATATGTTTGTTTCAGATGGCCTCAGAGTAAGATCAAGAGGCAGAAGACAGAAAATCCACATTTACATTTTCCAGAAAATAAAAGCATTTGCCATAATGAATGTACATTTATACTGTGGTACACCATACGTAGTCTTGCAGGATGCCCATGGAATATTCAAGCCAATTCCATTTAATTTTAATAAAAAATATTAGGGCTTGGTACACTTTGTCTAGTCATTTCACGATACACAATCCAAAACTGGTGGACATGTCAACTTTTCTGGCAACAATCCCAAGATTCTGAACAGGTACCGCGGTAGGAAATGTTGTTTCCTAAAGGCAGAATCGGGCTTTCTTCACATCCAAGGGAATAAGATGAAATCTCTGAAGAACCTTAAACTTTTGCAGTTGCTCCAGCCACTTCTACAAGAGCCTTCATGTTCAGAAGCAAGATTTCATGGTAGGTATATCCCCTCAAAAACCTACGGCACAAGACAGCATTCTCCTAAATTATTGTTGTATTCTACTCTTTTCTTTCTCTTAAATGTGGCACTGACAGGAACAATTTGAAATGTATTTGTGAAAATTATGACAGCTGTTAACTTGATTGGAGATGGTGAGCTCTTGAACATGGACGAAAACAATATTTCAGACTGACATGAAGAGTATCAAACCATATCGATTTAACGTTGAGACTTTATTTATGATCCCCCTCACATGTACGATCCCTTCTTTACTTATAGGAGTATGAGATGGGCATTAAAGCATTGCCTTAATCTACACTTAAATCAATTGGAAATGGGGTCTATAGAATTGATGAACTGCTTGAAAAATAAAAGCTGTCACTCAATAAAGAGTTGAAAAATAACGAGTGCCGTCCCTGCCTTAGATAAGGCAGGGAACTAACGTTCCTGTTTGCCCCCCTCCATTAATTTATGCGAAACCAAGGCACGATATTTTCTGAAGCTTGATTTAAAAATTAATTATCGAATACTAATTCAAGTTTTCTGATTAGTTCTGTGGCAATATCTCCTGGGTTTATGCTGAATTTTCGTAAGCAAAAAATCTGAAAATTAAGAGTAGGCCGTATGAGGAAGTTTCTTGAATGCCTTTATGTCCACCGACTGCTACCGATTATGGCATTTCGTTGACTGTTGTCTCCATTGGTTTACAAACTGTTATTTTAATTATTTTTTCTTGTCAATTCCAAGATTGACTGATAGCTCTATTGCAATATTTTACACGGAGTAATGAAAATAATGCAGTTTATATTAAAATTTGATAGTTCTATAGGTTTCCAACTAATTATACAAATTAAGAAGATTAAATATAAATTAAATAAACAAAGAACGATACTCACACCATAGAATTATTTAATTAGAGCAATAGGTGTATGCATTTTTTTTTTAATAAAATGGCAAAAGGATTATTTCCCATTGCTTTATATTTTCTTCTCTAGTTTTTGAATAATATAATATTATAAATTATACAATATAAATAAGTAATTAAAAATTTTCTTACAATGAATATCTATTTACAATTATACTACCATTTAATAATAGCAAATATCAATTGTAATAAAAAACTAATATATAAATCTTTAAATGAAAACATAACAAGATGATTAAAAATATATGTACATATATCTAAATAATCTATGTTTTAATAAAGAATTCATTATATTTTAATTTTATTTTGATAAAAAATTTTCAATATTTTTGCAACCAAGACATCACATACAAAATATATATTTATCTTATCTTATGCATATAAATTATAAATAGTCCAAAAGTAGGGACTCAAAGAGCTCTTGATATATATATATATATATATATATATGATATTTTAATTTATAATAAAAGTTTATAATGTCAAATTATATTGGTAAGTACTATCATATATATATATAATTAATTTTTTTATTCTTTTAAATCTTTTTTAATTATAATATAAATCATATTTTAATTTATAATAAAAGTTCTTAATGTCAAATTATATTGGTGAGTAATATAATATAATTATTTCAATAATTATTGTTATTAATTATAAGTTATAAATATTTTTAACACTAATCTTAATTTTGTTTAAAGTTGATAGATAACAAATAATACATTAAATATAACAAAATATAATAATAATCTTAATTTTATTTGAGTATAAGATATTATTATTTGGAATGTGTAAAGTTATGAATATAATATTATTTAAAAAGAAAATACAATGTAATTTAAACAATACATAATTTTTTATTTTCTTAACATGAGTCTTAACATGTAATTTTATTTTTATATAGTGAAAAATGAAAATTAATATGCATAAAAGTTCATGTGTTCAAAAAAATTGTGTATCAGTTCCTTTACCCAATAATATCATTTTAAATTGATTTTATTACTTTATAAATATAAGAAATATGTGTCTACCTATATTCAAGTACTAAAAATGACTGCTCAACTCAATAAAGAGTATGAATGTTAAAAAGGTTTTCATTGTCTCATCTTTTCTTCAATTAAATATTGTTACTAGTTTCTTTTATTTTATAAAATTTATTTTTAGTTTACCAAAGCTTTTTCTATTTCACTTACAACCTTTTTATCTTAAAATCAAATTGTTTTATAAAGCATTAATATTTTCCTTTACCCAATAATATCATTTTAAATTGATTTTATTACTTTATAAATATAAGAAATATGTGTCTACCTATATTCAAGTACTAAAAATGACTGCTCAACTCAATAAAGAGTATGAATGTTAAAAAGGTTTTCATTGTCTCATCTTTTCTTCAATTAAATATTGTTACTAGTTTCTTTTATTTTATAAAATTTATTTTTAGTTTACCAAAGCTTTTTCTATTTCACTTACAACCTTTTTATCTTAAAATCAAATTGTTTTATAAAGCATTAATATTCTCTCTCTCTCTCTCTCTCTCTTTCTTTTTTTTTAAATGCATGACCTTCTATCATGCAATCAAACTAATTTTACTTGTTTAAATTTCTAGCATACGTGCACATACAAATTTATATATTATACATAGTGTGTGTGTATACATATATGTACATATACATACATATATTTGTTTCATTTATATTACAAAGTCTATTTGTACTGTACTAGCACTCTTTTTAATTTCTCTTAGATTTTTTTTTAATTTCAAAATCAAACTAATTTAATACATAGTGTTTATTCATTTTTGAGGAATATATGCTTTTATATCATGCAACTTAATCAATTTTACCATTTTTAATAGCCGAAATCTTACTCAAGTTGTATATGCACAATTGTGGCCTTTCATTTTGTGATCAAAATGTAAATTTTAGTTGTTATTGTTTTGAGCATGAAAAATCAGCATAAATAATCCAATCATCCTCAAATTTTCTAATGCATTTAATCATTTTGAAAGTTATTAAACATTTAAAGTAAATTGCAAAACAAAATTAATTTCAATAAAAATAAAGAACAACCACTTTAAAGTTTTCACAAGATCATAAATATATAGAATCAAATACCATAGGGACCTGTTTGTCTACAGGAATAGGAATAGTTATTTAGGAATAGAAAATGGGGGTACATATTCTTATTCTCTATTTGGTTTAGCCAGAATATGATGGGGAATTCGCAAACCCAAAAAATTATGTTTTCTATAATAAATAAAACTAGAATAGGAATACGTATTCCAATTCCACCTATTTGGGTGGAATTGCAAAACCTCATTTTTTGGGCCAAAATTGGAATACATATTCCTATTTTATTTCATATTCCAATTCCAATTTGGTGCATCCAAATGAAGAATTCAAAATTTTAAGAATTTACATATGCCTATTCCACTTGTATTCCTGTTGCCAAATGGGGCCTATAGGTTTAACATAAAAGACATTCTTTTGTGTGAAATTGAATATGATGGTTATACAAGCAAACATATCCAAATCATTCACCTTTCAATTTATCATTTATGTTCTATCATATCTCTAAATCAAGGTACACATGCATATCTTATAATCTAACCATGTCTTAACCAAAATTTAGTATAAATTTTTTATTCAACATAATGTTGGATTGCATAATTAATCGATTCTCATTTGACTATTAAATCAACTAATAGTATTGAATGAACAAAATTACTATAAACATATTGTACTAAATTGTTGAATAAGTCATATAAGTACAAATAAAATGCAGTCTAGAGTGAATACTAAAGTTACTATCCAAAAATAAGAGTCATGGTAAGTAAGGCATAAATAAAACTATTATTTAGGTCTATTAACTAATATGCAAGAATTAAACTATTACTTAGGCCTGTCAGATAATATACAACATCAAAGTACTATAGACATATTTAAAAACATATATGAAGATAGGAATAATGGTGTGAGTGTTCCTAGGGTTGCTTGCACTGCTCCTCAAGAGACCTAGTTGTCTATTCTTGACACCTAGTTCCACTTAGGTCCCTAATTGGTTTAGATGATTAACACCAATCCAAACTCCTCTCCAAGATTTTGATCCTTTGTGCTTACCTTCAGAAGACTAACACACTAATTTTAGTACTCTTCTCCACACACACTTATAGGGTTCTAAGTGCTACTTGCTCTCTAACTTCATCCTTCATTGCAGGGCCATCCAATATCATGAGATCACTCCATTTGCTTCCATTTGTGGCCATTTGGAAAGATCTTTAGACCTCTTCCTTAATGATTTCAAGTTTTTGACTCAAGAAGCCTAATTAGGCCTAATTCCAATTAGCCCAAGTAATCCACTAATTCCTCTTTCTTGCAAAAACTCTCCAAACAACTTGAAAAATAGACTCTAGATTCGAACACCCTTTTGGATTCCCTACAAGATTTTGTAGGTCTTAAAGCCCTAAGTTGTCCGTACAGGTGATTCCTATTATGTAGGTCAAATAGGACTAAAAGGCCTATTTCCTAGGACTAGACCACAAACTTGTTTGGAAACTTACCCAAATGGATTGGTAAGACCTCAACCTCCAGGATATGTCAAGATATGTCTATCTCCTTCATAGAACTATACTTTTTCCATACATCCCTTGCATTCCCAGCACCTAAACATTAGTTTCAGCATTATCAAACCTCTAACCTGGCCTTCCTCACCTAGGGCTTGAGTTTAAAAATGGCTTCCCAAAATTTCACAACTCCAAATCTTATACATATGTACATTGATGACTTCCCTAACCTTTCCATCTACTCTCAGGTGTTTCCCATGGTTAGATTTCATGGGCGAGCCATTTCTTCACAGATTGGTCAACACAGATTCAGTGAATAGGTTGTATGCAAAACAATTTTCTAAAACAACTAAACTAACTCTACACTCAAAGTACAATCAACGAAAAAATACTTAAAACTAATCCTATTACACAAATCCAATGCAAGTTTTACTCCAATCCATATAGCATCACATAAGAAGAAAATGCTCAGTCTGTAGTCTAATCATAGTCACAGTCACTGTATTTCTTTCAAGAACTTCTTACAATACACTCTATGCCTCAAGATTGATCCTTTCAATAGTAATAGATGCCTTTTCCCTAGTTTTTAGGCCATCTTAATTTATTTTCCACTCCTCATATTTAGGGGATCCAAGGTAACTGAGTTGCATGCAACATTTTCAATAGATTGCAAATGTTGTCATGACAACTTTTTAGCAACATTTGGCATTTTTACACTTATGTCATTTCCCTTGTTTCTAGGACCTGTAACCCCTCTAGGTCAATTTATAAACATCATAAATTACCTTAAATCATCTTTCCTACCTATCCTGTGTGAGGAAACATTTAAAGACTCAAACTCACTATTACCTCTAAACACTGAGAAATTGAAATAACTAGTAACAATAGCTATTTGTGTGACCTTAGTCCTAATGACTAACTCACCTAGCCAACGATGCAAATGACCTTATAAGGTCCAAAAACAAACTAAACTATGCTCTTGACTTGGCTAGATTCAAGTATAAGCCAACAATAAACCAAACAATGGAGGTTTCCTAGGTGTGCTCCTGCACCAAATAATCTTCACATGTAAATTTGTGTCTTCATAACCACTAGATGACTATACCTCAAGTGTGTTAAAAGGATTGGTTATTGAAATGGAAGAGTATAAAAAAAATTTTATTTATAATTAATCATGATATATCTAAACAAATATACTCAATTGTATTGATTTACACCAGATAGATTTTACACTTCATCTGTTTTATTCTAGATAAAACTGTTTCTGTCAACAACTTAAACTATGTATAATTTTTTTTGCAACTATCATTATTTATTAAAAACATCTATGATGCATTCATTTATTATACATTTTCTTAACTAATTGTAAATAATAATCCCAACATTCTTGTAGTATTTCAATCCAACCAAAATAAATACTACATTCTCAGTCTTGGAAGGATAAGGTTGTTATGGTGGATAAAAGCTAGATCTGAGTTATTGGAAAACATCATAAGAAATATCCTCCTCATTTTGGAATTACTCTATTCTCTTAGAAGAAGGGTACCAAAGGAAAATCCCAATTCCTTTTTTTTATTATGTTGGTCTAAGATCCCACTAGGGTAGTTTGTGTTGGAATATTCAAATGGGAAGAGTACTTCTGAGGAGGGGGATGAATCAGAAGTAACACACTTTAACCTTTTCAAATCCTTTAAAATAAATATCTGAAAATAAACTGTATGCATGTAAACATATTAAATAAACATAAAGTAAACACATGCATCAACACACATAACACCAGAATTTCGATAACTCGAAAACCCTCCAAGAACAAGAAGGCAAAATCGGGGTGGAGATGATACCCGCAAAATCACTACAACAATGATGTTTGTCCACTTCTGATGGTCTGCCCTATGAAAGGCCTGCCCTATTAAAGGCTTTACACTGTGTCAATAGTGACCTAATTAAAGGATTTAAAATACTTTACATGAAGTGTCACCCTGTTAAAGGATTTAGTCACCTCTTCAAAGGATCTACAAAATACTTGTTAAGCTAACCTATCATCATAGGGTTTTCACTATCTAATACAATTGCTAGAGAGTATTAGAAATCTTTGACCTAATTGCTTACAATCTTCAATTGTTGATTTCAAGCATTGGTTCTGCTCATTCTGATCTTGATCCTCTAAGATCTAATATATGTTTCTATTCCTTTCCTTCTTCTAATCAACTGGATATGTAATTTTTGTTCAATTCACTAAGTCTTTGATACCCCTATTGTTTGCCCTATTTTGCAATTTTGCTATCTTCTTAGCAACTTCCTTAACTTCTATTCAGCCACTCAAAATTGTGGGGTCTAAGCCTTCTTATAAAGGCTTCGTAGACTTAGGGTTAGGTATGGATCTACAATCCATATTGAATACTTAATTCCCGCTCATTCCTTGCACTTTTCTCATTGGTTGCATGCCTTCTCCATTTTTCTTATTGGTTGCATGCTGATTGCACAGGGAATATAAAAGATTCGTTCTTATCCTTATTTTCCTTCGAGATCCTTTTATGTTGGCTCAAAAAAATAGTTTACATCTGAGTTTGTGAAGGTACAAACTCATATGTTGATTCTGTGTTACTCAGCACATACTAGATTACTGGTGCTCGACACATGTTTGATCTTGGTTTGCTCAACACCTATTACATTCTATCTTGTTCAGCACATGCATAGTTCTGGCTCACTTGGCACATGAAGTGTTTTGACTTGCTTGACATCAACTGTTACTCGACACCTATATATCACTCGACACTTGATCTTCACTCAACACCTAAAGATTGTTCGACACATAAAGATCACTCAACACTTGTTGGAATTCTGGCTCAACACATATTGTAACTTGGCATACATAGTGTACTCGGCTTCTATATAAAAATTGGTTAAGTGTGTTGACACTCAAATGTCAAAACCAAACTGAGACCAACAATCTCCCCCTTTGACATCAGTGTCAAAAACACTTGACTAGACATTCTTCATCTAACCTTATGAGTAACCTATCCAATCTGTTCAATATATATACAAAATTTTAAAAACTTGTTCAAAATTTTGTAAGGAACAATATACCTTAAAATTCTTATAACTCCCCCTGAGTTGATTGTGCCATTTCATTCTTATAACCAAAATTTTGTATTGAATGTACCTGATACACTTTACCTTTGCCCTATTTCTATAATCTACACTTGCTTGCTGAGTTGTTATGTCTATTCTGTCTGCACTTGCAGTTTTTATTCATATCTCCCCCAAAACATTATTTCTCCTCCACACTATTTACACATTAAGTCTTATCTCCCCCTTTTTGGCTATCTGCAATATTTTCCCTTTTATTCTCCAAAAGAATGTAATTACTTATTATTCTCCCCCTTAGTCATATCTTCCTTATTGTTATTTCTCCCCCTAAACATTATATCTATCTCCCCATTTTTTGATACTTATGTCAAAGGGTGTTAAGGAGTAATACCATATTTCACCAAAAATGTGTTATTTACCTCCATTATCATCTTGAGAGCTACATCCCAATTCTCCAAAACAATTTCTAGTGACTTATGTTGGATGGTAGTTTATGTAGCAAGATGTACAAGCCCATCTAATGTAGAAAGATTAGGATCTTTCTTTAGAACATTTTCAGCATAGACTTGTTCTTTATAGAGGACCTCCAGATGTGGGGTAATGGAGGACTGTATCTGCATCAATTTGGCCTTTATATTGGCCTCTTCACTTGCTAGTACAACTAACTTCTTTTGAGTGTGAAGCGATTGAGAAAAATGCTTCTCACTTTGAGCTGGATCTCTTGGTAATTGCATGCTAAAAATCTTAAGATTTCTCTTCAAGCTCAATATCCTATGGCCTGTCTCTTGTGTGAAATTGGAAAAATCACATAGCTTTTTGTACAGTGAGAAAATGTTCTCAAGTATAGTTTTGACCTTTTCAATTTTCTTGGCCAATTCTACCTATGCAAGTGTGTTATGCCATTGGATATTTTCTCGTTCACCTTTCCTTGAAACTTCCTTTTAGATGATTCCATAAGTTTCACATATGTATCTTGGTCTTCACTTGTCACCTGGTCAACTATATTTGATAATTGTTCCATTATAGGCTTTGACTAATCTGGTGACTGCAAGATGAAGGCATCCATAAAGATGTCCTTTATCTCAAGTAGTGCTTGCTTGTGCTTATACTCTTTTTTGAGTATTTCTTGTCTTCTCCTTCTATTTAATGCATCCTGCATCTCTGTAATCTGCTCAATGGTAATAGTCTTTGAGTCATAGGAAGGTATGACTATCTCTTCATCTAACTCAGGGTCTCCATAGTGAAGTACCCTGGTAACCTTTGTAGAACTTGAGATTTGTAACTCGGCTTCTAAAGAGTTTTTGTAGGAGTGCTTGTTTTTGATAACTCTACCATTGTCTGAATAGCGGCCTACTCCTCTTCCTTTGATGTATCCTCCTTCTCCTCATCAGACTTCCCTTGATCAATAATTTGAGATGTACCTATTGACTGTATTGTAGGATCAAATGTAGCAACCTGTCTTGTTTTCTCTATTGTTGTGCCCTTTCCATCTTCTGCACTCGGCATCTAAATGGTGTCAACTGTTGCTATTGTAATTGGTGGTGGAAGTATTAGGAGTTTAGTGCTAGTAGTTGTAGAGACAAAAGGTGGTTCTTGTGGTTTCACCTTTTCTTTAGATGGGTTAGCTACTACCTTGTTTAACTCATCTACACTCACCAATATAGGATTTGTGCATAATTGTGCCTATAGAGTTGATTGGTGAAGGATCTTGGAGAGATCCTCTGCAGTTAGGGGATTGATGTTTTGAGAAGAATTGTCAGGAACATCCTTGATTGTTATAGTGTTTGTAGGTGTGATGGAGACATGAAGTGGGCTAGGAGGTGGCAATTGTGTGTCTTGCACACTCTGTTCCTCTTACTACTATTGCTCAACTATTGCCATTACATCTCCCTTTTGTGTTTCCTCCTCTCCTTTTCCCTTATCCTCTTCCTCTTTCTTCTCTTCTTCTCCTTTCTTCTCTTCATCTCCTTTCTTCTCTTCTTCTCCTTTTGTTATTGTCTCCTCTTCTGCCTTCTCTTCTATTTTCTTTTCCTCCTCCACTGTTTTGGCTTCCTTTTCCTTCTCACTAGTTTTTTCCTTATTTGCTTCTTTATCCTTATCATCAATCAATTTATATATTGACTTCCACAATTTTGTGGACTTATTCACTACATCTTAAATTTTATTTTGCAGAATACTAAAGGCTCTATATTTTGGTGTAAATTTGCCACCATGTTTCTTATTAGCCTTACTTATTTGACCTCTTGTCAGGTCAGGCATCACTTGTGCTAGTGCTGATTCTCTGATCTCCTTCTCCATTTTAAGATAATAATGTCATTTGTTTTCAACTATCTCATATAACTCCTTAGGCATGGTATTCTCTAGCTCTAGAGGTGTGTTCTTAAATTCAGCCATCATGGCATATGTAGATTCTTCTATTTTGTTTTTTTCTTTCTCTACTTAACTTGTTAAATTCAAGGCTTTTCAAATCTACATTCTTAATATTTTCACAAATTTTATCTATGGTAGATTTGGGAGGATGGCTTACCACTCTGAATTGGTTGATATCCTTTGATTTTGTTCTCTCCTCATCATTAAAATTTGGCTGTGCTACATATTTTCTTCTTTTCTTTTGCACTTCACTAGTATGTTCAGTGGCCTTCTTTTTCTCTTTTTCTTGCTCCTTCATTTTGTGTAGAGGCCCTTTTGGTAGCTCTTGTTATTGGTGATGGCTGTTAGAAATGATTTAGAATAACTAAGAGGGGGGGGGTGAATCAGTTATTCAAGGTCCAAATGACCTATTCAAACTTTTTACTAAGTATAGTGAGCCCATTCAACCATTCATTCATTCAAGCATTAAATTTTCTAATTAGCAAGTTATTGTAAATCAACATGCAAGCATAACACATAAGAAATCAACACATAACACAGTGATTTATGTGGAAACCCAATTTGGGAAAAACCACCAGTAACATGTTACATAATTCTCACTCTTCTAAAGTGATGCCCTGTGAAAGGCCTGCCCTGTTAAAGGCTTACAACACACTGTCAAATGTGACCTTGTTAGAGGATTTAACCACCCTATTAGAAGTGGGCCTGGTTAGAGGACTTTAGAACTTTCACTTGGAATTCCACCCTATTAAAGGATTTACAAATGGCTATTAAACCAACGTAAGTCCATAGGATTTTCATATCTAATACAATTGATAGAGAGTGTTAAAATATTTGACCTGACTACAACCTATGACTCAACTTGTAGATCTCATATCACTTCTTAGCCCTTCTCATTGCTTGGCCTTCAATCACTGCAACTCTGATAGCTTTCCCTCTTTTCAAGCTTAGTCTCCTTGAGTCTCCATGCTGAATGTACCAGTGCAATCATCTCTTCTTGACCTCTTGTAAAAATAGAGCCTTTGTGCTCTTCCTTCTCCTAGATGTCTTCTTCTTGACACCCTTCTAACCACTTCATAATTTGGCTCTTTGGTAGCAGCAGGATTTGCTTCTTGGTCTATGACTCCTTAAATAGAAGTCTTCGAGTTCCTTTCCCACTCGATTCTTCCTTCCTTTTCATTTTAATTCGTATGGATTAGGTAGGATTCATTGTATCTAACCCATATTTTGTTTCCTCTAGAAACTTCTTGAATAATCCTTTTGAATTCAACTAAAAATGGTTTACATAGAGTTTTGTGCCACCAGCTCATCATCCTTATCTTCCAACTAGTTCACAAAATTCAAAGTAACCACTAAGTCGGCTCAGATTTGGTGAATCTTCATTATTTAAAATAATGCAACAGCTCAACACTATTGAAATACTGGTGCGTGGCACATACTGAGTTACTTGGCATCAACTGTGTTTTTCCTGATGCTCGGCACCTAATACTTTACTCAGCACACGAAGATCACTCAGCACACACTAGAATTTTTTGTTACTTGGCTCCAACTGAGAACTTTCTCAGCTTCAACTAGCTTGCTCAGCACCCACTAATGAACTTAGTTTAAGCTTTACAGTCATCCTTGTTACAACTTATTCCTCCAATGTTTTATAGTGTGACCAACCTCTGTATCTTTGAGTATGTTATCAATATATCATTTAACCATTGTCTTAACTAATCCTTGCACTTCATTACAACATCATAACTCAACCTTTCCCTTAGGTACTCTCGTTACATCTTGTTGATCAAATCCTCTTCATCAATCAACTAAGTGATAGTACTTGGATCTTATAAGAAAATGTCATGCCTACAGGTAGCAGGTTTGACATCAATGACAAAACAATGATTGAAAATATTTTGTTAACAACAATCTCCCTCTTTGATCTTCAACAATGAGTTTTTCAATCAAATTTCCAACAATCTCCCTCTTTGGCATTGATGGCAAATCAAACTGATCAACCATCAGACTATACTATTTAACCACAAGCTATCTAGGATAGAATAGTAAGTCAAATGCCAAAAAGTAATTGTGTTAGCATTAGTTCTAATATCTTCCTCTATTATTCTGATTGCTTCATTTTTGCTTCTCCCTCTTAGTTGTTGTTTCCTTTATTTTCTTCTCTTCCTCTGTATACATTGCTTATTTTTTGCTATTCTAATCAACTGTTGATTATTTATATCTACTTCTCCCTCTATCTTCATTTGATCACATGTTGTTGATCAGTTTCTCACAACTTCTCCCTCTTTGACAACAATCCCAAAGATATATTAGCATCTTAATATGTAAGTGTAGCTTGTGTAGGTTCATTCAATTTTTTCCTCTGTAACCTTGCTTGTGATTGATTTTCAACTTCTACACTTTGATTACTTCAGGCATGAATCCTAAAGTAAATGTCATCTGCATCAACGTGTAAAATCTTTTAACAATAAGCTCATTTGATGCAGGGCAATCTTGTTTTTACTTCAAGTAGCCTTGGTTAGGGGAATCACCCCTAACTTACCTCTAAGATACTCAAAAGCATCTTTAGGTAGTGCTTTTGTGAAGATGTCAGCAATCTATTTCTTTGAGCTAACATGTTCCATCTTCACTTGTTTGTCTTCCACCAACTCTCTTACATAGTGATACTTGATTGCAATGTGCTTGGTTTTAGCATGCATTACAAGATTCTTTGATATGGTGATAGCACTTGTATTATCACAATAAAGTATCATAGGCTCATGTACTTCTTCCTCCATACCTTGCAATAAATGTTTGATCCATACAATATTGGTGCAATTTATAGCAGCTACAACATATTCAGCTTCAGTAGTGGACTATGAGGTACAACTTTGTTTTTTGCTAGTCCATGTAATCAATCTTTTTCCCAAGAAAAGTGCTCCTCCACTGGTGCTTTTTCTATCATCAATGTTACCTCCCTAATCTACATCAGCGTAGGCTTTTAGTTCAATTTTTTCACTCCTCTTGTAGTATAGACCAAATTCATCAATTCCTTTTAGGTACCTTAGTATTCTGTTTACTGCCATTAAGTGATTTTCTCTTGGATTTGCAAAAAATCTTGTCACTATTCCAACAACTAATGCAATGTCTGGTCTACTATGTACAACATATTGCAAATTTTCAATCATTGATCTATACAATGTCTAATTTACTTCAGCAGACTCATCATGCTTGGATAGCTTATGTCTAGTTGCCATTAGTGTGCTCACTAATTTTGACTCTTCTAATCCAAATATTTTGAGTATCTCCTTGATGTATTTGGATTGGGTCATAAATATGTCATGCTTTAATTGATGTACTTGCAAACCAATAAAGAATTTGATTTCTCCAAACACTGACATCTCAAATTCATGCTTCATTTGATTAGAAAAATCTTTACATAGAGCATCTTATCCTCTGTATATTATATAATCAACAAAGATTTATAATATCAAAATGGCTTTACCTTTTTCAGTTTTGATGTACAAGTTGTTGTTGTCATTTGTTCTTTCAAATCCTATTTTCACAAGATATGTGTGCAGTCTCTCATACCATGCTCTTGGTGCTTGCTTCAATCCATAAAGTGCTTTGTGCAATTTGCAAACCATAGCCTTATTCTTATCATCAACAAATCACTCTGGTTGCTCTATGTAGACTTTCTCTTATAGTATACCATTCAGAAAAGTAGACTTGACATCCATTTGGTACACTTTGAAACCTTTTTATGTAGCATATGCAAGTAATGTTTTTACTCCTTTCATTCTTTCAATAGGAGCAAATGTTTCCCCATAATCCAATCCTTCTTCTTGTGCATATCCTTTACAAACTAGTCTAGCTTTGTTTCTTGTTATCTCACCATTCTCATCAAGTTAATTACATTCTTATCAACTAATCTAGGAACTAAGGTCTGGGTTTTGTTCTTTTCAATCTGATCTATCTCCTCTTCCATAGCTTTATACCAGTCATCATCTTGTAGTACATCTTTCACTATTTTAGGTTCAACCTTGCTCAGCAGACATGATTCATTCCTCAGTCTATTCCTTGTCATTGGTTTGGCATCCTTGTCACCAATGATTTGATCTACAAGGTGATGTCTTCTTACATACTTGGCTAACCTTGGTTCTATCCTTCTTTCCGTATTTGATCCTTTAGTTTCAAATTCATTTTGTTCTTCTTCATCTGGTACTCCATCATTTCTCTCATGTGTGTTGTTTTTAAAATTAGAATGTGCATATTTTATATTTTGTAGCCCAACTTCTGAATGCAGCTTGGCATTCAACTGCTGTGACTCGGCTGATAATGAAATTTGTTGCTGATTCCCAACTTGATTTGCAGCATTGTCTTCAAAAGTCATTCCTTCATAGAAGTATACAAAGGATCTATAATCCCCTCATTACTTAGTTTCATCAACCTGAACTTCTGCATGCTCATCAAAATTTACATTTGCACTCTCCATAATCTTGTTATTGTTAGTATTCAAACACTTATATTCTTTGCTTCTAGTGGAGTATCCAAGGAATATGCCTTCATCACTTTTTGCATCAAACTTTCCATTTCTAGTATTTTTAAAAATATAGCATTCACAAACAAATACTTTGAAATGTTGAACATTAGGTGAGTGACCCTACCATAATTTAAAAGGTGTTGCATTTGTAGCTGTCTTGATTTGGATTCTATTTAGTGTGTAGACTGCAGTTCTTATAGCTTCTCTCCAATACTTTAGTGCAACATTTTTCTCCATCATCAAGATTTTAGCACAGTCAATCACTGACCTATTCCTTCTTTCAACAATACCATTCTGTGGTGGAGTCCTTGGTGCTGATGTTTGTCTTCTAATGCCTTTGTCATTGCAGAATATTTCAAACTCTTTTGATATGAACTCACCTCCTTTGTCTGACATTAGGCATTTTAGGTTCTTTCCTATTTCTCAACTTTGGCCAAATACCACTTAAACATTTGAAATGCATCAAATTTTTGCTTTAAAAACATAGCAATCATCATCTTGGAATAATCATCTACAAATTGCATTATGTATTTGTCTCCTAAGTAGCTTAGCACTTCTATTGGTCCACATAAGTCTATATGGACTAACTCTAGTACGTCTTTGGAAGTTTATGTTTTGCTTTTGAAACTAGACTTAGTCATCTTCCCTAGTTGACATTGTTTGCACATTGTGTTTTCAAGTTTCTTCAATTTTGGCAACCCTCTGACCTTCTTCTTTTTGCCGATTCTAATCAAATTATCAAAGTTAACATAACACAACCTTTTATGCCACAACCACACATCATCAAGTCTAACAACAAGACATGTTGCATCTTCCATATCTAGGTAAAATAGATTACTCCTAGTTTGTTCACCTTTTCCTATCAGATTTCCATCAATGTCATAGATCTTGGTAGTTTTATTTCCAAATTCAACTTTGCAACCTACATTGCCTAACTATGATACACTCAACAAGTTGTAGTTCAATCCTTCAACGTAGTATGCATTATCACATGAATTTTTTTTGTGATTTTAATAGAACTTTTTCCTTTGATTTGACATGGAGCATCATTATCAAATCTAATGTTATTTCCATCATATTGAGTAAAGGTGATGAACTTACTTTTATCTCTTTTCATGTGATGTGAGCATCCATTGTCTATGATCCACTTGTCATTCTTGTTCACACAAGTAACCAATTTTGTTGTTCCATCTTCATCTTTATCTAATTCATCCTTCATGGCCAAATAGACTACTTCATCATTATTCTCATCAGAGTCTTCTTCAAAAATGTAGCATCTCTTGACTTTTTCCTTGTAGTCCTTGCTAACATCTTCTCTCCTGTTCCTATACTTGTTTCCTTCCTTGTAGTTCTTCTTTTGTGTACATATTGCAGCATTATGACCTACTTCATTGCAATTGAAACATATGATAGGGAGCTTACCTTTGAATTTACCTTTGCCTCAATAGAATCTCCTAACCAGTAGTGCTTCCAACTATTCCACATCTTCCTCATCTGCGTTGCTTTTACTGGATACATATTTTCCCTTTCCTCTCTTCTTGCTTGATGTCTCCTCCTCAGTGTCTTTTATTGTCATCTTGGCCTTGAAAGCAGATTCAAGGTTCTCAGGTTTGTAGTTATCAAAATTGGACAATCCAAATGCAGTAAGTCTTCCCGCTATTCCTTCAAAGGTTAGTGTGTTTCCTTGTACACACCTTAGCTCTTGGATGGTTGAAACTCTAATAGCATAGATAAGGAGTAGAGTTCTTAAGTATTTGGCAATGAAAATTTATTCTTCCAATTGACCACCTAGACTTCTTATTACACTTACCACTTCTTTTATTCTTCCAACATATTGAGCAGCATTTTCACCTTCTTCCATTTTTATGTCATTAAACTTTCCTCTTAGGCTTTCTCTCTTTTCTCTCTGGACATTCTAATCTCCTCCATAGATATCTGTTAGGGCTTTTCACATCTTGAATGTAGTGTCACAATCTTTGATGTCATCATATTCTGCGTAGTTGAGTGCAAAGGCAATCTCCAACATTGCTTGATTGTGCTCCTTCCTTTTGCTCAAATCATCTACAGTAAGAGGTCCAGTTGGATTTACATGTTCTATTCCAATTGAGGTTTGTGCATAGTCACCTATTGATAAAAGGTGCAATTTCATCAGACTCTGACATGTAGCAAAATTGTCTTTGTTGAGCTTGGGAACTTCTCTCTTAGACATCTTGATCTTCCCACTTCTAGTACCTTGAAACTAAATCAGCAGATGACTCTAATACCAATTGTTAAAAATGATTTAGAATAACTGAGAGGGGGGATGAATCAGTTCTTCAAGGTCCACATGTTCTATTCAAACTTTTCACTAAGTATAGTAAGCCCATTCATTCATTCAAGCATTAACTTTTCTAATTAGCAAGTTATTGTAAATCAACATGCAAGCATAACACATAAGAAATCAACACATAACACAATGATTTAGGTGGAAAACCAATTTGAGAAAAACCACCAGTAACATGCTACTCAATTCTCACTCTTTTGAAGTGATGCCCTGTGAAAGTCCTACCATGTTAAAGGCTTACAACACATTGTCAAATGTGACCTTGTTAGAGGATTTAACCACCCTATTAGAATTGAGCCTAGTTAGAGGACTTTAGAACATTCACTTGGAATGCCACCCTGTTAAAATATTTACAAATGGCTATTAAACCAACCTAAGTCCATAGGATTTCCATATCTAATAAAATTTCTAGAGAGTATTAGAAAATCTTTGACCTGACTACAACCTACAACTCAACTTGCAGATCTTAGATCACTTCTCAGCTCTTCTCATTGCCTGGCTTTCAATCACTACCACTCTGATAGCTTGACCTACTATAAAGCTTAGTCTCCTTGAGTCTCCATGCTTAATGTACCAGTGCAATCATCTCTTCTTGACCTCTTGTAGAAGCAGAGCCTTTGTGCTCTTCCTTCTCTTAGATGTTTTCTTCTTGACACCCTTCTAACCACTTTGCAATTTGACTCTTTGGCAACAGTAGCATCAACAACATTTTCTTCTTGATCTGTGACACCTTAAATAGAAGTCTTGGAGTTCCTTTCCCGCTCGATTCTTCCTTCTTTTTGATTTCAATTCGTATAGATTGGGTAGGTTTCATTGTATCTAACCCATATTTTGTTTTGTCTAGAAACTTCTTGAATGATCCTTTTGAATTTGCCTAAAAATGGTTTACATAGAGTTATGTGCCACTAGCTCATCATCTTTATCTTCCAACTAGTTCACAAAATTCAAGGTAACCACTAAGTCAGCTTAGATTTGGCGAATCTTCTATTGGAAATCTGATTGAAAAGCTCATTATTGAAGATCAAAGAGGGAGATTGTTGAAAGAAGGAAAAGAATGTTTTCAATCATTGTTTTTTCATTGATGTTAAACTTGCTGCTTGTAGGAATGACATTTTCTTATACGATCCAAGTACTATCACTTAGTTGATTGATGAAGAGGATTTGATCAACAAGATGTAACAAGAGAACCTAGGGGAAAGGTTGAGTTATTATGTTGTAATGAAGTGCAAGAATCAGTTAAGACATTGGTTAAATGATGTATTGATGACATACTCAAAGTTATAGAGGTTGGTCACACTTAAAAATGTTGGAGGAAGAAGTTGTAATGAGGTTGGTTGCAAAGCTTAAACTAAGATCATTAGTAGGTGCTAAACAAGTTAGTTAAAGCCGACCAAATTCTCAGTAGGAGCTAAGTAATAAGAAATTCTAGTGTGTGCTGAGTAATCTTCAGATGCCAAGCATAAAAAAAAATTTAGTTGGTGCCAAGTGATCTTCAGGTGCTGAGCATCAAGAAAAACACAGTTGATTCTGAGTAAAACAATATGTGTTGAGCACCAATATTTCAATAGTGTTGAGCTGTTGCATTATTTCAAGTGATGAAGATTCACCAAATCTAAGCTAACATAGTGGTTACATTGAATTTTCTGAACAAGTTGGAAGATAAGGATGATGAGCTAGTGGCACAGAATCCTATGTAAACCATTTTTGGGTGAATTCTAAAGGATTATTCAAGAAGTTTCTAGAGGAAAAAAAATATGGGTTAGATGTAATGAATCCTACCTAATCCATATGAATTAAAATTAAAGAATGGAAGAATCGAGTGGGAAAAAGAACTCCAAGACTTCTATTTAAGAAGTCATAGATCAAGAAGCAAAGAGCTGCTAATATTATTGCTAAAAAAGACCCAAGTTTGCAAAGTGGTTGAAAGGGTGTCAAGGGGGAGACATCTAGGAGAAGGAAGAGCACAAAGGCTCTACTTCTATGAGTGGTCATGAAGAGATGATTGCACTAGTACATTGAGTATTGAGACTCAAGGAGACTAATCTTGAAAGGAGGGCAAGCTATTAGAATTGTAGAGATTGAAGGCCAGGCGAGGGTATGAGCTGAGAAGTGATCTAAAATCTGCAAGATAAGTTGTATGTTGTAGTTAGGTCAAGATTTTTCTAATACTCTCTAGCAATTATATTAGATCTGAAAATCCTATGGACTTAGGTTGGCCTAACAACCATTTGTAAATCCTTTACAAGGTGGAATTCCAAGTGAATATTCTAAACTCCTCTAACAAGGCCCACTTCTAACAAGGTGGATAAATCCTCTGACAAAGTCACATTTAACTATGTGTTGTAAGCCTTTAATAGGGCATCACTTCAGAAGGGTGAGAATTGAGTAGCATGTTACTGGTGGTTTTTCTCGAATTGGGTTTCCACATAAATCACTGTGTTATGTGTTGATTTCTTATGTGTTATACTTGCATATTGATTTATAGTATCTTTCTTATTAGATAAGTCTAAACTTGAATGAATGAATAGTTGAATGAGCTCACTATTCTTAGTGAAAAGTTTTAATAGGAAATTTGGACCTTGAATAGCTGATTCACCCCCCCCCCCCTCAGTTATTCAAAAGCATTTCTAACAATTGGTATCAGAGCTATTCGCTGATTTAGTTTCAAGGTACTAGAAGCAGAAAGATCAAGATGTCCAAGAGAGAAGTTCTCAAGCTCAACAAAGAAAACTTGTTGCATGGTAGAGTCTGATGAGATTGCACCTTTGATCAATAGGTGACTATGCACAAACATCAATTGGAATAGAACATGTAACTCCAAAAGGACCTCTTACTGCAGATGATTTGAACAAAAAGAAGGAGCACAATCAAGCAATGCTAGAGATTTCCTCTACACTTAATTATGCAGAATATGATGACATCAAAGATAGTGATACTACATTCAAGATGTGGAAAACCTTATCAAAAATCTATGGAGGAGATCAAAATGTCTAGAGAGCAAAAAGAGAAAGCCTAAGAGGAAAGTTTGATGACATGAAAATGGAGGAAGTTGAAAATGTTGCTCAGTATGCTACAAGAATGAAAGAAGTGGTAAGTGCAATAAGAAGTCTAGCTGGTCAATTGGAAGAAGAGACAACCATCAGAAAATACTTAAGAACTATGCTCCCTATCTATGCTATTAGAGTTTCAACCATCCAAGAGCTAAGGTGTGTACAAGGGAACACACTAACCTTTAAAATAATGGAAGACTTATTGCATTCGAGCTATCCAATTTTGATAACTACAGACATGAGAACCTTAAATCTACTTTCAAGGCCAAGATGACAATAAAAGACATTAAGGAGGAAATATCAAGCAAAAAGAGAAGAAAGGGAAAACATCCATCCAGTGATAGAAACACAGATGAGAAAGATGTGGAATAGTTAGAAGCACTACTGGCTAGGAGATTCCATAGAGGAAAAGGAAAATTCAAAGGTAAGCTCCCTATCATATGTTTCAATTGTAATGAAGTAAGTCATATCACTACAAGATGTCTGCAGAAGAAGAACTATAAAGAAGGAAACAAGTGCAGGAACAAGAGAGAAGATGATAGCAAGGAATATAAAGAGAAATGCAAGAGATGCTACATTGTAGAAGAAGATTCTAATGAGAATGATGATGAAGTAGTCTATGTAGCCATGAAGGATGAATTAGATAAACATGAAGATAAAGCAACAACATTGGTTACCTGTGTGAACAAGAATGACAAATGGATCATTGGCAGTGGATGCTCACATCACATGACAAGAGATAAAAGTAAGTTCATTACCTTTACTCAATATGATGTAAATAGTGTTAGATTTGGTAATGATGCCCCATGTCAAATCAAAAGAAAAGGTTCTATTAAACTCACAAAGAAAATTTCATGTGACAATGCATACTATGTTGAAAGATTGAACTACAACTTGTTGAGTGTATCATAGTTAGGTAATGTAGGTTGCAAAGTTGAATTTGTAAACAAAACTGCAAAGATCTATGACACAAATGGAAATCTAATGGGAAAGGGTGAACCAACTAGGAGTAATTTGTTTTATCTTGATATGGAAGATGCAACATGTCTTGTTGTTAGACTTGATGATGTGTGGTTGTGGTATAAAAGGCTATGCCATGTTAACTTTGATAATCTTATTAGCATTTGCAAGAAGAAGGTCAGACAGTTGCCCAAGTTGAAGAAACCTAAAAACACAATGTTCAAACAATGTCAACTAGGGAACATGACTAAGTCTAGTTTCAAAAGAAAAACATACACTTCCAAAGAAGTACTAGAGCTAGTTCATACAGACTTATGTGGTCCAATAGACGTACAAAGCTACCTAGGAGATAGATACATAATGCTATTTGTAGATGACTATTCTAGGATGATGACTGCTATGTTTTTAAAGTAAAAATTTGATGCATTTCAAATGTGTAAGTGGTATTTGGCCAGAGTTGAGAAAGAAACAAGAAAGAATATGAAATGCCTAAAGTCAAACAGAGGAGGTGAGTTTACATCAAGAGAGTTTGAAATATTCTACAATGACAAAGGCATCAAAAGACAAACATCAGCACCAAGAACTCCACCCCAAAATAGTATTGCTGAAATGAGGAATAGGTTAGTGATTGACTATGCTAGAACCTTAATGATGGAGAAAAATGTTGCACTCAAATACTAGAGAGAAGCTGTAAGTACTGTAGTCTACACACCGAATAGAGTTCAAGTTAAGAAAGGTAAAAATACAACACCTTTTGAATTGTGGTATGGTCACTCACCCAATGTTAAACATTTCAAAGTTTTTGGATGTAAATTATATATTCTCAAAAATAATAGAAATGGAAAGTTTGATGCAAAGAGTGATGAAGGCATATTCCTTGGATACTCAACTAGAAGTAAGGCATATAAGTGTTTGAATACTAACACTAACAAGATTGTGGAGAGTGCAAATGTAAACTTTGATGAGCATGCAAAAGTCAAAATTGATGAGTCTAAGCAATCAAAGGATTATAGATCCTTTGTATACTTCTATGAAGGAATGACAGTTGAAGACAATGCTACAAATCAAGTTGGAATTCAACAACAAACTTCAGTATTTGCTGAGTCTCAGCCTGTAAATGTCGAGTTGCATTCAAAAGCTGAGTTGTAGAATGTAGAAAATCCACATTTTGACTCTGAAAATAGTACATATGAAAGGAATGATGAAGTACCAGATGAGGAAGAACAAAATGACTCTAAATTTGAAGGACCAAACATGGAAAGAAGGGAATAACCAAGATTAGCCAAGTATGTGAGAAGACATCACCTTGTAGAAAAAATCATTGGTGACAAGGATGCCAGACCAATGACAAGAAATAGACTAAGGAATAAATCATGTCTACTAAGAAAGGTTGAACCTAAAACAATGAAAGATGCACTACAAAATGATGACTAGTATAAAGCTATGAAAGAAGAGATAGATCAGATTGAGAAGAAAAAAACATGGTCTCTAGTTCCTAGACCAACTAATAAGAATGTAATTGGTACAAAATGGGTGTTCAGAAACAAACTTGATGAGAATGGAGAGAAAACAAGAAATAAAGCTAGACTAATTTGCAAAGGCTATACACATGAACAAAGACTAGATTATGGGGAAACATTTGCCCCTGTTGCAAGAATGGAAGGAGTAAGAACATTACTTGCATATGATACATATAAAGGTTTCAAAGTGTACCAAATGGATGTAAAGTCTACTTTTCTGAATGATATACTAGAAGAGGAAGTCTACATAGAGCAACCAGAGGGATTTGTAGATGAGAAGAACAAGGACATGGTCTACAAACTACACAAAGAACTTTATGGATTGAAGCAAGCACCTAGAGCATGGTATGAGAGACTACACAAATATCTTGTGAAGATTGGATTTGAAAGAATAGATGACAACAAAAACTTGTACATCAAAGCTGAAGAAGGTAAAGACATTTTGATATCAAAAATCTTTGATGATGATATAATATTTGGAGGAAAAGATGTTTTATGCAAAGATTTTGCTAATCAAATGAAGCATGAATTTGAGATGTCAATGTTTGGAGAAATCAATTTTTTTGTTGGATTACAAGTACATCAATTGAAGTATGGCATATTTGTGACCCAATATAAATAAATCAAATAGGTACTCAAAACATTTGGGTTGGAAGAATCAAAACCAGTTAGCACACCAATGGCAATAGGTCATAAGCTATCCAGGAATGATGAATCTGCTGAAGTAAATCAAACATTGTATAGGTCAATGATTGGAAAGCTGCAATATATTGTACATAGTAGACCAAACATTGCATTAGCTATTGGAACAGTAGCAAGATTTTTTGAAAATCTAAGAAAAAATCACTTAATGGTAGTAAAGAGAATATTGAGATACCTAAAAGGAACTAATGAATTTGGTTTGTACTACAAGAGGAGTGAAGTTTTTTAACTAAGAGCCTACACTAATGTAGATTCGGGAGGTAATATTGATGATAGAAAATGCACCAGTGAAGGAGCACTTTTCTTAGGAAAGAGGTTAATTACATGGACCATAAAAAGCAAAGCTGCACCTCACAATCCACTGCTGATCAAACATTTATTGCAAGGTATGAAAGAAGAAGTAACTAAGCCCATGATACTTTATTGTGATAATACAAGTGCTATTAACATATCAAAGAATCCAGTAATGCATGCCAAAACCAAGCATATTGCAATCAAGTATCACTATTTAAGAGATTTGGTGGAAGATAAGCAAGTGAAGATGGAATATGTTAGCTCAAAGGAATAGATTGCTTAGATCTTCAAAAAGGCACTACCTAAATATACTTTTGAGTATCTTAGAGGCAAGTTAGGGGTGATACCCCTAGCAAAGGCTACTTAAAGTACAAGCAAGTATGCCCTACATCAAATAAGTTGATTATTGAACACCTTACATATTGATGCAGAGGATGTTTACTTTGGGATTTATGCCTAAAGTAGTAGAAGTGCTGAAATTCCATATTAGTCACAAGCAAGGTGAAAGAGGGAGAAATTGAATGAACCTGCAAAAGCTACATCTGCATACTTAGATGCTTATGTCTTTGGCATTGTTTTCAAAGAGGGAGAAGATGTTTGAAACTAATCAACATGAAAAGGATCAAGAGGGAAAGATAGCAAAAAAATATTCAAATGATGACAGAAGGAGAAGTCGACAGAAATAATTAGAGGTTGATCAAAATAGTAGAAGGTGAACAATACAGAGGGAGAAAATATAGAGGGAGAAAGATAAAGAACAAGGAGGATACAATAGCAAAGAGGGAGAAGTAGAAATGAAGCAACCAAAATATCAAAAGGAAGATCTAAAGTTATAGTTTACTTTTTGGCATTTGATTTACTATTCTAACCTAGTTAGCTTGTGGTTGAATAGTTTAGTCTGATGGTTGATCAGTTTGGTTTTCCATCAATGCCAAAGAGGGAGATTGTTGAGAATCTGATTGAAAAGCTCATTGTTGAAGATCAAAGAGGGAGATTGTTGAAAGAAGGAAAAGAATGTTTTCAATCATTTTTTTTTCATTGATGTCAAACCTGCTACTTGTAGGAATGACATTCGCTTATATGATCCAAGTACTATCACTTAGTTGATTGATGAAGAGGATTTGATCAACAAGATGTAACAAGAGAACCTAGGGGAAAGGTTGAGTTATGATGTTGTAATGAAGTGCAAGGATCAGTTAAGACATTGGTTAAATAATGTATTGATGACATAATCAAAGTTATAGAGGTTGGTCACACTTAGAAACATTAGAGGAAGAAGTTGTAAGGAGGTTGGTTGCAAAGCTTAAACTAAAATCATTAGTGGGTGTCAAGTAAATTAGTTGAAGCTAAGAAAATTCTCAATAGGAGCTGAGTAACAAGAAATTCTAGTGTGTGCCAAGTAATCTTTAGGTGCCAAGCATTAGAAAATTCTTAGTTGGTGCTGAGTGATCTTAAACTATCGAGCATCAAGAAAAACATAGTTGATGCCGAGTAAAATAGTATGTGTCGAGCACCAATATTTTAATAGTGTTGAGCTACTGCATTATTTCAAGTGATGAAGATTCACCAAATCTAAGCTGACATAGTGGTTACATTGATTTTTATGAATGAGTTGGAAGATAAGGATGATGAGCTGGTGGCACAGAATCCTATGTAAACCATTTTTAGGTGAATTCTAAAGGATTATTCAAGAAGTTTCTAGAGTAAATAGAATATGGGTTAGATGCAATGAATCCTACCTAATCCATATGAATTAAAATTAAAGAATGGAAGAATTGAGTGGGAAAAAGAATTCCAAGACTTCTATTTAAGAAGTCATAGATCAAGAAGCAAAGAGTTGCTAATACTATTGCTGAAAAAGAGCCAAGTCTACAAAGTGGTTGAAAGGGTGTCAAGGGGGAGATATCTAGGAGAAGGAAGAGCATAGAGGCTCTGCTTCTATGAGTGTTCATGAAGAGATGATTGCATTGGTACATTGAGTATTGAGACTCAATGAGACTAAGATTGAAAGGAGGGCATGCTATTAGAATTGCAAAGATTGAAGGCCAAGAAAGGGTATGAGCTGAGAAGTGATCTGAAATCTATAAGATAAGTTGCATGCTGCAGTTAGGTCAAAAAATTTCTAATACTCTCTTGCAATTGTATTAGATCTAAAAATCTTATGGACTTAGGTTGGCCTAACATCCATTTGTAAATCCTTTAACAGGGTGGCATTCCAAGTGAATGTTCTAAAGTCCTCTAAAAATGCCCACTTCTAACAAGGTGGATAAATCCTCTAACAAGGTCACATATAATTGTGTGTTGTAATCATTTAACAGGATAGGTCTTTCATAGGGCATCACTTCAAAAGGGTGAGAATTGAGTAGCATGTTATTGGTGGTTTTTCCCAAATTGAGTTTCCACATAAATCACTATGTTATGTGTTGATTTCTTATGTGTTATACTTACATATTTATTTATAGTAACTTGTTGATTAGATAAGTCTAAACTTGGATGAATGAATAGTTGAATGAGCTCACTATTCTTAGTGAAAAGTTTGAATAGGACATTTGGACCTTGAATAATTGGTTCACCACTCCCCCTTAGTTATTCTAAAGCATTTCTAAAATCTTCATTATTTAAAATAATGCAATAGCTTGACACTATTGAAATACAGGTGTACAACATATACTGAGTTACTCAGCATCAACTATGTTTTCCTAATGCTCAGCACCTAATACTTTACTCGTCACATGAAGATCACTTGACACACACTAGAATTTTCTATTGCTCAGCTTCAACTAGCTTACTCGGAACCCACTAATGAACTTAGTTTAAGCTTTACAGTCATCCTTGTTACAACTTATTCCTCCAATGTTTCTAAGTGTGACCAACCTCTGTATCTTTGAGTATGTTATCAATACATCATTTAACCATTTTCTTAACTAATCCTTGCACTTCATTACAACATCATAACTCAACCTTTCCCTTAGGTAGTCTTGTTACATCTTTTTGATCAAATCCTCTTCATCAATCAACTAAGTGATAGTACTTGGATCTTTTAAGAAAATATCATTCCTACAAGTTTCAAGTTTGACATCAATGACAAAACAATGATTGAAAATATTATGTTAACAATAATCTCCCTCTTTTTCAATCAGATTTCTAACAATGGCTTGGCTTGAGTTGTTTCTGTAGCCTTCTTTTTCTCTTTTGGCTGGGTTGGAGGTTGAGTTTTAGCCTTTCTCTTCTTTGACTCGGCTTGTGTAGGTGCTTCCTTGGCTTCTCCTTCGACACCTTCCTCCTTGTCTTCTCCTAAGCCTTGGGTTAACTCCATTGGACCTTGTCCTTGTTCTTCTTCTTCTTCACTCTCACCTTCTTCTTCTTCTTCCTCTTCAGCACCTATTGCCCCTTCAATATTTGCACCAAATTTCTTCTTTATTTTCTTCACCAGTTTATCCTTCTTCTTTAAAGTGGAGGTTGTTTTTAGTTCCATATCTACCTTGGAATGCACAAAATCATATGTTCCAAAGTGAGGTGCCTCTTTATCAATCTCTTCTACAAGAAAGGCTATGATTGCTACTAAGGCTTCATCCACATCAAGTTCAAAACCTAATGGCCTTAGCCATCTCATTCTTGGAACTGTTGCTTGGATGTAGGTGTAGTCAATGTCCACTAAGAAAAAAATATCATTGGCATGTTGTTCCACTAGGGAAATTGGTATTCTCACTCTTTATTTCATGGATTTCTTAAAATCCTCAAAATAGCTTGTCATTTGGGCTTCAAAGTTGTCACCCATATGTTCAATCTATTCATTGATTTGAGTGATAATAGTTTTGTTTAGATTCTAGTTCACCTTTCCAATTGATGGAAACTCTTCCAAAATATAAAAGAATATGCACACAAGAACTGAACCAAACTTGCATTGAGCACCTTTTGACCTTCTTATTGCTCCTAGGTTCTCATTTATCTATTGAAGCATCAGTTCTGCTAGATCATATGTATGATCTTTCTTTACAATCTTGTAGGCTACATCCACGGCAATGCATGGTACACTATTTAATATACTGGATTGGTAGAACTTGTGCGAGATGACCTCAGTGCAAAATCTAGAAGAGGATCTATTATAGTATCAATTGTCATACCCCTCTTATTCCACTTAGCCCCTATATTTCTTTCAATAACTTCTTTTGAATCACTTCTCAGGGTCTTAGGCTGATCGAGGGTTGAGAAACTTGTAACCCTATGTACTATCCTCTTGGTAATCTTAACTAGTCTTTTTTCTAGCCATAGACAACCATTGTGTTTTTTGCTAAGAAAAATCTATATCCATTCTATTTTAAAACCTGTAGGGTAAACTAGGGCATGGGTTAAACCCTTTTTCTTGATTATTTGAAACTCATCCTTTAGAATCCTATTGTCACATAGCTTGTCATAGGCTTGGAATATCTCAAGGTCACCTATAACCCCTATCTTGCAGTTCTAACACTTCCTTACATCCTGCACCATGACAACCTTGGGTAGAATTATGGACAACTCACTTGCAAGGTCGTTCTTATAGGCTACCTCAGGAATGGGCCTAAACTCAGGTTATTTTACTTGATTACTAACTAGCTAGACCTCATGACTTTCCTTTCCCTTGGGGTTCTTAGAACTAGAAGCCATTATACCGATCTAGGGTTTCAATATATTAAAACTTTAACACTATGTAGCTCAACTCTTGATAAATACCTTAGATCAAAAAAATTTATGCTGAATCGTTGTTGAGATCGGTGCAAAAGGCTTCAAGGTTGTTGTTTGATTGCTTCTGCACTCTTCTCATCTTTGCTCTACATTCAATTGGCATAAAAATGATCAAAATTTTACCTTATACCTTTCAAAACCTAGCATTAAATGCTTAGTGCATACAATTATAAACTCAACACTTGAAGGTTTCAACATGACTCGACTTCCATTAGATTTTGTTCACTCAACTTCCATTGACATTTCTTAACTCAGCACTAACTATCAACTTGGTTGCTACTGAATACTCAACATCTACTGGAGCTTTACTTGACATCTAAGGACAACTCTGCAACACTAGTGAAAACCTTAAATTTTAACTTTTTCATCTCTAATCATGCTGATTCTTTCTTTGTAGTACTTGTTTGTCTTTAGATTGATGTATGATATAACTTTGTATATTAGTTCCATACACCTATTCATGCTTAGTTGGATGAGGTGTGATCAATTGACCTCTTGGGTGAAGTGATCCCTTGATTTGATGTGTTGCACTCATCTTTCTTTTTCTAGGTCTTGTTCATTTTCCCTCTGATTTGTTCAACATCTACTTTCTCTTTTCCTTTGTTGACTTCTGACTTGGGTGCCTTTGACTTTGTTGGGAAATTCCTACTGATATGACCAGTCTTCAAGCTATTGAAACATGTGGTTTGGCTAAACCATCTATTGTAGTTCCCTCCAAAATGTGTTCTTATACAATTTTCAGGAGCATGCCCATACTCCTGATAGTAATGATAGCTCTCCCTAGTATTGTAATCCTAGTTGTAGTGGTGTGCATGGTTATTTCTCCTTGTAGGCTGATTAGGTATCCACATAGGCTTTGATCTACATTGAAAAGCTCTATGTCCATATTCCTTGTAGTTGTAGCAGTGACCCTCAAATCTTGGTGTTTTGATAGTCCTAGTCCTACATTCATGTGCTTGATGTCCTTGCTTTTTGCACTTGTGACAAAAGCTTGCATTTTTAGCTTATCATGTTGATGGTCATCCTTGCTCCTACATACATTAGAAGTATGTTCCTTTTTACCACAAAAATGACAAATAGGTTTAGTGTTCTTACCTTTATTACTCCTTTCTTTTGTAGTCTTAGATGATTCTCCTTGTTCAGTGCTAGTGTAACCAAGTCCTAAAGTATCATTATTGGCCATTAGTGATTTTAGTAACTTCTCAAAGTACTTGATAACCTCATTGGATTTGTTGAAACTTTCTACAACTTCCTTCTCTCTTTTCAAGTCATTTTGCAGTTGTTCATTCTATATCTTTAGCGTAGAAATATCAACGTCTTTCATATTCAGCTCATGATGTGCATTCATCATTTGGCTTAAGGTGTCTAGTTGCATGTTTGAGATTCTTTCAAACTCAATTGTCTTCTCCATTCTATTGGTAAGATTTCTCTTGTCATCTTCTAGCATAACCTTATCTTCAATGGCTTTCTTCTTCTATTCAGTTACTTCACAAAGCATTATGGCTTGTGATTCTTGTTCAAGCTTGAGTATTCTGATTTCCTCTACTTGAGCTTTGTTCTTCTCTATCAGCTCTACTATTGCTGCAGCAAATTCTTTGGAATCTCCATTGGAAAACACTTGTGTAGTTTCAATCTCCTTATAGTGTGTTTCATTTTCAGCTATGGCTATATCCTTCCTTCTTTTCAAGGACTTTCTCAATTCTTCTCTAGCTTCCTCCAATTTGTGTAGAGTGAGGTGCACATAAATCACCTGATTGTCTATGATCTTCCCAAGTTTGAAGACTCCCATCTTTAGATCTTTTCTCTAAGATGTTAGGCTTTTCCTTGTGAGTACTTTTCTCTGATACCAATTATTGAAATATTCAAATGGGAAGAGTACTTCTGAGGTGGGGGGGGGGGTGTGAATCAGAAGTAACACTCTTTAACCTTTTCAAATCCTTTAAAACAAATAACTAAAAATAAATTGTATGTATGTAAACATATTAAATAAACATAAAGTAAACACATTCATCAACACACATAACACCAAAATTTTGGTAACCTAGAAACCCTCCAAGAATAAGAAGGTAAAATTGGGGTGGGGATGATACCCACAAAATCACTGTAGCAATAATATTTGACCACTTCTAATGGTCTGCCCTGTTAAAGGCTTTACACTATGTCAATAGTGACCTAATTAAACAATTTAAAATAATTTACATGAAGTGTCACCCTATTAAAGGATTTAGTCACCTCTTCAAACGATCTACAAAATAGCTATTAAGCTAACCTATCATCATAGGGTTTTCACTATCTAATACAATTGCTAGAGAGTATTAGAAATCTTTGACCTGATTGCTTACAATCTTCAATTGTTGATTTTAGGCACTGGTTCTGCTCATTCTAATCTTGATCATCTAAGATTTGATATGTGTTCATATCTCTTGCTCTATTATGATCAACTAGATATGTAATTGTTGCTCAATTCACTAAGTCTTTGATACCCCTATTGTTTTCCATGTTCTACAATTTTTTTATCTGCTTATCAACTTCCTTAACTTCTATTCAACCACTTGAAATCATGGGATCTAAGCCTTCTTATAAAGGCTTCATAGACTTAGGGTTAGGTATGGATCTACGATCCATATTGAATCTTTAATTCTTGCTCATTCCTTGTACTTTTCTCATTGGTTGCATGCCTTCTCCATTTTTCTTATTGGTTGCATGCTGATTGCATAGGGAATATAAAAGATTCATTTTTATCCTTATTTTCCTTTGAGATTCTTCTATGTTGGCTCAAAAAAATGGTTTACATCTAAGTTTTTGAAGGTACAAACTCATATGTTGATTCTATGTTACTTGGCACATTCTAGATTACTAGTGCTCAGTGCATGTTTGATCCTAGTTTACTCGGCACCTATTACATTCTATATTTTTTGGCACATGCATAGTTCTGGCTCACTTGGCACATGAATCATTCTGACTTTCTTGGCATCAACTGTGACTTGGCACCTATATATCACTCAGCACTTGATCTTCACTTAGCACCTAAAGATTTCTCGGCACATGAAGATCACTCGGCAAATGTTGGAATTCTTGCTTAGCACATAATGTAGCTTAGCATACATAGTGTACTCAACTTCTATATAAAAATTGGTTAAGTGGGTTGACACTCAAATGTCAAAACCAAACTGAGACCAACAGTTTGGGCTTAGTGATTGTTTTCCATTAATACTTTTGTTTTGGGTGTACGCTAGTTTTTGATAATGTTTTTTGGTGGGTAGAATCTTTGTATATCTTTATATTTTGATGTTATAAAGAGTTTTGGGTCCCTTCAAAACCTTTTTTCACCTTTAATCAAACACATTGTTGTATTAAATAAAAAATTAAAGTTTTATCATGAAAAAAAACCAATATAAGCACTATTGAAAAATAAAGTATTAGAAGAAGAGAGGAAAATGATGATATTAATTCTTTTACAAGCCTATGTAAAGAATAATTCAGCATGGAAGAGGGTTACCAATGTATAAAATTAAACGCCAATGTTCTTGAGTTTAAATGTATATCTCATATTTCTACATAAGGACAAAAATCTTTTTGATAAAATAGATTTAGGACAAAAATACTTTTATTTATGTAAATAATCCCATCCAAGGTTTTGAGAACAAAAACTAAGTTTTTCAATTCAATTCCACATAGGTTTGTAATTAATCTAAAAGTTTACCTACAAATTAGCATTTTTACTTTCAAATTTTGCAATAACTTCCAATTTTTTAAGTTACATGGCATGCCACCAACAAGCATTTTAATGTAATATGATTAAATTATGTTCATTATATGCTCACTTCATCTACACTTAAATCTCAACAATCAAAAGGCAATAAATATTTCACACATAGGTCATCGTGAATTTTACAACAAAAAATGAATAGATCAAAATGTTACACCATATCAAACGTGGCATTAAATGTTCAGTCCATCCAACAAAAGATATAAATCAAGACATGCTCAACTATTCACAAGCACACATACACACCAATAAATATATACGCAAGTATTCACAAGAACAACACTTCAAACATGAATCAAAATATACTAAACTATTATTGCAAAAAACACTATTGAATTGACATAACTACCACAAATACAACATGCTTCTTGTGTATCAAAACATACATAGGTATAGATAATAATACAACATGAATTCCCCCTTATTATAAGAATGGACAAATAAAGTATAGCTACCTCTCATGGCTCTGGAGAAGGAAAGGTTTTCTAACCTCAAGACCAATTAGAATATCAAGGATACAAACTACCCCTTGCACCATGTCACTTTACTAGTGCTCTAGTGAACTAAGAGGTCAAAACACCTAATACAATAATAATGTTTTGGAAAACCAAGATATTAAATGGGAATGAAGTAAGAGTGATTAAGAAAAATAAGTTTTTTTATGATAATAAATTAAACAAAATACTAAATGCAAATAAACATGAATAACTAAAGAAGTTGATAGATAAAAAATAATATGATTACAAGAATTGAAAGAGTGGGCTACAAAGACCAAACACTATTCTATGCAAGCTCGTTGCCTCAAACCCATTCAAGTTGAGGATGAAAACATGGATCTAAGATGAATCTTCAACACACATTTGTCCCATATGGACAAAGTACTGAGCACAATTCAAAACAATAGATATTAAAAGGATAATTAAAATAGTATGGAATGTGAAATGATAGAAACTTCAATATGATGATGGAATATAAAGAAAGATAAAGATATGTTATAAAAATAGGAAGAGGAGGGGAAAAAGGTTACACCATATTCAACAATTGATGAACTTGATAATCTACACTTGCTTCCTTGCGAACCTACACGCATAGAAACAATGAAAATATTGGGGTAGTTATTTGGAGACATGCCTCAATTAGATCCCTACTTTAGTATTTTTATCTCCACAGCCACCTAAAATACAAGATAATAGTGATAGACAACCACAAATATAAAAAGACCAAATTATAATATTATTGTTAGAAATGAGGAATACTGGGGAGAGGGGGGTGTGAATCATTGTTCCACAAAATTTTTCCCAACTATGGATATTATTAGCAACCTTTAAACTTGCATACATGATTAAATTGAAAAGTAAACAAAACCATAACATGATGCAATTCATAATATCATTATTTGTTAACAAGGGAAACTTTGTGCAAGGGAAAACCCTAGTGGGGATGCTACACACAAAATGATCCACTAAACAAAAGTATCTTGTGAAAGATATTGACCCTATTATGAATCAATTAGATATATATAGTGTATCTATCCTTGTTAGAGTACTAGGCCTTGTTAGAAGCCTTGGCCCCATTAGGAGTTGATATTACAATAGAAAGAGCAAGTTGATCCCACCACCCAAACATGCATGTACAACAATATAATCTATATGCAAAGGTGTGTATACAAAGACCTTTATTACTATGTTGATATCTGCAATATCTCATTTGTCCTTTGAGTTACACTTCACAAAACTATACATATATTATCTTTGCTCTAGTATAGCATCAAAATACCATTCTTTACAATCATATAGTGCAGAAAAATTATATCATAACATTACATTATAATGCCACACTTTATTACAAACAAAAAGTTCTTTCTTTATACCAAAATATTTCATCCTGTTGACTTTGATGCTTGATACTTTGATAAATAATTTGAATTATCTTTTTCCATTTGTGGGTTAACCTGATGTCCTCACAACATTGTTAAGTCATTGTTTTGGTAAACCAAAACAAGGACTTAACCAAAATGCCTCTATGTTTCCTTTTACTATGTTTTGTTTGTCTAACTTGTGCTTGGTAAAATAGCTATAACTTGAGCTATGTAGAAAATATTCTTAAGCACTATTAGGAACATGCTTTATACTATCAGTACTATCTTCATCTAAGGGAACACATGATCAAGTGCCCCTAATGCAGTGCACCAAAACAATCTATACAATTGTTCATCATTTCTTCATGACATTGAGATAATTTTCTAACTCTTATTTTACAAAACTTCATAATATGTTTTTCCCTCTTCATACAAGGTATATGTTTCCATAAATAACAACCCTAAGTCATATTCTTAACCAAATTTCCAAAAATTGTGAGATATTAATCAAGGAGTATGATATACCAAACAAGATATGAAATAAGATGGTATAAGTAACTTCCCTTTGTGATTTTGAAGGTAAAGCTCAAAAGAAAGATATACTAATATAACAAGAAGCTTCGAAGTGTGATGAGGAAAATGATAATGGAGTGAAGAATAGTCAAGATTATTGAGCACTATCTATAGAGACCAAAATGAATTTGAAAATGGAAATATAATGGAGAAACTTGAATCTAGGCATCGATGGGTAGTCAAGTTGAGCACTACATCTACAAGGTGGCACTTAGTAACACCCCAATAATCATCTCCTAAATTTTAGATTTAGAAACAAGTGCACATCATGGAGAAATTTTTGCAGCATACACATATCTTGTGTCATCTAAGTTGTGTAGTCAAGTTTGTAAATAACAAGGTGAGATGAGTGAATGTGGGAGGATGACATAGGATTTTATGTCTTAGACTAAGTTAAGGGCACTACACAATGAAAAATCACACTGGGGTGAAACTTCATAGCAATATTTCTCCCACTTTAGCAAGCATATTATGATAAAGTAAGGAAACTTACCTAACTTACCTACAAGAACATTGTTTGTATAGGATTACCCCTAGCTAAGTAGCCCAAAGTCATTGTTGTGTCACATCCAACACACATGTCATGAACTAGCATGCTAGATGATGAAAACCTATAAAAAAGGGATAGTTTATGGTGCATTGATATGGGTGGCAAGTTGTGTTGTGTCAAATAGCCATATGATAGGGATATCTTGATAGTGGTCCATGACATGTACAAAAAGAGCTAGATAGACAGATAATAGAGCAACTTTAGATAGTGCATTGACATGCGCAATGAAAGCTAGATAGGCATGTGATAGGGTGACTTAGACATGCATGAACATGCATAACGAAAGCTAGATAGGTGTGTGATAGGGAGAGATTGACATGAGATAGTGGATTGGCCTCCACAAAGGTAAATGCCAAGATTTTAATAAAACAAATTTTGCAAAAAAAATCTATGTAGAGACAATTTGATGAGTTAGATAAAAAGAAAATCAAACACATATATAAAAAACCCTCATAGTAGACCATGTTTCTTAGATGGGACCATGAGACATTCTAAGGACAGAAAAGATATTATAACATGTCAACACACAAGATATTTCCATGGAATGTCACTCCCTGCCAAGTGAGACATTGTCTCTATAACATTTACAAAATGATAGAGGAATCTAACAAATTGGCATCATAATCTATAAGAATGGCATGAATCCTCTAAAGGGATATCTCATCATTATCAACCATGCCTTGAATCTAAAGAATAGCACATAAAGACAAAGAAAAACTTTTTTAAAAAATAGGTCAATGTTGAATTAACCTTAAGACAACTCATTGGCCTCTATGAAGAACAAAAACGAGCCCAAGAGAGGTCATAGATTTATCCACTATGAAAATTGAAATAGAAAGAGGATCCATTGGCACAAACTTGAATGATGGAACTTTAGCATAGTGTCCTGCTCAAGCCTCTTCTTTAAGAATGGAGGTGAAGCCCTTTGATCCACTATTGTATCCTTGAGGACATTAAGGAAGGTGACATGATGATCATGGGATGGAGCAGGAATGGGTTAGGTGGATATCACTACATTTGATAACACCCAAGTACACAACATGCTCATTGATGTAGAGAATGGTGATACATTAGGAAAAGAAGTGAGCAATAGTGTCTCCTAGGATAAAGAGATGAAGAATTAGACCCTCTTGGCACAAGGCCCAATATTGGTCACTCCTAACCCAGGGGGAGTAAGAAGAAGAATGTTTCATGACCCAAGCTTGGAATAACTGAGGCATAAGAATGAATAGGGATGGGTGCAAAAGTGGAAGGCTCAAAATATGCACTTCTTTCCCTCATAGAAACCACACATGCAAGGGACATCTCTTGATGAAAATTCTCACACTCAAGAACAAGATGATTCCATTGCAGATGTAGGATAGGTTGAGAAACCTACAAGGGTTCAATTCTATTCTACTCTATGGGAGAGATCATCAATGTGGTTGTTAACAATGAAGAGGGCCCAATTGATGGAGTCGAAGGTGAGACTTGTTGGTGTAATTAAGTATTTACTAATTAAATTTTACTTAAGTTTACTTAGGTTAATGCATTATTTTATTATTTTAAGTTTGACACCTAGGAGCATGTGTACTTATACGAGTTGTCTTGTTGACAACATAGGAGTTAGCAACTCTTTTATGCACATGGTGTCTACAACATCTCTATATGAGATACACCTTGTCATACTTATCCTCTGATTGATGCACATACATTCATGCACAATGGAGGATAATCCACTTCTGATGGATGTGTGCTTAGTTGCTAAGCTTATCTCTTCACTAACTCCTAGACATTCTAGAAGCATTCTAGAGGCCTTTATATATAGGCACTGCTAGTGTGTATGTACATGACATTACATCAATTCATTTTGATATTATTATTCTGATCATACTTTATTGGTCCATTCTGTGCTTGTGCTTGAGTTCCTTGATCTTGGGTGATTTTTCCCTAAGGAAAATTCTTACATGGTATCAGAGCTGAGGGAGCTTCTCTTCACATAGCCATTGGAGACCATTTTCTCCTCACCTCTCTAAGGACCATGATTTAGATCTAGAGTATTTGCAGCTATTGGGGGCATCTAGACCCAAAGAGGACCTCACCATTGCATCTAAAGCATTGAATCAATGAATTTTAACTATAAATTTGCCTTCTCTAAGCCATAGTTAAATTTGAGGCAAATTTTCTTTGTAAACCAAAACCCGAAGGCCCGCTTTATGAAATTGGTATTATCTCATCAGATTTGTGCAAAGAATTTTTAGATCTACATTATTTTACAAAAAAAATTTGCCCATTAGACCTGTAGGAGAGATTTTTTGTAGGTGAAGATTGGAGATTTTTGGTGCGAATTTGATATTGGCATCATACTTAGAAGGTCAAAAAAATCCCAAATCAACTTTTGTTTCATCAAAATTGGACATCTAAGGTGAAATTTAGAGTCCAATTTTTTCAATCTGCGACGATGACAATTCAAGAAAAATAATTACAGAGGTGATTTTCAAACAATGATATCTCCCTCATATAGACTCCTTTTTTCAAGCAATTTTTTTTGTTTTGAAGTAGAATTTCATGATCTACAAATTGGTGTAGGATGTTTGAGATCTCTATTCCTAAATTTTTTGGAAAATCACAAAGCCCAATTTTTGCAACTTCAAAGGCTTAGTTCAGGCTCATCTAGACACATTTTTAGGTTCTTTTTTTAAAAAAGTGCTTAATTTTTCATCTACTTTCTAGATCTGCAATCAAATTATAGGCTTGTGTGGACAAAAATACCACTTTCAGAAATAGGTCTTTTTTTGCATCGTATTGCTTTGATAAAACTTTAAAATTGTTGTACATCTAAGCCACATTGCTAAGTACCAAATTTGAAATCCAAAAGAAAGTTGTAAATAGCAAAATCAGAAGCCCACTTTTGTCCATTTTGACAAGTGGCCTATTGTAAATGCACTACATATAAAGTGCCAAAAGCATCTTTTGGGGGGTTCTCTGATATAGTGAATAGAGGAGGTGTGTTTTGTGTTATTATGTCTCTCTTTCTCTCTTGTGCATACTACATGGAAAGATATTGTATGGAGTAGATTAATGGAAAAAGTTTTAAATCTATATGTTTATGATACAATTGTAAAATCCACTAATGCTACAACACTAGTTGATTGGAAAGTTAAAGGCAATCAGGCATTTAGAATCAATCAGAGTTATGTTCATAGAGATCTCTTCTTCCACATTTTCAGCTTGAAGGAAGCCAAGGGTTCTTGGGACAAACTTGAAGGGTTGTATGGTAAGGTGGATGAGGAAAAGGGATTCTAGATTGAGAATGATCTACTTCTATTCGATCCTAAGAATTTTGACACAATTCAAGACTATATCAACAAAGACAAAGAATTGAGAGCACTACTTAAAGATTGTGGTAATCCCATGAAGGATGATTGATTGATTCATCACATCTTGAAGAGGCTACCTTCAGAGCATGCATCTTATCTTTCGAGTTACATCACTCACAGGTTGACCATGGGAAGTGCCTTCACTAAGCCTACATTTGATGTATTTATAGAAATGTTGATGTTGAAACAATCCAAGTTGATAGATATGGGAATTCTCAAGTCATCCAAGTCTACAAGATTGGTGGCTAGTAATGAGAACCAATCAAATCAAGGCAGAAAAAGTTCTACCAATAGCAAGAAAAAGAAGTGGAAGCAATAATCACAATCAAAGACACAAAAATCTTGCTCCTCACAACAAGGAAATTCTTCTTCCAACAAGAAGGCAAAACTATTTTGTGCTTATTGCAAGAAACTAAATGATGATGAGCATCATTGCAAGACTAAGAGAATAGATGAGTTGGGAAATTTACTTAGGAATAAAAAAATCAATGTGCCAAATGCTTCCAAGGATTCAAATCCATCCACTTCAAAGTAAAAAGGGCAAGAATTTATGGCAAGTTCAAGTTCTTCAAGGTAATGGATTCTTGACTCAGGTGCCTCATATCATATGGGTTCTTCAAAAGGACACTTTCTTCATTGAAGTAGTCTAAGGTACCTCACATATTTGTAGGAGATGATACAAAAATGGAAGTTGATGGGAAAGGATAAGTTGAGATGGAAAATGGAGAGTTCAAAGATGTTCTCTATGTTCCTAACCTTAGCACTAATCTCCTTTCAATTTACCAAATCACTCACTATGGAGGTGGCAATAAAGTTGAGTTCCTTCCTAACTTAGTAATGGTGTGAAATCTTAAGGATGATTATTGGTTGTAGTGTATAAAGTTAATCATGACATAAGACTTTATTCTTTCTTGAACTTTGTGCCTAAGTCTCCTTCACATGCCTTGTTGACACAATCTCAATCACAAAGAAAATTATGGCATGAGTGGTATGGACATCTTGCCTTCCACTATTTTAATCAACTTAGCTCAAAAAATATGGTCAAAGGTGTACCTACAATCAAATTTTATAAGCATGAATGTTCAACTTGTTCAATGGATCTGCATCTAGAAGAAAAGTATGACAAAGGGAAGACTTGGAGAGCATCAGTTGTTCTTGAGTTGGTTCACATGGTTCTAGCAAGCCCTTTTTCAGTGACATCAATTAGCAAGGTTTGCTATGTCCTCACTTTCATTGATGAATTTTCACGCTACACATGGGTCTACTTTCTTAATCACAAGAATTAAGTGTTTGATAAGTTTCTAGCCTTCAAGAGTCATGTTGAGAAGCAATCAAGTAAAGTCATCAAGATTCTTTGTATGGACAATGAAAGTAGATATGTGAACTCAAGACTTAGAGAATTTTGTGAACTTGAGGGCATTGATCTTCAGAATCTAGTAGCATTTAGTCTACAAAAGACAAATGTTGTAGTAGTGAGGATTAGAACTCTTAAGTTAATGGCAAGTTGCATGATTCAAGCCAAGTCTCTTGATCCATTAGTTTAAGTCAAAGTTATAAGCATGCCAATCACATACTTAATAGGTCTCCTCATAATATCTTAGATGGAAAGACTCCTTTTGAGGCATGGTGTGGAAGAAAACTAGTTATGAAACACTTTAGAGTTTTTGGTTGTCTAGCATGGGCACATGTATCTTAAAGGGAATGCAAGGCACCACCACCAAGGCCTTGTACTTTCATTGGATATGAATATAGTATTAAGGCATATAGACTTATGGATCGTAAGACTCATGAAATTTTTATAAAGAGGAATCTTCACTTTGAGGAAAGTTCACCTAGATTATCCTTTAATCCTCTCCATACTTCATACATTGTGGAAACTAATAGTGATAGTAGTGATAGTGATTTAGAAAATTTAGATATGGGGGATCATATTGATAGATACAGGAAGAGGTCACAACATCAACAAATTCCACACACTTACATTGCTACAGTGATAGGTCCATGCAATTCAATACAACTCAGTACACCTTGTCTTCTAGTTCCAGCATCAGGGGATGACTATATAATAGATATTTTAGGTTTGTTTGTGGATTCATAGATAGAAAATTTGGGAGACATCATTGATGATATACATATTCTCTTTGATGATGAAGATCCTTCTTCAGTTGTTGTGAGGGAATACTCTGACCCTTCTATCCATTCTCTACATGATCAATCTTCCCAGGTTGATATGATTACCTTATGTACAGTAGTTGTAGGAGGTCTATTTATCATTTGAGGAGACGGTTCTTTGGGATATGTTCTACGTCCATCCTTTCTAGAACTGCACTCATTCTTTTTAGCAGTGTTGGAAGGGGCATTTGTTAGTATTGACATAGGGACAGTTGAGTAGGTTTTAGAGACACAATTCATCATTGGGATTCTTTCTACACATTGAATCATCTCATATGTAGCTATGATATTGTTTCTTCCTAAAGGGAGGACAATTATTTAGTAATCATGGATTAGCTTCTACATTGGAGCAGCTATTATTGATCGACATCCTACATTTTGGGGGGGGGGGGGGGGACTACCTTGTCTCCTTTCTTCTTCTTCTATTTCTTCTCTCTTATGGGGTGGGGGGGGGGGGGGGGGGTGTGCTTTTTCCTATTATGGGGTTTTTTCCTTCTCATACTTCTCTATTGTATATACATGATGTATGTTGTAATGGGGGGGTCTTAATTACTCCATCCATCCATGCATATTATTTTTTCATCTCTCTTTTTGGGGGAGGGATTTTCCCATGACATTTTCCCTCTTTCTCCACTTTATGAGAGATTTCATTGTCTTTTGTACATGGGTACCTAACATGGCCTAGTAGCCAAGACCGATCATGCATTTTCATCCTAGCTTTTGTGAGCTTAAGTACATTCCCCTAAGTTGTATTTAAGGGGGGGGGTGTTGGTGTAATTAATTATTTACTAATTATACTTTACATAATTTTACTTAGGTTAATGCATTATTTTATTATTTTTAGTTTGAAACCTAGGAGTATGCGTACTCATATGATTTGTCTTGTTGATAGCACAAGAGTTAGCAACTCTTTTATGCACATGGTGTCTACAACATAGGAGTTATCACTTTAATTAAGCGCATGTTATGTATAATATCTCTATATGAGATATCCTCTCATTGATTCATGTACATTCATGCATAAAGGAGGATAATCCACTTCTGGTGGACATGTGCTTAGTTGTTGAGCTTATCTCTTCACTAACTCCTAGACATTCTAGAAGCATTCTAGAGGCCTTTATATACAACCACTCCTAGTGTGTATGTACATGACATTACATCAATTCATTTTGATATTGTTATTCAGATCATACTTTATTGGTCCATTCTATGTTTATGCTTGAGTTCCTTGATATTGGGTGATTTTGCCCTAAGGAAAACTCACAAGACTAACATAGGCATGACTCTCTCTTCAAGGGTGTATGATCCCCTTTTCAACCTATACTAGTAATAGGAAGTAAGGCTTCCCTAAGAGGCTAAGGCATTAGTGCCAAGGGAAATAATGCAATCTTGGGAGACATCTTATTCACACCGTAGAAAAGTAGGGAAAGGTATGTTTGTGATGATGGGCATAGGGAAAGACATATACACCTTACATTTTGATTAATATGATTACCTTTCCTCTCCCTACACTAGGTCCAAATGTGAGAACAAAAGCATTGTCATAGGCTACAAGACTCAAAAGAGATAAGGAGGCTTCACATGGGGCACTCACTTACCCTAAGTCTCTAATGAATAAGGGACAAATGATGAAGCACAATAAGACTCATGAGATGGTTGAGTAGAAGGAACAAGAATGGTCACCACAAATTTATTTTTTAGTTCCTTTGCATTATATTCTTTATAAGAAAGGAATGAAATATCTTGTGGGGCACGTAGGGGCCCTATTGAAGTAAAAATTTGTGCACAACTAGGAAGACAACTCCCGTAGAGGCCAACAAGGGGATACCTAGTTTGACCTGAAAGAGGTCCATCTAATGAATCATGAAAAAGGTTGAGAGGGCCACCCTCAGTCCCACCTATATCTTCAAGGTGGTGGAACCAAAAGAGAGAAGCAACAACCCATTATTCTTTTTGATGGTGGTGGCACACTCATCATATTTTGTATGGTTTGATCTTTTGATAGTGAGAACCTCCTTCCTGATAAGGTCAACCCTAACATAAAGAGTCAACCAAGATACTCCTTATAGAGAGGTCATTGATTGACATTGGGACATAAAGGGGACAAGTTTTTCTAATATACTAATCATCTAGAGGGGTAAAAGTGATTTTTTTTGGGCACCCTCTAGGTTGGTAGTGAAATAGAAGTGATGGTCATCATCCTTATCAAGGGAGTATCACTCATGGAGAGGGAAAGCTTGATGTATAGGTTGCCAATTAACCTCAAGTTCACCAAAATTTGGTGAAGAAATTTTTTTCCTACCTCAAAACTAACCAACACCTCACTTTATTAGCACTCTAGTGAGCTACAGGATCATAAGACTAAATACAATAAGGATATTTTGGAAAATGAAAATATTAAATATGAATTAAGAGTGAGTAAGACTACTAAATGTTAATAATAACAGTGGGAAAGTAAACTCTAAGGAGGCATGAATTAGCACTTCAAATTTTTAACCATAAAACATTCACTACACATCCATCTCAACATTTAGCATGAAAACTAAAATAGCTAACTACACATGTTCATCCATAGAATGAAAAAAATAACACATAACATAATAAGTTTGTTACCAAAAAATCCTCAAATAAGAAGCTAAAACTGGGGTGGGGATGGCACCCACAAATCTTCACTACTACAATTGTAAAGTGCATCCAATTATGGTTACAATTGTTTGATCATAAACTATGATCTACCCCTTTAAAAGGTAAGCCCTATTAAAGGCTTACAAAGAATACTAAATATTATCCTATTAGAGGATTTCAACACCCTACTAAAAATGTGCCTTGTTAGAGAACTTAAAATTGCAATAAATCAAGCAATCAATTAAGAGATTTATGCAAGCATGTTAAGAGTACTCTATTAGAAGATTTACTTTGTATCACTTGTTAGAATGATTCAACACCATGATCCTTCAATTAGCACTCTACTTCTAGATATCGGATCTTCTCTTTCCAAGTATATCCTTAATCCTCTTGATCGGATATGTCTCCTCTGTCCTTTAACTACTCTGCTAAATTCTCTCTAACTGATTCTGCAATTCATATCTCTACCATAAACTCCATAGTCATCATGAATTCTTTCTCTCTACACTTATCATTCATCCTTCTCTTCTCATGTATACATGCAAACACTTTAGGGTTTTCCCTCCTTAAGAAGACTTAGGTGAGCTAGGGTTAGGTAGCAATCAACGATTTTGATTCATCCATTTTGCTACTTAATACATCCCTTTTTCTAATTGGTCACATGTACTACATAGGGATTCTTAATATACCTTTGTATATATCTTCTAGAATCATAAAAAAATTCTTAAGTCAGCCCAAAAATGGTTTACATAGAAGTTTGTGCCATTACAAACAACTATGCTAAAAATTGTTTACTTGACACTTGAAAGCTCTAATGCTCAGCATTCACTATATCCTTAAAATTGTCACTTGGCTCCTAAATGACTCGATATCTATTAATTTACTCAACATCTAAATCATTCAAAATAATGACTTGCTCGACACATGAGTGACTTGAAACATACTTGTTGGACTAATTGCCAACATTCCCCTTCGAGATTCATGACTTGGCTTAATCACCTCCTAAGTTCTATAAGTCTAGTGGTTGCATTGGGCATTGATAAGTCAATCTTTTGGTGCAAAAAAAACTCTATTTTGTAACAATACCATCTTCTTGGCACATAATGATGCTAGGCATATATTGTGTACATTGCTCGACATACACTACTTGCTCGACACATATTGAGTTCTATTAAGTAATGAATTAAGTGTTTTGTTAGTGCCTTGTCAAAACCAAAATGAGATCAACAATAACCCCCTTTGACATGAGTGGAAAAAACACTTTGGCATGCATTTACAGCCTAACTATGTGCATAACTTAGATAATTGGTATACATTACTTGGCTCTCATACAAAATTACAAAATTTTCAAAAATGATGACATAGTTGTCATACCTTATTGCATCAAAATTTCATAACTCCACCTAAGTTGATATTTCCTTTCTGTAACTGAATTTTGTACTCCTATTGAGTAAGTGTGTGATATTTTGTTTTTCCATGTTTTTGCATGATTATTCCCCCTAACTCAAAACTGTATTGTGCATTTTCCAATTTGCTTTCTCATACTTTTCTCATTCCCCCTTTATTGCAAAAACTTTACAATCCCCCTTTTTTGACACTTATGTCAATTGGGTGGTACACTAATAGTGTTTTTATCCAAAAAAAAATTATGCATCTCCATGATTTTTTTCAATGTTGCATCCCAGTTATTGCATGCTATCTCTAGAGAGTGGTATTAAACATCTAATTGGGCAGCAAGGTCAACTAGGCCATCATGTGCTGAAAGTTGATTATCTTTCTTCATCGATGTTTCAATGAAGGCTACTTCCTTATGCAATACTTCCATGTGTGGGGTCAACATTGACTGGATACCAATCAAGGTAGCCCTTGTGTTTACATCTTGTGTTTGGAGTGTAGCTAGCTTACCTTGAGTAGATAGTAGTCTCTAAAAATGACATTGGCTTTGAGTAGGAGATAGTTTTAATGTTCTACCTATGAGCTATAGATCTCCTTGCATCTTGTCAATAGCCCTCTGTACTTCTTGTGTGAATAAATTCATGTCACAAAGCTTTGTGTATAGAGAAACGATATTCTCCAACACCTTTTTCACATCCTCCATTTTGGTTGCTAAGTCAACCTATCTTAGTGCAATAGCACTAGAAATATTTTCAAGAACTTTAGAGTGAAACTTCTTTTTAGACCATTCTAGAAGTTTAAAATTGTAATCTAGGTCTTCATCCCTGATCATATCAACTATGTTGACTAGTTTCTCAATGATTGGTTTTTCCTCACTTAGCTCTGGAAGATTGAATATATCAAAAAGAAAATCTTTGATGTCATGAAGCACTTGCTTCTACTTATGTTCTCATCTAAGAAACTCTTATTGTTTCTTCCTTTCAAGAACTTATTGTAGAATGCTCATTTTTCTATGGTGATTGTTGCAAGATCAAACTTTGGTAGTTCAATCACCTCATCTAAGTTTATAGCTCCATAAGATGCACCTTGAACATAATTAGATTTATTAGGACTAGGCCTTGATGTTTGTAAGGGTGTAGCATCTGTACTCAATCATTGAAGAGTTTGACTAGAAGGAGGTGACACAAAAACTGGTAGGGTAACCAAGGTTTGTATAGCAATTTGTTCCTCTTTCTTAGTAGTCAAAACTGACTCTTCATTCAAGCTATCCTTCTCCTTCTCTTTATTGTCATCTTCACCTTGAATTTTTGAGATAGGTGCAGGGTTGGCTTCCTTACCTATGTGGACTTCTCTCTCATCCTTCTCAATAGTGAATACAATACACACTAATGTGCTAACATTTGGTGTCACTTCATCCTTCACTTGATATACCACTATGGGCATTGCAATTTGTGTATTAGTTGTGACACTAGCATGTTCTTTGTCTTTTGTAGATTGAGGGGGCACTTTGGATGTTTCTTGTGATTTCTCCCATACATATGCCAATTATTCCTTCTCAATCTCATCTACTCTCACCAATATAGGATGGTTGCATAATTTAATTATTGTGGTGGAGTCAATCAAAAATTTCTTCATGTCTTCATCTATCAAGGGATTGATGTTTTGAGCAGAGTTGTCAGGAACATCCTTAATTTTTATTGAGTCCTGATGACTCACTTGGTCTACGTGTGAGGGACTAGCACTCGACACTTGTACCTCTAGTACATTCTAATCATCTTGTTGCTAATCATCATTTGTGGCCTCTATTGCTACTATTTTTTAGAACCTCCCACATGACCATCCTTGACTTGGAATTTTTGTCCTTGTTCATCTTTCTTATCTCCAACTTCCTCAAGAATTTGATCACTTAGCTTTTCTATTGTCAATGCATAGATGGCTTTCCATATCTGGGTGCTCTATTTGAAATCCTCTTCAATTTTATTTTGTAAAATTTTAAAGGCTCTATATTTGGGGGCAAATATCTCCTTGAATTTATTTATAGCTTTTTTCATCATTTCCTTATCCAAATTAGGCATTACTTTGGCAAGTGTAGTCTCCCTAATCTATCTTTCTGTTGTTAAAATATACTGCCACTTATGCTCAACTCGGTCATAAAGACTCTTTGGTAATAAGTTGGAAACCTCTATAAGGGGGGTCTTAAATGTAGCCATCATCTCATATATTGCTTCTTCCACCTTATTCTGGTCAATTTTTCCTAACTTACCAAATAAAACATGTGCAAAACTAGACAAATCTACATTATTCTTAACATTTTCACACAAGTTGTCTATATCTAATGAGGGATTGTGTCTTACCACCTAAAATTGACTGATGTCATCTGATTTTGTCCTCTCCTCATTTGACTCAACTATTGGAGTGTAGTTTCTCCTTGTGTATGTCTTCTTTTTAGGTTGGCTTGGCTCTGCTGAGGCAATGATCCTCTTTCCTTTTGGTATATCTATCTCCTTTACTTTCTTGGTAGCTGCCCTTGTGCTAGACTTGGTAGTAGGTATTATTGGCTTCTATTGTGAAATTTTCATGAGCTTCTTCTTGGGTTTCTCCACTTCAGGCTCCTTTTCTTTCTTCTTCTTCTTTTCAGCTAGCTTAGGTTCTTCCTCAACTTCTTCTTCCTTGGCACCTTCAATATTCTCTTATTGATCTTCTCCTTGGCCTAAAGTGAGTGCCAATGGGGCTTCAACTTGATGTTCTTCTTCATCATCTTCATCTCCTTCTTCTTCCTCTCCCTCTTCAACAAATCTCTCCTTAAGCTTCTTTACAAGCTTGTTTTTTCTTTCTTATCATAGTAGCTAGCTTCAAATCAATAGTGATTCTTGATTTGGCTTCCTCATAGTTTCTGAATGAGGTGGAACTCTTATCAACTTTCTCTACTACTAAAGTTGTAATAGCTGTAGATGCCTCATGTACATTGACTTCATAAGGCAAGGGCTTTAGCCATCTAACCTTAGGTATGGCTTCCTACACATATGTGTAATCTACATCAACTAGAAAGAAAACGTCATTGTAGTATTATTAAACTAGTGATACAAGAATCCTAAGACTCTAATACATAAACTTCTTGAATTCTTCAAAGTAGCTTGTCATTACTATTTCAAAATTTTCTCCAAGGTGCTCAATTAGATCCACAATCTGTAATGTCACTAGCCTATTGGTCTTCCACACTATTTGACCAAAAGTTGGAAATGTGTTCTGCACATAGAATAATATGCAGACAAGCAATGAACCAAATTTGCATTGTGCACTCTTTTTCTTTCTTATGGCCTCCAAGTTTTCTCATAATTGTTGAAGTTGAAACTTGGCAAGGTCATAAGTGTGATCTTTCTTCACTATCTTGTATCTCAAATCCATAGCCATGCAAGATACACTATTCAATATGCTCGATTGAAACAACTTGTGAGCAATTACTCTCACTGCAAAGTCAATTAGGGGACCTAAAATTATGTCTATGGACATTTCTCTCTTATTCCATATTGCCCCTATATTGCTCTCAATTACCTGCTTTGCATCATTTCGCATAGTTTTAGGTTTGTCTAGGGTTGGATACCCTAATACCCAATGGGTGATCCTTTTGGTTATCTTAATGGGTCCATTTTCTAACCAAATGAATTATTTATGAATACGGCTTGGAGAAATGCATATCCAATCATTCTTTAAAACTTGGTGAAAATCTAGGGCATGATTTAACCCTTTCCATTCAAAAATCTTATACTCTTCCCTCAAAAATCCATTATCACATATTTTGTTGTATGTATCTCTTATTTCCATGTCTCCTACTTCTCCTATCTTTCCAATGTAGCAGCATCTAACATCTTGTATCATTAAAACTTTTGGTGGTATCATCGATAGCACACCAGACAGATCTCCTTTGTAGGATATCTCAAGAATAGCTCAAAAGGGTGGTTATCTAACTTTATTACTAATTAATTTCAAATTAATAACTTATTTTCCTTCCTTCCTAACATTCATAGAAGAGCTAGATGCCATTTTATGTAACTAATGTTCACAAAAATTCAAACAGTGAAACTCGACACTAGTGAAATACCTTTCAAATTTGATGAATGATAATGAGTAGTAGCTAAATCCAGTTTGCAAACACTTGAATCTTTCTCCTCGATTTTATTTATTCTCTTCATGCTCTCTTTGATCTATGATGAATGCAAATGAGTAGAAAATCAACTATATATAACTCTTGATATTCAGCTATAAATACTTAATGCTTATATAGTTGTAAGCTTGACTATCATAGGATTTCCACTCGCTCGGCTTATACATTATTTCCACTACACTCGACAACCATAGTGAGATTGGCCACTACTAAAATAATTATATTACCTAACAACAACTGTGAAACCTTCCATGCTTGGAAACAACGTGAAAACTAACAAAACAAAAGTATAGATTTCTTCTAGGTTCTAACCAATGCATTACATCTTAATTCATGTATATATAATTTTTTCATAACTTAGATTCTTGGAAATAATGTATAATATAACTTTGAAATATCAGTTCCACACATGCCTTTTGATTGCTTAGTTAGGGGTGATGTGATCACTTGATCCATTGGATGAAGTGACCTCATCTAAACTTGATGTGCTACAACTTCCTTCTTCTTCCATGAATTGTTCATCTGCACTTTTACCTTCTCAACATTGGCCTTTTCTTTGCCTTTATAGTTTCCATTACTCAGCGCTAGTGATCTGGTTGAACAATTTCTACAGATATGACCAATCTTCAAAAAACTAAAGCATGTAGTCTCACTCAACTATCTATTATAGTTTCCTTTGAAATGTGTTTTAATGCAATTCTCAAGAACATGTCCATATTCTTGACAATTGTTACAACTATACCTTGTGTTGTAATCCCAATTGTAGGATTTTCCATTTTTTGTACCTTTATCAGCTTGTTTGATATCCACTTGGCATTAAATCTGTATTCATATGCTTTATGTCCATACTTATGAAAATTGTGGCAATATCCTTCTAATATTTGTGTGCTTAAGGTCTTTTTCCTAAATTCATGTGCCTAATGTCCTTGCTAGTTGCACTTATGATAGTAACCCTTTAATTTTTGCTTCTACAAACATTTGTTGTATGACCTAAATTTCCACAATTATGAAAAGTGGGTTTGTAGTTATTACCTTTTTAATTTCTTTTTTCACCACTTTTAGACAATTATCCTTCCTCGGTACTGGTGTATGCTAATCCAACAATATCATTATTGGATCTAGGAGATCTCATCAGTCTCTCAAAGTATTTGATGGCTTCACTATGTTTTTTGAAACTTTCCAAAAATTCGTTTTCTTTTCTAAATTCATTCCTCAATTTTTCATTATGTAACTTTAGGGTTATGATCTCAATGTCCTTTCCATTCAATTCATTATTTGAAATACTTAATTGATTCATTGTATCTAGTTGCATGTGAGAAATCCTTTGTACCTCTGATGTTTTCTCTTCTAGTCTATTGGTCAGTGTTCTTTTGTCATCTTCAATCATAACTTTGTCTTCCTCAACTTTCTTTTTATGCTCGGTCACCTCACATATTAATAATGATTGGACTTCTTATTCTATCTTATGATTTCTGACCTCTTTAGTTAGAGCACCATTCTTTTCCATTAGATCTACAACTACTGCATCAAAATCACTTGATTTTCCATTAGCAAACAATTCAATAGTGTCTTCCTCTTGGTAATGAGTGTCATTTTTCTCAAAAGCTATCGCTTGCCTTCTCCTCAATGAACATTGCAATTCATCTCTTGCTTCCATGAGTTGGTGTAGGGAAAGTTGTATTTTAATCTTTTGGTTCTCAATAGTCTTTCCCAACTTGTACATTTTTATCTTCAAGATCTTTCCTCAAAGTTGTAAAGATTTACTTTCTAGAGAACTAGGTTCTAATACCAATTTTTGGAAATAACAATGAGAAAGTAAACTTTGAGAGAGGGGGCTAAATCAGTAATTCAAAAATTTAACCATAAAACATTCACCACACATCCATCTCAACATCTAGCATGCAAACTAAAATATCTAACTACACATGTTCATCCATAGCATGAAATAAATAACACACAACACAATAATTTTTTTACCCAAAAACTCTCCAATGAGAAGGTAAAATTGGGGTGGGGATGACACCCACAAATCTTAACTACTATAGTTGTAAAGCATATCCAATTAAGGTTACAATTGTTTGATAATAAACTATGATCTAACCTCTAAAAGATCTACCATGTTAAAGGCTTACAGAGATTGTTAAATCTTACCTTGTTAAAGGATTTCAACACCTTGCTAAAAGTGTTCCTTGTTAGAGGACTTAAACTTGAAATAAAAAAAGCACTTGGTTAAGATATTTATATAAGCTTGTTAAGATTACTCTATTAGGAGATTTTCTCTGCATAACTTGTTAGAATGATTTAGCACCATGATCCTTCAATTAGCACTCTGCTACTAGATATCAGATTTTCTCTTTCCAAGTATATCCTTGTCCTCCTAATTAGATATGTCTCCTCTGTCCTTTAAGTACTCTATTATGTTGTCTTTAATTGATTATGCAATTCATATCTCTTCCATAAACTCCATAGTCAACATGAATTCTCTCTCTCTCTCTACACTTAGCATTCGTCCTTCTCTTCTTATATACACATATAAACACTTTAGGGTTTTCCCTACTTAAGAAGACTTAGGTGAGCTAGGGTTAGGTAGGAATCAATGATTATGGTTCATCCATTTTTTTGCTTAATACATCCCTTTTTTTGATTAGTTGTGTGTACTGCATAGGGATTTTCAATATACCTTTGTATATATCTTCTAGAATTGTAAAAAAATCCTTAAGTCAGCCTAAAAATGGTTTACATAGAAGTTTATGCCATTACAAACAACTATGCCAAAGACTATTTACTAGGCACTTGAAAGCTCTGATGCTCGACATTCACTATATCCTTAATGTTGTTACTCAACTCTTGAATGACTCAGCATCCACTATTTTACTTGGCATTTGAATCACTCGACATATATGACATGCTCATCACTTTAGTGACTCGACACATACCATCTTCTCGACACATTCTAGTGCTCGAAATATACTATGTATATTGCTTAGCATACACTACTTACTCGACACATATTGAGTTATGTTAAGTACTAACTTAAGTGTTTTTCACTGCCTTGTCAAAACCAAACTGAGATCGTCACTAAATTGATTAAAATAATAAATTAATCAAAGTGAAAAATGAAAATGAGAGTGAATTACTATAGGAGACTAATAGATAAAAGTATTTTGATTACAAAAATTGAAAGAGCATGCTACAAAGACCAAATTCTTATCTATGCAAGCTCACTACCTTAAACACCCACGTGGGTCAAAAATGATAGTGCAAATGTAGGACAAATGTGTGGGACACATTTTTTCCATATGGAAAATATACAAAGGATAGATCAAAAAGAGGAAAAGAATCAAGAACCCAATGTGTTACTTAAGTACATTTGTGTGTGTGTGTGTGTGTGTGTGTGTGTGTGTGTGTGTGTGTGTGTGTGTGTGTGAGAGAGAGAGAGAGAGAGAGAGAGAGAGAGAGAGAGAGTGTGTGTGTGAGAGAGAGAGAGAGATCTATGGACTAAAGATCATACAACAATGCTATAGAGAAAATGCCTCCATTTATGGATAAAAATCCATAAGAGTATTGAGAATGGGGCAATTATAAGTAACCAAGTGAGACATGTCATGACATTAAAAATAAGAATGAATTAAAACCAAGCATAATGGACTATGGGAATCCATTCTAAAAATGGGTTTAGTGATTGGTGCATTAGCAAATTGGTGACAATCTCTAAAAAAGTATCACATTTTAAAATTGTTTCATGTGCATCATAGATTCATATTTTATTGAATGATAATTTGCATGCCAACCTTTTATTGTTGTATTATAAGTTTGTTAGTGGTTAACTATCACTTCACGTATGAAAGGAATTGGATCCCCCTAACCTTGACATCTAATAACTTACCAATATTATATTCATTTGAATGAGGAAAATAATAATTATCACATATCTCAAAACTAACTACATGTCAAATTGAATAGGTAAATAATCACATAAGATTACTATTTAGTGTGGTATAAGGAGAACCTCATAGTCCATCTCCTAGATGTTATGATTTAGAAACCAGCTGATTTTTGTGAGAACTTCCTCCACATTCAGATGTGTCAAAAACATAGAAATGTTCTCAAGTTTCAAAGTGCAAAAAAATGTTTCAAATCTCTATATAAGCTTCTCAATGCTTCATGAAGGGGATCAATTGGAGACCAACTCTAAAATGTATGACCTTCAAAAATCATATTGACAAACAAAGTTGAAACCTAAACGACACCAAATCTAAGCTAAATATATTGCCATCAATCAATGAATTCTATCTTAACTATTTTATTCTACCAAAAATAAGATTTGTACATAGATTTGTACAACTCTTATTTGTACATATATTGTACCTAAATGACACCAAATCTAAGCTAAATATATTGCCATCAATCAATGAATTCTATCTTAACTATTTTATTCTACCAAAAATAAGATTTGTACATAGATTTTTGCAATTCAACAATATAACAAAATTAAATTCTCCCAAGTTGAAATTGAGGGGTTCACTCTTGCTTTGATACCATGAAGAATTTGATTGTCAGATGTAACAAAAACAAAGTGGCATTCAACTAAAATTGTAAAGATGAAATACTCCAAGATGAATTAAATGACACTAATAAATATTTTATCATTTCTCAACATGAAAATAGGATAGACCAAAGTTAGTCAAGATACACATCCCAATTTAGTGTAAATATTGTGTATCATTCTTGAAAAGGAAAAGTAGATAGATTAAACTTTTCAGATACACATCCCAATATATAATAATGTAAACCTTACACATGTAGACCACTTAAAAGAGAAAAATTTAAGACCTAAGTAAACCTTTTACAAACTACGAACCAAAATAAAAGTTTTACATCCCCTATTTTGTTTAATTTTAAATATTTTATATAGCCATTGAGACTTCATGTGAATTTGAGTTGGTTGGTCAAATTTGTTAACTGTTATGATTTCATGTGGAAATGAAGTGTTAGTTAATCATTATGATTTCATAGATTAGAAATATTTTTTAATCATTATGAGTGAATTGGAAATGGTTAGTAACATGGTTATTGTTATGATAAATTTTGATTTCAATAATAATTTGGAAATATGTTATTACAATGGTAAATTTTCTTCTTGCAGGAATGTAATGAAGGGGGAAAGCATTGCTAGAGAGGGGATTGGGCACTAGAGCATCAACCTATCACTAAGAAAATGGGTATGAGACCTAACCACCATGGCTAGGGGAAAATAAACTAGGAAAGTAAGTGATGCAAGAGCATCCTGGGGTAGTTGGCAATTCTACGTGTTTGTGTTTAGTTGTTGAACTCTATTGAAGGCTAGAGATCTTAGTTGCCTAGTGACAATTCTCTGTTGGAATTAGATGTGGCTTCACTAATGAGTTCCATGACTTAGAGGGCTTGATGGTATTTTTGGTGCTTGGTTGACGTTTGACTTGATTGTTGTTTGTGCTCAATAGATATCGGCATGCTTGATTGTTGTGTTGCTAGCTCAATTGGTATTTTCACTGATAGGTTTATGTTGATCACTTTGGCTAGCTGACCCATGAATTTAATTTTTTTGCATTGCTTGTGATGTGGATTGGCCATTAGGATGGGTGATGACCTATTTCTATTCTTGGTCCTTTCTCATGTATGCGTTTAAGAGTTATTGTAAGTCAACTTGAGGCATAATGTGTTTTGTCAAGTGCTCTAGAGAATTTTATTTATAAAATTTGATGTGTGATTTTGTTGTATAAAATAAGGGCTTGGATACCATTGTAGGTAGGAGAGGAGTGAGCTAGTTAGAATAGAGAAGTGTAGTAAAGTTTCAAAGTGTTGGTATAAATAAGTATTCACTTATTACACTTTACTTAAGTTTACTTAGGTCAATGCATTATTTTATTATTTATTAGTTTGACACCTAGGAGTTTGCATACTCTTATGAGTTGTCATGTTGACAATACAGAAGTAAGAAACTCTAATTTAGCACATGGTATATACAACACTGGAGTTTTCATAATTAAGTAAGTTGTCATGTTTATAAGACAATTATTCACACTCTTAATTAAGCACATGGTGTCTACAACATAATTTTATGTGACACACCTTTGTAGGCTTATTCTCTCATCATCACACTAACTCATGTGCCAAATGGAGGATAATCCACTCTTGGTGGACATGTGCTTAGTTGTGAGGCTTATCATAATAATAACTCCTAGACATTCTAGAAGCATTCCAAAGGCCTTTATATTCAGGCACCCCTAGTGTGTATGTACATCAATTGAATATCATTTTTTTTTTTTTATCATACTTTGGTCCATTTTATGCTTGTGCTTGAGTTCCTTGATCTTGGGTGATTTTTCCCTAAGGAAAATTCTTACATGGTATCAGGGCTGAGGGAAATTCTCTTCACATAACCATTAGAGACCATCTTCTTGCTTCACCTCTTGGAGGACCTTGACTTAGATCCAGAGTATCATAGTCATTGGGAGCATCTAGAGCCAAAGTGGACCTCACCATTATGTTTGGAGTGTCTATTTAGTGAAATTTGACTATAAATTTACCTACCCTAGGCCATAGTCAAATTTGAGGCAATTTTTTTTTTGTAAACTGGCACCCGAAGACCTGATTTGAAAATTTAGTATGATCAGTTATTAGATCTACAAATTTATTTTTCAAATTGGGATTTTATTTTCTCTATAACTTTCTGCCATTTTTGTCAAAAAAAATCTACTATTTTCAGATTGTATTTTCAAAAAAAAAATTAGCCTACTAGGCCTGCAAAAAATTTTTTTTTGCAGGAACTAGGTGGTGAAGCCATGGCCCCTACAAGGAATATTATTTTTTACTATCAGAATATTCCATCAACATACAGTGGTAGTGACTCAACACAAACTGGTGGTGTCACATAGTCTGGACACACATTGGAAATTGGTAAATTCATACAACAAACTTGGTGGGCACCTTGTATTTGAATTATCACTGTAGGCTTTGGCTTTTAACCAACCCGAATGGTGCTTGCACAGTGCATGTGGGGTCATTGATCCCACCCTCTAGCACCAGCAAAGACTTCTGCAACCACAATTTTTAAAACTACCAACCTCCTCCATCATCAAAACTTCAACATCAGACTTCTCACCCTCTCACTGAATAGTCTCTCTAGTGACAACATCGGCATCTTGACGATTCTGGCTTTGTCCGTCAGTGGCATTTTCCTACCAGATTTCTTGCACCTTGTCAGCACCATTTTTTCTAGGAACCTCACCACTCAACAAAGTTCTAGCACTTTTTTCAAGCCCCACCATGCAAAGATCCATGTGGATGCCATGACACCTCCAACTTAGTGTCGTATTAGTACCACCTGTGTATAGCTCAACTACATAGTAAGTGCCACCTTATTGCCAGTAGTCTACCATGTAGACCCCTCCACATCAACATGATACAATAGTCCATGTTAGGTAATGACAACAAGGTACCACATAGGCTTTCCAGTGTAGACATCTATACATGTCTATATAGGACACATCATCAATTCTGTACTACTGATGTCATCCTAATGTCACTTGCCACATCACCCAAGGGCTTTTCTTGCTCACATCAATCAATCACAAGCCTAAATTTGACATTTGTTTGACCATCATTTATAGCCCAAAATACACTGCTGCAATGACCATTTGACCATCAAATTTAACCTCACAATTTGCTACTCAGACCCCTCTCTAAATTTAGTTTTGATTTGACAATCTGACTTTGGGAGGCCATATCTTAGTATTCTAGACTCCAAATCAAGTGTGATTTTCTTTATTTTGGGTAGAATTTCTTGAACATTTTAGTGGTGTTTGGTTTTGGTATATAGATTTGTCAAAACTTGTGCTTTTTGGCAATTGTACCTATCCAATCTTGCATTTTGCAACTTTAAACATTTCATATGGGCTCATCTAGACAAATTTTTAGGTTCAATTTTTTTGAAAGTGTTTAACTTTTTGTCTACTTTCTAGATCTGCAATCAAATTATAGGCTTGTGGACAAATGTATCACTTTTAGAATTAGGTCCTTTTCTGCATGGTATTGCTTTCATTACTCTTCAAAATTGTTGTACATTTGAGCTACAGTGCTTAGTACTAGATTTGAACCTTAAAAGGCAATTATAACCAACAAAATTAGAAGTCCATTTTTTACATTTTGACAAGTTGCCTATTGTAAATACACTACATATAAAGTGCCAAAAGCATCATTTTTTTGGTGGGGGAGGGGGTTCTTTGATTGAGTGAATAGAGGGGAGTGTGTCTTGTGTGTCTCTCTCTCTTTTGTGCTCTTTTAATTTTCTGCATCACGGGTTCACCTAAAACTCCACTTCTAACTTCACACAATTATACTACATGGAAAGATATTGTATGGAGTATATTAATGGAAAAAGGTTTAAATCTATATGTTGATGATACAATTGTAAAGCCCATTGATGCTACAACACTAGTTGATTGGCAAGTTCAAGACAATCAAGCATTAGGAATCATTCAGAGTTGTGTTCATAGAGATATCTTCTTCCACATTTTTAGCTTTAAGGAAGCCAAGGGTGCTTGGGACAAACTTGAAGGGTTGTATGGTAAGGTGGATGAGGAAAAGAGATTCTAGATTGAGGATGATCTACTTCTCTTGGATCCTAATAATTTTGACACAATTCAAGACTATATCAACAAAGCCAATGAATTAAGAGCACTACCTAAAGATTGTGGTGATCCCATGAAGGATGATAGATTGATTCATCACATCTTGAAGAGGCTACCTTCAGAGTATGCATATTTTCTTTTGAGTTACAACACTCACAGGTTGACCATGTGAAGTTTCTTCACTAAGCCTACATTTGATGCATTTATAGAAATGTTGATGTTGAAACGATCCAATTTGATAGATATGGGAATTCTCAAGTCATCCAAGTCTACAAAATTTGTGGCCAGTAATGAGAACCAATCAAATCAAGGCAGAAAAAGTTCTGCCAATAGCAAGAAAAAGAAGTGGAAGCAATAATCACAATCAAAGACACAACAATCTTCCTCCTCACAACAAGGAAATTCTTCTTCCAACAAGAAGGGAAACAACAACAAGAAGGACAAACTATTTTGTGCACATTGCAAGAAACTAAATGATGATGGAAAATTTACTTAGGAAGAACAAAATCAATGTGCCAAATGCTTCCAAGGATTCAAATCCATCCACTTCAAAGGAAAAAGGGCAAGCATTTATGGCAAGTTCAAGTTCTCCAAGGGAATGGATTTTTGACTCGACTGCCTCATATCATATGGGCTCTTCAAAAGGACACTTTTCTTCGTTGAAGTAGTCTAAGGTACCTCACATCTTTGTAGGGGATAATAAAACAATGGAAGTTGAAGGGAAATGATAAGTTGAGATGGAAAATGGAGAGTTCAAAGATGTTCTCTATGTTCCTAACCTAAGCAATAATCTCCTTTCAATTTACCAAATCACTAACTACAGAGGTGGCAATAAAGTTGAGTTCCTTCCTGACTCAATAATGGTTCAAAATCTTAAGGATGATTCATTGGTTGATATGGTAATTCTCAAGTCAAAAAAGATGAAAACATTGGTGGCTACAAATGAGAACCAATCAAATCAACAAGGCAAAAGTTCTAGCAACGGTAAGAAAAAGTAGTGGAAGAAAAAATCACAATTAGAGACACAACAATATTCCTTCTCACAACAAGGAAATTCTTCTTCCAACAAGAAGGGAAACAATGATAAGAAGGATAAACTATTTTATGCATATTGCAAGAAACTGAATCACAATGAGCATCATTGCAAGACTAAGAGAATAGATGAGTTGGAAAACTTACTTAGGAAGAACAAAATCAATGTGCCAAATTCTTCTAAGGATTCAACTCCATCCACTTCAAAGCAAAAAAGGCAAGCACTTATGGTTAGTTCAAGTTCTTCAGGGGAATGGGTTCTTCAAAAGGGGACTTTCTTCATTGAAGCAATCTAAATTACCTCACATAATTATAGGGGATGATACAAAAATGGAAGTTGAAGAGAAAGGAAAAAATGAGATGGAAAATGGAGAGTTCAAAGAAGTTCTCTATGTTCCTAGCCTTAGCTCAAATATCCTTTCAATCTACCAAATCACTAACTATGGAGATGGCAATAAAGTTGAGTTCCTTCCTAATTCAGTAATGGTGCAAAATCTTAAAGATGATTGATTGGTTGTAGTGGGTAAAGTCAATCATGACAAAAGGCTTTAGTCCTTCTCCCACTTTTTGCCCAAGTCTCCTTCACATGCCTTGTTGACTCAATCTCATTTAGAATGCAAATAATGACATGAGTGGTATGGACATCTTGCCTTCCACTATCTTCATCAACTTAGCTCAAAAAATATGGTCAAAGGTCTACCTACAATCAACTTTTCTAAGGGTGAATGTTCAACTTGTTCAATGGATATGCATCTAGAAGAGAAGATTGATAAAGGGAAGTCTTCTAGAGCATCAATTGTTCTTGAGTTGCTTCACATAGTTCTAGCAGGTCCTTTTGGAGTAAGATCAATTAGCAAGGGTTGATACATCCACACTTTCATTGATGAATTTTCATGCTACACATGGGTCTACTTTCTTGATCACAAGAATAAAGTGTTTGATAAGTTTCTAGCCTTCAAGAGTCATGTTGAGAAGCAATCAAGGAAAGACATCAAGGTTCTCCATATGGACAATGAAAGTAGATATGTGAACTCAAGACTTAGAGACTTTTGTGAACTTGAGAGTATTGATCATCAGAATCTAGTAGCATTCAATCCATAAAAGACAAGTATTGCAGAAATGAGGATTAGAACTCTTAAGTCAATGGCAAGTTTCATATTTGAAGCCAAGTCTCTTGATCCATCACTTGAAGTCAAAGCTACAAGTAGTGCCAATCACATACTTAATAGGTCTCATCATTATGTCTTATATGGAAAATCTCCTTTGGAGGCATGGTGTGGTCAATCTTTCTAGGTTGATATGATTGTGGATCCTTATGTACAATAGTTGCAGGAGGTCTGTTTATCATTTGAGGAGATGGTTCTTCGGGGCATCAGTCAGTATTGACACAAGGATAGTTGAGCAGGTTTTAGAGACACCATTCATCATCAGGATTCTTTCTACACATTGGGGAAGCATCTCATATATACCTATGATATTGTTTCTTCCAAAGGGGAGGAACATTATTCAGCAGTCATGGATCAGCTTCTACATTGGAGCAACTATCACTAATTGGCATTCTACATTTGGGGGGGGAGGCTACCTTGTCTCCTTTCTTCTACTTCTTCTCTTTATGGAGGGAACCTTTTCCTCTTTTGGGATGGTGTTCTTCTCATACTTCTCTATTGTATATATTTGATGTATATCATAATGGGGGGGTCTTGATTACTCCATCTATCCATGCATCTTGTTTTTTCATCTCTCTTTTTGGGGGAGGGTTTTTACCATGAGGTTTTCCCTCTTTCTCCCCTTTATGAGAGATTGCATTGCATTTTGTACATGGGTACCTAACATGGCCTAGTAGTTGGGACCCATCATGCATTTTCATCCTAGCTTTCATAAGCTTAAGTGCATTCCCCTAAGTTGCACTTAAATGGGGTGTTGTTGTAAATAAGTATTCACATATTACACTTTACTTAAGTTTACTTAGGTCAATGCATTATTTTATTATTTATTAGTTTGATACCTAGGAGTTTGCATACTCTTACCAGCTGTCATGTTGATAACACAGAAGTAAGCAACTCTAATTTAACACATGGTGTCTACAACACTGGAATTCGCATAATTAACTGAGTTGTCATATTGATAATATAGTTATTCATAATCTTAATTAAGTACATGGTTTGTACAACATAATTTTATGTGACACACCTTTGTAGGCTTATCCTCTCATCATCGCACTAACTCATGTGCTTAATGGAGGATAATCCACTCTTGATGGACATGTGCTTAGTTGTGAGGCTTATCATATTGCTAACTCCTAGACATTCTTGAATCATTCTAAAGGCCTTTATATTTAGGAACTCCTAGTGTTTATGTACATCAATTGAATATCATATTGTTATTTTAATCATACTTTGGTCCATTCTGTGCTTGTGCTTGAGGTCCTTGATCTTGGGTGATTTTTTCCTAAGGAAAATTCTTACACAAAAGGCTAGTAGCTAAGTGTTGGATTAGTAAAAAAGAAGTTTCTTGCTGGCTTACAGGACAATTTTAGATCATTCTTCGGGTTTCTACCATACTATTATGGTGTTATAGATTTGGGCTAGCTAGGGTTTACTTGGAACTTGCTAGATCTTGTTGAAATTGTTGTTATAATTATTGATGTATTGATCTACCAAGAAGGCCTTACAATCTAACATGTTGCTTGTACTTAGTAATTGAAGGAATAAAGAACTTGAATTTATGTTATACCTTGTGTTATGTTGAGCTTCTACTGAGATTGTTTAATAACATGGTAGGATAGTCTATTTTTAGACCCTCCAACCTAGTGGGTGTTGTGTCTGGTGGTATCAGAGAGAAGGTTGATTTGGTTGGTGATTTGTTGCAAAGGGTTTTCAAAGATCTTAGAAGATGCCTCCAAGAAGATTGGACCCTATAGTGGTCACAAATCTCTGTGATGCGGTGGAGACTAAAAAGTAGATAAGATTAGATCAAATGTTAGATTCAAGATAGAGCCAATGAAGAATGAGATGGTCTCCAAGATCATTAGAGTTGTCATTAGTTTACTAAGGAACCTTGGTACATAGGATGGTAATGAGGAATTTGTTGAAGAATTTTGAGGCTATTGCATCTAGTGGAGAATAGAGAGTTGATTGATTAGAGAGTTATCTAGAAGACATGACTAGTCAGTTGGATATATAATACCCCTCCTTTGACATCATTGTATACTTAATTGTTAAACTTCTATATGAATCTTCTATAGACGTGTTAGCCCTTATTTGATATTTGAAATACAATACTTTGATATGTTGAGTAATTGATTATGCCAGGTTGTAACAATTTCCTATTGATAGTGATGATACTTTAATTCCACTTAGTTACTTAATGAACTTACTTTTATGATGATACCATATGGTGTGTCTTAGAAAGATGTTTAGTATGTCCTTATGATGATGAGATATTCATGTTAGAATATGATGTTATTTATATTTAGGATTTACTATTATACATACCCCATACTTGCATGTGCATGGTGTATGTATATGTTTTACATTTATGTTTAATGTGTTTGATATGGTTGAGGGAGGGAGTCATAGTCACTCTCTAGTTAGGATCTACATGATGTACCACTCCCCATAATTGTATGTTTAGCTTAGATATATATGCACATGTACATACTTATATTTTATACAGATTTACAAGTAACGTAGGAGCATCTTGGGGTAGTTGGCTATTTTGCATGATTAAGATATTTTAGTGGAGTTGAGTGGACCTATTTGGATCTTGGTTAACTATTTTTGATGTATTTAATAAGTATTGTAAGCCTTTAAAGGTATTTGGTATTTAATTTTTGTTGGAGGATAACTTGTGGCTCTTCAAGTGTTTAATGTAAGGGATATTTAGTTTGTAGCTTACTGGGCTGACTTGTGGCTCAGTTGGGTATAAGTAGGAGGTATTGTGAAGTCTTTAGTCATTATTGATTCATTTGGAGGAGTGAGTCTGGGGAGTAGCTAAAGAGAAATTTTTTCCGAAGTCTATGGACAGAGCATTGAATGTGAGGTAGTTTACAATAAGATTGTGATTAATCATCCATCTTGGAGAAGAGCATGGAAGATGGAGTAGCTAAGTGAGAGAAGATTTCTAGAGTGTGTGGATAGAGCACCAAATGTGAGGCAGTTTACACTTGGATCTTGAATAAATTTGGAGAAGGGCTAGTAGTTGTAGCTCGGAAAATGAGGAGATTTCTTGGTGGGCTTTCGAGTACCAGTTGGATCTTCCTTGGAGGTTTCTACCAAAGTGTGGATCTGGACTAGCTAGATTTGGGATTGGATCTTGAGGGATGTTGCAAAATTACTATTGTAATTGCTTATATATTTGACCGTAACCTAGAAGGCCTTATAGCCGCACTAATACATTAGGGGTCAATTTGTGATAGTAGGCAAATGTAATGTGTTTTTGGCTTTTTTTTTTTCAATTATAGCCCAACAACATCGCAATTGTGACGCTAACGGGATATAAGAGAAAAAAAAAGAAAAATGTTGCTAATTTTTTATACAACATGAACCCATTCCACTACCAGATGCAATATCGATGGATGGAGGCAAGGGCAAGTTTGAGCGCAATTCTATACGAGATGGTCACATAGGAATTGGGGCAAAGCAGCATAGAAGAAGACCAACCATCGATATGAGTGTAGCCAGCTTAGTTGGATGGGGTATCTAAGGGTGGGGCGTGAAGAACTAGCGAAGGACAGAGAGAAGCAAACATAGGTTTGCCCTACTATTTTAAGGCCATCCCATCATCTAGTCCATCAATATCCATAACCCCATTAGCATTTCCCACCATACTAGGGCAATGATATAGCTAGAGCCATTGAAAGGAGACTCGTTGCCCTCTACTCTAGCTACCTATTCGACATATCAAATAACAAATGGAGGTGCAATAGTAGGTTGTGCTTGATCGGGAAGGTGAGCCATCATTTTAAAACCTTAATGGTCTGCCCCGTTAGAGGTAATCTCTGATTGCAAAGGAGAATTAGATTCCTATAAATACAATAGTAGTAGTCAATGTAGTATAAGTCTTTCAATTTTTTGTGATTTAACAGACACCATCACAAGATTGTATAATAACAATAACTTATCCATGATAGTCACAATGTAGGGTTTAGAGAATTGGACTAAGAAAAAGCATCAATATAATGCCTAATTCACTAGATGATTAGGAATGTGATCTTTGTTATGTAGGATTAGAGTCTAGAGAGAACCACTTGTGAATTTTCAATTTAGTTGTCTATAGAATTGATTTTTCATATGGTTTCCTTAATATTGGAGAAACTATCCACTTTATTGCATCGTATGGTTTGACTGGTTATTGTAGTTTCTTGTCTTAAATCAAAGCTACACCATTTCTAAACTACAAGAGTGGTTGGAGTTATCTTTTCTCACATGAAAACAACTAGGTGATTTTTGCTATATACAAATATGAAGGGATTCTACACTTGAGAAGCATAGAAAAAGTTGCAGCAAATCTCAAGCAAAGAATTGTAGTGTTAAACAAGGAGTGGAACATGGAGTGGGTATTTTGGGGTTTGACAATTGTTTCTTCTAGTTTAGTTTTGTTCTTGCTCAAGATTGCAATAACAATATGGTGGAAGCCTATACAATTGAAAAAGAACTTTGAAGCCCAAGGATTTAGGGGTCCTCCATACAAACTATTCCATGGGAATACCATAGATATATCCAGGCTCATCGATGAACAGAGAGAAAAACCCATGACTACACTCTCACATGATATAGTCCCTCACATTCTTCCCCATATTTACCAGTGGACCAAGACCTACAGTACACTTACTATTCTCCATTGAATAAAGAACATAATGCTGACATTACAGATGAATACATAAACTAATATGCACTTTTAAGCATTGTTTCAATACAAAATACCACATTGATTTAGAAGAAACCAAGTTTCTCCATAAGGAAGAATATTATTGCAAGTGGAAATTAAGAGGTATTGTTGAAATTAATAGGCATTTGTATAATCCCAATAGAGATGAATGGTGAGGTTTAAGTTACTCCTAGCAACCTATTGTAAATGCTCACAAATAAAGTTGTACACATTCATTGGTTTCTTCTTCCTCCCAATTTATTGCAATCTCTTGGCTTTTTTATGTAATTTTTTTTTACTTATTAATGCACCTGACCTTAAAAACACTATATCACACACTTGTTTTTTCTTGCAATGAACTCTGGCATCAGCAATGTTAAAGATTTTAGCTATGATAGAAATATTTATCTCTATTTTTTCTCTATGTATTGAAATTGAGATAATACCTATGGATTCTATTTATAGTTGGATATTTGAGATAATATTATATGAAGTGACATGTGTATATTTCTAATTAAAGATAACAAGCTTCCACAATCCACATTGAATTCTGTAGTATGTTTCTGGAATTTGATTATGTAACATTATTTTTATAATTAACGTTTCAAATCATACATCATGATCCAATTTTTGGTTCATTGAACTCTTTCATCCTGATGATGGATCATGGAGTATGATTCAAATGGTAGAAAGCATGTTTCGGAGCTAGAGGCTGCTATCTTAGCAGTATGAGTAGCAAAGCAACTAGGAGCCAGAAAACTTCATGTTGAGGGTGATTCACAAATCATTGTAAATGCAATAATAAAAGAGACATGGCGGCTTAGAACTTGTAGAACTACATAGATCAAATTAATGTAGAATTAGCTTCTCTGGATGACTCAAAATTATCACATTTGAGAAGACAAGGCAATAAAGAGGTCAACACCATGTCTGATTGGGCACTATCAACTTCATCCATTGTGATTATTTCTTTCCTTTATTTTATTGGCCACCACCAACTTCATCCATTTAATGAGGTATGCAAGCAACTATAGTGATGTGATGGGAGTTCTTGGCGATCCTTGCTAGAAGTGCCATGTAAGTACCATCAATTAGGTTGATAATGATTGAGAATGTTTGTCTTGTGTACCCCCAGAATTGAATCCTCAAAACAAGCTGGATTTGGTAACCACATTGTTGTTTGAGAGGCTTTTTGCAATTGGAGTGATGGAAATTGCTTTCACTCTCACTTGCACCAAGCAACAAAATTCTTATCATGGGAAGAGTAAGAAGACTAGGGTTGATAAAATGTTCAATTTTATGGACAATAAATTAATGGAGAGTGTTTTTCTTTTGCTGAGGGAGTTGTTCCACCAAGTTGAGAAACATCACAAAATAAACACCGACATCCATTCCAAGATCATGGTATGGGCTCTACATTTGGGCATTGGGTGGAATGGAGCAGCTTTTTGCAAAGTCCATTCCAAGAATTGGGGTAAATTTGGGTGAAAAGAAGAGTGGATTGTCGAGGATTAAGGCACCAAGTACATGCCATTTTTGGTGGTTTGATGAAAGATTCAGAAATAAGAGGTTTATAGAGGCCAGAAAGGGATAGTTTATAATGAAAATGGCGGTAACGATCAAGTTCCTGGATGAAGACAAAGAGAGCTTTTTTTTTTTCACTTTGTGTCACATTTGTCGTATCATTCAACATCCCTGAACTCTCAAGAATCAGTCCTCATAAATTATTATGATATTAATCTAGAATTTGAAGATTCTTGAACATAAACAACTTTGGTGAGAGAATGTTTTACAACTCATTAAAAGACAAGCTAAGAAATTGTAACTCTGCTAGTTCTCCAATCCAAATTGAGATACACCCCTGAATTTTGTTTTGCAACTCAAATACTCAAATTTTTGTGCAATTTGCAATAGGAGGAGGAATAATATGATCTCCATCTTCACTGCCAGCCGACCTTTCCTGGCTTTTCTAAACCTTTTGTTCCAGAATCTTCATCAAAACACAATACAAATGGTGAGTACTTCGTGGCCTCAATTTTCTCAAGGTCACTGTACTTGTCCCCCAAATTTATTCCTAATTTTGGGATGGATTTCACTAAGATTTCATCAAATCCTCCCAGTGCCTCCCTAGGAACAATTGTTTCCATAATTAGCCTTATGATGGCTTTATCTTCACCCAGCCGCAACGCCTAAGCCATAATAATGAAGCAAACATCTGTGTTGGTTCTGTGTATATCCTCAACTTGGTGGAACATTTCCCCCTGCAGAACCAAGATGTTGTTTGTTGTTCACAAAATTGAACATGATTATCAAGTCTTAACCTTTTGCTCTGCCCACAGAACAGGTTTTTCTACTTAATGCAAGTGAGAGTAAAGGAATTTTCCATCTCTTCAAGTTGTAGAGTACTTCACAATTGGGATTGAAAGAACCAAAAAAAAACTCACAAAGTTTTTTCTTGAGGCACTCAAAACAATCATTCCCCATCATAATCAATCTGCTTGTCAGTGATCACTTATCATCGCAACATAGATCACAATGAACATACATCACATCTCTGGTGTCACCAACTGCATTAAATGGTTGTAGTTATTTGTGGCCAAAAGAGGGGTGAAATTATCATGGAGGATTTCCCATATCCATCCTTAAAGCTTGGAAATCTTCCAGAATGATTTTGTGTACCTTAAGAGTTAAGGCCCAATTTGACAGTTTACTAGCTTCCTTATTGCCTTGCCTTCTTATTTATTTATAGCATCTACACACAGACCAAACTACTAATCAGGGGTATCGATTCAACTTGTTTGAAAAGTTTTCTCCTTTCCCAATTCATCAACACCTTTCCCTTTCAAGGCTTTCTAGGAATCTATCATATTCTCCATCCCCTCAATACATGCCACAGCCTCTTTAAACATATTTGATCCACTCTAACTCATGGAAACTTCTAATCCATTTATTCCTTCTAACTGAACACACACATTCCCTCGTGAAAATAATGGCTCCCTTGACTTCTTACAGTACTAACTTGACTTTTGATTAGACTCATTTCATGGGCACTTTCCATTCCTTCACAAGACGTTACAAAATCTATAACTCTTCCAATACTTTGAATCATTGGATTGACTGCAACTGCCCCATCATACACTTTTGAAATTGACACCTTATATTTATCCTTACGAACTGGATTCTCAATTTCTCACCCACAAAAAGGACATTCCTATATCACTTGACTCATTAGCTTTCATAACCTTCAACAAACCAGCCAATCCAATCCTTTGATCCCACTCGAAACACGTAACATCAGTTCACTATCAAACTATGATAGACATGCATTATTCCATTGAGACAGTCACAAAGTGGTTCAGAGACCCTCTGATTCCCAACCATTAGGATACAATTAGGATTCATCCTTGCATGTGCTTATAGCCATTATACCTTCAATAAATTCCCTATGTGAGCAAAATCATGACTGATTTATCATATCTCTGTTTTATGCAATCTGAGACAACTTTTCCTGGTTTTGTTTGATCAAATACACATGGATTCTTGTCCATGGGTTCCTGCAAAGAAGAGGGAATATAATACACCTTTTTCCCTGCCATCTATTCGAATTTGGGGTCTTGGTCCACATTTTATATTATAGATTTATTTGTACAAAGTTACAGATTACCCTAGTAAGGGTTTGGACAGCTTACACAAAAAGTATAATATCTTTTCATCCACATAATGAAATTGAGTGCTTCACAAACCAAAATAAAGTAGATTTGACCCTCTATCATCTACTACAAATGGATCATCATATGGGTACCAATATTACCAGAAAAGGATAGAAAATCTAGACTTCTTTTTTACTGATCAAAGTAAGGATTATGCAGGAAACCTTGTTTGTATTGATTGTCAAACTTCATGTATCAATTTGGGTCCCTTTGTTTGGTCATTACAATATTATTTAAACTTTGGCTTAAAAATATTGTTTTCCATTACATCATTGGTCTAAATTATCGATGTAATTTATTATACTTATTATGCCCTACTAGGAACTTAATTAGTTTTGGCCTTTAATCTAAGCTAGAGGTGTTCTTGCATGATAGTCCCAAAGAGAAGAAGTCTAAAGTCCTCTTAGAGAAAAATTGATCCAAATCAATACATTTCTTCCTAATTTCTTCCTCTAGCATCCATGTGGCTTCCAAGTTTTATAGTCTAATCCATTATCAATTATTTTTTCCCATTACACCTTGTGCCTTGTCATTTTGGATTCTCTAGTATCCACAATAGCTTTAATTTATGTTTCCTTTGTCAATGGTAATTCAGACACCTAGTCTTCATCATTTAGAGTTGAATATGTTTGTTTAACACCTTCATCCATAAAATCTTTGAACATGGTCAAATCTTAGATATTGAATATAGGAGAAAGACCTATATAAGTTGGTTACAACAACTTGTAAAAAATTTCTCCATACTTTCCTAGGATCCTGTAGTGACTAGTATTTTGCATTATAATCTTACCCTAACTATCTTTGGAAATTCTCTCCCTATTCAAGTGTATCATTATTGTATATCTTTTCTCCTAACATTTTGGTCAGTTGTAAACACTTCCATAAATTAGCTCTCACCTTTTCATGAACCTCTCTCATTGCTTCTACTATATCTTCAGCATGAGAACTCCTCTTATCCATACTCTTCATATGCCTCAATTTAAACTATCATTTATCTTTTTTGATATACTATCTTAAAAGGACTAATACCATTTCTCCTATTTGTCCATTCATTATAGGCATATTGTTCCTATGGTATTAATACATCCCATTCTTTCCCATGATCCTTTATTAGACACCTTGACATGTTTTTGTTAAATAACTAAGGAGGGAGGGGGGCTCAATTTTCCTCGGCTATCGAATAGGGCCTTAAAAAACTCTCAGCATCTTACAAACTTAAACTTTTCCTATATCAAATTGGTAACTATATTAAAACTTCATAATAATATCTAATTCATCCTTCACTAGTAAATTGTTAGCTTTCACCAAGTATCAGAGTAATAAACTTTTAACTATATACTTCATGTACTGAGTTACATCAACAAGAAGTATACCAAAAATAAGAATAAAATAACATGTAACACAATAATCTACACATTTAAACACAATAATTTTTAACATGAAAACCCTATTAAGAGAAAAATCACCTACGACTGATCACATCAAATTTGTAATATCAGATCTTCACTTCCTTTCCTTTACTGATTATTTTCTCCTTGTTATATATTCATTCATTTCTATCCCTTGTCAACAATGCATATGTATATTTTAGCTCTTCCTTAGCTCATGTTCAGATGTTCTCTTATACCATGATCTTCCTTCCTTCCATACCTACATATTTCATGTTTAGATCTTCTCTCCCTTTGAAAAAAATGACAAAAAAAAACTAAAAACTTTAATATAATGGTAGTTGTACCTTGTACTTTACATGTGCTAATACATTTTTGTTTTAATAAATCTTTTCTTTCTTTCTTTCATCTTCTTCACATATTTAGGACTACATAAAGAGTGAACTCCTTCTTCAACTCCAAATAGATATTCCTAGGGTATATTGGTTGTAGTGTTTCTTTATTAATTTTTGGCTCTAGTTTTAATAGTCCCAGCTATCTTTTTGTGTACTATTTTCTCTATTTGGTGTGTATGGTTAGCTCTATGCCATGAATCTCCAACCATGAAACCCTAGTCTACCATAGAAAGCCTGCACTGCATCCCTAGTTCTGCCAATAAAAAAACACTACAACTTTGCAATAAGCCTGATGAACAGCTTCACAATTTCTGAAGCCAGATGACAATGCAAATTTTGAGCCACCTGATGAACAGCTTCACAATTTCTTGGATTGAAGCAAAAATCATATATATGCATGTTCTTGTGTCTAATGTCATATGTTGCATAGTAATTAATATCTGTTGTATAGATTACACTGATGTTGGTATATGTTATGCTCTCTTCTATATTAGAACATTCTAACCTTTTATTTATGGATATGGTGCTCAATTTGGTCACGTTGTAATCTGTATCTGGTGTCTCATTTGTAATAGCTGGTTTAGTAACTACATAGATAAGCTTAATGTGATTGTTATAAAAATATTGTTATGTAATGGTGTTTCATGTGTTGGCCAAGGCTAGTTTGAAGGCCACCCACTTCAATACCTTGCTAGCATTTATAGATACAGAGTTCTATAATATCATGAAAAATAATCAATATAAAAAAGCTCATTCTCTTTGTAACATTTTTGGCTTTCATTTTAATTTCATCTTTTCTTCTATTATGATAGGCAAGCTGGAGAGAAGTTCTATATTGAAGGCCATATGTGCAGGATTTAAAGAAACTACCGAACCTCTAATTTGTTTGACTGGAGGTAGATTCTTGATTCTTTGCCTTAGAACACTATCATCTTCAAAATCTTATATGAAATCTATATGACCATTTCATTTCTTCAATATTCCCTATGGATGTCCCTATCTAACTATATATCTTTTAATTGCATATAATAACTAATTTATGTGCTTTTTCATGACTATGTTTGACTCATATAATTGTGATCTCTCTAGCACTATGATGTCATTTAATATGTCTTGCTAAAGCTTGTGAATTTTGTTCCTTTTGCCATGTTATGTAATATGTCTTGCCTTGTAGCTTATATGTTTTGAAATTTCTATTAGGCCTTGTAGCTTGTATAATTTGATTGCTGGAGAGCTTCTACAGCTAAGCAAGAAGGTCGTTGCAAGAGTTATAGCCGCGCGCTCAGGTATGAAAATTGTATATTTTTTAATCTAATGTATATTTTAACTAGACTTTTAGCTTATATGTTTTGAAATTTTTTTTAGTGGCTTAATGTTGTAAGGTCTCTTGAAATAAGACCTTCAGGTGGTTGGTCAAAGTTTTACAAATAATCTTATCCACAAAGTTGCCTAGAGCAATTGACTGAATGTTATAAAAGGTGATTGGGTTAAATGTCTTAGGAATAAATTCAAAGAAATTATTTTTAAAATATTAAATTATTTAGCTAGGTCTAAGAAGATTTGTGTACTTTTGATAGTTTTTCTTAGTTTGTGAAAGTTGTAGACCGAAGTTTTCATAGCCTGATTTTTGCTTCCTGCAAAGAACGATCATGTCAGATAATATAAGTGAAGAACAAAATAGGGAGACAATTGCTAGATTGTGGTCTAACTTGAAAAGAAAAGGTGATGGAAAATTTTATTGTCCTGCAAAATTTTTAAGGGCTTAAATCATAGAAGACTGAAAATCAAAACAGTTAAGAGACATTGTAGGGAGAATGGTCACATTGAAGGGGGGCATGACTATCATCCACTGGTAACTTGTTCATTATATCATTTTAACAATTTATATACATATGAAATCACTTGATGATGAGTTGATTGTCATGGTTTATTTATGTTAATCAATTTTATATAGGTTGATCTCCCCAAGGAAGTACATGATATGAACCACAACAATCTGAAGAATATGGTTTTTGAAGTGGAGGAACATGGAGGTGCAAATATCCAAGGTGAAGATAATGATCCCATGGAAGATGATGATCATGCACCGAAAAACACAATTGAAGATGATGGTATAAATAAATTGATCCATGACACATTTAGTCCAAGCATATCTGATCATGATGATGATGATAGACTCGATGTACCTCTACTTGAGAAGGCATACAAGCCCCTATACAAAGACTCCCAAATAACTCTTCTCTCTATTGTATTGCTGTTGTTGAACTTGAAGGTTATGAATGGTTTATCCAACATAACAATGTCACGTATGTTAAGGTATGTCATATATGTCTTTATAGTTAACAAAGGGTGAATAATGTACCACTAATATTGTTTATATTAACAACTTATATTTTTTGTTGTAGATTGATAGGTGAGTTTCTATTACCACCATCAAATATTCTACCTCACTCATATCGAGAATTATCTACTGTTATGAAAGATATTGGAATGGAGTATGAAGTAATACATGCTTGTCCCAATGATCATATTATATATTATAAAGAACATGAATTTGCAACACAATGCCTTGTATGTCATACAAGTAGATATCAAACAGATCGACTAACAAAAAAGGTGTCTCAAAAGGTTCTTCATTACATCCTCGTTATTCCACAAATGCGACAATTATTCAAGTGTAGTAGCTTGGCTCAATTTATGGATTATCATGCATGCAATAGAAGTTGAGATGACATTATTCAAATCCCTGCAGATGGTTCAACATTTATGCACATAGAGGAAAAGTGGAAACACTTCAAAGAAGAACCTCATAATCTCAAGCTTTCATTGGCAGCAGATGGTGTCAATCCATTTGGAGAGATGAGATCTGTTTACTTGGTGTGGCCTATTTTTGTTATCAACAATAACATTCCTCTGTGGATGTCAATAAAGAGGGAGCACATTATGTTGGCAATGATTGTTCTAGGTATCTTATCATTTGATAGTTATTAATTTACATGTACTTACAAATCTTGCAGTAAAACTGTCACAATAATTATGTAATGTTACTGTTTATTCAAGTAGGTAAATATCAAGTAAAAGATATGAATGTATATATTGAGCCTCTTATCGACGAGTTGGTGGAGGTATGGAACAATGTCACTATGTATGACGTGTCTAGACCAATAGGACAAAGACAATTTCAATTCCATGCAATACTTGCATGGACAATACATGATGCTCCAGGGCTAACACATTTTTGTGGTATGTTATAGTGAATTCAAGTTGTGCACAATAATTCTAATTATAAAAATCAACATATTTAATAATCCAATTATATCATTATCTTGTAGGTCTTCAAACAAAGGGAAACTTTGCATGTCCAGTTTGTGGTCCAAAGATGAAATCTCACCATTCAAAAAGTTTAGGAAAGTAGGTGTTTGATGAGTGTAGACACTTCCTCCATAGGAATCATAAGTATCAAAGTATGGAAAAACATCTTTTTAATGGGAAAGAAGAGACTACATCAAAGCCACGAAGAATGACACCTCGCCTATGGAAGTTGGAATATAATAGAATTAATCGTCGAGGTAATGCCATTCCACCTAATGGTTTATGTTTGTAATTTATATATTTCTATTGTGATGTTTGTTTACTAATTGTGTAATTGATGATCGCGAAGGTCATCAAGGCAGTACTGACAACCTTCTAAAGGGACTAAAAAGCTATCCTAGACAATTTAATAGGTTGCCCTACTACGAGCAGTTACAAATTGTGCATTTGTTTGATACTATGCATATTGGAAAGAATATAATAGAGAAATTGTGAAAAATATTGGATGGAAGGCATGACAAAGAAAAAATTGTCAAAATTTGTAATGACATTCATGAATCCAATCATGCATCGAAGACACTACTACATTTAACTTCAATTTTCGACCAAAATTTTTGACCATCAACTAAATAAGTTTAGGTTGGTCGGAATGTTAAGGCAAAAATTTATATTTTTTACATGTAAGCCCCGTGTTGATTGAAATTTTGACCAACATGGGGGCGGGGGTTGAAATTTTGAAAAAAAAAAATTTTAAAAACAAAAACATTTCTCAGTTCGTCTTTCACGCGCGGGTTCATTTGGTTTTTTTTTTTGCAGAGGGTAGGGCTATTGTCTAATGTCAAACACAATCACAAGCTCACATGATCCTTTTATTTTGGAAAAAGATGAATAGAAAGATGAAGACGTGCAGGAGTGTTTCACGCCTGAGTCACGCCGACTCCTCCTGCAACTCCATATGCATCGGCTTTTTCAGGTTAATCTTCACTTTCAGGTCAAATGATCATGACAAGCAGCATCAATAAAGACTTATCATATGCAGGTGTTTTCTTGTACTATTATTCAATGTTAGGAGAGTGTAGATCTAAGCTGGGAGTAGAAGAACAAGGATTCACTCTTGTTTCTTTGGTTTTTAGTATGGCTTCAGAGAAAAAAGCATCCTTATCAAATGTCAGGGTTTGGGAAATGAAGGTAATTAGCTTTGTGGGGACCATAATGGTTAATAAACAACTTATGTCTAGATACAACTTCAGATTTGGTATGTTTGAATTATTTGTATTTATCGAATTTCATTTGAATAACTGCTTAATGGATACTTTCTCTAGGAAGAAATAGCATGGAAACTGCTTAATTTTTAGCTTTTTAATTCATTCATTAAGACTAGGATCAGTAAAATTGTAGTTGTATTATTTTGTCTCATAATGACAGGATATGTTTATTGTTCATATTAATTACAATTTAAGATATGAATATAAAATCCATGGTCCTAAAGTGTACAATCCTATTTAATGGTCTTTTACTATCATTGCCTCATTCTCGTTTATTCTGTAAACACTCCTTATTTCATAGAATTTGCAATTTTCTAGTTAGAAAAATTGATACTTTTTATAAAAAACTATTCAGGTACAGATTGCAAATTACTAGCTACACTCTGAAGATGAATAAATTCAACCAGTTGTCAGACCACTAGCTAATTGTTGTCCTGCTGAACTGAGTTGCTCTCCTATTTTTGTAGTGTGGACTGCAGATTGTACACATTTGGTGAGCCTCAGTTTTGTTTTGAGTCCAGGATTGTACTTCTCTAAATACGTATGTATTATCAGTGTGTATTATCACTACGTAGATTGTGTTGTGTTTGTAAATAAAATAATGATAATGCAGGGCATGAGCCCATTTTATGTATGTTTTCTCTTCCTTGACATTTTGATTGTGTGGCAAATACCCATTTCAATTAAGTTCTTTTTATGTCCAAATATGGCATTAGCTAGTTTGTTCTTGAAATATTCTTGTACCAGTTCATTTTATAACAATACTCACTCATTGACATCATACAAGGACATTAGGAATCGAATCCTCATTTCAATGAACCCAACATAATTATGGCTAAACATTGTGTCATATTATGTTTGCCATTGCTAACCAGCTTTGGTACTAATTAGAAATTGTACTTGTATAATTAGTTATTACAATTACAAATGCTATGATTCTCCATACCATTTAGAAGTGAAATGTAAGCAAGCTAAAAATTTGTTTGTGAATGAATAGTTGTTTTTTAATGCAAAGTTGTAAGCTCAACTGAGATTCAAAGACAGAGTAGTAAGCTAAACCAACCCAACTCTAGTAGTAAGTGTTGTCTCTATTATTTATTTGTTGAAAAAATTTCATCATAAGTTGCAGAAGCAATTGTAACTTTTCTTGATATTCAGCGAAGATAATTACTGATGGCTGATGACATTTGGCTATGGCTTTAATCAATGCATCAGAAATGCCACATAAATTGAAATAATCTAACACATTCAAAAGCTAAGAAATATAATTTAGTTTTCTAATTAGATGAAATGATCTATATACAATTATAAAACACTAATACAATCAAGCAGCATGGCAGTATAACTCCTAGAAGTAGCAATAGCAAACCAGCAAAGCCTGCTGGAAAAAAAATAGCAGTAGCAAGAAATTCAATACTTATGAGGGGAAGTATTGGGATTCATCAATTAAACCCTAAATGAAACACATATTCATCGTATGATTGAGGTTATGGTACATAGGCTCTACAATATTTTCTTTTAACTTTAACATTTGCCTTCCATTAATACAAATCTGAGATGAATACTTTTTAAAGAGTAGAAAAAGCAAATATTTAGGGATACCAGTTACAAATAACTTCTTAGCCACATAAAGACCTATCCTTATTGAATCTCAGTTATTTTATTAGTACAAATTGAAGACTTATTTTAGCAATGTTGTCACCAAATTTGTTTCAGCAATAGTCAATAACATGGATTTCTTGATGGACCATGGTATAAATGTCCCTCTTGCGATAAAATAGCGTAGTAGTGTATTTTTTATATTAAATTACTTAAAAATATGATATATAGCTATTTAAGTAAAAGATAGGTAGAACAGAATCAGACCAACTATTTGGTGAAGTGTAGACAAAAGAGAATTAGTTGGATTGTTGTTACTGGAGCTAGTTGAATAGGAGATAAGGGTCACAACGAGGAGGTTTCCCTAGCCATATTGGAGGCCTTGGCCATAGAATAAGCTTATGCTTGTATCCATTTATCTCCTTTTCTTGATCAGTAGGACACAAGAAAAGATGAGACCATAGTTAGTGAAACTTTACACTATCATGTCAGCGAAGGATGCTATAGTCACATAGATCAGCCATATGATGGTGGAGAGAAACTTTAAAATTCATGTTAAAGGGACTTGAGAGATGTGTGAAGGGAGTATTGGAAAAATATGTGAGAGAAGTTCAAAAAAAAAACTAGTGTTCCTTTGGTAAGAGAAGTTCAAAAAAAACCTAAGGGAGTATTGGCTAAACAACAAACTAATGAGTAAAATATGTGAGAGAAGTTTGAAAAAAAAACTAAGTGTCCATTTGGTGAGTATTGGCTAAACAACAAACTAATGAGTAAAATATGTGAGAGAAGTTTGAAAAAAACTAAGAGAGTATTGGCTAAACAACAAACTAATGAGAAAAATATGTGAGAAGTTCGGGAATAAAACTAAATATGTAAGAGAAGTTTGGAAAAAAACTGTGTCCCTTTGGTGAGTATTGGCTAAACAACAAACTAATGAGTAAAATATGTGAAAAAAGTACCAAAAGGAAATTTTGAGTTTGAAGGATGAACTTGATCAATTAAGGAGGGGTATTATTGTGACAACTAGTCAGGAGGAGCTTATGACATTAAGGCAATAGGTCCTTTCCTCTAACCAATTTGTTACTTTCTCCTTGACATTGGGATGTCTTGTGTATTGCATTTTTGAGTTACATTTTTGTGATCCAATTTGAATGGTTTTTTTAATGGTAGCCAATGATTATAAATTGTGTTTTGTTTATTGAAGAAAATGATGTATTCATGTGTTTCTGTCATTTGATCTACATGTGTGTTAGCATTGTTAGGGGTGTAGTATACAAAATTTTATGCATTTTCTTTGGTCGCAGTAAAACTTCTTTAGCTTGTTTAGCTTATGAATGTTAACATTTAGTTCCAATTGTTTATATTTGTAAAGAGAATTTTGTTTTTCATCATGAGCAAAGTCAATATACATGTGATATCCTTGGCATCCATGTTTTAATTGCTTAAACAAATATTGACGATATAAGAAATACGAGCACTTGTTTATGAGAGGCTTTTTAACTATTTTCTTCTGTAGCTGTTCATCCTATGTTCTATGCTTTAATATTTTATTTTTCAATGTTTAGGAATCTATAAGTATATAATCTTCTTATACCCAACTTTCCTTGCAGGTTTTTTTTCCTTGCATTACTTCCCAAGAAAGCTTGGAGGATGAGAAAATCAAAGTTAATCTATTTCAGTATTTGGCCTTCATCTGCTTAAGTTCTAACCACAACATCATCTTTGCGGAAATTTCTCTCTTTTCATTGAGAGAGTGTAATTTAACATTGTCAGAAATTGTCATTTGACATTTTGATTAGTTCTTGCTTGTTGAGATGCTTTCTCTGCACTGCCTAAAATTTGCAAATGCGGTTCTCTCTGTACTGGCAGAATTGTTTATTGATGATGTTATGATGTGAGGAATGCTTAAGTCAGGTTCCAAGTTTAAAGTTGCACAAATAAATTGCATTGGCATTTGGCCTGTAATCTTGGAGACTAGCAATATGCCATCATGGTGGAGGAAATCTTCTTCAAAAGAAGTGAAGAAGAAAGGAAGTAAAGATAATATATTTGATGGTTTTCAAAAATTCAAGTTTTTGTCAAATGATAAGGGAAGCTTCAAGTCTTCAGGAGGCTCTCGAAGAGACAGTCTTGATACAGCTTCTGAGAATGGGCCTGGACTTTGGGTAGACTCCAGGTCACCATCACCTTCCAACCCTGTTTCACATTGCCAAAGTTTTTCCTAGAGGCCAAATGGAAAACCGCTTCCTCTCCCATCTGCAGTACCATCAATATTGGGTCGTTCAGAGTCTCGGATGAATGTGCCTCAATCATTGGGGAATATATATGGGAGGTCATCTCCTGGTTTGCCACTTCCTTCACTTGATTTCATATTAAACAGGCTGGATGCCACAGATTTGGATGGAGGTTCATCATTGTCACCTATTTCTAATGTGAGTTATGTAGTTAGTTTTGAAATTGCAGATCTGCAACAAAACAATTTGCCATTAAATGCAAATTGTAATTATTGTAGTTTAGACCTCTCTGGTAGAGTCCTAGCAAATGGTTTTGGTTGTTTGAGGTAAGTTCTCCTTCATAGCCTAACATAAATTATATTGGTATCTTAATCTCATTTTAGCTATTTTGTTCTCATCTTTTAACATGTATCTTATGTAATATTTTGCACTATTGTTCAAATGTGATTGAAATGCACTTTTTTTGGAAGGCTATTTTCCTGTACTAACACATCCTTTTGTTATGTACAAATTGAAGTGTGATGAATGTAGAACAATCTCCTAAGCTCAGTAGGAAAAATTTAGGAAAGGATCTTTTGAGACCTGGTAGTCCGCTTTCCCACCACAATAATCACTCAAACATACCCAAAAAGTTTCTGTTGGGTAATAGAGATACTCCACCACATCTGCAAAGTCCAGTTAATGGAATACTAGCAAGTGCACCAAAAAGTTCCATATCAAGTCCTTCAAGGAGTCCAATGCAAGCATATGTTTCTTCTGAATAACATAGAGCAATGCTTTCTAGGCAACAAAACCTTATCCTGAGATGGCTTTATTTGGGTTAGATCATTGTTCTAGTCCTGATTTAGGTTATAATTCAGGGAATAATTCTATGGTTGGAGATATGGCAGGACAACCCTTTTGGCAGCAGAGCAGGGGCAGCCCAGAGTGTTCACCTATTTTGACCTTGAGAATGACAAGTGGTCCAAGCTCAAGAGTTCAGAGTGGGGCTGTTACTGCTCTGCATCCTCATGCTCTTGGACCAGGTCCTAAATCCCCAACTAGCTGGTTAGAAGAAGGTCAACACCATGGGCATCGGTTGCCACTACCACCACTATCTATTTCAAACTCATCACCCTTTGTTGCTTCTGGTTCAGCATCTTCCTCATCTTCTACAATTCCTCAAAGTCCTGGCAGGGATGAAAATCCTTTAAGCCCTGGATCACGCTGGAAGAAAGGAAAAATTTTGGGAAGGGGAACATTTGGACACGTTTATGCTGGTCTTAACAAGTATGTCTCTACTATTCAATCATTTTTGCAAATTGATTACTCATGATCTGTATAGTGTTTTGCCTATTAATTTGTTGATCACACATGTTATTGGACAATATAATTTTCTTGATAATTGTACTAAGTCTAGCTTGTTAGGATAAACCACGGACAGAAATAAAAAACTACATGCAAATATAACCAATAACAAAAATATTAGATCACACAGAAATGAACAGAAGGCACCAAGATTTAACATGGTTCACCCAATCCCTGGGCTACGTCCACCAAATAGCAAGTCCGATCTTATTACAATCCAGTGATTACAACCTGATTACAATCCATAATCCCTTACAGATCAATACCGCCGCAAGAACCAATTTCATATCACAACATAATAAAAAAAAATACCTAACCCTAAACCCTTTTATACAAGTATTTTATTCATTTTAAGGTTACAGCATGTTGGCCATATGTCAGCCATAATATGTTGGCTACTATGTCGGCCACGGCCCAAAAAAAAATTTTGAGGCGATGCCTCGAACCCCACTATTTATGAAGTATGTACAGTACTTTCCTGATCAGTCACCATAATCTAACAATCTCCCACTTGGGAACTGATCAGGCTCCACATTAAACAACAATCTCCCACTTGGAGACTTATTCTATACCAATACCACTACCACATGGGGCTCCCACTAGATCAAACCACTCTAGACTCTGTTGTTCTTTTATTCATGGTCAGTCTAAAAGACCAACCAAAGTTGAAGAGGAGTTAAACTTCTCCCTTGTTACAACCTTTGTCAACATATCTGTTGGATTTTCATTGGTATGTATCTTCTCTAGCTTTAACTATCCATCCTCCAAAACTGGCTTAATGAAATGGTACCGCAACTGTATGTGTTTGGTCTTAGAATGCAGAGCTGAATTCTTAGCAAGATGAATGGCACTCTGACTATCTGTGAACAAATAATTATCCTTCTGAGGATGTCCCAATTCTTCCAACAAGAACTGAAGCCATATCATCTCCTTGGTTGCCTCGGTAGCAGCAACATACTCTGCCTCTGTAGTGGATAGAGCATTAATCTTCTGTAACCTAGAAACCTAGCTCACGGCTGCCCCACCAATAGTAAAGACATAACTTGTAGTACTCTACCTGGTATCAATATCCCCAGCCAAATCTGAGTCAACATAGCCCTATAAATTAGTAGTAGAGCCCCCAAAGTGTAAACACTTATTGGATGTTCCTCTCAAATATCTGAGAATCCACTTGACAGCATTCCAATGCTCAAATCCTAGATGACTCATATACCTGCTAATGACTCCCACTACATGTGCAATATCTAGCCTAGTGCATACCATAGCATACATCAAGCTTCCTATAGCTGAAGTATAGAGTACCTTGGACATCTTATCCTCCTCTTCCTATGTCTTGGGACACATTTCCTTAGTCAATTTCAAATGACTAGGTAAAGGTTTGCTGATAGCTTTAGCATTCTCCCTAGAGAAATGTTGCAACACCTTCTCAACATAAGCAGCTTGAGATAGCATCAATGTTCTATTCTTCCTATCTCTGCAAATCTTCATACCAAGGATTTGTTTTGTTGCCCCCAAATCCTTCATAGAAAATGCATGTGCTAACTGGTATTTCAGCCCCTTAATATGATCCATGTTAGACCCAGCTACAAGCATATCATCAATATATAAACATAAAATAATGTAGCTATCATCATCCAACCTTTTAAAATAAACACAGTAATATGAATGACACGTGTTATATCCATGCTCATGCATAAAACTATCAAATTTCAGATACCATTGCCGAGGTGCTTACTTCAAGCCATATAAACTTTTCTTCAATTTGCACACTAAGTTCTCCTTAACTTTGACCTCAAAACCCTATGGTTAAGCCATATATATTTCTTCATCCAAATCACCATGAAGAAAGGTTGTTTTAACATCCATCTGCTCTAAATGCAAATCTTCAGTAGCCACAAGACTTAAAATAGTACGAATAGAAGTCATTTTAACAACAGGAGAAAATATCTCATCAAAATCAATTCCCTTTTTCTATGCAAATCCTTTTACGAATAACCTGGCCTTAAATCTTTTCTTACCTCCTTCCTCTTCTTTCAACCTGTAAACCCACTTATTCTGTAAAGCCTTTTTACCTGCAGGCAACTTGCACAAATTCCATGTCTTATTTTTCAACAAAGAGTCAATTTCATCTGAAATGTCCCTTTTCTGATTTTACATGATATTTCCAACCTTTAATCAAATCTTTAAGATCAAACAACTAATATCACAAAGATCCTCCAAATTTCTCCAGAAACCCCAAATCGGGTATGCCAGAAATTGTGCCAAAAGCTTCACAGCTTCACCAATTATTAATAAATCTGAAAGTGGACATTTTTTACAGAAATTTCAGCAGCATAAAAGCCTACAAAATGAAATTTCCATATCCGTATAACCTTTATACAACAGTTCTCAAATGTAGGACAAAAACTATGCTCATCGGGCTCTCGAAATTAACACAAAAATGCCCGGAAACACCACACAACACTAATAAACTATCTCAGAATTTTAATCATGTTCCAATACATATATTCAGATCTATTTTAACAGCTTAAAGTTTGAAATACAGCAGCAACCAAAACTGATATGAAATGCTCAACTGAAAACACCAAACTCATGCAAAAAACACACCCAAAAAACCCACAAATCTACACTGTTCAGCACAAAGGCAAACTCTGTATGAGCATGCACATGAAATGGCTTCAAACTCCCATCCTTAGCCTTCCAGGAAACTTGCAAACTCCCTTTCTTGGGTCTCCCTGGAAACCTGCAAACTCCCTTTCTTGGGTCTCCTTCTCCACAGGTTTGGCAGCCTCTGAAGAATAACAAAGAATGAGCAAAAATCAAGTTCTCCCCTCCGCCCAAAATGCCTCCAAACCCCTTAAAAGAGGGCATAACTGTAACTCACATCCAAGAGAGGTTAATGAAACATATTTTAATAATAATTTTCATTTATTAGTCCAACGGTTTCCAAAGATTAACCCCCTTTTTTCGAAACTTCACTTTCTTGGGCCTGCCTGGCTTAGCAAAGATTATTATTTTTTAATTATTTGAAAAGGGGACATGAAAAGTCCTCCCCTCCCAAACATTTCTTGTCCTCAAGCAATGGTTGAACAATAAACCAATCAATCCACCTGGATCCTAAATGTAGTCATGAACTATACTACTACCAATTAACACATGCTCCTGCAATATTCTCTGCAATATGACCAAGAGGAATCCATAATCAAACTGACAATTATAGCTCAACCAAACTCCAAAATCACCACTACCACAATCAAAAACCCATGAGGCACAAACTCTTAGAACATCAGAACCCAAGCAAAGTGGACAAATCAAACTACCAACACAGTAAATACCATCAACGCATCCCACTGGCCTATACGGAATGCACAATCCAACTCTGCAACAATGGTGAATGCTCTCGAATGAAACTGTACCAAGTATGGAGAATCCACACACTATACAACTCCTGCAGTCAACACAACTTTGAAAATCACCGGCCACTATCTCATAACCATAACTACCATGCACCCCTGATGGTGAAAAGCTATCACAAGATAAATAGCAAGAATTGGAACCCAAACCAAATCTTCTTGCCATCAACTCCTCAACACAAGGATTGCTAACTGATGTACATACCTTGCAATATAATGTTGATAAAAAAAACCAACCTTAGTCAACAACTCACCATGAACAAGTGATACAACCCACTGTGACTGATCACCAGCTAAGTCAGGAGATGTCATAGCCAAAGGAGTAGAATCAATAACAACACCCGCTGAAGCATCACTCTAAAACTCCTGCTCTAAGTCATGTATTATCAAGCTGTCAACTGTAGAACCTATCGCCATGTCATGCCCATCAAAACTCTCATCTTGAGGCATCAAATTGTCCCATAACTGATGATAAGCACTAGGAACCAAAGTATATCTCTGTATCATTATCTCATCAACATGGTCATCAAAGGTAAATTGATGAGCATACCTCACAGTGTAATGCCGATAGAATGCACCAATCTCAGTCAGTGGCTTAGACTGTAATCCAGATGAAACTAACTACAATTGATCATTAACCATGTTGGAACTAAGTACTACCTCTGAAGATATCACCAAGGGAGTAGTGTTACTAGTAGGAACCATGCCAACTGCCGACTCACCAACATCACACATGATCTTTGATAAATCTCTAGTCTCTATGCCATCAATACTAGAGGCCACCACCATGTCAGGCATACAACAATCTGCTACAACACCCAACTCAATTGAACCTAACTCTAGTGGTAATGAACTTGATATTCCAATGTTAGTATCAAGAATGGATGCATCCCCATCTCCACTATCTCTGACAATCTCGGCCATGGACATCCTCGGATCACCAAACACCACTGCTTGTGACTGTATAGAATCAGGTGAAGACTGTAGTCGCTCTAACTTCATGGTCACCTTAGCCAAATGAAAATGTGACTCCTTGAAAGCCAACTGTGTACTCTCAAGAATCTCAGAAGTCACCACAAGCTGCTCAGTAAGCTCACTCACCTCATCTTCCTTGGCCAACAATGCATCATATGTTGTACTGCCCCACTTCATAAGATAATCTCTGTCAGCTACCAACTGCATATAATCCTATCTCAGAATCTGGATAGCCTCCCATAAAGAGTGGAACTCTATCAAGGAAAGATAACTGCCTCCCTGCTCATCACTAGTAGGAGAACCCCATCCATAAACTGCTAACAACTGACGAGCAGCATCGAAATGCTGGCAAGTGATAGCAATGTCTTGGTCACTAACTCTCAAATGATTAGACACATGATGGCACTGGCTTGACTGTCTCCTAAAAACCTCCTCTGATGCACTGTCTAAAGGAGTATCCTCAAAGTTACTAGTCTCTAGAGTATTACCATCCATATCCTGTGAATCAAATCTAAAACTCATATCAACATATGGAGTATCAAAAACATTAGCATTGCTGTCCAACTCCTCTATACCCAAGGAAACTAAATCTTCAAAATTGCCCACTGCATCCTCCTGGATGTCATCAATGCCAATATGATCCTGGGACTCATCTATACACACTGCCAAATATGAAATATCATCAACACATTCTAGCAAGTATGGTCGACTGGATATATGAACAAAGCCCAACATCAGTGTATAAAAACTAATACCAACATTGGACAAGCTGCTAGCACAAGAAAAGACAACACCGTGCAATCTGCTAATCAAATCCATGATAGCACCTAAACAAACACTGCTACCAAAAAGTGTTAAAGATCTCCTGTCAACTGAATCCCAAATGCCAATATAACAATCTTGAGTCCATATCTGTAAACTAGAATCAGCTGGTAACTCAAGAAAAATCCTCACTTGAGTAATATGACCAATACCAACTAACTCCACATACCTATCATGATGAGATAATGAAGTCAAAATACTATCTTCACTCACCTTCAGCTAGCGGGATAAATCATGTGAAGTACTACCTGCCTCAACCTCATGTGATGAAGCATCTAATTGTGCCTGGTACTCTTTCTCAGCAAAGTCATGAATGCTCAATGTTTGCTCATCTCTACCAGGTATCTCACCATCCTGCACACCAACATCCTCATAATCATCATCTGAACCCACTACACTGTAGTCACTGCCTATTGTAACTATACCATCTTGAATACCTATGGCATCACCCTTTGACAACCTGTAAACAGTTGTCTCAATTTGAGTATCAAGTTGACCGTTACTATCAATCTGTGTAATATCCTTTCCCACCACCTCCTATGGTAGAGTAGAATCTGAGACCTCTACCTGGCTATCAGCTAGTTTCTCAAACTCCTCATGCAAGTTCTTGGGAATTGTGTCATCTTTCCTGTGAGAAAATCTGCCAAATAGAAATCCAGTCAACTTATCCACCTTAGCTGGGTCAGATAACATGTCATTCATTATACGGTGGTGCTCAACCAACTATTTAGACATGTCATGGCTTATTTTCATAAGTTTATCTCGAATGTCTAAATAACCATCCTTTCTACTATTTTGACTCTGGCTATCAATTGTCCAAGATCATTCCGTCTGAGACTCTGTACTATACCTGTCCATTCTGGATAAAGTAGAGTGTAACCCCAATAGGATATAACTTCTTCAAACACCAAGAACTAACATGCAAATGATTAGAAGTAGCATGCAACCATAGATTTGGACATGCAACTGATTAGAAGCAACATGCAACCACCAAATTATGACATGCAAGATCTGGGTAGTTGTCAAAACTGACATGCAAGATCTGGGTACTTGTCAAAACTGAAATGCAAACTTCTACAACCACCAAATTCACCAAGAACTAACATGAAAATGATTAGAAGTAGCATGAAACCATAAATGTAGCTGATTAGAAGCAACATGCAATCATAAATTATGACATGCAAGATTTGGGTAGTTCTCAAAACTGAAATGCAAGATTTGGGTAGTTGTCAAAACTGACCTGCAAACTTCTACAACCCTCAGGCTGGCAAGATCATGGCTCTGATACCACTGAAATGTTTCTTTTTTAATTTTACATGATATTTCCAACCTTTAATCAGATCTTTAAGATCAAACAACTAATATCACAAAGATCCTCCAAATTTCTTCAGAAACCCCAAATCGGGTATGCCAGAAATTGTGCCAAAAGCTTCACAGCTTCACCAATTATTAATAAATCTGAAAGTGGACATTTTTATAGAAATTTCAGCATCATAAAAGCTTACAAAATGAAATTTCCAGATCCATATAACCTTTACACAACAGCTCTCAAATGTAGGACAAAAACTATGCTCATCGGGCTCCCAAAATTAACACAAAAATGCCCGGAAACACCACACAACACTAATAAAATATCTCAGAATTCTAATCATGTCCCAATACATATATTCAGCTCTATTTTAACAGCTTAAATTTTGAAATACAGCAGCAACCAAAACTGATATGAAATGCTCAACTGAAAACACCAAACTCATGCAAAAAACACACCCAAAAAACCCACAAATCTACACTGTTCAGCACAAAGGCAAACTCAGTATGAGCATACACATGAAATGGCTTCAAACTCCCATCCTTAGCCTTCCTGGAAACCTACAAACTCCCATTCTTGGGTCTCCTTGGAAACCTGTAAACTCCCGTTCTTGGGTCTCCTTCTCCATAGGTTTGGTAGCCTCTGAAGAATAACAAAGAATGAGCAAAAATCAAGTTCTCCCCTCCGCCCAAAATGCCTCCAAACCCCTTAAAAAAGGGCATAACTGTAACTCACATCCAAGAGAGGTTAATGAAACATATTTTAATAATAATTTTCATTTATTAGTCCAACGGTTTCCAAAGATTAACCCCCTTTTTCTGAAACTTCACTTTCTTGGGCCTGCCTGGCTTAGCAAAGATTATTATTTTTTAATTATTTGAAAAGGGGACATGAAATCATCTTTCATTGTAGACTCCCACTGAATCTTAGCATCCACCTGCATAGCTTCATCATAACTTTCAGGTTCACCAGCATCAGTAAGTAAAATACAATACAAAGAGGGAGAAAACCTTTGTGGAGGTCTAATTTTCCTTGTTGACCATCTAACATTCACTGGTGTGTGTGGTATTTGTTGTTTTAGTTGTTGCACATCATGAGGAATGGCTGGAACATCAGCCTTTGGAGTATCATCCAATACTACATAATCATCTTCTTTCTTCTCATGTTGCTGCAACAGATCTTTGTACAACACTTTCTCATTGAATATGACATCCCGACTTCTAACAATTTTAAGATTTTCAAAATCCCAAAGCCTATAACCAAATTCATTAATGCCATATCCAAAAAAGACACATTTCTTTGATTTAGCTTCTAGCTTGGTTCTATTTTCAGAGTCTATATGAGAAAAAGTTTCACAACCGAAGGTCTTGAGAAAAGAATAACTCACCTTCTTACCAGTCCATGCTTCCTCTAGAATACCACAACCCAAAGGAGTAGAGGGACATCTATTAATCAAATATACTGTAGTATTGATAGCATCCACCCACATGTGTAAGGGAAACCTAGCATGCAACCTCATGCTCCTTGCGTGCTCCATTATAGTCCTATTCATGCGTTCAGCCACTCCATTTTCATGTGGAGTCCTTGGAACAGTTTTTTGTCTATGAATACCATTAGTGGAGCAATAATCTTCAAATTCATGACTGCAATACTCACCACCATTATCAGATCTGAGACATTTTAATTTCTTACCAGTCTCATTTTCAACCAAGCATTTCCATTTCTTAAAAGTTTGAAATACATCAGATTTTTGTCTAAGGAAATAAACCCATACTTTTCTAGTTGCATCATCAATAAATGTAACATAATAATGAGAGCCACCAAGGGAAGATACCTGAGCTAGTCCCCATACATCTGTATGCACAAGCTCTAATTTCTCCTTTTTGCTTTCCTTCCCTGTCTTTACAAAACTCACTCTCTTTTGTTTTCCATACACACAACTTTCACAAAAATCCATATTCACACATTTCAAACCTGGTAAAACTTTCTTTGAATGAAGTACTTTCATACCTTTCTCACTCATGTGCCCAAGTCTATTGTGCCATAGCGCTGTATCAGAATCTACAGCAGTTATTTGTTCTCCATGCTCAATTATAGCAATTGTTCCTGAACATTCATTTTTCTCTGAAACAATCAAAGTAGAAGGAACGATATGACCTGTACAAAGATATAAGGTGCCTACTTTCACACCTTTTGCTACTACAAGGGAACCTTTTGAAACCTTCCAATTTTTATCATTAAAAGTAACTACACAACCCTCATCACTGAGTTGCCTGGCTGAAATTAAATTTCTACTCAACCTTGGAACATGTCTTACCTCATGTAGTAGCCAATGATTCCCATTCTGCAACTTAATTTTAATTTTTCCCTTTCCAACAATCTGACAGGGTTCATTATCTCCCAAATAAACAAGCCCAAAATCCCCTTGGACATAATCAATGAAATAACCTCTATGAGGTGTAGCATGAAATGAAGCACCAGAATCTAAAACCCATGAATCATCAACACTCTCTAAAGATAGAAGCAAAGCATCCTCTTTGGATTTGTTACTTACCACATTTGCCTCATTGTCTCCATCTGATTTATCTCCTTCATTTTTCTTTCGATTCCAGCAATCTTTCTTTTTGTGCCCTGGTTTCCCATAGTACCAGCAATCATTTGGTCCTCTCAATTGAGACCTCCTCCCCTTTGACTTTCCTCTTGATTTCCCACAATTTCTAGAGTTACTTCCTCTTTCAGTCATTCTACCCCTGCTTGGTGCATTCAAAGCACTTCCTGATGTAGATCCACTTGAGGATTTCCTACGAGTTTCTTCACTCAAAATAACACTGATCACATCATCATATTTTAGGGTACTAGATCCAAGAATAGAATTACTCGCTGCCATTACCAAGCCATTCCAGCTTTCAGGCAAAGAACACAAAATCAAGAGAGCCCTAATTTCTTCATCAAAATTGATACCCACAGAAGATAACTGACTAGTAATAGTATTAAACTCATTTAAATGATCTGCAATAGATCCACCTTCTACCATTTTCATATTAAATAAATGTTTCATGAGAAATACTTTGTTTGAAGTAGAGGGCTTTTCATACAGTGTCGCTAGGGATTTCATCAAATCTTCTGTCGTCTTTGCTTTTGTAATATTAAATGCCACCGATGGTGCCAAGCATAACTGAATGCTTTCGAGAGTGCCTTTCTATCCAAAAGATCCCATTCAGCCTCTGACATAGTTCCCTAATTCTTGGCTTTCCCTTCCAATGGCTTCCATAAATCCTTCTGATATAGATAGTCTTCCATTTGCATCTTCCATAACTGGAAGTTCTACCCATTAAACCTGTCAACCCTCAGCTTACCCTCATTTGCCATCGCTCCCATTCAACCATGAGACTTTCCTGTAGAGGATAACTAAAAGACAACCTCACTCTGATACCACTTGTTAGGATAAACCACAGACAGAAATAAAAAACTACATGCAAATATAACCAATAACAAAAATCATAGATCACACAAAAATGAATAGAAGGCACCAAGATTTAACATGGTTCACCCAATCCCTAGGCTACATCCACCAAACAGCAAGTTCGATCTTATTACAATCCAGTGACTACAACCTGATTACAATCCGCAATCCCTTACAGCTCAATACCATCGCAAGAACCAATTTTGCATCACAACATAATTTTAAAAAAAATGTCTAACCCTAAACCCTTTTATACAAGTATTTTATTCATTTTAGGGTTACAACATGTCGGCCATAATATGTCAGCTACCATAATCTAACATGGCTTTATTTGGAGGGGCAGATAGGTTTGCAAAAATATCATCAATTGATTTGCATGAATTAAACAATTTGTCTGAATTTCTATCTAAAGAGATCTAACCTGTCTTAAAACTCAAAAGTCATTAAACATATTTGATTAATCACTGTAGTTTTCTTTCACTGCATTTCAGCCTGCAAATTCTTATAAACCTTTTTTTTCTCTCTATCTGTTCACGATTTCAAATTGATGTTTTAAATGAGCATTCATAGCTATTTCATCCTTTGCTTTCCTTGATAACCCTTGCTATCCTCTGGACAAAATAGTTTGCATTGTATGATACAAAATTTTCTGTAGATAACTTCCTACCTTTTTTTTGGGCAGAAGTTTGGGTCCTTAGTGTGAATGTTCCTCCATTTAACTAATTTTACAATTAACCTATTTTGAAGTTCTTATTCATGACGTATATAGTGAAGAAATTTGGAAGACAATGAATTATCTCATTGCACCTATATATATTTAGCCTTTTAGGTAGTTATACTCTATTGTTAATGAGTCTGAGAGTTGTACATTGTGAACAACTTGAAGCTGGCCAAGTCAAAATGCAGTCAAGGTTAGAAGAAGAGGAGCAAGCTAAGGCAGCAATTATGAGTAGAATCCAGAGGCTAACCAAGCTGATCTTAGTATCTTCAAAGAATGCAATTCCTACAAATCTTTCAGATAGCCTTGCTAATTAGCACAAACATTCTTTTGGTGAAGATGAGGTAATTATAATTTATATTCAAGCCTTGCAAATTTTAGATGCTTAAACCGATTTGACAAGTTTTTGAAAGATCTGAGTGTGTATTTTTATAGATTAGTTTTTTGAAGTGAACAATTTACAAACTTAAATCTCAATTGGTGCAGCTAGTCAAATCTCAGGCTTATATTTGTTCATCTAATCAATAATGAATAACATGGATACATTTAAGTATGGCAACTTAATTAGAGTGCTCACAATTTGTAACCAACTTGATAGGATGTTAGGAACATATGCTACAATAAGTAGTCTACCTTTTCCAAAAGACCTATATCTACTTGTCATACCTAAATGGGAAAACTGGCATTTTAGATGCTACTTGATTATGTTTTGAAGCATATCCCTCATACAATGTAGGTTTGAGGCTTTATCACATGTCACATAAGGATTCATCTTTTGGGCAAAATATAATTGCTATAAGAATGCATCATGATTTCAAATCACTTAATTGGAGAGCCCCTCAAAGACATTGCAACCATATACCAATGCATACAGACAATTCTCTCATAGAAGGATTTAAGGACCAGATAACCTATAAAAATGCATTAAGACAACAATTTTATGCCACGGTTCTCTTTATTCATGCTTGAAACCTACTTAAAAGGTTATCTATGCACAATTTTTGAGTATGCATGCTTGGTTCTTGTCTGTTACACTAACATAATTAAGATCACATCTAGATAAATTAAGAACCATTCCAAAAGCATCCTGATTTACTCGCTCTTCAAGTTTAGACCTATTGATAAAAGTTTGTATGATAATTTTGCCCAGGCCTTTGTCATTCTGATGTAGAGGTGTATTTTAATCATGGCAGGTATACCAAATATCTTAAGTTCTTGATTCTTCCATCATTTCTGTAAGATATAAATATATTTGAGCCATTCCAAAGGCCTTATTCATTGCATGTTCTTCAAGTTTGTGCCTATTGGCAAAGGCTTGCATGATGATGTTGCCCAGGCCTTTGCCTCCAAGATGCAGAAGTGTCTTTTAATTCTGACAGATATAATAGGTACTAAAAGTGCATTGTCTGTATTGTAGAATGGAAGGACCAACTTATTCCAGATTGAATTGATACTTATCTTTATCATTTGATTTTTTGAATTTGAGCCAATGAGAACATGGCTCATATGTAGCTCTGTTTTTGTTCCTATTCAATTGGTGTCAAGCATTAACACCATACTGTATAAATATATGTTCCTTTTCTAATAAATAATGATAGAACCTTTAGCCAAATGCACAACTAGCATAGTTTTTCAAAGGTTCTAATGGCCAGGTTGATAAGATAACAAGTTTTGTGATTGTTGTGGCTACAATCCTAAATCTGTAGTCTCATCTACATAGGATTATGAAATATCATCTCAAAGTATAATAATAATTGTAATAGTGCATACATACAGACATCTTTTCACAGGATTAGTGATCATTTTCTGTAAATGAATCATAAATAATAGCAATTCTAAGGAACCACAATCTGATGAAGGGGCAGGGGTTACTTAAGATGAGACACCTAATTGATGTGGCTCTTTTTCCTCTCCTGAGGAAATCTCTTATGAATCCTCAATTTATCTATTAAATTAAATTGCCAATCTTTCAATAAATATTAGTTTCCTACAGGCAATAATATATGGATTAGAGAGGAAATAAGGTAGGGAGGTGCAGCAATGCTAGTTTTCTCCAATTGAGTAGCCTGGCCCAACCTACTCAGTTCGTGTCCCATGAGGTAAAATGACATGGTTGGTCAGTTGGTGCTCAAAACTTGGGTTTATTTGTGAAGAACCAGTATCTAGGCTTCCTTCAATTAAATAGCTAGCATCTAGTTGATTAGCTTATGGACCAAGGGGTCAATTGACTTGGTTGGTTTTTCTATGCTTTTGGGCTTAATTGTGAGGAACAGTCTTTGGGCATCCTATAGGTCATTCCCATTAAATTCTTAATATGGTTAGCTATTGGAAATATGCAAAGAATTGGATTCAGTGCATTTAGGATATTATATTTTTCAATAAAAATTATCTATATATGATCTACATCCTTGATTTTAATGTTTGATATTAATTAATTACAATTCTCTCTAAATTGAATTGCAATTATTTACTAGAACGCTAATCAATATCAAGTACATCCCTAAAGGGGACATTACAAAGAATCTGCACATCTATATATAATTGTGTTCATTTCCTTGGAATTTGTGTACTGTTCAACACTCTGCTACTTGTGATACATTTGCAGTCTATATATGCAAAACTCACACACCACCTAAATCCACAATATACACGCCCTAACTATGCATTTATATCACAGGGAACCCTCATACCCTTGTTTTTATGGCAAGCAATTGCATTTTTGTTGTATTGCACCGCACCCACAAACCCTGCACTACACATATTTACTGCTAAACCACATTCTCTTTATAGTTTGAAGCTTCCTATTAGTTTATGATGCAGAGAAACTACATAAAATTCTTTCTATGCTAAGGAGCAATTCCAAAAAACTTACAAATTTTCCAAATTTGCATATCCACTTTCATTACATGGTGGGTAAGTACATTCAAACACATCCTTGAATATCTCTAAACATTTTAGGGAGATTAAAATCTTTATTCAACCCAACCTGGGATCTTTAGTTCATAACCTAAAACTTTCAAAAATCTATATGTCATCTAATCTGATACAAAATTTCACTCTAAATTCAAAATAACTTCCCGAATCCTTATACCATCTTGGACTCAATATCAGTATTACAAGACTTCCACATCCATGCATTCTTTGATGAACCAATTTAAAGTTCAGAACAAAATCAATCTTGCATTCATTTGAATCAAATATCAATATCAACTTTCTTGACTTGCCCCAGAGATTCCCATCTTTGTGCATATATCTTGATTCTTCATTATGTCAAACACTTGGCTCACTATGTTTCCCCTGTTATTGTTCTGCATATTTCTCCAAGTTGATATTTGTTAAATAGTTGGAATACAACAAGGTTAATTCCTTGCAGCACACTATATTTTCAAATGCCAATTCTCTACTCCAATAAAACATAGCATATAGCATGAGGACTTCTCTAATAACATCTATCTCATCTAACTATTTAAAACATAGCATATGCTATACTTAGAATGTTCTATTTAAACTAAACCATTTTATAACTATTCTATTTTTTCCTCCATCTATAATGAAAGGATAAAGAAACTAGTCTTATTATTCCATTGGTAAATTTTGTAATAACATTAGGCAACGAATGATGATAATGGAAATTTAAGTGCATCCATCAAGGACATGCTCATTTAAAATTAATTTGGTCTGATATATTTGGGTGTTACTTTGGTTAATTGACTTATGTTGTTATTTATGGAAGTTTAATTAGATGTAGTCATAAGTTATATCCATGGATGAAGAAAAAAAGTTAACTGGACTTCAGAAATTATTTGAAGTGTTAAATCTAGAAGGCATTCTCTAACTTGTAACTTCTTAAAATAAATAACAAGCAATAGATATTAGCAAAGCAAAGCAACAGAATGCTAAATTTGATAATGTTAAAAGCAACAGAATGCCAAGAGCCAAAAATTTATGGGAACTTAAAATGATGTTTTATCCACAAGAGAGACCATATGGTTGAAGTCCAAGGAAGAAAAGGGGTTGCCATGTGTCTACTAGTTTTTCTGTGGGAATTGGACCCTCTTCTTTCCGATTGAAGAGAGGAATCTAGGAGTACAGCCTGATATTTTTGTTGTCTTAGTTTCTGATAACTGGACTGAAGAACTATTTGAAGTGTTAAATCTTAGAAGGCTTTCTCTAACTTGTGATTCTTATAAATAAATAGGAATCAATAGAAAATAAGCAGAGAAAAGCAACAGAACACCAATAGCAAGAAAAAACTCTTGGTAAATGTTGTTACCTCCACAAAAGAGATGTTAAGGTTGACATCCAAGGAAGAAAAGGGTTTTCATGTCTCTACTATTTTTTTCTGTTGGGAAATGGATCCTCTTACTTCAAATTGAAGAGAGGAATTTAGTTGTATTGGCTGATATATTTGCTATCTTGTTTTCTATACCAAACTCATATGAATTGTCTTGGTAAACATATTGTTTATGGCCCCAAGTCCCCTTCTATTCTGCAGCTGGACATATGATGCAGAGATATTCAACCTACTAATGTTCCTTGTATCTCTTTTACATTATATTTGTATTAGTTTACTAAAAATGGTTAGTATTAGCTTACTAAAAAGTTTACAATATATATGGGTCAAATGGGTAGCACAGACTACAAAACTGATGGAACAAAATTAAATAACAGTGAGGAATAATCTAGCACATACATGATTAGTGGGAAAAGTGTGGAATACGAAGTGTACACAACCACCTAAATTGAATTTTAAATTATATGAAAAGGGGTAAGGATATTAGCAAGGTCCAAAAGCAACTTTAAACATTTTATTTTAAATCATTCTTAACATCATTTGATATTATGGGATTGAATTTGGTCCAAAAGCCTCTAATGGAGTGTACTTATGGGATTGAATTATGGAATTGATATTAAGGTCCAAAAGCCTCTATGGGATTGAATTATGGAATTGATATTAAGGTCCAAAAGCCTCTAATGGAGTGTACTTATGGGATTGAATTTGGTTCTATTGCATGTGAATGACATATGTAATATATGAGTTGAGAATGATGAATTTGGTTTTGAAGCAATCCACTCATCTCTCGATGTCTGAGAATCTTTTACTCACAAGTTTTGCATGCTATTTAAAGACAATATTTTTGCTAAGTTGTAAGAAGAAATCTGAGTAACAATGTTAATTTTTAATTTTTTTTGTACTAGATATAGATGAAGTCCACAATGATATCAAGCTCATCAACTTAAGAGACTAGATCAGCTGATATATCTCACAAAAAAATCCAAAATATGTTAGTACATATTACATCATGATCAATACATAAATAACATCTCTGACTTTCTATAACAACAAATCAACAAAATAAAATATCACTAACTATTTGAAACTATCCATCAAAGCTTAGTTACTACTTTCATTGTAATCTTCCCAACTCCAATGTCCATGGGGATGGGAAACAATTGACAACTTCTCATATCAGAATACCTTTTTCTGTTGAAGAAGATCTTGTTTCCATGTTTCTTCTTATATCCTTCTTAGATTTTTCTCTGTTTCCTTTTCCTTTTCATTGGATTGGTTCTAGCATTCCATTGTTTGATTATGGAACATGGGATTCATTTGTTTGTTGTATGATCATGTATGGCCATATCTCATCTCCTACTTGTGTGACCCTTACAATCCCATCTCCAAGCAACTTCAGGAACTTAACATGATTTTCGTTGTCATAGTTACCTATGAAGCAACATTGTTTGAAGACCTTGGACCCAATAGGGTAACGACCTACCTATAGGTAAGGAGATCACTAAAAGACAAGTCTTTTTAAGTTTATAGTGTTTTGCACCCTTAGAAATAGCAAGAGCAATGTTGTTTCTTATCAGCACTTTACAAGGTTCACTGCCACAAACAGTAGGATGATAAAATCTTTTGACGAACTTGAATAAGAGAGAGACACCGCCTGTTCCAACCTTCCAATTTTTTTCTCCACATTATTCTTAACCCATAGCCACATATTCTTTTAGTTTTGGTTAACTGCAAAAGAAATTTCAAAGCATATCATCTATTTATGAGGCCTGCCCATTAAAAATCACACTTTTTGCACTAGCTTGAGGGGACCTTCTCATCAACCTAACATATTAGATTATGTCTTAGATATTCTAGCACCAGAGGCAAGACAAAGGAGGTCCAATTTATTAATTAAGTTATCAACATTCTCTTCATCTAGCTGCACAAGCAAGGCTGTATTGTTGGTAAACTAGATATTTAGGAGGTCTTCATATTTTGGTAGCATAATACTTTTCATTCTAGGAGATATCACATCATCCCTAAGGAGATGATGTACAGCATCAGCTACAGTAACAAAAAGAGTAGGAGCTAGGGGTCAGCCTATATAATAGATCTCTCCAAGGGGAAAGCCTCTGATAAGACCTCATTAGCATCCACTTGAGCAGAAGCACCTTTTAGTAAGATACTAACCATCCTGCAACTTTGCTTAGGAAAGCCAAATGCCTCTAAACCATCATCAAGAAAGTGCACTCCACCCTATCCTATGCTTTTTCAAAATCTAATAAAATAACCTATGTTTATCAATGTTGTAGGGCTTACATTATAATATTGGTGATGAGATTGTTGAGATTATTGAATTAGACATTCAACTTGACAATGAAGGAGTTGTTGAACCAGGCAATGACCCCCCACAAAAATTAAGGCTTGGATTTATAGTATTTTCTATTGAAAACTAAAATATGTATGTCATAGTACATTTTGAGTCCGAGATAGTATTTCTTTTGGAGCTTCTACATGATTGATGATGTTAACATCAACTCCTTAATTAACATATGTAGTTACTAATAGATGGGAGATCCCTCTGTTGAAGTAAATAAAGAGAAATGAGATTTTGCCCAAGCAGCCAAGGGCAAAGCAATGGAGGCAATGTCAAATGGTATAAACTCTTTGCTAATAGAATCCCTAGAGTGGTTGTCATATATTATTTCTGGAAGGGCATCACATAGATTGCCTTTTGCATTTGTTCTAATCTCAGAGTTTCTCAAGTGATTTGGAAGAGGCTATAAACTATCTTACAGAAGCATTTATGTGCAATCCCACATCTGCAATCCTCTATGCTAACCGAGGTGAAGGCATAGCTACTAATTTAATTATTCTTTAGTCTACTATATTGGCATAATTCTTAGGCTACATGAGAGATCATACAAGAACGAGTTACTGATATGAGACAACATAATGATTTTTCAGCTGGTGTATATGTTAAGATGAGGAAGCCCAATGCAGCCATTCGGGATGCTAATGCTACTATTAATGTTTTTTTAGTAAGGCTTATGAAAAAAAATTTTCATCCTATCACTTTGTTAAGGCATTAATGCACTTCACCATTCCTTGGTTTTGCCTCCAAACCATATTAAAGTCTAGGGGAATGTGCTTTTATTACTTCAAACAATCTAATCCAATGTTTATAACAGTAGAGTTCTGTTTATTAGAATATGATACATTTTCTATTTTGGTATGTCCAGGTTACATACTCCATATTCTTAATATATGGTTCGATTTCTTTTTGTACTAGTCTAGTTTTAATTGCTTTAAAAAAAATTAAATGACTATTGTTTGGAATTATCAAGTATAGATTAACCTAGACTCTGCCAAAGGCCATAAAGCATGAGGAATGGAAAGAGCAATGCTTGGTAATTGGGAAGAAGTTGCCAAGGATCTGCATCTAGCATCAAGTCTTGATTATGATGAAGAAATTGCAATTGTTTTAAAGAAGGTAACAAGGCATTTGCAATTGTTTTAGTTAAGGTAATGAACAAACTATACGCATAGTAACAAACATTTAGAGATGGTGGGTGATGATCATTTGATATGTACACACAGGTTGAACCAAATGCACATAAAATTGAAGACCATCATAGGAAATATGAGTTACTATGCAAGGAAAGGGATGATAGAAAGAAAGAACATGATAGGTAACGTCGTCGAGCTGAAGCTCAGGTAATATAAAGTCTACACTATTATCCTTTTTTGTAACTTTCATAATGCATATAGCTAATAATGGCCCTAATTCATTTTAAGGTTGCCTATGAACAAGCCAAGAAACAAGAACAATCTTCAATAGGTAGGAAATCAGGTGGAATGCCTGGGGGCTTCCCAGGTGGAAAGTTGGGGGGCTTCCCAAGTGGAATGCCTGGCAGCTTCTCTAGTGAAATGTCAAATGGAATGCCTGATATGAGCAAGATCTTGAATGTTTTACTGATCAACTTATATGGATGGTTGATTTAACATCTTTTTTCTAGATTTCAATTGAGAAATTAGTTGGAGTGGGGTTCGCAAGAAAGGTGCTTTGTTGATCAACTTATATAGATGGTTGATTTAACATCTGTGTTCACCTTGCTTCTTGTTGATTAGTATTAGTTAGTGCTTTTGGTCTACATGTCCTGAATTAAATTTGGTTCTTAGCAATTTTCTTATTGTTTTTGGTCCATATATCTTTTTTTGAAAGGTTAGATTGAGCTTCTAAAATAATTGAATTTTTTCTCCTTTTTATTTGCAATCGGAGTAGAGAATAATGTGGAAGAGTTCATAATTTCTAATTTATTTTTTTCAATTTTCCTTTTGGCATGATTTAATTGTAGTTTTATAACCCAAAGCACATGCCCCCAGAGGAGTTCTTGAAACCTATCTTGTTTGTTTCATTGTAATTAGAAACTAGAATTTTTTGATTTATCTATCATAATTTTATATTTTTTCATAAGTTAGTTGTATGTTGTACCTCTTTTTTTTTGCAAAGCCTGTGACATAAAACTTCATTTCTTCGTGACATAATGCAGTCACACACATTAGCAATTCACTGATAATACAATTTCAATTAGGGTTGCAATTTATTAGTCAATGTCAATGCAAACCCACTTGAGCAATTCACTAACAATGCAATATTATGTAGGTTTGTAAGTAAAGGAGAAGAAAAGTTAATAAAGGCAGCCCTCAAAAAAGATTACCTAGCTTCAAGACAAAATATTAGTTAAAGGAAATTAAAAAATTTCCTCTTCAACTCTAATCTAAGGGAAGAGAAAGAGATGTTCACATCGTTGGACTCAAACTTTCATGGCAACTGGTAAGTATCTTGACAACTCTTTGTTTGAAGGGGGCTAGTAAATCAGCACTATAGAACTCACTTATTTCAAATTGCAATTTAGAATCAACATCTTGAAGGGCTAATGTCTATCCTACTAGTAGAATCTTAATGGTCAAATTACTTATCCTAGAATCCCCATCTACACTAATTCCACGTAAATCAAGGGGATCAGAGATCTGACTATATTTTATCAAACCCAATGTGTGAGATTTTCCATCAACAGTCACAAATACAGGTGGAAAGCTTAATTAAATTGGCAGAAATCACATCATACTCTGAGAACTTATAGCAGCCAATATATTACTTGGGTGATCATAACAGATTCCAACCACATCACCTATGCCCTGTCATCATCAAACCTTCTTTACACAGAAATTAAGGAGATGGCAGGTCTGTAGCATTACAAGAGCCATCCAGTAGAACACTCACTCTCAGATCTTGCAGGGAGGGCATCAAGATACTCCAAATTACCTACTGGTGGTCATGGTCTAGATCAACAAGCATCGAGTCATCCTAACAAGTGTGCAACTTCAATACACCTGCATTATTGACCTACCTAGGTGAACTAGCAATAGTAACAGACCAAAAAATATATTAAACTTGACAATAAGTCTCATTGTGCTCAGTTTAACTTCTCCCCTTCCATGCTTGGAGCCACATCATTGTAACTATAATGTGCTAGGCATATATATACACCCCTAGGCTCAAGTTTTGCCACAAAAAACCTCTCCTCTAGAAATTCTATTGTTACTGGAGCAATTCTTGTAGTCAAGATAGTAATAATTTCACGAAGAGAACGCACATCATTTGTGTAATGCCTCAGAATTAACAGCAATCTATAAATCAAATCACTACATAAGAAATACACTCTTGGAGTGTGCAACTTGCATTGGCTACAAGAGTATGAAGATATCTAAATGGTAATAGTGCACAACCTATATTTGGAACCTAAATTTGGAACAAGAGTGTGCAACCTATATTTGGAACCTAAATGGTAATAGTACTAAATGAATGTTTAATTTTACTATTTAATAGGTATAAACATGGTATCTGTCTAAATGGAGCTAATTGTTGATATAGGCACCAAAAGATGCCTTGTCCACCTCCTCCTATAGAATAAGTTTTCCAAAAACTTCAGAAGTGGGTGACAGTGACAAATGGTTCCTACCCAAATAGATATCCTCAGCACAGGCAAAACAATTATTATCATCAAGCAAAAAAGGCTCAGCCTTCACCTAGTGCTTCTCAAAGACTGCTAGGAAGTTCACCTTCAAGTGACAAGCCCAAGAATCAGCAGCAAAAAAGGTCCCAACGTGTACCACAATATCAGACAAATCAGAGTCGAGGCTAGCCAGTGAACCCTTCAGCAAATGGATTCTCAAATCAACCGAATGTTGTATCTGCTGCGTTGCCACTGCCACAAGGAATTTCTAGGTTTGTTGACATGACTCAGTGCATGGTTGTTCTTCTATGGGACTATTGTATTGCAATTTAATTACTAAGTCTATGATGTATGTGTACTTAATTGTTTGATGCCTTTCCTCAAGTGATGTTGGGGGTGTGCCATTGGAATTGGCTGTTAGAATTATATTGGTGCTCGATGTATACATTTTAGCTTCAGAAGTTCTTATATGTACCAATTTCATTTTCTGTACTTCATTTAAATGTACATGGATACCAATCAATATGAAGATATTGTAAATTTTTTTGTTGGAGCATTATAATCTTTTCCTTCTAAATAATAGTTATACAGCTACCGAATCTGATGTTTGTGAAACTTCTGAGTAATTTAGTCTATTCCAGGAAGTTTTATTATCAGAGCAACAGAGTTGATTGCAATTGATTCTACCATATTGAGAATAAGTGTGGGCATTAGGTTCTTTTTTTTGTAACTCGTAAGCCTGCCTTTAGTCTGGAGATATTTCCATTCTATATACATTTGATCACATTATTACATTGAATTTCCTTTTTCTAAAGGATTATTTTATAAAGATAGAACAGACGATGTATTGTCTGCAATTGGGCGATGTGGGTGGTGAAAAATCATTCTGATTTTAGAAGCTCTCATATAATTATCTTTAATATTGGTTATTTTGAGGCAACATTAATTATTGTTTTTTATTAAGACTATATTGATTATTTTTATAGCAAGCATTTTAACTATTTATTAATGGGTGTAACATTGTGATTATATCATGCAACCATGGCTGAGTATGTCTTCTATTTATTATGAGTACCAGTGAAGATATCTATTTTATGCTTCTTTTATGTTCCTCTATGTCCTCAAATGTATTAAAAATAGCTAAGGGCACTCTCAAGTATACTTCATAGGTCTTCTCTGGTGCATTGGTTTTTATTTGGTTAGTATCAGTAACAGATAGCTTCATAATTGTTACTTATATTATGACTTATTGACATTAGTGGTCAAAAGCATTGTAGGATACAGCAAAGATCTTTTTAAAGCCACAAAACCCTTATTTTTGGGAAATGTGTTGTACAGGCAGTATCAAAGGTCCAAACCACCAAAATCCTTTGCAAAGTCCAAATGGGTATCCTAAATTGTTGTTTTTCTTGTAGGTTGTTAAGAAAGTTTGCAAGATAATGATCAAAAACCTACATAGGAAGAAAGAATGGTGATAGAACTGCTTTCAAAGCTTTTTGAAAAGAAAGTACACGAGGAAGAGCTTGTGCAGAATGGATCAGAGAAACAAGAAGCTTCACATCCAAAACATGATTTATTGAAAGATTTGGCACATTTTATGGCTAAAAGTCAAATTGAAAAGTCAACTTGGTGAGCCAACCAAGTGAGCTAACAATTTGAGTGGACTTAGAGAAGCAACTCAATGGGGCAACTAGGCAAGCACACATAATGAGCCAACTTGCTGAGGCAAGGTGTTAAAACCACTGGGTGAGCCAACTTGGTGAGTTGACTTAAAGAGTCGACTCATTGAGGTGATTGGGTGGGGGTGACTTGGTGAGTTGACCTAGGGGGTAGACTTGGTGAGCGAACATAAAGAGTCAACTTGGTAAGCGTACTTGAATTGTCGGCTTGGTGAGCTGACTAGGGGAGTCAGCCTGGCGAGCTGACACGATGAGTCAACTTAAAGTGGTGAGTTGGTGGGGCAAGTGGGGGTGACTTGGTGAGCTGACTTGGAGAGTTGGCCTAGGGGGCAAACTTGGTGAGCGAACTTAGAGAGTTGACTTGGTAAGCATACTTCAATTGTCAACTTGGTGAGCTAACTTGGGGAGCCGGCCTGACGATCTAACATTGTGAGTGGGTTTAAAGTGGCAACTTGGTGGGGCAAGTTTGCGAGCTAACTTAGTGAGGCCACTTAGAGACATGACATGGTGAGCTAAATTGGTGAGCAAGCTCGATGAGTGGACCTAAAGACTGACCTTGATGAGGCACTTTGGTGGGATGACTTGATGATCGAACTCAAAGAGTCAACTTGGTGAGTATACTTGAACAGTTGACTTGGTGGGGCAAGTTGGTGAGATGACTTAGCGAGTCCACTTGGTGAGGCGAGATGGTGAGTTGACTTGGTGCAGTGACTTGGTGAGCAGACTTGGTGAGTGGACTTAAAGACTGACCTTGATGAGGTGCTTTGGTGGGGTGACTTGATGAGTGAACTTAAAGAGTCAACTTTGTGAGCATACTCGAATAGTCAACTTGGTGACATGTCTTGGTGGGTTGGCTTGGGGAGTCGACCTGGCGTGTGTACTTGAACAATAGACTTGGTGAGCTAACTGAAAGAGTCAACTCACTGAGGTGACTGGGTGGGAGTGACTTGGCGAGCTGACCTAGAGAGTGACTAAAGTTAAGAGCCTCTATTATTGAATTCTCTTCCCTATCACCTGTATTCATTTCCTTTGCTATTCATGCTTCACATGGGAGTCTTTTTATATGATGATTTATTGTCAATCATGTCCATTCGCTACCAAACAATTCATATTCTACAAATTCAAGACGCTGGAACTTTTGTGGATGTGTAGGCCATTGGAACATACTGTAGGGAGGATGATGAACTTATTCTCAATTGTCAGACTCAAGCAAGTGATACAAATTGTAGAATCTTAACATATGGTTGTTCAAATTCTGTATCTCCTAAATGATTTCCTTTTAGTGTATAACTTGCTACATGCATAGTTGCCAAGTTTTCTTATTGTATTGGGCATATTATTGAAGAAGCATATTAGTTACTATCGATATTTTTCAAGCATTTTATAAAATAGTTCACATGCCTTGCGTATGATATGAGATTTCGCATGCATCCTGCACTCTCTCATCTGACTGATGATGGATTACGGAGAGTGATCTGGAACTATGACGCTAAAAAACACACAATCAAATCCAAAATGAACTTGCATTACAAATGGATTGTGGAAATATGATATTGTTGATTTTGCATGCATGTCTACCAGGACAATCACAACTTGAACATATATAACAATATATGTTCAAGTTGTGATTGTCCTGGTAGACATGCATGCAAAATCAACAATATCATATTTCCACAATCCATTTGTAATGCAAGTTCATTTTGGATTTGATTGTGTGTTTTTTAGCGTCATCGTTGCAGATCACTCTCCGCAATCCATCATCAGCCGAATGAGAGAGTGCAGGATGCATGCAAAATCTCATATCATACGCAAGGCATGTGAACTATTTTATAGAATGCCTAAAAACAATTTTACACCCAGGCATTGGTAGAAATTTCTACCTTCATTGGTCAAAATTTCTACCTTCAATGGTCAAAATTTTTTACCTTCATTGGTTGAAATTTCTACCTTCATTGGTCAAAATTTCTACCTTCATTGGTCAAAATTTCTACCTTCAATGGTCAAAATTTTTGACCTTCATTGGTCAAAATTTCCACCTTCAATGGTCAAAATTTTTTACCTTCATTGGTCAAAATTTCTACCTTTCTTGGTCAAGATTTTCTACCTTCTTTGGTCAAAATTTCTACCTTTATTGGTTGAAAATTTCTTCCTTGTTTGGTCAAAATTTTGACCAATTCCTGAAAAACTTGCACAATGGCTATGGAAGTTTTTTGACCAAATTATTGGTCAAAATTTTGACCGAAAATTTTTTGACCAATGGGTTGGTCGACTTTGGTCAAATTTTGGTCAAAAAGTGGGTCAAAATTTCGACCAATAATGGTCAAAAAATGGTCTCAAATGTACTAGTGAGAATTCCATTCACTCAAATAGCAACAGAGATCAGATTAATATAAGTTCCCTTCCTTGGTTATTAACAGAGCAGCAAAGTGATTCCATAAAAGAAGTCATACAAAAAATTTGATTTCCCACAGGATTTGCTATGAACATAAACAATCTCATATCAAAAAAAAGTGAATTTGGGTCAGGGCTCAAAATGCATGATTGGCATACTTTCATCAAGGTAAGTTATGTTCTTCTGTATTTACAATATATTCATTAACTACGTGTATTTTTCATTATGTTATGTTAGAAAACAATGAAATGATTGGTTTATAATTACTACAGTACGTGCTTCCTCTATCTCTCCCAGAGCACTTCAACAATAACATCAAACAAGTGATATAAAAGCTTGGAAAATACATGAGGTAAGTAGTAATATCTGTTCAATTTGTTGTATATATTTATTATATTCGCGATTTGTTTTTCTTGCTATGTAATCTATTGTATATTATTTTGTAAAGTCTTGTATCTATATATTTTTTGTGACTTGAATCTCTTAATGTAGGTGGTTGTCATCTAAAGAAATCCATAAAGAAGATATAATCTATTGGAAGAGAAGAATTCCTCATTTACTATATGAAATGCAAAAGTGTCTACCTCCAACTTTTTTCAATGCACAGGAACGCTACCTCATACACCTAGTTGAGGAGATTGAATCGTGTGGACCTATACACACTAGGTCAATGTGGATGGTTGAGAGGCACTTAAAATCTTTGAAGGCTTTGGTTCGACAAAGAGCACACCTGAGGGTTCTATGGTAGAGGGATCTATGGTATACCAGACTATGGTGTACATTACTGAATATCTTCCTAAGTTTGCATCAAATATCCATGTAGATCGCATTTGGGATCTCAAGCCTTTTAAAAAATTAGAAGGGCAGTACTTGATGGAGAAAGGTACATTGTGTAGACACCTAAAAATGCTTTAGAAAATAAAGTTTTTTTTTTTTTTTAAGTCCCTAATGACATCATCATTTATTAATTAATTATTATTTTATTTATTTATTTATTTTTATGCCATTAAATCCTTTTATCTTAATTAAAAATATTTAATTAAGGAATCCCTCCCAAAAATGTTTAAATCTTATTTAAACATTATTTCCTCATTTATTAATTATTTAATTAATAAATTGACAAAAAATCTCAAAATAAATTATTTATTTATTTTTTGCCCAAAACTTGGCCAATTTCCTTAAGACCACTAACCTCTTCCAAAATCTTCTAATCCTTCTTTAATTTTGATTAAAGGCTAATCCCATCATTTTCTATCCCTAATCCCAACTCAAAATATTTAATTAAGATTAAATATTAATCCTCATGTTTACTAAAAATATTTTAATAAATATCTCCTTAACCCAAACCCTTGAAATAAATAAAACTTTATTTATTTCCTAAAAACCTTATTTATCCTCATCCTAGGAAGTTCTATACTCTTATAGAAAGTCTTCATCTTTATCCAAAGCCTCGACTCTTCTAGAAGATGTCAATCCTTATCTTTGACCCTAATCTTAATCCCCTCCTAACTTTGTCACATTCCCTAAACATGGGTTAAAACTTGCTAACCCAAGCCAAAGCCAACAAATATCTCCTCCTTCACCCACCCTCATTAAATGCCATCCACTTGCCCATCTCTAACATCCCTAATCTAATCCTAAGCCATCTCTAATCCTACCCTTAATCATTTGCACAATCCTAAACAAGCTTAAGACTTTCCTAAGCCAAGCCAAAGTCTATCCCCTCAAAATATCCCAACCATAAAATTTTATGAAACCCACAAAGCCATAAATGACTCTTACAAGCTCATTCATTGCTCTTACAAGCCATTATGAGGGTCTTTATGAGCTTTGAGCCTCTTTTGTTGACCCCTCAACCCCTCTTGCTCTAACCAATGACCCTGTGACATGTGTCACTCCCTGATTGGTTGTAAGAAAGCACAATCCATGTGCTCTCCTCTCATTCAATATAAACCTTCCATAAGCTTTCTCCCATCCTTGCATCCTAGCCCTTGATCCCTCAAGCCCTTTTCCTATTTAAGGAATCCTCTCCCAAGCCATTTTAACAAAATCTAGAAAGTAAAGCCATAATGCCATTTTGAGAAGCTATTTTTTACATCAAATCCATTCACCAAAATCTATCAAAAATTCTTCATTGAAACCCATTTGAGCATTTGAGCATACATACATAATCAAGTCATCTTAGCTATTAGACACACCTCTACATCAAGTGATCATCCTCATTGAGAGAGCCTATCCATGGCTCATATTCTCATTTGAGGACTTCACTTTGCCTCTCATGAAGTTATGTTAAATTAGTATGCAAATGCTTTTTGATTGTTTTAATTTAGTGCTTCTAACATCCTAAAGTAGCATATACATTTTGGCACGTCCGGTGGGACCCCACATGGATCATCTTCATTAGCTTTTTATGTTAAGTTTTGTATGTCATTTGCTAATTTTGGCTAATTTTGCTTGTTTTTGTGATTGGTAGGATTGTAAAATTTATTTTACAGGTCCACATGAGCATGAAGAAGACAAAGGAACTCATAGTTTATCTCATAGTGTTTACAGATTTTTCAAGCTTATAGGTGGATGAAGCGCTTTGAATTCTTCTTCCTCTTCTTGTCTATATTCTTCTTCTATTCCATCTACTTCTTCTTCTTCTTCTTGAGGGATCTTGGCCTTTTTTTTTTTAAGGAAGCAAAATCATACACACTTTTTTTTAAGTGCTTAAAATGAACCCCCAAATCATACTTAAATCCATTAAAAAATTAAAAATTTACAAAAAAAGATAAATCTTTTAACAAGTGAAACTAAACCAATCCAATCATTTGCATCCTTCCAACATCAAGGTTTTAGATGCATTCATGCAAAGTTAGGAACACTTCATTTTTGAGAATTTAAAAAGAACTTCAAGTTTCCAATTCAAAAGGTTCAAAATCAACACTAAGTGCACACTAAAATCTAAATCAAACTCAAAACATCCATCAAAGATAAAATGAACCTCATTTGCAAATATTTTAAAGTTCTTTTAAAAATCTCATGAAAACTAAGAGTCCTAAATGGTTGCCAAAATTGTCCTAAAAGCTTTGTTATTTGTTCCAAACAAATTTCTTGTTGCAAAATCTTGAATGTTTCCTAAGTTTTTCATGCATCAAAACAATCGAGGAATATCATTTTTTTAGGCTTAAAACATGCAAACTAGAACACACAATCTTGAATGAAAACCAAAGCTCAAAGATTCATTTTCACTTTTGAGTCCAAAACAATCTTGAATGATCTAAGGTTAAAACAAAGCACTTCAAAGTTCTTAAAACAACACGCAAAATCTCAATCTTGAATGCTCAAAGGAAAAACCTTGAATGTTTAATCACTTGTCTTTGAATGCATGCTGCTAAAATCACTCTTGAGTGTCATAGATTAAAATCAAGTTTGTTTTTTTTTATGAATGCATGATTAAAACAACAAATCCAATCTTGAATGTCATAGATCAAATAATCATCTTTTGGGGCATAAAAAGAATCCACATTTTAGAAACTTTCTAAGTTATAAAAACAAATAAAGACACTTTGAGTGAATTTTTTGTTCAACTCACCCTCTTTAATCACCCATCATTCTAACCATTGGTTGCAATATCAGCACCATATATGGGGATGGGTCTACCTAAGAAGGTGTTAAGTGCTCCACAAAAATCAAATTCCACTCACTTGAGTTTTTATTGGTTTTTCTAAGATAGAAAATTTCTTGAATGCACATTAGTCTTGCTAACACTTCATTTGGGCATAAAAATTGAACAAATCTTGACATGGAGGGCCTCTGGATACGCGCTTGAAATCGAGCTTTACACACATCTTTGTTTTGGGCTTAAAAAAAACTCACACTCAATCTTGAATGCCTTAAAGAAAATCAATCGATACTTGACATGGAGGGCCTCTGAGCGCGCGAGTTTACTTTTTGTTGACCCTAAATATTCTTGGTGTATTCATTCTTTGATCACTTCTCTTTTGTTGGCACATTTTAAATTGGAATTGAACCTTTGCATCTTAATCATGTGTTTTTTTAAAAGGTCTAGATCAGAAAACTTAAGCGTCAGTTGGAAAAGAACTCTGTCTTTTAGCCCAATATCATCCAAGTCTTCTCTCCCCTTGTCGTCTTCCGAGGCCATCTTGGGTGCATAAGATTAGGATCCAAAATATTTTCTTAGCTTTTAGGAGGCTTGCTTGAGGATTTCATCACCCCTTGGGATGACCTCAACTCCAGTGTTTCGACAGAGTATAAAGATCGAGAGGTGAATCCAAAGACACCTCTCTTGGGATCAAAATTTTGTCACTTGGGCTAAGCCTCAAGGAACTTTATACCCTTGAGAAGTGAAAGAGGAGAAGTGGGTTACCACTCCTCTTGGTTGTGTGACATTGTTTTGGTTTCATCTACGAATTTGGGCCTCATGTACCTTGTGTATATCAAGGACTCCCTAGCTAAACCAAATTTCATCCTTCTAGAAAGCTTCCTAGGATGTTGGTGTGTTTGACATGCTTGCTCCAAACTTTTGTTTTCTTGTTTGTTCATAGCTTTTGAATGAATGTTTGCCAACTTTGGTCAAAATCCAAAAAAAGTAGAAATCTCCTAGCTCAAGGCATACTTAGCATAGTCATTGCCTCATCAAAAAATCATCCAAGCTCCCCCGTCGCAACTGAATCTATCTAGTTCTTTGCTTTAGAAAAATCCCAAATCTAAAGTCCATCCAAATCATCCCCCCAGCTAGCTAGCAACCCAATCCAAAATCACCCAAGCCTTTAAGGAATTGTTGTTACTCTACCATAGTTTGCTATCTAATCAATCTATCCAAATCCCTCAATCTCCCCAAGGTTATCCCTTTGACAGAGCTTTGTCTAGGGTAATCTAGCCTTGTCACTTGTCATCCCTCATCACCTTAAGCTAAAGGTTGGGATCCACAAGTGGTCAATCTCATGTCATGCCCATAGGATCATTTGTCTATCCTCAAGTTGACACCAAAAGCCACCAATCCTGCACATAGGAAAGCAAAACTCTCACTTTTTGACAACATACCCTTGAAGTCTTCCATCCACAGGAAAGCCAAAAATCTCTAGCCAATCCTCCTTAGGTCTGTCATGTAGCTTTGACTCTCCCTAGGAAATCTTTCATCAGCCAATCCAAAATCTGCGCTTAATCCAAATCCAACCATGAGCTTCTATGTTCATCCATATGTAAGACACCATCCCCATCCAACTCATCATCAAAACAAGAAATCCCAACCCTATCATGATGAGTTTGGTCGCATTGTACTTTCTCCCGCTACATCCTATTCCAATGATGATGAAAATCTTGTTGACTATGACGGGTATCTTGAGAGCCTTAGATGCCTTCCACCAACCATCCCCCAAGATCTAAGCATTCCTCCAAACTATCTAGTCATGCCACCTCATATCCTAGCTTCTCCTCCATCACCTAATCAACCAAGCTTCCAATCTTCCACCCCCATCACACCAGCTATTCTTGTCAATCCGCCACCTCCACCTCTGACACACGAGTCTCCCAGGAATCTCCTAGAGGAAATAAAAGAAAAGTTTCCTCCAATAGTCGATAAGCCATGTCATCTAATCCAACCATGTGAATTAGTTAGTGATGAAGCTTCCCCATCTATAATATCACCTCCATCTCCCATAGCTATCATCCCCATACCATCCATCAGATTTCTTAAAATCCTTCCACTTCCTACAAGCATCAAAATCCCACCACCTATCAAATCCCTCCAAATCCTATCCACATCACCTCCAAGCATTTCTCAAATCTCTCGTAATGACCCTTATACATCAATCTTCTACTCACCCATCTCCACTACCGAATCTCCCATCTATCCATCCACTTCCTTTGAAGAATCTATCCCTTCACCTCCTATCGCACCATCCACGCCAATACAATCCTATCAAGATCCTGCCCAAAAGCATGTTGACATCCCCCAATGCATAAACGAAGATATCATCATACCATGTCTTCCATCCATAGTGCAGTCACCATCCCCTCCATCTCCAAAACCTCAAGCCATGCCTCCTCTACTACAGGATATCTTTTCATCCCATCAACTAAATCAAGATCCTATCCTACCATCTCCTCTGCTCCATGCTTCCATCTTACCACCTATCCAAGCTATTCCACCATTTATAATCTACCCTCTTGGTTCACTTACATTCATCCATGGTGGCCCCCTCTTAGTAGAAGAATCAAGAATAGTATCTCCCCATTGCAATACATCTAATAAAGCACTTCTACCATTTTCTACAAGCAAAAAGTTTCCTCAGCTCATTCAAATGCTCAATCGATGGCATTATCATTTAGGACCACAAGAGCAAGGAATCAAAATGCCTATTATTGCACAAAAGAATCTAGGATTTCATGGTCTTGGATATGTATCCAAATGCTCACTATCTAAAAGTATTGGTACACGCCATCCTTAAACCAAGCCTATCTCCAGGCCCACCATGCCAGCCTCCCATCACTCCTTCAAGAAATCTTATGTCATCCCCCCTCCACCATCTTTGCAACCCAAAACAACATACCATATCCCCCCTTCATCTGCTAAATCCATTTTGGGTCCCTATGTCCCAAAATCTACCATCCTCCATCCTCCTATCAGCCATCATAAAAATCCTATTCCCTCCATTCCTACACAAGATCAAAAAAGGTACATATCAGGGCACATCATCCATCATCATCCCCCTACACGCTCTTCCATATCCTCTCCATCTCACAAAGCTTCTCCTAACCATCTTCCCAAAGCTTACCATAGCAATGTGAATGCCAACTTCAAAATGCATAAAGCTAAAAATCCACATCCTAGGCAATCATATGTATATTCTAAAAGACATGCTCCAAAAAGGAAAAATCCAATCAAAGAATGCAAAACAATGCAAAAGCCTAAGAAAAGAAAATCCAAAACCATGTGGATCCCAAAGAAAAAAGTTGAAACGCAATGCATAATGGAATCCACCATTTCTAATCCCCCATCCAATGATTTGTGCCCCCCATCTCCTAACTCCATCTTGGGTCCCTATCCCCCCAAGCGCGCTTCCACAAATCCTCCATCTAGCTTGCATCTACCATCTATCCCCCATATACTCTTTTCACACCCGTCCCAACATGTGCCAATGTTGATCTTACAAGCATCCCCATCTCATGCTCCTTTCCAACCTTTTCATCCCTCCATCTCCTACCATCAATCCCATCTAATCCGATCTATTGCATAAATCGCACATCTGGTGTACCAATAGCTAGTAACAAAATTGAACATTCCAACAGCCAGTTAAAAATCCCAAAGAATCCAAAAATAGCTGAAGAAAGCCAAAATCATTCCAACTAAGTCCAAAGTCAAAAAGTCAAAAAAATATAGAAAAATAAGGTGTCCACTGGTGAAAACTTGGCAATTCAAGTGCCTTGGACAAGTACCATGATGAAAACTTGGCAAACAAGCGTCATGTGTAATCTAGTCATCCCCAGCTTAGCCTATCATCCTCATGCTTTTGGTCACATCTTGCCATCCAGCTCCATCTTCCAATTTATCCACCTATCTTTCATCCTTCCACTTGTATCTATCACTATCCACTTATCTTCTACAACCTCACCCCATCATCCCATCTATCATCCATCTCTCTAGCACCTTCAGCTTGTCCATCCTAGCTCCAATCCTATCACATCCATCGTAAGACCTCCTTTCGCATGTCATCTTTTGATTGGGGGCACTGTATTCCTTGGAGATCTTATCTTGTCCATCCTCTCTTGTCATTAGTATCTCACTCTAGGCTATCCTCGTGCAAATCCAATGTCATCCTCTCATTAGCCATTCACTCTAGTGCCATTTATCAGCTTAGCTACCACCAACCTTAGCATTGTTCCCATCCTTGGTCACACATCTATAATCATCATTGGATGCATCCTACCAAATCCATATCTTTTGCTATCACCTCATCCTTAGCTTCTGCATCTTGTACCAACTTGAGCCATCCCGCTATCTTATCATCTGGAGCTCCTATACAACTTGTAAATAATCTTGTATCCAACACTTGTATCATACCTTTTATCATAGCTTGTATATCCAATCTTTTCCAAAACAACTTGTACATTTGTACCATATCTTGGTCCATCAGCTTGTATATCCTCTTTAGCTTAGTACCATTGTATATATCCAACTTTTATGGAAGTTCATCCTTGATCAACATCTTGCACACATTGCACAAATCTTGGTTAGCTATTCCAATGCATCTTTTAGCTAAATCTCATGTCATCAAAGTGTTATCCTTCTCAGTTTAGCTTGTCAAGTGCATCACTCATCCAAATCCACCAGCTTAGGTGCTCTCCAATAGATCCTTTTAGGATATAGCTTTCCTAATGTCTGATCTTGGTCCGTTAGTACCTTGTCCTACCCATCTCATTGGCAAACGGTTCTCTTTTGGATTTTTGCTTTCTTTTGATTTGGAATCTTCCCTTTTGGGTCTTGAAGTATCTTTTACAAGCAATCTTTTTGTTCCCTCTTCAAGGTTGCCATGATCTTCCATATCATGGTATGCTACGAATGGGGCACTCTAAACGTACGATTTTGATCAAGTCTTTCGTTTGTTTCTTTTTTGCTTGTGGGTTACCCAGTGTCAGTTCCGATGCTAGGGCAATCCTTGTGTGTTTTGAGTCAGTCCGTCAGTCCTCTAGACAGTTGGTGAAAAGGCCTTGATGTTCTTGGTACCCTTGGAAATTAACCAACAGTCCTATAGCAAATCTAGTGCTCAACTACATAGTGGCACTTCTCTTTGAAGTATCCCCCTGCTCAAAAAGCTTCAATGGATTCCCTTCATCTCCATTATCCCCCATCCATATCCAGCATCTGTCTCTCGTACCCCAGCTTATGCATTAGTATCTCTTTGAATCAATCTTCACTCTTAGCTTTAGGGATCTATAATCCTAGTCTTAGGGATCCACCAATCCAATCAATCCACCAAGCCTCATTTTTCGAGATCCTAGTCCTAGGGATCTCTAAAACCCATCTCTTGCCAATCTAGCTCTTTGAAATCCTGTTGCATCAGCTTTATCATCCCATCATCCATCTCCCTATCTTGGATTCCTTTTTAGAGTGCCCTGCTCCTTCATCCTCCCCCCAATCCTAAAAGTCTTAAGCTTGCTTCGTCTTGTGCCTCTGATTCTCCTTTATCATTCTCCCATAGTGAGAGTTTGAGCTAATTCAGCCCCTTCTCTTTGCCAATCTGAGTCTCCTTGCTTATCCCAGATTCTTGTATTTTTCAAGAAGCTGTCGAGCCTCACTTTCTCTCTTTGCCGCCTTCTTGAGAGGGCATCTTGCAGTCCATTATTTCCTCTTCTGCTCTATCCTTGGGCATCTTATTTTCTTATCTTTGATGCCATGCCACTTGCGGCATCACGTCAAAGAGGGGCAAAATGTAGACAAATAAAAAATCTTTAAAAAATAAAGTATTTTTATTTTCTAAAAAAGTCCCTGATGACATCATAATTTATTAATTATTTATTTATTTAATTTATTTATTTATTTTTATGTCATTAAATCCCTTTATCTTAATTAAAAATATTTAATTCAGGACTCCCTCTCAAAAATATTTAAATCTTATTTAAACATTATTTCATTATTTATTAATTATTTAATTAATAAATTGACAAAAAACCCCAAAATAAATAATTTATTTATTTTTTGCCCAAAACTTGGCCAATTTCCTTAAGACCACTAACCTCTTCCAAAATCTTCTAATCCTTCTTTAATTTCAATTAAAGGCTAATCCCATCATTTTCTACCACTAATCCCAACTCAAAATATTTAATTAAGATTAAATATTAATCCTCATGTTTATTAAAAAATTTTTTATAAATATCTCCTCAACCCAAACCCTTGAAATAAATAAAACTTTATTTATTTCTTAACAACCTTATTTATCCTCATCCTATGAAGTTCTAGACTCTTCTAGAAAGTCTTCATCCTTATCCAAAGCCTAGACTCTTCTAGAAGATGTCAATCTGTATCTTTGACCCTAATCCTAATCCCCTCCTAACCTTATCACATTCCATAAACATGGGTTAAGACTTGCTAACCCAAGCCAAAGCCAACAAATATCTCCTCCTTCACCCACCCTCATTAAATACCATCCACTTGCCCATCTCTAAAATCCCTAATCTAATCCTAAGCCATCTCTAATCCTACCCTTAATCATTTGTACAATCCTAAACAAGCTTAAGACTTTCCTAAGCCAAGTCAAAGTCTATCCCCTCAAAATATCTCAACCATAAAATTTTATGAAGCCCACAAAGCCATAAATGACTCTTACAAGCTCATTCATTGCTCTTGCAAGCCATTATGAGGGTCTTTATGAGCTTTGAGCCTCCTTTGTTGACCCATCAACCCCTTTGCTCTAACCAATGACCCTGTGACATGTGTCACTCCCTGATTGGTTGTAAGAAAGCACAATCCATTTGCTCTCCTCTCATTCAATCTAAACCTTCCATAAGCTTTCTCTCATCCTTGCATCCTAGCCCTTGATCCCTCAAGCCCTTTGCCTATTTAAGAAATCCTCTTCCAAGCCATTTTAACACAATCTAGAAAGTAAAGCCATAATGCCATTTTGAGAAGCCATTTTTACATCAAATCCATTCACCAAAATCTATCAAAAATTCTCCATTGAAGCTCATTTGAGCATTTGAGCATACATACATAATCAAGTCATCTTAGCTATTAGAAACACCTCTACATCAAGTGATCATCCTCATTGAGAGAGCCTATCCATGGCTCATATTCTCATTTGAGAACTTCACTTTGTCTCTCATGAAGTTATGTTAAATTAGTATGCAAATGCTTTTTGATTGTTTTAATTTAGTGTTTCTAACATACTAAAGTAGCATATACATTTTCATCTCGCAGTCCATTCTCTCCTCTTTTGCTCTAGCCTTGGGCATCTTATTTTCTTATCTTTGATGCCATGCCACTTGCGGCATCATGTCAAAGAGGGGCAAAATGTAGACACCTAAAAATCCTTTAGAAAATAAAGTAATTTTATTTTTTTTGAAGTCCCTGATAACATCATCATTTATTAATTAATTAATTATTTTATTTATTTATTTATTTTTATGCCATTAAATCCCTTTATCTTAATTAAAAATATTTAATTAAGGAATCCCTCTAAAAAATGTTTAAATATTATTTAAACATTATTTCCTTATTTATTAATTATTTAATTAATAAATTGACCAAAAATCTCAATATAAATTATTTATTTATTTTTTGCCCAAAACTTGGCCAATTTCTTTAAGACCACTAACCTCTTCCAAAATGTTTTAATCCTTCTTTAATTTTGATTAAAGGCTAATCCCATCATTTTCTACCCTTAATTCCAACTCAAAATATTTAATTATCATTAAATATTAATCCTCATGTTTATTAAAAATATTTTAATAAATATCTCCTCAACCCAAACCCTTGAAATAAATAAAACTTTATTTATTTCCTAAAAACCTTATTTATCCTCATCCTAGGAAGTTCTAGACTCTTCTAGAAAGTCTTCATCCTTATCCAAAGCTTAGACTCTTCTAGAAGATGTCAATCCTTATCTTTGACCCTAATCCTAATCCCCTCCTAACCTTGTCACATTTTTTAAACATGGGTTAAGACTTGCTAACCCAAGCCAAAGCCAAAAAATATCTCCTCCTTCACCCACCCTCATGCCATCCACTTGCCCATCTCTAACATCCCTAATCTAATCCTAAGCCATCTCTAATCCTACCCTTAATCATTTGCACAATCCTAAACAAGCTTAAGACTTTTCTAAGCCAAGCCAAAGTCTATCCCCTTAAAATATCCCAACCATAAAACTTTATGAAGCCCACAAAGCCATAAATGACTCTTACAAGCCATTATGAGGGTCTTTATGAGCTTTGAGCCTCCTTTGTTGACCCCTCAACCCCTATTACTCTAACCAATGATCCTATGACATGTGTCACTCCCTGATTGACTGTAAAAAAGCACAATCCATGTGCTCTCCTCTCATTCAATCTAAACCTTCCATAAGCTTTCTCCCATCCTTGCATCCTAGCCCTTGATCCCTCAAGCCCTTTGCCTATTTAAGGAATCCTCTCCCAAGCCATTTTAACACAATCTAGAAAGTAAAGCCATAATGCTATTTTGAGAAGCAATTTTTACATCAAATTCATTCACCAAAATCTATCAAAAATTCTCCATTGAAGCCCATTTGAGCATTTGAGCATACATACATAATCAAGTCATCTTAACTATTAGACACGCCTCTACATCAAGTGATCATCCTCATTGAGAGAGCCTATCCATGGCTCATATTCTCATTTGAGAAATTCACTTTGTCTCTCATGAAGTTATGTTAAATTAGTATGCAAATTTTATTTGATTTTTTTAATTTAGTGTTTCTAACATACTAAAGTAGCATATACATTTTCATCTCGTAGTCCATTCTCTCCTCTTTTGCTCTAGCCTTGGGCATCTTATTTTCTTATCTTTGATGCCATGCCACTTGCAGCATCACATCAAAGAGGGGCAAAATTTAGACACCTAAAAAGTTTTTAGAAAATAAAGTATTTTTATTTTTTTAAAAGTCTCTGATGACATCATCATTTATTAATTAATTAATTATTTTATTTATTTATTTATTTTTATGTCATTAAATCCCTTTATCTTAATTAAAAATATTTAATTAAGGAATCCCTCCCAAAAATGTTTAAATCTTATTTAAACATTATTTCCTTATTTATTAATTATTTAATTAATAAATTGACCAAAAATTTTAAAATAAATAATTTATTTATTTTTTGCCCAAAACTTGACCAATTTTCTTAAGACCACTAACCTCTTCCAAAATCTTGTAATCTTTCTTTAATTTTGATTAAAGGCTAATCCCATCATTTTCTACCCCTAATCCCAACTCAAAATATTTAATTAAGATTAAATATTAATCCTCATGTTTATTAAAAATATTTTAATAAATATCTCCTCAACCCAAACCCTTGAAATAAATAAAACTTTATTTATTTCCTAAAAACCTTATTTATCCTCATCCTAGGAAGTTCTAGACTCTTCTAGAAAGTCTTCATCCTTATCCAAAGCTTAGACTCTTCTAGAAGATGTCAATCCTTATCTTTGGCCCTAATCCTAATCCCCTCCTAACTTTGTCAGATTCCCTAAACATGGGTTAAGACTTACTAACCCAAGCTAAAGCTAACAAATATCTCCTCCTTCACCCACCCTCATTAAATGCCATCCACTTGCCCATCTCTAACATCCCTAATCTTATCCTAAGTCATCTCTAATCCTACCCTTAATCATTTGCACAATCCTAAACAAGCTTAAGACTTTCCTAAGCCAAGTCAAAGTATATTCCCTCAAAATATCCCAACCATAAAATTTTATGAAGCCCACAAAGCCATAAATGACTCTTACAAGCTCATTCATTGCTCTTACAAGCCATTATGAGGGTCTTTATGAGCTTTGAGCCTCCTTTGTTGACCCCTCAACCCCTCTTGCTCTAACCAATAACTCTGTGACATGTGTCATTTTTTGATTGGCTGTAAAAAAGCACAATCCATGTGCTCTCCTCTTATTCAATCTAAACCTTCCATATGCTTTTTCCCATCCTTGCATCCTAGCCCTTGATCCCTCAAGCCCTTTTCCTATTTAAGGAATCCTCTCCCAAGTAAAGCCATAATGCCATTTTTACATCAAATCCATTCATCAAAATCTATCAAAAATCCTCCATTAAAGCCCATTTGAGCATTTGAGCATACATACATAATCAAGCCATCTTAGCTATTAGACACACCTCTACATCAAGTGATCATCCTCATTGAGAGAGCCTATCCATGGCTCATCTTCTCATTTGAGAACTTCACTTTGTCTCTCATGAAGTTATGTTAAATTAGTATGCAAATATTTTTTGATTGTTTTAATTTGGTATTTCTAACATACTAAAGTAGCATATACACATTGAGGAAAGTGAGAGGTAATAAATTATAAGATGTTATTGTAATAAATTATTTCTTAATCTTCAAAATAAATCGGTTGTAAGTTGTCTATTTTTTTTTTTGTACAGGTGCTCGAGAGTGGGATGCACTACATTTGTATATTGTGAACAGTCTTGATTGGATGATGGTATGGATTGAACGATGTCAACATTCTGATCATACATTAACATGGGAAGGTGTATCTTCATTGGTTAAAGAAGCTCATCGTAATGGAGATTCCAATGTTACGCAAAGGGAAATAGATTTAGCATGTGGTTCAAGAGATTTCTAGGTACGTACAAATTTATTAATCACCCGTATGTTTATCAACTCATGATACAATAATTTTGACATGTTTCACATATTATTGTAGGTTAAACACCACAAGGCTATGTTTTGTAATGGTCAAAAATTTTGCGTCAAAGTGTTGGATGACACGAAGAAAACTTGTGATTTAGGAATAATTGCAGTCTTTCAAGTGACTAATATTTCATCTAGAAACAACTTACATCCTCGAGAGTCTAAAAATTGATACTATGGCATTTTGGATGATATATTTGAGTGTGACTTTAGTTCCTTCAAATTAGTACTCTTTTTGTCAAATGGCACAAGCTACAAATTAATCCAAATGATCCTGATAGAACTGTTATTGAACATGATAATGGATTTACAATAGTTAATACAAAGTCATTTGAGCCAGTTGGGGATGAGCCCTATGTTCTTCCAAGCCAATATGAGCAGGTATTTTACTCAGAGGTTCCACATAAATTGGGTTGGTCATTTGTTATTAGACATGAACCAAGAGGAAGGCCAATAAAGTATAATGCGATGGAAGAAGAAGATATCGGAGAAGTAGAAGATGATGTGGATGGTGATCTCGATTGACAGTTATTGGATGATGTCCCTAACACAAATTTTCATGAAGAAGATGAAGAAGATGATGACGATGATGTTACTACTGATGATGATGATGAAAATGATGTTGGTGTTGATGATGATGATGTTGATGATGACATAGATGATGACAATGACAACGATGACGACGACGATGATGATGGAGAGGATGATGATGATGATGACGATGACGATGATGACGACAAGGATGATGATGATGATGATGATGATGATGATGATGACGACGACGAGGATGATGATGATGAAATTTAGAGGTATGCCATCAATCCTTAATCTATTTAATATTCATTTCTTGATAGAAATATATTTGTCTTTTATGGTCACATAGTTTATTCATTATCTATTTGAAAGATACAAGTTTCAACTACAAATAGAATACTACTAATCTAAATTAACTATTAATCTAAATTAATTAAATAAAACTATTTAAAACACATATTGATGCGTGAATGTATTGAGCCTTATTTTCTTTCAGGTCAAAAGCATTTGTAAGTGTTTAGTTTAGAAAAGGGAATTCATTAAATATCTATAAAAGGGAGTTGTACCTAGAAAAAAATTCATAGGAAAAATATAATATAAGTGCTTACCCAATTTGTTGGTTAATAATTCTGCCTCTATAGGTGATGCAGAGACCCTAGGTGGACTTGCAATCATTCATAACAAGAGGGACTTCCATAGTGTTCTCACAACACCAACCAAGCATCTTCATAAGATCCCTCTCCTTGATCCAATCCAACTCCATAACCTATCAAAGTGCACACCAAATCCTTATGCCACCTTAGGTTCTACATCTTTGGAATAATCCCATGAATGTCCCTCAATCCATCCAATGGATTCATCCAAGCAATCTAATCAACAAACTATCAAATGCTCACAATGCCTCAATAGGCGCCAAACTTGACTTCACCTTAACTAGGTGTTTCCTCCACCTCCACACACATCAAAAAACTTCAAATAGCATGTCCCCAAGGTGACTAAGCCCTTAACTCATCAGCTGATACACAAACCTAGTTTTAGCCCTTCAATAGGCCTACTAATTCCCTAGTAGGCTTATAATGTGAGCCTGATTTAAGTGTTATATTTTGTACCTTTTAATGTATTTAATTTTTATGTGATGCTTATGATGGATGTGATTATGATTATGATGTGGTTATGCTCATGATAATTGAATTACATTTGCAGGAAACTGAACCCCTTTCAAAAGCATCCCGCACAGTCTCATGGATCGATAGGTATAAGTCAATACTCCTTATAGACAGTCTATTTAATGCACTTATCTATAGTAATATTGATGTCTTCTAAGATCTCTCCCATTTGTAGGTACCAGTGAATAGGTATTTTCAGAAGTGTCTTCCTCAAGTGAGGGAAATATAGGAATAGAAGAGGAAAGTGAGACATGCAGTTTATCTAGAACAGGGAGATTAACTAGAGGTCAAAGGACTAGAAGGAAATTCAATAAATGCATGAAATTTTTCCTTGCTCAAGGGGGGTCATGTTCTTATGATGATGAGATAGAAGGCAACATCAAGGTGCCCTTGAGGTACCAACATCTATAGAAACATTGGGTACCCAAGGAACTTCCTCCAATAAACACTAATTTTTGTGTTAACGAGAGGATAGATCGCATAGCACCATCATCATTACATGGTTTGGGCCTATTTTCTATGGACGGCATAAAGGTGTCTTACAACAAATTTTTTGAATTGATGGAGTATGTTGGACCATGTTACGATTACAAAAGTTGGATGCATATTGTTCAATATTAAAAAAGTATGTGTAGGTATGCCCTCTCAGCAAATTATATACAATAGCAGGACAATAATCAAAGTAAAGGTGTGGCTATATACATTGATGGAAGGCCAAAAGCAACAGGGAATGTTGCAAGTTTTATAAATAGTACATAACTTGGGTTGCAGCATCATTGCGAGTTTTATAATGTTCTTTTATACGTCATGACAAAGACTTATGAAACTTTTTGCAATAGGAGTTGCAGCATCATTTTCTGGATGTTCCTATGTTCCTAGTATGGGAAATGTGAAGGATGTCATATTGATCGTCAATGAAGATGAAGGCATTCCATTAAAAGTAGCCAAAGTTCTAGGTACTTTAAAGTTATTATTATTCTATAGTGATATAATAGTAATTTAGTTTTTTATCACTCTTCATCGACTAATGATCCCATGATTATTTTGTAGGGAGTTATGTTTTTTGGAAAAAACTTGGTGATGAGTGTTTGCGAATATTCAGGACCACCCTGCATACCTGGTGGAACATCATATCCTAACTAAAACCCCAAACCACTATTTTGATTTCATATCATTGCTAGAATAGTTTTCCTTTTCATCCATTTCTTGAACTATATTAAAAGTAGCTTCACTTCATTTATGAGTGTAACATGTTTTTTTTTACTTAAAAGGTGGAATAACCAAGACAAAATGTTGAAGGATGATCGTATAGAGAGCATGACCCAACTCTTTGGACCTCGTGCATTCAAGAGAAACAAGCTCCTTGAAAAAGCTAGTTTATGTTTGAAGTATATTAGGGACCAGTACAGAAAAAAGTTACAGGATATTTTGGATGGAAAGTATAAAGCTGACAAGAAAAATAATATTACACTAGTGGAGAGTACAACAAGGTATGTGATATTGTTGAGAATATAATTATGTACTAATTAACCTCTATATTTATACTATCTAAAATATTTCAAACTTTTAATAGATTGTCTGACACATCAAAGGCAACAAAGGCAACAAAGGCAAGACTAGAAAAGCACGGGACACACAAGCTCGGCTTTGGTGGTTTTTCAAAACTTCAAGCAAGAGTTGTAAGTATTAGTAAATGAAAAATTGTATCAAATTTTTTATATAATGTGATGGGAAATGCTAGGATAGACTAGCTTGTCTATGCTCCTGATCCTCAACTTGGATCTCATTGTTCCTCCACACCAATATATGATGCAGAGTAACACACTTTGGAAGCACCAAAAAACTCCTAGCACCTTGGAACAACTAAGAAATTCAAGTTATCAACCCAATCCTCTATTCTCCAAAAGAACATTCAAGGCTTGATTCACCTTCAAACAAGGAACTAATCTCTTGTTACAACTACTCCTTTAATTCATGGACCCAAGTCATCACATAAGGTTGCATACTAGTTACTTCTTCCTTGTACCATTCAAGGCCTCATACACCCAACCTTGACACCAAGTGTTTTGGACAACTCCAACCCTCTAACATAAATGAAAACCAAAACAAACATCAACACAACCCAAAAAAAATTAGGTCTAAGGAAAACTTGTTGTTACCAGTCACAGGGCAGATTGCAGCACTTGACCTTTATTCTACACACCCAACCAAGAGTGAAATTGGATCCTCTAGGACTCCCAAACACCAAAGACAGTTTAGAACAACTCCAACATGACCAAATTAAGGTGTAACAAGGGTTGGAAACCCTGCTAACTATTTACCATTTCCTTTTGATATTTTAACTACCCTCCATTGGTTGATGAAATAATGCAAGTAAAATTCACCATACCACGCAAAAATGTAGGGCTCAGAGTTCAAGAGATGCCTCACAGAAGAGGATAAGAGAATTGGCTTCCAACAAGGCTATAGAGCCATAGTTGAATGGCTACAAGCTGAAATCAGTGTGGAAGGTTCTAATAATGATGCATCTAAGCCATAGGTAAATAAGCTAAATGAAATTTATTTCAAATTGAATACTTTACCAATTATTCTATTTGATGTTAAGTTCCAATATAAAGTGAGTATATCTATTTTAAGCAAGCAATGATAACAATGTGTAGGATGTTGGAATGCAGCCTGACAATCCTTCTACACAATCTGTGGATGCTAAAGGTTCACATGATGTGCATCCCAGTGGTGGAGGTATACATTTGCTATTAAATTTTTTATATGTAATTGAAATCAGTGTTTGGATTAACAGAACATTTTGTATAGCAGTTTTAGAGGATCGAGGGGTCAATGTTCATGAGCATGTTGACATTGAGTCTAGACAAAATGATGTGGTCAGATTAGGTAAAGAGCACCACAGTTATGTTATTTAAAATAATTAAATACTTGTAACAATTATAATAAACTATTTTTAATTTAACTCTTTTATTTGATATTGCAGAGGACCCCCCTTTGCAACAGCATAAGAATTTGAGATCATCAAGAAAAGAGAATAGAACAACTGATGAGGGGGGAATTGATGATGACACTGATGCTCCTCTTAGAGCTTACATAGAAAAAATAAATAAAAAGAAAAAAAAGAAATGATTGTCATCTACATACCTTAATTGATAATGACTGAATTTTATGTCTCAATGAATTTAATTATGTGCTAATGAATGTTCATGAATTATGTGTTAATGCAAAATATTGATGAATGTTGCATGTTAATGAATCTAATGTGTTAATGAATGTTATCATGTGATATTGATTGAATGTTATCATGTGATATTGATTGAATGTTACATTTTATTAATGGTTGAAAGAATGAATGAATGTTAGATGTTAATGGGGAATGTAGAGTGATGTTAGGGGGAGGGGGGTGGGGCCAAATGAGCTTCCACCTTCACCTGGTTGGCCTTTTTTAGTACAAAATATTAAACTATTCTCGAAACAAAGTGAAGCTCAATAAGATACTAAATATTTATCTATTTTTTCTTATGTTTAGACCTATAACACTGTGTCTTGCTAAGGCCCCTTTCAAGTGGAAGGACACGAGCATCTTTTACATTGGAGAATGTAACCAGGAGCACCAAATTAAGACTCGCACATGTCGAATATAATACATTCAAATAGGCTATTATGCTTGTAACCCTATTTTCTGGTGAGAGCTTCACTTTAGAAGAAAATAATGGATCTCCTAAGATTGACTTATAACAACCAACACCTTAGCTCTGCTTCCATGTGGCAAAGATTTTAGGGTTTCCTCCCTCAACTTGTTGATCGAGCATCAATTAAGTCCATGTGATAGTTTAGAGTCTACACAATGGCTTATGTCTAGCTTAATAGATTGACTCAATCTATTTCATACCTACCTCTGACTTTCCTTCACAAGTGGGAGCAAGATAGTGTAGTCTGATGCAATCTAATCTAATACATCTCCCAAAGAACACTTTTGTGTTCGGAGGGTTTCTTAAAAATCTATGCTCTATATTACATCTGCTATATCTTCTGCAATGAACCAGTTTTAATCTTAAAGATAATGGTGATTATTTTTTATGTTTTACATCAAGTAAGTAAATCCCCCTCTTCATTAGTGCTCAATTATGACAGAATGACTTTGGCTGTCTCAGTTTTTGTAACTGATGCTTTGTTGATTTGAGATTTTTGCAACTATGTCTGGGGTTATTTCTCTTTCATTTTTATTAAATGTTTATTCTTGAGGCTATTAAGATACGGTTCTAATTGTTAAGTAATATTAAGAACTGTTGAATTCATAATGTGTCAAATGTTGGCTAGAATAGTTATAATTTTGTGAAAGCTGCTTTGAAAATAAGTTCGGTGTAAAATCGAATACTTTTTTTCATACGACACAGAAGCTGTGAAAGGCCAGTTTAATAGACAATGGGAAACAAAGATAAATTATCATGATAGATGAATGGTTAAGGAATGATGGATTGTTGGATTCTTCAATATATAAGTGTCTCCTCCATTAGTGTGCAATTCACTTGTTTTCTTTTAGAAACTTAAGATAGCCATAACAGTGGATTTTGTAGTTAGTTTTACCTAGAGGAGGAATACTCATGTCAAATGAGGCACAATAGCCTCAAACTTAAGTGTGTGTGATACTGATTTTTTGTTGTTTCAATCTTTCTCAAACTAATTCATGGCTCCATTAAAATTTAATATTGACAAAACTTAAATAAAAAATATATCAAATGATAGGTAGAGCCTATGGTTACTATTTTGTGAAAGCAACTTTTAAATAGATATTTCCTTGAATTTAGTTCAACTTGACTTTCATAAAATCAAAATCAATTTGGACATACAAGTTCTCGTCTACCATTTCACTAACTAACCAAACTGAAACAAAGCTATTTATTGTTATTCTTTTGTGCAAGATTAGGAACTCTTTTTTTAAGGTACATTGATTACAAAACTTGTTCAATGATAGCTAAAAAAGGGGTTCATGAGATTTTGAAACCTTCTTTTTGAAAAAAATTTAACAGAGAAGCTTAAACTGTTGAACTTCAACATATTAGTATTGAATTATTACAAATGAATAATTAGTTTAAATATGACACAAATTTGTTCATGACATTCTATGTTCCATCACCAATATTTGTTTGGATTCATAACCTGTATGTCCATTATTTACCTTAGTTTGTGGGTGCATAAAAGTGACATCTCCAGTCACAGATCTAATCCCTAAACATGTAAAACTAAATTTCACAAATCCAATCTCTAATCTCTGAACTTTTAAAATTTAATAAAATTCATATTCTTACTTGTTTATTATTTGACAGGTTGTTCGTGGAATCATGATTGTAACTTAGTTTCATCACAATGATCCTTATGAACTTACATGTACATTCACTAACAAGTAACTCTAGATGAAACTTTAAGTTTATTTATCACATTTCAACATTCTCACCAAAATCTGAACTACATTATCTCATGATTTTTGTAGAGTACCACTGGTCACATGTGAAATAGGCATCTAGATTACTGAACCCTTCTTAAAATTAGTTTCATTGAATTAATATATGCTATGTTGTCACTGGATATGTAATTTGAGCATGAGAATAATGTCATATCTATCTACGTGTTTTTCCTAACAAACTTCTGAAATATAATTTCTATAAGTTTTTAAAATTAGAGTAGATGAATTATTCTATAGGAAAAGGTGTTGCATTTAGGCATTTATTGATAGGTTTGGAGATGAACAATTTTCTATTTCTAGTAGATTATAATGATGATAGTATTGGATTTTTTTCCATGTTTAATTTTTCTCGTGATTCTTGAACTTTTAGGTTTTTGCTTCACAAGATTGGCCTAAACTTATAAAGGATGCAAGTTTGTTCTATGTATGCTCAAGCACATCGAAAAGAATTGACTCAAGAGATAGAAAGATCATGCGAGAGGCACTGTATCTAGGGGCATGATGAAGTATGTGTTGTCTTGCTTATCCATCCCTTGAAGGTTTTGACACAGCCTAAACATTTATTCTATATATAAATTGATTATAACATCTAAATATGTAATAACAGATAATATAAATATTTCCAAACTTCTAAGGTGTATAAAATGTTAAATTAGTATGAAATAATTGTTTAGAGTAGGTTACTATGTGTTAGTCTTTTGTGTTGTTTAAAATACTTCTATTGTATTGAATAAATGATGTGTGGGAGGAAGAGTAAAGGGAAGACAAATATGAGTCTTTTAACCATATGAATTATGATTATAGAAGACATTACAGTCTCCTTTCTTCTTGAGCATAGTAATAAAAAGTAAAACAACGTGTAATATGGGGTGGTTGCTAGGGGATTTTAATTTCCTTCTTGAACCAACCAACCAACAAAAGTTGCTTATAGGAAGGTACAATTATTTAAAGCAGTTTAATACATTTTATTACTTCAAAACTTGTAAATTCTCTAGAGACTTGTTAGATGTACTACATGAAAACAACATAGCCATAGAGCAAGCTTTTCATACCAATTGTATATAGAAGCTATAGAATTTTACAATTTTTTATAGTTTAATTTCCCTTTCTAAGTATGATAAAAATATCGTTAGTATTCTAATTAAAAAAATCCAAAATAATATAGTTATTTGTTTTCACTCCAGGATTTTCTAAGACAACTAATTATTTTATCTAACTACCTTTCAGCTTGCATAAGCAACTACAAGATTATTATTTTATCGTAACTCTAATTTCTTACAATACCATCCTTATCTATTTGGAAACATTGTAGGTATCAATTGCTTCCTTGGCTTCGATTTTTAATAAATATGCTCTAAAGAGCCAATTTGAGACAAGCATCTACCTTCAGGTGAGTAATTTGTAGTGATCTACTGATATCCTAGAGATCATTACTGGTCTAATACAGGTTTGTCACTCAGGCATGCTTAGTAGAAATGAGGATTTTCTATTGCTCATTAAACCTAGTAAGCATATGATAGTATTTTCTATGATATTTATATTGAGTAGAAATTGTGTCCTTACTATTTGTGAAGTTCTAAAATGTTTTTCAACAAACATGATTGGTTTCACCCTGAAAGATTTAGTTTCCCCCAATAGGTTGGCTATCTGACACTTGAGGTATTTGTTCAATTCTTTGACGAGTTTCAAGAGGAGAAACTTGGGGATTCAGTCCTGGAAAAAAATGAACATGAGATTGGATGGCTTGAAGCTGGGAAGCCTTTCTATCCAACAATGTTTGATCATGTACTTCAGATTTTTAGTCATGACCAACCACTTAGTTGTCTGGGAAGACCATATGGTTTAAATTTTTTTTGAGATTCTATTACTACAAAAATGTTGTGCAGTCTGTAACTTCTAATTGTATGGTGTTTTAACATAATTTTTGTTTTAATTTGATTTAGTTAGATTGAAAAATGTCTACATAGTTACTGCTAGAAGCTCTTTCAATTTTCACTTGATGGAATGTAGAAATCTCATGTCTTCAAACATTTAATAGATTATGTATATGAATTTTGCTCACTTTCTTTTATTGCAGGTCAATTATTCAACTAATTTTTTGGGATCGACATTTGAAATTCCATTTTCAGAGCTTAGAAAGTTAGGCTTAGAAACTCAAGTTATGCTAAACCATGCCTGGACATCAATGTCTGGTTCAAACAATAGTAAATCTACACAGGAATCTCAATCTAAGAGAAGCTCTAAGGTATTCTTTTGATCAATAAATAAGTTTTGTTCTTGAATTGTGTTCATCGTTGAGGTTGTACTGAGATTTGAAACGATCTATTGTTTTAAGTTCTTTCTATCAAGCTTTTGAGTTTTCTCTCCAATTCATGCCTTTTGGATTTTTCTCATAGCTAATAATTGAAAATCAAATTTTCACCGTTGCATGACTGGCTTCTACCTCTCAGTTATGACTTATTGTCATGCAATACATGCTTCTATGATGAAATGGTACAAGTGAATTCATGTTTTCCATGGTGTTATATATACCATTTTCCAAGTTATTTTTGTTTGAGAAGTATCAAAATGAAATAGATTAGTTTCATAGATATGCTCTTTGATATTTGGTTATTGCTCATCATGACTATATATTGGATCAGTGTTTCAACACCTGAGTGATCAGATATGGTTTCTACATCGGTGTTCCAAGTGTGCACTGTCAAACTACATTGCCTGTTGAATTTCTTTATTGTTTTTTTTCTTGTACAATAACTTGTTTATTGTTGTTGCATATTACAACTAGGCAATATGTACATCTAGTGTCATTGTCTATACAAACTACAAACAATGGATGTGGATGGTGACATTGAAGAAAATTTGTTTGACAGAGAATTGAATGATGACCAAGCAATTGTATGTGCAAAGAATTTGACCTAATAGACTCCAAACACGAATGAGAAAATAGTTGTTGTAGTACTTATCCTTCTTGTGTGCCACTATCATGCTAGGGTTCATTAAGAAAGAAAGGGATAATCTAAAAATAACACCATATCAAGCTGAAAATAGTTTGACAGTTGACTTCAACCAAACACCAGACCTACTTATAACACACTTGCCCAGATTATTTGCTGATGATTGGTTGATCTTAGAAGTCAAGAGAAAAGCCAAGCACAAATTTGCTACAGATGCTAGAATAAAATTCATCCACAAAAAGTCAAAAAAGAAATGTCATGAATGAAGGGAAGATGTGTCAGTCAATGTCCAAAGCTCTCAAAAAAGAAGGCAATGATGGGAGTCCCATTTTGTATGATTTATAGTAAGAAAAGTTGCATGTCTAAGGAAAAGGAGTATAACCAATGTGATGCACCTAGAGGTAGACATGAAACTTTTAGCTTGAGAAGTTATTTCCTTAGAGAGCTAACATATCTCTTGACCTGGCTTCATGTATAGAGTTGTTTCTTAAGACAATCCCATGCTCTTGGGAGGTTTGTGCACCATTTCCTCTTAGGATCAATGATGGTCGAGTTAGTTTGAGTCACCCCTCACATTACTACAACAATATATGCCCTCCCCAAACATCATTCATCTTTGCTTTTAACCGGTGGTGTTGAATGCCTTTTTTGAAAGGCCTTGATGGAGTACCCTCATCTTGGTTATGTTTTTTTTTCTTACAGGTCAAGTGCCTAGAGGTCCTTGTTCTCATCTGTCAGGGTAGTCCCTTGCTCTCCTTTTTCTGGAGAGAGTAAATGTTTTTAAATGATGTTAACTTCCTTAGAGATGTTTAGGGGGTTGGAGGAATGTCTGGGTTTTATTTCAATGACTTTTCTATAAGATGTCTCTAATATGGACAGGGTTTTTGCCACTCAAGAATTAGGGATGGTGCACGCAATTGAATTGGAAAGCTGCATTGAAAGATAAATTAATTTTAAAGATATGGTCAAAATAGTGAGTAGATGTCATACAGGAAACTCAAGGCGAGAGTGGTGACAGAGCTAGGACAATCAATTTTTGGATGATCAAATTGTTGAATCTTTAAAATTTGGTTCCAAGGCATATTCTCCCATGAATCTAGTTTATAAAACAATTTTAATCACTCAATTTTTATATCATATGACAAAGTTGTGCCAACAATACCGACTGTCTATCCTAAATCTGCACTAGTAAAATTCACATTTCCTAATAGTTCATTGGCACATTTTTTCAACCCATTATTATTTTCTTCGAAACCCAGTTGTAGTGGAAATTAAACATTGGATCTACTATCTCCAATTTGAATCACCCCAATCCATGATTAAATGAGAAATGGGTACCTAATGTTGTGATTGTTAGTCTAGGCAGGAATTTGAAAACAACAGTGGCATGAAAACTATTCCTTAGCATATTTGAAATAAATTTTTAATATATTTTCAAAACCTATTTCTAGAAGAGATAGATATCTAGATGTGCTTTTCTATGGAATTTCAATCCATAAAAGAAGGATTAAAATGAATATTTTTCTACAAAGCATTGTCGAATAGTCAAAGGCAACTGTCACTCATCAACATCTTTGATTAATTATGAAAGTTGTGTTTTTGATGATATTTTTTAAAGTAGCATTAGCAATGTCCAAAATTCATTAATTTCAATATATGTTGCCCAACAGACTTTGGTTATGGTAGTTTTTATAACCTTGTGAGTAAAGGAAAAAATAATTGGTTCTAGTTTTTAGGATTGTAACAAGTCCAAGCAGGTCTACATTCCTCATTAATAGACTAATAGTTTATGTTAAATATATTTATGCTAAAAACAAAAGGCTTCTAGGCACATCAATGTTACCTACACTACATAGTATACTGATTGTTCCTACTTCAAAATATTTTATTATGATCTTTGAAGAAATTTAACAAGCTTAGATTACATTTGTCAGTGAAGAAACACAACAGACTGAAATTCTTTCCACCAAAGCTTAAGACATTCTAATTTCTTCAAGCATATCCACTAAATAAAAATTTCATTTTCCACAAGCCCAACTTAGCTATTTTTATTCTTCAATTGTACTAATTTTTTAATCCCAAGCTCTTCAAACTCCAATGCAATTCTTTTAGGCCCATATCCACTAAATAAAAATTCCATTTTCCACAAGCTGAACTTAAGCTATTTTTATTCTTTAGTTGTCAAGTACATGAAAGGATACTTTATTTAAAGATTGCCACTCTACAAATTATTAGCTAATAGGCGATCCAGGGGATCCTCCATCAAAAATTATGTTGTTTAGATCGAAAAAACAAAGCGGTGGTTCAATTGTCTCGTCCAAGTCAAAATCCAATTTTTGCAATGAACAAAATATAATTTTTGATGCGACAAAATGTGTGATACAGAGTTAGTGGGGAAAGTGTAAGTGTGGGCACCAACAGCTTCTATGGCCGCCTGCTCTAGTTTGGCTTGGTTGGAAATTCACGAGGTATTTTATTCAGCAATATTGTGCTCTATTCCTAAGCTCCCAACATGGTGAAACAAAAAAAAAACTAAGGTAGGATGTTTAATCTAGCAAGTATTCTGGTTTTTATTCACATAGAGAATATATCAAATGCATGATCATTGTTACCTCTGAGAACAATACAAGCCCATCTCTATAACTATGTTCGTGGTCAATCAGTGAACAAAGGATTTCCAGTCCCTTCTTTACTCATATGTGCATATTTCCCAATAGAGGATAAATGAAACCTCACTGTAGGTGCACGTGCTCTGTAGGTGCACGTGCTCTGTAGGTGCACATGCTTACATTCTCTATGTGGCTCACCCAAGGGATTGAAGCTATTTCTACTTTCCTTTTCTTTTTGTTATTGGGATATGTCTGTTGGTGTCTTGAGTTAACAAATCATACATGAAAGAGAGAGTACTTCTAGCCAGATTTCTTCCTCCTTATTTTTGTAATATAATTGTCTTGGTGCATACTGTTTTCCTCATTTTTAGGCTAATTGAGTGAAAAGCTAGGTTTCACATATAAGAAGCAACAATCAAATTGATAGCTTGATCCAATTTATCTTTATGAGGTGACAAAAGCCTTGTTAGGAGAGGCCCAGATTGAAGGAATTAGGTGATGATCATCTGAAGCAGGAGATAATCCAAATTGATTGGGTAGTAAATGACTTGAATATTGGAGTTCTCTATCCCCCTTGACTTCTCTTTTTTCACTACATATCAGCCTATGTGTGGAATTTATTTATTGCAGGGTATTATGGTGAATTGAATGTAACTAAAATTAGATAAATAGTTATGTTCTATGGCATTAAATTCGATCACCCCATTTTAGCATGAGATCAACCCACCTTCCTAGAGTGGCCAAGGGCATGGACTCCTTGCCCTTTTAAAGAGATAGTGCTTCCAACACCACTTCAAAGATACTAAGTCTAAGTTATCTCTCTTGGACTCTCTGGTTAGACCCATTGTTCTTTTTGGTGTGGTGGTTTGGGGATTGTCTCTTCTTGATTCTGATTGGGTCTTGATCAAGCAAGTGTAGACCCTTTTCCTCCACTGAATTGTCCATTGCCACTGCTACACTCTAGATAGTATTGTTTTGGCTGAGTTCAGGGCTCACCCTTTTTGGCTTAGTGTCATTTTTGACTTGGTTTGGTTCATTCACCATCTCAAAGACTTTGCAAACTTGGTTGAGGGCTGACACAAATACTTATACCTTGCTTATCGTTCCTCTATGGAAATTGCTAGCTCGACAGGGATGTCTAAGGCTCATTCCTAGTATACCTAGGCCACTATTTTACTGAGTTCGATCAGGATTGACATCGATCATCTTTCGCCATACCAGTTCTCCTTGGATGCTCCCACCCATCTCCCTTCTCGATAGGAATTGAATGGACATGTTAGACTCGACATTTATAGGCAATACATCTTGAGGACTTGGATGATCCCTCCTGGTGGGTTACACCCTCAGATGACCTTCTACTCGCAACACTTTCTAGAGACCTGTGATGGCATTATTGTCTATCCCTCTTACTTGAGTAGATGTTGGAGTCATGCCCTCCACATTTCCCTAGAGTCTTTTAGAGTTGGATCACTTTGACTTTGTTGCCAAACTGAGCACCACCTGATTAGAGGGGAACGAGTGTTTCGTCTTTGCACCATATCCAAGATAGAGACTGAGACCCACTTTATCTTCAGGTGCCCCATCTACTATGAGATTAGAGGTAGGTTCCATTGCCTATTCAGAGATTGCAGATCCCTCTCGACATCATCCACACCTATCTCGTACTTTGACCATATAAAATTTCCAGATGTTTTATAGAATTGTTCCTAGTCTTTGAAGCAAGTCTTCCAACATTTCTTTCAACAAAGTCTATTCTTTCCTCGTATATTTCTAAAATTTTGACGAAGGAGCTTCTCATAACATTGGAGACCATCATTTCATAACAAGAGGTGTGATAAGTATAATCAAAGAGGAATATCCCTAACCAAGATTATTATGATCTATCTAGAAAAAATATAGTGTCAAGTCTCACAATTCTTGCATCACACCTCGTAAACCCCATCAACTAGATTTCAAGGTTATGCAAAGCCGTAGTGGCTAGGAATGTCTCCTCTTCTAGCTCAATGAACTTCGTGCCCAACAATAACTTGAATAGCTCAATGCTCTCTTGGAGTTGTTTGGGTTTTGGTAGAGTCATGTGTAGTGAGCTCTCAAAAGCAAAGACTTCCATATGCTAGGCCACATAATATCTTCTCGAGACTACTGCTCACCTAGGCACCATATTTGTTCAGGCATCAACTGTGTGAATGCTTTCAATCATGAATTACTATCATTGTCTCAAGTGGGTTTATACATTATTGTGGTAATCCCCATGGGTCAAGTGGAAATAATGAAATTGATAAGGATTTTGTTTCTTATTTGGTTCATGAAAACCTCTAAGATTGATGCAATAGGTCTCAATTCATTCATCTATTAGGGAGGTGACTCAGATATCACTAGGATGGTCTATGGACTGAGTGTTGTGCTTTCCACACCAATACTAGGATTTAGATCCATGTCTTTCTTCCTCATTTTATTATATTTTTGATGTGTGGTGGGTGGCATGAAATGATGATGCACCTAAGGGTGGTATGCAAGATGATGTGATAGGAATTGCAAAGTGCAAGATGAGTTCTAAGACCTTTTAAAGATGAGATAACATATAATCTATGATGCAAAGTATTTATTGAGATCTAAAGACTTCTAAAAAATTCAAAGGAATGAACATGTGGTAATACAAAGGATGATGATGGAGGATTCTATCCCAAGGGATAAATCTATGATGAGATGAGTGAAAAGTGTGTGAGGAAGAAGAAGGATCTAATTGTAATAGCTCTAAGTCGTGAGTTGGATAAGACTACAAATAACTCCACTTTTTGTCTTCTATTATCAATCTTGCACTCCAACTCTTCTTGTAATGTGTTTTTAGTGCCTTCTTCTCAATTCAATCTAGCCTCACAATCCTTGCCTATATGGAAAAATAACTGTATTGACAACTGATTGACAGGGTTGGTCAGTATGCGTAGGTATTGACAACTGAATATAACCGAGGAATTTTTTTTATTTTTTTTTGTTTTCCTTTGTCTCCATCGCAATTATGACGCCCACCTCACGAATTGTGATGGGGTTTCTGTAGCGGCAACGCCATCTTCCATCGCAATTGCGATGTCTGGCAAAAAAATTGTGACAGAGTTGTTGTAGCTGCAATGGCAACTGTCGTCGCAATTTTTGGGGTTTTCATTGCAATTGTGACATCGACCATAAGAATTGTGATGGTGTTGAAGTCACAATAAAGTGGTCAACTGCCATCACAATTTTTGGGGTTTCTGTCGCAATTGCGACATCAGCCACAAGAATTATGATGGTGTTGATGTCACAATTAAGTGGTTACATAGTGACGGATAGGCATCGTAATTGCGACAGTAAAGGATAGATGTTGTAATTTACAACTAAAAAATAATGACATCTATTACTGTTGCAGTGGTGACACATTTATGTCGTAATTGCGACACATAGCTGTCACAAATCAATGCCAAATCTATTAGTGTTGGGAATGTTGGATATAAATCTTATGATTATATTATGAGAATTGGCATTATTTTGAATCTAATTATCTATTTTATTATTTATTCTTCCACTATGTGGTTATTTGTTGGGGGCTAGGACATCTCCATTGGAGATTCTCCTACCTTCATTGCATCAACAAGTATTGGGCATCGACTTCCCTGAATTGTTAAGATGGGCGTACCCTATCGCAATAACTTAATGATAAGAATGGGGAGATAATTTCTAGGTCCAATCCCATCCATAGCCAAATTACTTGTCCTAAGAAGGACATGTATCTAAATTTCCACCCTATTTAAACCCATGAGTTTATCTTTGTCTGTGTTATTTACTTTTGAGTTTTGGTTAGTTTTGGTAATGTTACTTTTATTTGGATTTGACTATATGGTTTATTTGGTAAATGATATAATTATAATATTTTGGTTAATCATATAATATTGAAGATTATTAAATATTATTTGATTTAAAAAATTAATATAAGAATATCTAATTAATTAAAAACTAATTAAATATATGCTTTAATTTAAAAGACTTAATTTAGAAGTCTAATTTAGAAATTTGGTTAAAGAGAAATTAGAATATGATGATATTTAGTTAATTAGAAATCAATTAAATGTGTGCTTTAGTTTAAAAGATTTAATTTAAAAGTCTAATTTTAGAAGTTGGATAAAAAGAGAATTAAAATATTAAAAGATTAAAGATTTAATATTGTTTTATTATAAATATTTAATTAATAATATTTAAATTAGAGTTGCATTTAAATAATAAGATTTAATTATTATTATTAATTTAAATACTAAACTATACTTTAAATAGTGCTTACACTGATTAATAAAGTGGAGGAAAAGAAAATAAAAGAATATTTTTATTTAAAAGTTCTTTAAGTGTGCATAAAAGGTTTAAATAATAAAAGTTTATTTTAAGGAGAAATCTTTGCATGTTAAAAAATCAAAAACCCTGAGTAGAGTTAAACTCTTTATTAAGAGATTCAAGCTCATTTCTAGACACAAATTTTGGGGAGCAAAAATTAGAATTGGATCAAAAGAATTGTTGAAAGTTTTAGAGGGTTTGGATTTGCATAAATTCACAGGTTGTCTCAGATTTTGGCTTTAGTTTTGAGGTAGAGTTTGAAAACCTATTGCAGAATTTTATTGAAAGATCTGTCTACTTCATGTTTTTCTGGGTGCTTGCATAATGCTTGTTAGTTTATTGTATTGATTTTTGATAAAGAATGATGTAAATTTTGAAAAGGAAAACTTATTGATCAAGAAAACTTGTTTGTAGAAAGTTGTAGAGAAACATAGAAAATTATTATGATTGTATTATTTCAAATCCCTTTCTAATATAGAGAAAATTCAATTATAGAAAATTAGAAGAAAACAACAAATTGAACAATTAAGGTTTCAACTTTAACTTTGTCATTAGAATTATATGATTATCATGAATTTCTAAATAAAGATAAATATTTTTCTTATATCTAAAATAATTTGGTTGTAAAATCTATTGAAAAAGCAAAAGATTAATTGAGAGGAAAGCATGTTGTAACTAAACTTGTGCATGCATGAGAAAACAAAAATACTAAATATAGAAAACTAAGTATAGTATGGTTGAATGATTTGAGAGATCAAAGACATGCAAAAATACTAATTGTATGTTTATTTTTATTTTATAAAACCATAATTGAATATTTGAATTTTTTTTTTATTTTTTAAATTATAATTAATTATTAATTTCAATTTTTAAAAAAAAATTCTTTAAAAATATTATTTATTTATTTTGAAAATCAAGTAAATAAATACTTTTTATTTTCTAATAAGTGAGTTTTCCATATCAATTACTTTTAAAAACTCTTAAGTGTGATATAACTTATTATATATTTATTAACACAAGTGGATTTACAAATTAATAAATATATAATTGTGATTTAGTTATATTTTAAGAGAAGTTATAATGGAGTTCACTATATAATAATCTAGTAATGAATATTTAATATTATGAAAGAAATTGTAGATAACTTAATTAAAATTATAATTTCAAGTTTGAGTTATCTCTAGTTGCATTATGAATTAAATAAAAAGTAAATATTATTATTAGACTTAAATAGAAGTCAAATTCATATTTTAGAAATGAAATTGATATTAATATTTAATTTAATAATATACGTTTATGTTATTAATTAAATCATTCATTATATAAGATTATTTAAATTAATTTAACATGATAATATTGCATGATATTTTATATGTACAAAGAGATTTGACATTCATATACATATTGATTTAAATAAGTATATTAGCATAACAATTTATATTAACATGGATATTCTTACTTTGTTTTTAAAAACTTTTATGACTCAAATTAAACAAGAGAAAATGATGGAATTAAATCACATGCTGAAAACTATGTGTTTTCTTAAGTATTTTATTTATAGCCTTGTGATGTTAATTTTTGTGATGGTTTTTCTTTGTGGATTGTTTAGTTGGCCAAGTTGGGATGTGCATTAGAGGCATTTTTTAGATTTCTTTTATGATTATTTGACTGGATGACATGATTTACTGTATGATTTAAATTGTGATTTATTTTATGAGATTTCTTTTGATGAGCATTTATGTAAACTTGAATTTTGTGAACCAATGTTATTTTTGGGTTGCCTATTAAGGAACTAAATTCGATCAATTTTACTTTTGTGGTATGGGACACAATTGTGGTTTGTGAATTTTAGGAAGGTAATTTAAGTGCATGTCTATGGGAGTGGCTTGCAATGAGGGTCAAGGCCCAAAGTGGTTGCTAGGGTAACTCATTTTAAGTTGTGTAACAAGTGATAACATAGTAATTAAAATGTGTTCCTCCCCCATGCCTTCAGATAAATTAAAAAGATAAGTTAGAGGTTTTTCCTCATCCATGACTTGACTGCTTGTATGGGCGAAAGATGAGAATGAAATGATACATTGAGAGGCATGACTAGTTTTCTTGTCTTCATGAGAGGATGTTCTAGTTCTGCATAGAGTCACTAGCAGGTTGGGGTCCTTAGAGATGGCTAGGATAACTTTAGAGTTGGCTTATGTGATGACCCTCCATAGTATGTAGTCTGGGTCTCATTCATTTTTTTATTTTTTTTCCCTTTGGTGGTGTACTTGTTGGATATTACTTTTGATGGTGTATTTATTGTGAGTTATTATCTATTGATTGGATGTTAGTTACTATTGGAAATTAACTTTTATTAATGAATGTCAATTATTCATAAGTGGTGTTTTTATTGTTGGAGTTAGTGATTAGTAGTTTACTTTCATTGATGATAGTTGTTATCTATTGATTATTGTGCTTGTGACACTTGGCATTGATTTGGAGGTGGTTGTATCTTTTTTGTTTTGATATTTGATTTGTACTTGGTATTTGTTGTTGATTTTGGTATGTGATGTTGGTTTGGATGAGTTTATTTTCAACTTTAGTTTTCTTTTCTTTAGCAATAGTTTGTGTTACCCTTGAGGTAGATTTGACTATTAGGATTTGTTACTTAGATTTGTTTTATGATTTGATTATCTATGTGTGGATCATACATTATGTCTCCTACACGGTGGGAATTGGAGCCTGATTAGGTGACCATGTGATCAGAAGTTAATGTCTTCTTACCATTTGGGTCCCCCTCAGATTGAAAGATTTTGGATACTCATTGATTCAATTGTACCATTATCATTCTTATTATTAGCTTAGACACTTCTATTCACTTGATATATCTATGTATCATTTTTTTTGAGATCCTACGAGATATCGTATTGTATATTGATGTACTTGTATCTATTTTCACATACCCTGCGACATGTGCAGTAGATGTTATTCATTAGATGTACTTTCATATTATTAGTTGTACTTATGCATTTTCTTATGTGATAATGTATCTATTACTTTTTTATGATAAGGAGACTTTGTACTTGAGATTTAAACTATTTAATACAAACTTCTTAATGTGACTCAACATGGAAGAACCCTTGAGGAATAGAAACTATATTTGTAATTTCTTATGTGTACTTGATGTGTATGTATATATTGCTTCTGCATTATTGCTATCTTGTGTTGCTCTTTAAAAAAATATAGTTCAGTAAACATTGTAACATGTTAGATTTATTTCTCTTAGGTTCCCAAATGAGGTGTTACAAGACATATCTATGGCTTCATTGAATACTAGTCATTGAATGGAGGTTTCTGATTTCCTAGGTACTTTGAATCCCGAGGACATGATGGATTGGATTGGTGAGTTGGAAGACTACTTTGAGATAGAAGATATTGGAGACCCTCTTAGAGTGAGCTTAGCAAAGACTAAGTTGAAGGGATATGTTGCTTTGTGGTAGAAAGAATTGCAGCGAAATAGAGAAGAAGGTGAGATGAAGATCACTTAGTGGAGGTTGATGGTGGCAAAATTGAAGTTTAAATTCATTCCTCTTGACTATAAAATTGAGTTATTCAAGAACTTACTGAACTTGAAAGCAAAAGGAGATGACTGTGAAAGACTATACCAAGGAGTTTTACATGTTGACTATTCGATCTAAACACAAAGAAATTTCTAAAGAAAAGGTGGCCAAGTATATTAATGCTCTGAGATTCAATATCTAGGATGAGATTGACATGTTGAAAATTGATTCAATTAAGGATTCTTATCAATATAACCTAAAGATAGAAGATAATTTGAAGAGGAGACATCAAGTTCTAACTCTTGAGGGAAGGAGAAACAAGAGTAGTTGGTAAAGGACAACCAATGGTTGAGGATGGATTGAACATGTTGAATGGAGGAGAAGAAAAGGTAGAGGTAGGTTTAAAGGTACTAGTTACAGATGTGGAGGACATAGGTCGTTCTAATGTCCCTGTGTAGACATGAAGGTCAATGATAACATGAATGTTGTGGTGAATGAAACTTCAGTCAATGAACCTGAGGTGGAAAACTTGTTGATTTAGCGAATCTTTCTAAGTAAGAAGTTGTTGGAACCTTGTAAGAGGAGAATTTATTTAGAACCCAATGCAAGTCTAGAGGTAAATGTTGAAATGTGATTGTAGATAGTGGTAGTACTGATAACCTAGTTGCTAAGGAGATGATTTAGAAACTTGGTTTGAAGAGGGTGAGACATCCTTGTCCTTACAAACTTGGTTGTAGGATGAAAATACTTTAGAGGTGAGGGAGTTGTGTCTTGTTGATTTTCATATTGGGCAGTGTATAGATCAAGTGTTGTGAGATATTTTATACATGGATACTTGTCACATATTGCTTCGTAGACCTTAGCAATATGATTGTAACATTTTACATGATTGTATTAAGAATGTATTCATTGTTGAGAAGGGTGGTAGGAAGTTTTCCTTGATTCCTTTAGAGGATGAAAAGCTTGATAGGAGGAATTTGAGCTTTGGTAGATGAGCTGAGCTGAGAGATTATCAAAGGGTTAGAGATCAACATGAAAAAGAGACCTATGGAACACCAAGAAAAGATGTGAAAAGGCATGACAAACATTTGGTAGTTGTAGGGAAGGATTTGCAGAAGTGGAACAGAGGAAAGAATGTACAAGTTGAAGACTTGAAGGACATGTATATCAAGAATCAGTTTTGGATTCATGTGTTGAATCTCATAAGATGTTCCTCTAGCTTCTAAGAGCATCTTTTCACACCTAGGCTATTTGATGTAGGAGCATCCTAGGGTAGTTGGCAATCTTGTCTGTTTGAGTTTTCTTGTTGAGTTTGATTAAAGGTTGGAGATGCTTGATCACCTAGTGGCAATTCTTGGTTGGAAGATACAGTTTCACCAACAAGCTCCATGACTAAGTGGGCTCAATGGTCTTGGCAGTGTTTAGTTGATGTTTAGCTCAATTTTTGTTTGTGCTTAGTAGTACTTAGTGGATATGGGTCTATTTGGTTGTTGTGATGACAACTTGATTGGTATGTTCACCAATAGGTTTATGTTGATTGATTTGGTCGAATGACCTGTGCATTTAATTTGGTTACATTACTCATGATGTGGATGTATGAGGACCTATTTCTCTTTTTCAAATGTGTGAGGACCTATTTCTAGTCTTGACCCTTTCTCCTATGTACATTTAATAGTTGTTGTAAGCCAAATTGAGGCATAATGTGTTTTTGTCAAGATTTTTAGAGAATTCTATTTGTAAAGGTTGACTTGTGGCCATGTTTTATAAAACAAGGGTCTGAGTAGCATTGTAAGTAGGAAAAAAGTCAATTAGCTAGGAAAGAGCAGTTTAGTAAAGTTTGGAAGCACTGATAGTTGTGTGTGGACTTAGGAAACAAGAAGGTTTCTTGGTGGCTTGCAAGCTTAAGATTAGATACTTCTTGGGGTTTCTACCAAATTTTTATGGTGTTTCAAATCTAAGCTAGCTAGGGTTTACTTGGATCTTCCAAGATCTTGTTGAATTTTTTGCTATAATTGTTGATGTATTGATCATAACCAGGAAGGTCTTACAACCTAACATGTTGTTTGTTCTCAATTGTTAAAGGAGTATGGAACTTGGATTTTAGTTATACCTTGTGTTCTGTTGAGCTTCTGCTAAGATTATTTAGCATCTTGGCTAGATAGTTTATTTTCATACCCTCTACGCTAGTGGGTGTTGTGTTAGCAAGGGTATACCAACTGACCACGATGAGCTAACCAAGTCAACACATTCAATAAGATAATAAAAGTATTCACTTGAGCATGAGCAAGCTAAGAACAATTGTTACCTTTATGAATTGAGTTTACCTCAAACTTCTATAGACACCCAAAAATTGGCAAAGACTTAAAACACTGCAACTTTGACCAATCAATGCAAATTAAAGAGAAAATCAAACGAAAATAAAAAACTTTCAAATTAAGGATTACATCAGGTCATTAATCGATTAAATCATCTTTCAAATTAATAAGACCCAAACAAACTTAAAAAGAGGAGAAAAATAATTCAAAATCATAAAATGAAATTCAAAAGGGAGAGGGAAAAAGATAAACTTTTGAAAATAAATGGAACTTTTATTGTATCAATAAATCCATTTATCCTCACAAAATGAAAATCCTCCTTTTATATTATAAAAAAAATTTAAAAATCCACATTTATCCTCAAAATCAAGACTTTTGGACTTCTCCTCTTGTCTCTTATGAGACATTTTAATTGAAAAAAATCCACATTTATCCTCAAAATCAAGACTTTTTGGCTCCTCTTTTCTCTTATGAGACATTTTCAATTTCACCTCTATCGACCAATTAAAGGTAAAGCCTAGATTCTTACCCCAACCCCCTCTAAAATCCTATAAATAGAAGAAGAATTCAAGAGCAAAAGGACCCAAGTTTTAGGCATCTACATTATAGGCATATTCTGAGTTGTCATATTGAGCATATTAGCATTGTTATTCTAGCAAGTTTATGTCATTTTGATAGCACTTTAGTTTTTTTTTTTTCATGTTATTTAGTATCATCTTAACACATTTTTAGCTCATTGCATGTCCATTTTGATACTATTCTAAGAGTTTTTACTTGCATATAATTTGCATTTTCATCTTAGGTCTTGCATACATACTAGTAGATTTGTATTTTAAGTATACTCTAATTCTAGAACTGTCACTGAGATGCTGGTCTAAGAGCATTCTTAGTAGTTGTAGTTATAGAAATATGGGATGTTTGTAGAGTTTGCATTTTGACAAAGATTTCTTGAGTTCAATCTAGTTTGTTGTCATTTTATCTACATTATGCATTAAGGTTTCATGAATATGCAAATATACCATGTACAAAATGGCACCCACCATGGGGCTTCATATTAAAGCCTCTCTACTCTTCAAGTTTTCTTGCTAATCTATTATTTTTCTTTTAGATCTATTTTTCTTTTTCTTTTGGATCTGCTTTTTTCTCTAGTTTTGGTGCAAATCTGATCTTCTACAGGTTTTATAGTGTGTGAGAAGCTTCATAATGAGATCAAAAAATGGTCAAAGATGTTTCCAAGCTCACAAAGATTGGATTTTCCACTCCCCTGACACAACAGTGCTTTTGCATGTCATTTTAACACTTCTGCCCAATCTTTTAATGCATTTGAAGCATTTTGCTACAAATTAGTTCATTCTTATAGCACATCTGAACATTCTTATAGCGCATTAGATCATTTTTATAGCACATTTGCTTACTTTTATAGTACATTTGCTCAATTTTATAGCGCATCTAAAGATTTTTATAGCACACATACCACTTTCTGTGGTGCATATGCTATTTTCTGTTATACATCTGATCCGAGCTATTAACCTTCACATCTAATGTTTAGATCTGATTTGTAATTGTGTGATAAGAATGAAGACCCTCAAAAGTGTGCCTAGCCTTTGGTAGCTCCAAAATAGGTAAGTAGATAAGAACCCTCATGAATTAGATTGCAACATTTTCTTTTAAGTCCATAAACTACTCTAAGTAGTACGTTTGACCTCACTGATCTAATCAGAAGTAGTCTTATGCTCTCAACTCACAAGAGTTTATCAGAATTCCAAACCTTCTATGAGGGTTAGTAACAGTCAAATAGGGAAAGAACAAACACATAGTTTAACTAGGAGCCCCTTTGTCTACTATAGTTAAGGGCTTGGAATTGAAAAAAACTTGTTTGTTGTGTTTGAGAGGTCAAAACAGTAGGGATACGCTCTCACTCTCCTAGATTGATCAAATTCTTAGACTTGTTTATGATTTTCATTTTCTTGCTTTCTATTAGGTAGGATTACTCAGTCATAGAAAGGCTACCTCTCGAGTTTCCTTGGTAGGGCCAATGAGAGGGAACGCCTCCCAATCTTGCATTCTCAATCGAATGCAAGCCACCTATGTTCAAAACATAGCCTTCCTCTAGTAGTTCCATAAGGGATTGTGTCAAACCTCCTTAGCATTGGTGGAAACTCTATTACAAAAGAGGTAAATCCAAACATTAATGGTTAAAAACTAAAACCCACTAGTCACCAACTCTAGATAACCTTGTTAGGAAGCCCTTTTCTTCCATTTTCTAGGTGCATGTAGTTTTATAATTCATTATGGCCTCTACTATTGTGATTGGATGTGTTTTAAAAACTTAATAACAAACTTTAGTTTGAATCACAGTCCTTCTGAAAGATGTGACTATAAATTGATAACAAGAAGCCAAGTTCAAAACTAGAACATGTTAAAAATAGTAGATCATCAATATAATTGAGAGGGGAGGGTGAATCAATTATATTAATCCTAAAAAATTATTAAATATTCAACCAAAGTAAACAACAATTATAAAGAAATCTGCATACACAGTTACACTAGATATGTTGACTAGGGAAACCCTTGATCAAAGGGAAAACCCCGGTGGGAATGATGGCCACAAAATAATGTACTAATCTCAATATTCCTAATTAGAGGATGGATCCTTTTAGGATTCTATTACAACATTTAGTACAAAGAGTCCTTGTTACGAGACTTTGAATCCCTATTAGGAGATTCCAACCCTATTAGGAGTTGTAGAAGGCAGCTTAACCCACTGTCCAAACAGCTTCAGGATCATATCAACGAACCCACTGTCAAATTGATCTTGGTACTATTCGTTTCAGAATAATAGATGTGAGATGATCTTTCACTTCTTCTTATGTCTAGTATGTTGGACTTCTTCACCCTTAGATCATGCAATCAGATCTGAAACTCTAAACCCATCAACAGTAACCCTTGGGGTCATGTATTAGCAAATTACTCTACTCCTCTACTTCACAATTCGCAAGTCTCCTCTACTTCTCGATTTCCAATAATGATGTCTAAAACTTAGAAAACATCTTTCCTTTATATCATACTCAATATTAATTCCTTGAGTTGGCTCCATACTTTATTATAAATTAGTTAAATGAAATACACATTTAATTAATGTTGTCATCTCACAGCTATACCCAATCTTTCACACATAGGAATTTCATACATGTGCACTTGCTGATGTCATCAGTGGTTAGTGTACTACCTCTAGTTAACTGTGCAATCCTTCATTCCAAATACAATGTGCTATCTATCATACAATAGAAACTATTTTTCCACTACTTTGTTTCCTTGTAGTTCTCTATAAATCATCAATATCTTTCATATGATGTCAATTCAAATTTTGCACACTTGCCCATATGTCACATACATGTTGTAGTATATGTTGGTAATTGTGCATAAGCATATACACAATGTATTGTTCTTAATACAAAAATCACAGTTTGCTGCTCTACCAATTTTCACTAACTTATTGCTATGTTGTCATCAATTACAAACACAGTTATACATCATATCAATGTTCTACAATACTCCCCCATAGCATCAGCATACATGCTAATAGAACATTCATCAAAGACTTTGAAATGATGCATCTACCATGCCAAACAACATATCTAGATAATACCGTGATGCTTTTGAACTTTGTTATAATGCATATAACTGTAAAACAATGCATCTAAATCCTTAAATAGTACATTTGTCCATAAAAAATTGCATATGATAGATAAAATAGTGCATTTAAACATGTAAATAGCACTTATGATCAGTGAAATAGCGCATATGATCAATGAAATAGCACATTAAATCAATCATGTGACGCATCTGAGAAATAACCTAAAATAGAGGCTATCTGCATACTCGACATTTGCAAACGAACGACAGATTTAGATACCCTTTTTCCCATTGATATTCTCTAGACTAAGATATCCTAAAATTGACCAAAACCATTTTTGAAACAAGAAAAGCTACGAACAATATTATTATTCCAACAACCCTCATTGCTTCATTTCGCACATCAAGTCAAAAACATGTGGAGAAACACATCCATTTCCTACCTGACTTCATGAGAGTCAACTTATCCTATCAATATTTCCAAACACCTTGTTTATCCTAGCTTGTTACTCCTAACAAATAATGGTCAACAGAAATCCTCATATTATGAAAATGCATAAGAGTTAGAGGAATCCTATTCACTTTTCATGCCATTTCACAAAACTAGTGTTACTGCGAAGCCAAAATGATCACCTATACAAGTGAGTTCTAGAATAGCTAGCAAAACCATCAAACACACAAAACCTCTAGATCTCATTGAACCTGTTACCCCAATAGATTGTTCACCAAACATAATTACTCATGAGTCTCCCCTGTTCAACCAAAGTTTAGAAACCTTTGCCAAAATGGGTTCATCTAACATATGAGATGAAAAGAGCATTGAAACTAAAGTTGAAGACTTTCGACAAAATCCCAAACTTGTCAATATCATAGAAAATATATTTGAGAAACACAAAGAATGCTATATACTAGCATTAGCACAACAAGGTGTGAAATTGCCATCTGACTTTGATGTGACCAATCTAAAATGAGACAAAGAAGAGTCACCCTCAGATATTGTCACACAAAAATTACAAGACTTACAATTGGAAATGGAAAGGATGAAGTGAGGGAAAATACAACCCACAGAGTTTGGCCTCGAAAAGGTGTGTCCTCTACCATTGGATAAAAGCATTACCTTCACACTTTTCCCTCAAAATGTGCAAATACCAAAATGTGATAAATATTTTGGTACATCAGGTCCACAAGATCACCTTAGACAATTATATGTGATAAGTGTGGAGTTTTTCCATGACATGACTTACCTAATGCATCTATTTCCCAAGAGCCTTGGGGGCCAAGCCATGGAGTGGTTCTCCAAGCTACTATCCAATGTTAAAACATTTGACCAATTAGCTTCCATTTTTATCATCCAATATTTCTATAACATCAAAGGAGAAGTTATAGTGATTGATTTGTGTAACACAAAACAACTTCTTGGCAAATCATTCAAGGTCTTTCTTCAATGGTGCTTCAATGGTGGAGACACATGTTTGCTAAATATCATAGAGACATATTGGATAAAGAGAAGACAGACATCTTCATCAATTGTCTCTCAAAACCCATGAATTATTGGTTCCAACTCCAAGGGCCTAAAAAAGTGAAGACTACCTTAGAAAACACCGCTAAGGTAGAAGAAGCCTTGATAAACAATGACATTATTAAATTATCTAAAGATGGTAACAGTTTTCTCCAATAATTCCACACAGAATCACAATTCCTCTAATTGGTCCACTGATAAACAAAAATTGTGGTGGAGAAACAATAACAAAAACACTGCCAATGATTGGGTGGTTGAGGCCAATCATGTCAAATCTCAAACTCAACCTCCTCCAAATCAACCGGGTCCTATTGTCAACAACACCAATCCAAACACACCTAAACAAGATAATGCCTATCCATTTTACCGACATAACACGACAACCCCCTTGACATCTAATCAATAAGTTGCTTATAATCAAGCTCCTCCCCCAAGGAGTATACATCTATTTGATTGTCTTATAAGAGTGCTTTACAAACCCTCTTGGCCAATGAACTCATTGTGCTACCTGAGGCCAAACCCTATGAACCCCAAGTCAAACCGAATTGGTGGAATTAAAAGCACATTTGTGCCTATCACCGAAATAGGGGGCACTTAACAAACAATTTTTTTGGCCTTAAGGGGGCCATACAAAAACTAATCAATGATGAAACTATCGAAGTGAATAACCTTAGCATCAATGAAGATCATACGACCTTCAAGAACCCTTTCATGAGTCATAAAAAGGATGAATCATCTAGAGCTAATCAAAAGGCACCTCCTCATGATAAGGTTAATTATGTACATCGCTATGGTAACACCATCAGCATAATCTCTATATTTGATGATACCATAAATGTCATCATAATTAAGGATAAAAAAAAGAAATAACCATCAAATGTTGCTACTTGAGGCTTGGGCTCTAAAGTCATTTTACTAGCACCCATGAAAAATTATGATCATGCAACTAAAAGTTCCTCCTTGCCTAAATACAACCTGGTCAACCAATTACTTAAGACTCCCACTCATATCTCCATTTTTGAGTTATTGCAAATCTTGCCAAAGCATAAGAAATCCTAACCAAAGCCTTAGTGCCAAATGACCTAGATGTGAGTAGGTTTCAAAATATGGTCAACAATCTTGTGGCTCCTCATTGCATCTCCTTTTTAGCCCAAGATGACATATCTTTCATCTAGCCGCAAAATTCCCCTCTGCATATTGGAGTCTTTATCCACAAAAATAGAGTTAAGAGAGCATTGGTCAATGGTGGGGTAGGTCTCAACATTTGCACACTAAATTTAATGAAAGCCCTAGGATATACAAAAGATGTTGGTCTAAGGAAGAAAATCACCATCAAAGCTTATGATGACGAAGAGAGATTCTCCAAAGGCATGGTTATTCTACCGATTAGGGTCAAACTAGTTGTGAAAGAAACTATTTATCAAGTCTTAAACTTGCAATTAACTTATAACATCTTGTTAGGAAGACAGTGGTTTCATGACATGCAAGTTGTTCCCTCCACTTACCATCAATGTCTTAAATTTCCATTCATGGGTCAAGAGGTGACCATACCTGGGGACCAAAACTTTACACAATATTCTAACTCCCTTGTTCCTAATAACAAGGAAGACACTGGCACCCCAACAAATGACATTAGCCAGTCCACATTGATAGACACTTTATGTTCTACTAGCCAAAATAATGACCACTCATTTACATCAACTAAGGGTAAAGAAAAGTTGGTTGTTCAAGTTCTTCCCTTTCTTCACCATCATCACCAAAGGACCCTAAATAGACACATTATGAAGAAATGGATATGTTGATGAAGGAGTTTGATGGGCAGTGTAAACTATAATGTAGAGGGGTAGGTGAGTAGTCAGTCTCCTTATTTGATCCCCACTCTCTCTAAGATCTCATGGCAAACTATCATCCACCACTAGACCATATCATGCACATTTTGTTAAGGAAAGTGGAGTACCCACAAGCACAGTAAAAGAAATTAGTAAACAAAATATTGACATCTCCCCCCATCTACATGGAAAAGGTTTTGATCTAATCAAAAAGATGGGATATATCGGAGAAGGTCCCTTGGGGAAAGGGAAAGGCATTATTGAATCTCTTATAGCACAGTTCTGGTCCAACAAATCCAAAATAAGGATAGATTATAGTGAACAAGGCAAAGCACAAAACACCCTTGAGTCTCTTCCCAAGCACAATGATTCCACTTATTCTGCTCTGGCATGGGAACCGAAAGAAAGAGGTGATAATAACAAGAAGGAAACTGATATAATAAATATAAATCTATCCCTCCCTGGTTCATGCCACACAAGATAACTACTCATGGACACCTCCAATAACGAAGATGATGACGACTCCACTAAGTGGGAGTTTGAATCATTATCTGAAGAGTTCATCCATGACAAAGAATGTGATGTTGTTCACATTCCTACATCCAATTATTTCACTACACAAGGATCAACCTCTCGTCTTGATCTTACTTCACCAAGAGTCAGAATGAAAAAAAAAAACTTAGGGGCTATTGCAGAATAGACACGTCACACCACATCATGAGGATGATGAACGTATTGAAGGGTTCTAGTTTCAAACCCTATTTCCTGACTTCTTTCCAACAGAAATAAAAGATGACTACTACAAGCCACTCACAAGTTCTACTTTTCTGACACTTTAGAAGAAGCACATGTCATAGACCTAACTGATATAGTATATGAACCATCTAATGAAGTCATGTCTTTGAGCCTCGTAAAACCCTTTTCATATTATGAATCACTCTCCCTAGTCCATCACGAACTCATTAGCTAGGATACAACTAAGCCTCACCATATTCCCCATTTTGACACTAACCATGATGTCTTCATCTACCTTAACATGGTTGAACCATCTCGTCCATGAAGAACTAGAGAAATGAACATAGTCGGGTCTGATATCAATCATCTCAGTCATACTAGAATAGGCCAAGCAGTTCAGAGCCTTGAAGATCACTACCAAGTTGTAGTTGATCCTGGGAAAAAGATGGAAATAAATAGAAGTGACACATCCAATGGTGAAAACCCAACTATAGCACCCATGAATGAGATGATTGATACCTTACCTATACACTCTGAGGAAAGATCGTCCATCTTAATCGAACCAACTGAAAAAGTCAACATTAGTACAAAGGTGGAGCCAAGGATCATCTATTTGGTGTAGTCTTTAAGAATAGAGGGAAGAACCACATCCATTCGCTTCTTTGAAGAGAGGCAAATAAAATTTGCATGGTCTTACATAGACATGCTAGGATTAGACCCAACTTTAATCCTCCATCACCTCAACATTTCTCTAGAGGTCAAGTCGGTCAAACAAAAACTCAGGAAAATGCATGCCCATGTAGGTCTACTAGTCAAAGTAGAATTGGAGAAATTGATCAATACCAACTTCATCCGGCCCTTAGCATATGCATCATGGATATTAAACATTGTGCCTATATCAAAGAAGGATGGAAGCATATGCATTTGCATTGATTTTCAGGATGTGAACAAAGCATGTCCTAAAGATGATATTCACATTTCCAACATTGACACCATTGTAGATTTGACAATAGGTCATTCCATGTTTTCACTTATGGATGGATTTTCAAGGTATAATAAAATAAGGATAGCTCTAGAGGACCAAGAGAAAATAACCTTTACTTGTGCATGGGGCACATTTGGTTGGAATGTGATGCCCTTTGGGTTGAAGAATGTAGGGGCCACCTATCAATGGGCCATGACCACTATCTTTCATGACATGATGCACATATTTATGGAAGAATATGTAGATGATATCCTTGCCAAATCCCATACTCGAGAAGAACATCTCGGGCAAGATATTTGCCTACCTAGAACTGTTCAAAGTTAGGCTAAATCTAAAGAAATGTGCTTTGGGCATCAAATTTGGCAAGCTTCTAGGATACATTGTCTCAACTAAAGGGATAGAAGTTGATCCTAAAAAGGTACATGTCATAGTTACCATGAAACCACCGAAGAACCTGAGTTAGCTACATTCACTCTAAAGAAGTCTTCAATAGTCTGTCATTTCATTTCCTAGTTAGTAGAGAAGTATGTACCTTTCACCCACTTATTACACAAAGACATAATTTTCAAATGGGATGATCAGTGTCAAAAAGATTTTGTTCTACTCAAAACCTACTTGATGAATCTACCCGTGTTGGTGCCTTCAGTGTCACACAAACCATTACTACTATATATTTCCCTAACTACCAAATCCATTGGATCCTTCTTAGCACAAGAAAATGACTAAGGAAAGGAAAGGGTCATTTATTACATCAGTCGCACCCTAGTCAACTATGAGCTAAATACTCCTTTATTCCAAAGACATGTTTAGCAGTAGTTTTTGCTTCTTAAAAGTTATGCCATTATCTTTTAACACATAAGGTCAAGCTCATTTCCAAGATTGATCCCCTCAAATATCTTCTCAACAAAAAAACATTAACAGGTAGATTGGCCAAGTGGGTGATGATCCTAAGTGAATTTGATACCAAGTATGTCGATACGAAAGTAATAAAAGGACAGGTCATCACCTACCAATTGGTAGATGTGCCTATAGAGATCTTGAATCCTATCTTAGCTGATTTTTTAGATACATACATTCTTCAAACCAAGTTGGTAACTTAGAAGTTATATTTTGATGGTTTTTACACACAACATGGTTCAGGTGTTCGTATTTTTTTCATCATGCTACTAGGTGTTACCATCCCCAAATCCTATAAACTACTTTTCCCCTACACCATCAACATTATAGAATATGAAGCCTTGGTCTTAGGCCTCAATCTAGCTTTAGAATGGAAACTAATAGCGCTAGAATTTTACGGAGATTCCCAGTTGATCATCAACCAAGTCACCGACACATATCAGACCAAGGATGAAAAGTTATTTCCTTACAAACATATGGTTGACACACTTAAGGAATTCTTTGTTCATATTACTTTTGAACAAATTCCCAAAGACAAGAATAGAGCATCAAATGCCATGGCCACCTTGACCTCCTTGCTTTAGTTACCGAAGCACCACAAGTGGTATGAGTCCTTAGTAGAAGAGGTGGTTCAACCTGCATTTACTCAACCTGATTCCCTTCTCATTTTTCATTTAGATGCTCCCGATTCCCTCTGGTATAACCCCATCATCACTTACCTCCACAATAACACCATCCCATCCAACCTTTCACACAACCAAAAATGTAATTTCAGTCGACAGACCTTGCGCTACACTTTGGTGGTTGATACGTTGTATAGGAAGGGTCTTGACGATACTTTATTTAGATGTCTTGAGAAGGATGAGTTGAGAGTTGCTCTGCAAGAAGTCCATAGAGGGATTTGTGGGTCACACTCCTGGTTTTACATTAGCAAAGAAGATTCTCAAGATGGGTTATTTTTGGCCACCCATGGAAAAGGATTCTATCAACTATGTTAAGATTTGCACAAAATGTCAAATCCATGGTAACCTTGTTCATGCGCCAACCCAAGAGCTCAACCCTTTGGCCACACCATAGCCTTTTTATCAATAGGGTTTTGATTTAATTGGAGCCATCCACCTACCTTCCTTCGATAGATATAAATGAATTATCGCCACCATAGAATACTTCACCAAGTGGGTTGAAGTGGCACCACTTACTAACTCTACAGGAAAACAAATCACTTCCTTCATCCTAAACCATATCATTTGTTAGTTTGGAATACCTCATGCCATTCTCACTGACAATGCTTTGTACTTTAAAAATCAAATAATTGATGAATTATGTGAAAACTTTCACATTATACACCACTCCTCACCAATTTATTATCCCCAAGGCAATGGCCAAGTAGAGGCCACCAACAAGACCATTATTAATATTCTCAAGAGAACCATTAACAATAGTGGTAGAGATTGGCATTTACAGCTGAATCCTACCCTCTGGGCCTACAGGACGAGTGGTAGGAAACCTACAGGAAAAACACCCTTCTCTTTGGTTTATGGTTGTGAAGAAATTCTTCCCCTAGAGGTTGAAATTTCATCCTTGAGAGTTACTCTTCATGATATCCTATTAGATGACGACTATAGAGTGGCCTGTCTAGAGCAGCTGGAGTTATTAGAAGAACATCAGTGTACAACACATAAACACCTCAAAATGTATTAGAATAGATTATCCAGACATTACAACAAAAAGGTCAAACCCAGTGTCTTTTGGGTTGGTGACCTAGTGCTCTAAGAAAACCCTAAAAACCAAGCTGGTAGGGGAAAAAAAGGAAAATGGGAGGCCAATTAGATTGGTCCTTACATTATCACAGAGTCTTTTGGGACTGGTACTTACAAACTTGTGGATTGTGATGGTGTCCATCTAGCAGAACCCATCAACAACATCCATTTCAAAAGGTTCTATGTCTAAGACTTTAAGGAAACATATCATCACCAAAAATACCAAAAAAATCAAAAAACACTAAACAATACCAAAAAAAAAATGGTGAGAAATGCCACTTTTGGTTTCAAAAGGAGCGAGAGATAGCACCTTTGGACTTCCCTAAACAACACAAGTCCTTCAATGCTGAAAGACACTCAAGATAGAACTCAAGCAACTTTTGTAGAGACAAATTTTCCTTGTTTGTGGCTTAACTAGCACAATTGAGTTAATTTCACACATACCTTATTAAGAAACACTTGTGGGTTCCAATTCAATAGTTTCTTGGCATCAGACATAGCTCATAGCAGTAGAGACAGTCAGTATAACATCATCAAAGGGAAGCATAACAAATCAAGAGAAACATGAAGTCAGATTATATATTGAGATACCATAGACATGAATTGCAGGAAAATCAGTGCATCTCTCAGCTATCCACCATGGTCACTAATTCCCAATATCTATTTTAGCTTTTATTCGATCCTTTTGTTGTTTCGAAGATTCTTTTTGCCTTCATCGTCTCCAATATAGCTCTCTAAGCCCACTATTAGCCCTTTCGGCCCACTTTGGTCTCCTTGACTCTTTAAGTGCCTCCACACGGTCGTGGCTATCTCCACAGTCCAAAAAATCTCACTCACATCCTCACTTCACCCCCACTAGTTGGAAAATTGTCAAAAATTATCGAAAAAATCCAAAAATCGTCAATAATTGTTTTAAAAAATCCAAAAATTATCAAAAAATTTCGCAAATCGTCAAAAATTATCAAAAAAATCCAAAAATTATCAAAAAATCCTAAAATCATCAAAAATCATCAAAAATTATCAAAAAAATCCAAAAATCGTCAAAAAACTCAAAAATTGTCAAAAACTATCAAAAAAATTCAAAAATTGTCAACAATTATCAAAAACATTCAAAAATTGTCAAAAAAGTTCCAAAGGGGGTAATAATTACCGAAAATAGCCAAAAAATCCAAAAATTAACAACACCTCAACATTCCAATCAAACATGCTTTGTTTCAACTCAAATAAGTTATTCAAATATACATAAATTATTGATCTATTTTTCAAACCAATGATCCATTAATTTCATGTCAAATGGGTGTCCATCTATAATTGCTACTCCTTCGGGACAGGTTTGTGTACCTTGATCGATTTTGTATGAAATCAATGGTGAGGCCCACTATATTGAAAAATATCTAAATATTTTATGGCATATTTATGGCTCCATTACCTCTGGCAAAACCAAAAATAAATTAAAAAGTGCCTCAATGACATTAAGAAGTAGCGTAGTTATGTCCTAAAACATCTCACTAAGCTTTGAAAAATTTAGCACAATGCGAATAGTGAAAGAGGATCTGGTAGAGTCCCTTATCTTTCCTCTAGCCAAGAACAACAATTTCTGATGGATTATTAGTCTTATTTATGTTGCAGTGACCACAATTGATCTTAGACCCCCAACAAATATATCAATGTTATCTCAAAAGGCCTAGATATCTGTCGGATTCTTTCATCATCCCCTAACAAGGGGCACAGAATAAGTAAGCATAAGTTTGAGAGATTGTAGGGGTCTCCTTGCCTTTTTAGGCCCAAATGCCTTTTTCAAGGCCCTGTTTTGACCTTTTCAAGCCCCTGAGATACCTTTTTTGGCCTAAATGCCTTTTTTAGGTCCCCAAGATGCCTTTTTAGGCCTAAATGCCTTTTTTAGGTCCTCAAAGTGCTCCTTTAGCCCAAACACCTTTTTAAAGGCCCTTGTTTGGCTTTTTCAAGCCCCCAAAGTGACTTCTTAGGCCCTCAAGTGCCTTTTCAAGCCCCAGATGCCTTTTTCAGAGCTCAAACGTCCTTTATGGACATCCAAGGGCGTTTTTCAAGGCCCTTCTTGGCTTCCTTTGGCCATCAAAGCCTCCCTAGGTCCCAACGCCTTTTTACAGGCCTTGTGAACAACCGTCTTAGTGCACACCTAGCAAAAATCCTCGCTTTGGCCTTATGCGTGTCTGTAAAGGCTATCAATATATACAGTCATGTGCCTCACAATTTGTGTTTTATCACTTCCTGCTTTTTCCACCATTAAATGCCATGACTCTCCAACCATTACAGAAATTTGTACACATCTTTCATTGGAAGCCCACACAGCCATTCAGTTCTCCACATACAAGTGAAGGTTTTTCTTCCTCTACAAATCATATTGTCTCCACTTTTACAATGATTGACACTTTTTCTAAAAATTCCAAAAAACATTTTAATATTCCCAAAAATTCCAAAAATATTTGAATATTCCTAAAAATTCTAAAAACATTTGAATATTCCCAAAAATTTCAAAAACATTTGAATATTCCTAAAAATTCCAAAAACATCCACAAATTCCTAAAAATGCTAAAAACATCCAGATACATTGCAAAAATATAAAAAAAAAACACGACAATGTTCATCTAACACATCAACATTTCCACCAGTTGTCCTTCTACTTTCCATAAAAACAAATACAAATTTATTCTATTACAATGGCAACAACAACATTACATTCAAATATCCTCTGATAGATCATTTATTCTAGCCTCCCTGGAGGAGGCGGTAAGACAGGATGCCCAATCAATAGCATTTCTTCAGGCCCTGCTCCTAAAGAAGAAGCCCTTGGCATTAATCCTCTACGAACCCACACCGCATCCATGGGAATTGGAAACCTACCACCACATAACTACACATTTAATAGTTGTAAAAATTCCCTATCCACAAACTGTGTCTCCTACCAATTCTCATTCAGAAATGCCTGATGATAAAGTCTCTATTAATAGGAAACTTTCCAGTGTACCTTCACTATCCATTGCATTTCCACGAACACATTCTCCACCAGCTTGTTTATTCTAAGTACAGTGATTTCTCGTTGGGCCACATCCCACTTCTGTTGCATTTGGTTAGTCACCATTTGTCAACACTCCACATCAACTTTTGTCTCACCCAACTATTGATGCAACTGTCTCACCTTCGACTTACTTAATGCTTACCCCTCTTGTAGTTTCAATGATAGGGAGTTTGGTTTTGCAATCGCCTCCCCGAATGACTCAAATTATGACTGCAGCAACACTAGCTCATTTTGCACACTTTCCAACCCCATTTGTGCCATCTTTAGGGATTTCTACAATCTCTGAGTTTGCGACCACTCTGCCCACATCCCTACATCATTCCCTTCTGAACACAATTTCTCCACACACAGTTCTACTTCTAGCGATTGCACCCACGCCTGCTCCATATTCACCACCGCTTAGAGTCCTCTTGCCTTCATTTTCGCTCCATCTTCTCATGCCTTCTCCATCAATCCTAGCTAAACTTGACTTCCTGTTTGGCGTTCTCTACTCGGACTCTCTCTACAACCAACATTCTTCGTAATTCTTCCATGTCACTTGATGATTGGTATCCAACCCCCGCCTCTAGCCATGACTTCTCCACATTTATACTGCTCACTTCCCCTTCTGTTGATCCTTGTCCCAAAAATTTGAGGCCAATCAACTGACATGCTCCACTCATCCCTTCACCCACACTAATGTCTCCTCCATCCCTTAGAGCTTTTTCCACTGGCTTTTCAGGAGATTTTATCTCCCCCACCTCCTCCTCCACTCCAAACATACTCTTCGTTATCTCAAGCGGACTATTCTCTACTGCATCATCAACTCATCATCATCCAATACCACGTGCAATGCTTATTGTGATGCAGTCCCTGACAACATCATTAATGATGGCAAGGGCATTTCTTTAGCCCTGATCCCTGCATCTTCAGGTTGTGCCAACCCCCATCCTTCCTGACTTGATTCACCTTGCAATTCGGGTTAATACACCAACTCCTCAAAGGTTTGTTGAATGCACTTTGCTCTTCACCGTTGCCTAATCCACCTTCCCTGGCTAGCATCACCCTCTTGCTATGGCTGATCTGGTGAGCCTGACATGCTTTCACTTACACACTACCTCAGACTTTTCAATCAATCTAAGGACCGCATTTTATTCTTCACCTTGCTTCATTCCATTCCCATGCTATCCGCCTATTTATGACCATCACTCACCTGGACTCACTCTTTAACAACCTTACCATGGGTCCGCTTCCCGCTGCACCCATACTGGGTACACTTCCACCATTGTCATGCCATTATTACCAACAAAAAATTTCTACCAACCTCTGCCAACACACACTCCATGCATTTCGCTACTGATTTCCACTGACACATCTCATAATTTGTTGCCCAACCATTACAACCACTTTATCCATGGTTTGAACAAATTTTACACTACTACACACAACTATCGACACTACTAGTCCGCACTTACTGATTTTTCTATTGTTATGCACTTCTAGTACCTTGATGATGTACCTCACTAGCGGTACCAAGATGAAGTCATGATACTTTATTTGCCTTTGATTTTTCACTATTCAATTCCAGTGATCCCCTAAGTTCATGCATCATTTGTGTCCACTTGTAAGCGCCTCCTCTCGTTTGGAAAGTCATGTGTAACTTAACCTATTTTATATGATATCTTAGGTGAGGACTTTATCCGATAGTTGATTGTTTGCATGCCTTTTTTTATTTACTATGGCTATAATATTTGTTTTTCAATAAATTTTCATACTTTTCATGTACATTATCCGTGACTAGTGGTACTCCTCAATGTGACACAATATTCATATCACCATAGCTGAGCTAGTGGTGGTTTTACTTGGTCACTTTTTATTAAATGCTCTATGATGACAACTAATTTGCATCTCTTTACAATAAAAGTGACAGGTAGTTACATTCATTTAGTTTGCATTTTCATCTTAAGTCTCTTGCGAACACATGATTGGCACATAAATCAAGATAACACACACACGAATCTCATCAATAGTGCTCAACAAGAAGGCTCCAAACAACAAGTAAGGTTATTCAACAAGTCACCACCCAACATACTAGTGCAATGGTTAACACTACTATTGTGGACTCAATCTCATCACAATACTACCACCTTGCATCACACTTCATTCTTGCCTATCATCTATTCCACCTATTGCACTATGTGGCTTTTGAATCTCAAACATTCCTCATTACACCACATCATCTACCTTATTATGTGGCTTTTGAATCTCAAACAATTTGATTTCATTACATTTCATTTCCTCCCCTCTTCTCTCGTTTATTACAATTCATTATATCCAATTTAATTTCATTGCATCCCATAGTGCATTTCATTTTGTTATATTTCATTTCACATTTTCGTTCATTTACAAATTTCATATTTCATTTCCATTTCATTTCATTCCCATTCCCTTTCATTCCACTCCATTCCATTTCATTTCATTTCTTTCCATTTTATTGCTTCATTTCACTTCATTTTATCACATTCCATTTCATTTTATTTCATTATATTCCTTTTTTCTTCACATTTCATTCCCTCTCATTTCATTTCATTCCCTTTCATTTTATCACATTTCAATTCCTTTCATTTCATTTCATTTCCTTACATTACATTTCATTCATTACAATTCATTACATCAAATTTCATTACACCCAATCTCATTTGTTTACATGCCACCTTTTGTTTCATTTAATCACATTACAACTCATTTTCGTCACAGTTCATTACATTAAATTTCATTGCCTTATATTTCATATTATTACATCAAATCTCATTTCACCATATTACATTTCATACTACACGTATTTCTTTACATCCACATATTTCATTACATTCACATATTTACCACATTTTCATTCCTTGCATTATATTTCATTCATGCATCTTGTTACTTAACACTTCCATTCATTTACATTTTTATTTCATTTATACCTTCATTTCATTTCACCACCTCACCTCACACCAAATCTCATTTCATTACATATCACACTTCATCACATTACATTACATTCAATTTTATTCCATTTCATTCAATTCCATTTCATCATGCCACATATCCTATTGCATCACACTACATCATATTGTTTCCTAAACACATTTTCATTCCATTTCAGCACATTTCTGATTCACTTACAAATTTTATTTCATTTCATTACATCTTATCGAATTACAAATTTCCTTTCATTACATTTCATATTGTTACCTTACATTCCATTTCATTTCATTACATTTCCTCCATACCTTTCATTACATTTTATTCTTTCCATGTCATTTTATCTATTTTCATTAAGTTACATTACATTATCGTAAAATTCATTCCAGTATGTTTCATTTATCACAATCCATTTTTAACAGTTCATTTCATTACATCACATTACATTCAAATTTATTTTACTATATCACATCACATCTCATATCATTACATCATGTTACATTACACCCATTGTCATTTCATTATATTTCATTTATTACATTCCCTTACATTTACTTTCATTACATAAAATTCTATTTTTACCACATCTCATTTCATTTCATTACATTCACACCATCACATCACATTTTCCTGCATTACATCATTATTGCCATTTAATTATTTCAATCATTATCCAAATATCATACTAAATTAATCATTCATATATATATATATATATATATATATATATATATATATATATATATATATATATATATATATATATATATATAGTGCTACTACATCCATCAAATCATGAGTCCATGATATAACAAGTGCACACCTCTAAAAATCAGCAAGCTCAAATATCTCATAAAGCAAAAGCTCGCACAATACATCAAAAGGATAAAATCAACATGAATATAAGATACACTGTGAATGATCAAATAACATGAACCTCAACAGATCACAACGTCTATCCACATGAACATCCAAAGATCACCAAGTACATCAAAAGAATAATCATACATAATGATGAGTAATGTCATAACGCATAATGTACACTCATCCCTGCATAGGCGGCTGACCTGAAGGTCTCTACTCGCCGAGGGCACTCGTATCCTCTCGTGGTGCCTACTCAATCGCATATGTCATCAGTGCAACCTGTCCGGCTATGGCCGTCTGACTAGTTGATGCCCCATCTGTCCTCGATGGCGATGGTGGCAGTGGTGGCCTCAGTGTCATCATGGCTATAAATGCATGTAGTGTACCCGTCAAATGACCCATCCAAGCCTCCATGGCACCCATCTAAGCCTCCAAATTGGTAGATCCCCCTGGCCTCTCTAGTGGTGGATGTGCATCTAGCGGCACTTGCTACTGTCCTTGTGGCTGTACATCTGATGGATCTCTAATTAGAGCTTATACTTATGGCTTCTGTTGCTAGATAAACTATATATCATCAGGCAACTTGTCCCTCGCCTACTCTGCCCTACCCTACTCAACACCTCTGTCCTGCTGACCAGCTCCCACTCCACCACCCATCCCCCCTCACCCTCACACCTCCGCAACCCTAGATCCCTCCAACCCTCCCTACCCCTACTGGTCTCTACATTGGACCTCGTGCCACACCCCTTTGCGGTAATACCATGGCTACTTGGCCTCGCCCTCCATATCTCCCACGTGCTCTAACTACACCTCTTGCTCTCCCTCTGACCTGTCGTCTTCATCGCCTTCTCCCCAGACCACCCTCACCATCCTCATCCTCTCCCCACTCAATCGCTCATCAATCCCCAAAATAGGCTTTGCTGAATTTGTGTATCTCAGAAAGGGATGCTCCCGAAACCATCGTGCATAGTCCCCCTCCATCCCTGCATCTGCCTGTCCATCCTAGGTGTGTCTATCATCTACAAAAAGGCCTTCAAACAAGCCTCATACTCCAAGGTCGGCCCCCACACTGCCCTCTCTGACTGCACCCGAGGATAATGTGCTGACCACTGTGGCATGCCCTATCGCCATCCAAACTGTCTCACTACCTACTAGAAACAAAATCACTCTATCATTGTGGGTACCCGACCAAGCAAATATCTCAGATCAAAGAAATATACCATCTCATCATCGTCCTCGGCCCACAGTTCTATGAACCTATATGGTCTCCACACAACCTCATCAATATCATCCAACATACGCCGCCAATACTTTGTCTTGCCCAAATGGGGCTACATGATCACACCAGAGTAAGTATACATGTATGGCATGCCTTGAGGCTGTTGTCACACACATACTGGACGCATAACAGGTAAATGCTCCCGTGTCCATAGCTATAACAAAATCACTCTTGCTGATAGTGACAAGGCTCCCGAATATACAACTTGATGTAAATCATGGTACAAGTGGGCCAATATACAGTTGCCCCATGCAAATTTCCTCAACTGATCTATCATATCCTGTATAACTAACCCCATCCAACTGGACATCCTTGCCCTCATCGATCTGGCAACGAAAACCTTCCTATCAATCCAACCAAAACTTCTGGCAATGGATCATACTACAACATTTGGAACCATGATACATTGTCATCCCAAATGCTATCATCTCCGAATAAATCTCTAAAAGCAATGTCATCTGCAGTCTAATCATAGTAAACTAAATCTCCTATTGTTGGGATCCGCAATATCTGATATACTTCCTCTGGAGTCACTATCATCTCACCCATCGGCAAATGAAAGGTGTTGTGGTCCGAGTGCCATCACTTGGCCCAGCTGTCAAAAGCCCCCTGTTCACTCGGAACTGGGGCATCTGTAGTAAATAAGTAAACTTGCAGTTGTTAATCACTTGCCACTCCTCAATAAAAAATCTACCTACTGCATCTAGAGGCCATGGATATAAACCTTGCACCATGAGCTTGTGCCCACGTACCTATTTGCGTCAAAAAAACATACGACAAAGTCAATTTTCACCCCAAGTGATCATCATGCATCAGTCTATTGTCTATATCTAGCTAATCTGCTACTGATTCTATCTTGGACTTGTTACTTGTCCTTCTCTATCCTATGCCAGACATGTTTGTTTTCCCTACTCGGTATCTTGAGCTGGGGCATCATTCTTTCCCTATCTATCATCAGACTGATCCTTAGAAATCACTTTATGACTACTCGATTGCTATTGTTTACTCGCTATGATGCATCCCTGGTTGACAGACCTAGGATCTAGCCTTTTGTGTTATCTTATGCTTAATTACGGCTTTACAATTTGTTTCTGCCCTTCAAAGTTCTTTTGCGCTATTTCCTAGCACATATGTGTTATAAGATCCATCAAATGCGCTAGGACATCCATATGCACTAGTATAACATTTGAATGTGCTATTCCCTGGATCGAATGCGCTATAACATACATAAGCACCATCAAAATGCTCATATGCACTCTGTAACAGTGCATAAACACCATTATAACCAAATGTGATACAACACAATGCATATGCGCTACAAGATCATTCAAATGCGCCTAAAGACTCAGATGTGCTATTTAAAGCTACAATGTGTTAGTTCCCTAATGAATGCATTATTTTGCTCCTAATCTAGGGTTTTAAATGCACTATTTCACCACTCGTATGTGCTACAAGAGTGTTTGAATGGACTAAAAGAATGCATATGGACTAAAAGAAAAGATAAACAGGCTAAAACACTTAAACTACCTCATTTATACACAAAATTCCAAGAAAACTCAAGTACACATGAAAAATCTTAACATTGGAGGATCTCGATGACTTCACAAGGCACCGTAATCTGTTGGATGCTCATACCTATGACCTCTCTTGAATCTATGCTCTCGTAAAGGGACCACCATCCTCGTTAACTTAGAGCTCCAAAATGCCAAATGTCAAATGAGAGTGTGAAAATGACAAGGGTAAATAGCCTTTTGACCTATTTAACCCTCCTTAGGGGCATTTATATCACTTTTTCACTCTATTTACCCAACATTGTCACCTTTTTGCTCACTTTCGCGAATTGGGTATTGTATTAAATCAACTTGATCATCTTTATTTGTCGAATTATCCAACATTTTAGAAACAAAATTGGGACCTTAATTTTTGCAAATTCATTTTTTCCAATTTCATTTCTGAGGGGGCAGTATATCCGTATCAAACTGGGGCATCAAAATTTTCTGAAAAATCAAAAGCGTTCTACCCTAGCCAAAAATTTCAAACATCAAAACAACCAAAACCAGGTTATCCAAGTAAAAACATCATAACATCAATCAGCAAAATCAACAACAATCAAAACATCAAATCATCAACAATCAGACATCAAGCCATCAACAAATAGACACCATGACAACTACAAAAGTCAAAATATCATCGAACATACGTGCAATCATCGTAATTTGACCTAAAATCAAAAAATAAAGACAATCTTTGAAATATTAGCTCAAAGAGGAGCATTTGTAGACACCAAAAAATTGGCAAAGACTTAAAACATTGCAACTTCGACCAATGAATGCAAATTAAGGAGGAAATCAAAGGAAAACAACAAACTTTCAAATTAAGGATTACATCAGGGTCATTAATCGATTAGATCATCTATTAAATTAATAAGACCTAAACCAACTTCAAAAAAGGAGAAAAACAATTCAAAATCATAAAATAAAATTCAAAAGGGAGAGGGAAAAAAATAAATTTTAGAAAATAAATAGAACTTTTATTAAATCAATAAATCCATTTATCCTCACAAAATGAAAATCCTAAACCAACTTCAAAAGAAGAGAAAAACAATTCAAAATCATAAAATGAAATTCAAAAGGGAGAGGGAAAAAAACAAACTTTTGAAAATAAATGGAACTCTTAGAAAATTAATAAATCCATTTATCCTCATAAAATGAAAATCCTCCTTTTATATTATAAAGAATTGAAACAAATCCACATTTATCCTCAAAATTAAGACTTTTCGACTTCTCCTCTTGTCTCTTATGAGACATTTTAGTCGAAAAAAATTCACATTTATCCTCAAAATCAAGACTTTTGGGCTCCTCCTTTTGTTTCTTATAAGACATTTTCAATTTCACATCTATCCACTAATCCTAGATTCTTACCCCAACCCCTTCTAAAATCCTATAAATAGAAGAAGAATTCAAGAGCAAAAAGACTCATGTTTTAGACATCTACATTATAGGCATATTCTAAGTTGTCATATTAAGCATATTAGCATTGTTATTCTAGCAAGTTTATGTCATTTTGATAGCACTTTAACTTTGTTTCATGTTATTTAGTATCATCTTAACACATGTTTAGCTCATTGCATGTCCATTTTGATAGTACTCTAAGAGTTGGTACTCGCATATAATTTGCATTTTCATCTTAAATCTTGCATACATACTGGTAGATATGCATTTTAAGCATACTCTCATTCTAGAACTGTTACTGAGATGCTAGTCTGAGAGCATTCTTAGCGGTTGTAGTTGGAGAAACATGGGACATTCGTAAAGTTTGCATTTGACAATGATTTATTGGGTTTAGTCTAGTTTGTTGTCATTTTATTTGCATTTTGTATTAAGGTTACATGAATATGTGAATATACCATGTACAACTTCTTTGTAACATAAGACATGTTCTAGTATAATGATAATATGGTACTTACATGTAACTGTACATATGCATACATATATATGTATGTGTATATTCAAATGTGGTGTACATGTATGTGTCTACTAAAATACAATGTATACACAAAAAATGTATATTTAGAATACTACGTATGCATGTGTATGTGTACGTACATATACAATTATATGTAAATATGAGACAGTGTAATTAAAATAAGACATAAGTAGCAAATTATTATCTCCATCTTATGTCAATACTTTACTATTAGTTCCATTGTCCTTTTATTCTAGAACCCATCAACCTTTAATTTTCTTTGGCTTTTGAATTTTAATTCAAGAATGTAACTTATCCTGCCACCTTTAAAGCCATCTTGTATGTAACTACTCTTGGAGGTTATAACTTGTAATTGAGTGTGGCTTAAGGGATGTCATTCTATGCTCTATGATAACCCTCTTTCATTCCTTTGATTATTCTTTTACCAACAAGCAGCCATTCCAAGCTCTTCTCTCCTCCTTCATATTGGTGATCCTAGCCACAATAGGGAATTTAGTTTACACAATTTGAAGAGTTGATCTAGGCCAATCTGATCTACCATCCAACAGAGAAGACTTGACGTATCTCTACCTTTGCAGCTTGTCAAGTAGTGCATCTTTCTACAATTTATCCTTTCTCATCTCTTATGAATTGAAAGCTCTAAGATTGATCTTGTCGCGTGAAATATTTTAAAAGAATATACAAAGTGTGCCAGTTGAACTAAGATCTATGACTAAATGTTTATTTGCATGCGTTAGAATTATCCAATATAACTAATTTTATGAATAGTACCAACCAAATTAGGTGGTGCATGCAATTAGTCTAATTCCAAGTTGATTTATCTATTGTATGTTATCTTGTTTTCCTTTCAGAACTTGAATTAGAGATAACATAAGATAAGATAAAGATATTAATGTCCAACAAGATACCAACAAGGGTTTATGGGATTAAAAGGTACACCAATAGAAGACTACAACAATGGGAGCACCAAAAGGCGTCCGGGAAAAGAAAAGAATACACCAAACAAGAAGAGAAGGGGGAAAACAACAATAAGAGAGATAGAAGGATTAACAATCCTTCCTTGGTGCAAAGAAATCCCACATAGAGGAGTAAGGCCTATTACGAGCAAGGGTTATGGTCCGACTCCATCGTTGATTCTGTCTATGTGGAGCAGTGGGGATAGGATGTTGCCAACTGAAAAACCCACACTGAGGTCTAACCGCTCTGGTGTGTCCAGAGATGGATGTATGTGACTATGCACGTCAATTGGACTCAAAGGCGGACCTCGACTCCCAACCTATAGGAAAAGTATCTTGAATCACTACCTTGAGGTTTCTAATCATTGCCCACTTACCCTCCTACCAGGAAGCTATAACAAGAATTTGAGCCTGCTTAAGTTCTACCACTTCTGATCTAGTACAATCCTCATCAAGATAAATCTTGGCAAGGAGAGGGAAAAGCTTCCTCTTTGCCCTAAGAACCTGAAGGCGATCAACAGGTGAGAGGAATCAAATAAAGAGTGTACTATCATACCCAACCAAGGCATAGTCTAGTGTGATGTCAATGATATCCAATTGATCCTTGAAGAAAGAGTAAACTGCAACAAGAGGCTCTGAAGAAGAAGAGGGAGGATGAGGAGGAAGAGGGAGGCCATGAACTCTCAAGTTGAGCTCACGAGCATGCCTGACCCTTTCATCTACTATCTTAGTTTGGATGAGATTTTCCATCCAAAGGTGGAAGTGAAGATGGGGTTATTGTGGTTGTTACAAATAGATGCCCATGATTTCAACTATTGTTCTATTTTAGTTTTTAGGGAGGATTGTTTGTTGTCGAGTTTAGACTATTTCTTCCTCAATTGGTCAATATCAGACAAATGCAAATTGATCATTTGAAGTTGGAGTTTAGCAATATCTATATTAGTTGCACTTAGCTTTTTAGGTACATCTAGGTTTTGTTGCATATGACAGTCAAGTTGCCTCTTCCAATCAGTTAGTGTTTTTGAAAGTGTCTACGTAGGGACTGCATTGTACCTAGGGAGATTGATTGTCAGCTTCAACCTTAATCAACCTATCACCAAGACTAAGAGAGAGTGAGGATGACGAAAGAGCTGTGTCTTGTAGGGCTTTGTGATCAATCTCCAATTTTGTCAAGTGATAAACTAATTGTTGGAATGTGATTGGGTCTGGTTGGGGATCCAAAGCAGATAGATAATCATCCAGTAAATGGAAATGTGCCCTCCACTGGATGTTGTTGTTACATAACTTTTTAACTTTCAAAATGGATCTGGCAATCTGTCAAACAGTTAGTATGCATCACCAACAAATAGCAGAGAGAACCATAGAAAACCCATGACACCTAACAGGCCACGACATCCACAACACGACTCTCATGGCTCTCACACAGACATCAATAGTCGAAGGTTCACGTCTCTGCAAATGGCATCTACTTTGGAATAAGGACCAACGACAGATAGCTAGGGCATGGCAACTTCTGGGTGGACAAGACACCAACGAAAAAGAACCCAACACACAGCTCTGTAAGAGATATATTGCATATCTAAGTTCTAATTGCTTTCTAAATGCCAACTTTAATAAATATGTTTGCAAAGAACATACCAAATATCTAACAATGAAGATGCAATTGTTTTTGTATAACACTTACTACAAATAGGAAAATATGCATCTACATCAATAAGACATTAGGGAAACAAATTCTGATATAAAACTCTGATATAAATAAGATTACAATAGATTTTACAAACCCTACCAATGCCCTAAATATCTACTCTCAAACAATGCAAAATGTAGTAGATAAAAACCTATAATTGCTCCCAAAATATGAATTTTCTTGTAGCAAATCACTGTAGCAGCAAAACTGTAGCAAGTTATTATAGCAGTATCACTAGAGTGGCAATATTGTAGCAGCGATACTGTAGCAAAGTTACTATAGCAATATCCAACTTATTCCTTACTCTACAAATATGGCCCTAGGCCACAAATTTGGTAGAATAAAAAGACTGGTTTGTCTTCTTCAACAGTCGCAACCCTTTGGAAGATATTTCATCACCTTAGTTATGCAAATCAATGGGAGTGTTTGTTCCCAACGATCAATGTAACAACTGCAGAAACCCTTGGCTCCACAAGTTATTTGGAAGAGTAGAGGGCAACATATTCAATGATCAACAATGAGGTTGCCCTCCCTATTTATTCTTTTCCTCCAATAGATGGACCTCCTTTTAAAAGAAATAAAATAATATTTAATTCCTTCTAGAAGATTCTTTTAATTTATTTATTTAACTTTAGTCACTTTTAGTTTAATTAATTAATTATAAAGTCACCTTTCAATTTTAATTTATTTAATGACTTTATAAGAAATTAATTTAATCAATTTCTCCTTATTTCTCCACTTAGCCTTTGGAGAATGTAAAGGCTAAGAACCTCTACTGAGATGCTAAAATGATGGGGACATTATAGTATGCCCTCCCTAAAATTGCTTGTCCTCAAGCAACTTTAACTCCATATGGTGCAAAATCTCCTCATTCTTCCATGTCGCATCCTCTATTGGTAGGCCCTTCCATTTGACCAAGTATTCCTTGATAGTATGTCTCCTCAAATTCCTCTCCCTGTACTCAATGATAGACTCTAGTTTTAAACCTAATTTTCCCTCTTGGTCCAAGGGTGGAAGCACTGTAGAAGGAACAATTTGGTGTCCTAACACCCTTTTGAGATGTGACACATGAGAAACATTATGGACCTTACTGTTAGCTAGTAACTTCAACACATAAACTACCTCACCCACACGCCTAATGATTCTAAAGGGTCCATAGTATCATGGCTCCAGCTTCCCTACACCATTCTTCTTTAGTGGAGATTGCCTATAAGGTTGTAGCACTAAATACACCATGTCTCCTACCTCGAATGAACTTTCAACTCTTTTCTAATCTGCATATTGCTTCTGCTAGTTTTATGCTCTCTAAATATTCTCCTAAAGAGCCTTCATGATATCTTAATTTTCTTGTAGCAAAGCTCCAACACTAAGCATTCTACTATCACTCATCAACAAATCAAGAAAGTTGGGTGCCTCATAACCATATAAGACCATAAACAATGTCATCTGAATAGAAAGTTGGTAGGTGGTATTATAGCAGTGCTCACAAAGACATATCCACTTAACTCATCTCTTTTGCTGCCCTGTAATGTAGTTCCTAAGATATCCCTTCTTGGTTAGATCAGAAAGTGGTGTTGCATGTCGTGAATATCCATTAACTAATTTGCAGTAAAAACCACATGAGCCCAAAATTCCTCTTAGTTGTGTCAAACTCTCAAGAATAGGCCACTCAATTATTGTCTTGACCTTGTCTAGATTCATGCATACTTCTTGTGTGCTAATGATGTTTCCTAAGTACAACAGCTCTCTAGAGCCTAACTCACAATTGAATTCCTTAACATGCAAGGTCTCTTTGCCAAGAATACCCAAACCTATATCAAGATGCATAATATAATCCCTTCACAATTTGTTGTACACAAAAAATAACACAAATTGCCTCAACTGTTGTATGTGTAGATGATAAACATGTTTTTGTTTCTCCTCATGTATTGACATCAAAACACAATCTATGTCATGAAGCCATGTCATTCGCAATACCATATCAGCATCTCCCATGTTTAAAACATAAAAATATGCATTAAACTCAAAGTTATTCAAATGCATGGGCAGATCTTAAATCTTCCTGTCGCACCTAAGAGTGTAGCCATTTGTAACCTTTACTCTTATACCCTCAAAGACCTATGTCTGTATGTTGCGTCTCTCAACCAACTAATCATCAATGAAGTTATGTGTGACACATGTTTAAAGCAAGGTAATGATCTTCTGCCCAACTAAAACTCCACGCATCCTAAAGGATCCCTCACGTTGTATGTTAGTGAGACATGCTTCCTATAGCTACACTAACTCTTCCCTTTCAGCCCTTTCTTCCTCATGTTCTGATCCTACTAGCTTAGACCCTTCTCGATCAAATTTCTAATCTAAATTTTCAGATTCAGAATTCTCATTATATGCCCACATAACATAGTCAATCTTCCCCTTACACCTTAATGGACAATCATGGTTTGCATCATGCACACCTTTGCAATAAAAAGAAAAATTCTTTCTACTCAAATTATTAAGTGTTTCTCTATCTAGGGGTGTTGCTAATTCCCCCTTTGGATCTAACTTTTTTTGAACTGCCCAAATACAATCCTCAATTTGTTTGTGCATCATGTCACGATGAGATAATGCAAAAATAACCTCATCCTTCTTCACCTTCAACTAAGTCTCCAAGCTATGAGCAACTTTAGTTGTACATGAAGAACCCTCAAATTGTTCTTGTTTCTTCATGTTTGCAATCTTTACCAAATCCTTTAATTGACCAGACTCGTCAACTTCATTGTTGTCATCAAATTTTAGGTATATTTTTAGATTCATTCTCTATTTGAAATAAGAGTCTTCTAATGTTATCCATCCTCTTTTTCCTTGCTATCTTGAGGAGATTGACCTTTCCTTTGACTGCTTGAAGATGTTGTCTTGCATTGGCAACCACCAATTTTTTTTGTAACCATTCATCATTCATTACTTTAAACTTCTTCACCTCTTTGATGTCAAAGTATGTTAAACTAGCTCTTGTATAATTGATATCTTTCGGTTTAGCAATAGGTGTAAGGCTACCATCAATGGATGTTATCATAGTGTTGACATTTTCATTATATGGAGAATGGTGGTGCATAACACAATTGTCCTCAAACAAATCAGTAATGATATCATACCATTGTAAAGATTTACCTTCATCATGTGTAATCAAAATACTAGAGGTTGCTCCACTATGTAGAGGATCAACTTCGATATCCACCTTAAGTGGCTCAATCAAATAATGAGGTCTTTGTAACTGCCCATTCCAAAGCAAACTCCCCGAATGAAATGATTTGAATTAGACGCATTATGTTGTGTGCTATCGTCCATGCACACATCAACATCCAAGGTACTACTACAACATCCCTCAACAGATAACTCAACTACATGTTCCTCTAGCTCGCAATCTTGCAGCTCCATGCCAACAACTGAATCTTCAAACTCACAGGTCTGATTTGAAAAATCAGACTCATCAGTGCATGAATCTGCACCATACATTGTGTCATTAATACCCCTTTCTTAAGTACTACCAAGTGACATCTCAAGGATAGGATTTGGCCCTTGTGGATGCAAGGTTTCATAACTGATGTCATAAAAATTAGAAGTATTTATGAAATCTCCATTCATGGTACCGGTATCTTGAGTGTCAACGCCCACGATCACTTCCATAACCTCTTGTGAAACCTCTTGTAAGGATGATGTAGATAAATCATCGCCCAAGGCTGTCATTCTATTTTTCTAATTCAAATTTGCATGTCTATCAAATTCATCATAAACTTTTACATACCCTATTGGAACCAGCAGACATAAAGTCGGTCTCCTTTATCATGGGTTGAAGGTTCTTATGAATCCAGGACTGAACTCTAACTTTCCCACTTCCATCATGAATAGGTAATGTGATATTATTGGTTGCATGCTTCAAATCTTTGTTTTGGTCTCTTGGCCTTTGATTGTGCGTTGTCTTGTAATGCTCTTCCTTTTGACTTAGAAATCTGTCAAAGCTCAAGTGTTCCCTAACCTTTCGTGTCAACGATTCTCATTCAACATTCGTTGTTCTAAGATGATCTGCAAATGTTGCCTCCCCTTCAGCATTATCATCTTTGTGTTTATTTCTGAGAAAGGTAGGGCATGTAGGCCTATGAATGGTCTAAGAGGAAGCTCTTTGTACTATACACATGTCAGCATCTAGGACTTCGTTTTGTTTGATTAGTGGGTTCATCTTCTGTATTGTTGTAGCAAGTTTTCGTAAAGCTTCAGCCATCTGTTGTTGCTTTGCTGCCAAATTTCTAAAGAACTCTCGTGCTTCTCTTCCACCATCTTTTCCCTTGTTTCTTGTCATCTCTTCTCCTCCCTTGTCACCCATTTCTTCTACAGGTATATTCTCAAACTGATTTTTCTCTTGTTCTGATCTGCTATGAGTGTAAATCCGTTGTTGTGGCTACATATGAAACCTCAACCCTCCAAAATGGCAGAATCAAAACTCTAATACCAATGTAATAACCCCAACCAATTATAACTTCAACAAACACCAAATTCTTTTATAATTTAGTTGTTTGACATTTCGTCAAACACTTTGCAAGAAAGCTCTGATACCAATGTAATAACCCTAATAAGTTATAACTTCATCAAACACAAAGTCTTCTCTAATTCACTTGTTTGACATTTGGTCAAACACTTTGCAAGCAAGTGATATATTACATATCTAAATTATGATTGCTTTCTAAATGCCAAACTTTAATAAATATGTTTGCAAAAAACACACCAAACATCTAACAATGAAGATGCAATTGTTTTTGTATAACATTGATTACAACTAGGAAAATATGCATCTACATCAATAAGACATTAGGGCAACAAATTTTGATATAAATCAAATTACAACAGATTTTACGAACCCTACCAATGCTGTAAATATCTACTCTAAAACAATGCAAAATGTAGTAGATAAAAACCCAAAATTGCTACCAAAATATGAACTTTCCTATAGCAAATCACTGTAGCGATGACACTATAGCAGCAGTATTGTAGCAAAGTTATTGTAGCAACGTCACTGTAGCAGGTTACTGTAGCAATGTCACTATAGCAGTGATATTGTAGTAGCGGTACTGTAGTAGGTTACTATAGCAACGTCACTATAGCGGTTATATTGTAGTAGCGGTACTGTAGCAAAGTTACTGTAGCAATATCCAACTTATTCCTTACTCCACAAATCTGGCCCTAGACCACAAATTTGGCACAATTAAAAGACTAATTTGTCTTCTCCAACAATTGCAACCCTTCGGAAGATATTTCACCACCTCAGTTATGCAAATCAATGGGAGTGTTTGTTCCCAATTATCAATGTAGCAACTGAAGAAACCCTTGGCTCCACAAGTTATTTGGAAGAGTAGATGGCAACACATTCGATGATCAACAATGAGGCTGCCCTCCCTATTTTTTTTGCCTCCAATAGATGGACCTCCTTCTAGAAGAAATAAAATAATATTTAATTCCTCCTTCTAGAAGAGTCTTTTAATTAATTTATTTAACTTCAGTCACTTTTAATTAAATTAATTAAATATAAATTCACTTTTTAATTTTAATTTATTAAATGACTTTATAAGAAATTAATTTAATCAAATTCTCTTTATTTCTCCACTTAGCCTTTGGAAAATGTAAAGGCTAAGAACTTCCACTAAGATGCTAAAAAGATGGGGACATTGCTAAGCAACATTCTATTTGATGTTCCAAAATTGACACTGATTAGGCACTTGTTAATCTCCAGTGAGGTACCACAATGGTTTCTGAAGAAAAGAACATAAAGATTCCAATGAGGCACTAACTACTTGACCAAACACACTTGATATTTAACATGCCTAGGTTTAGACAAAAATGAGATTCATAAATTTCCACTCCTATGATACAAAGGAATGCAAATTTCTAGTTTTTTTACAAATGCATTTCACATTATGCAAAATATCATGATATATGTATGATATTTGGTGCTTTTCTATGTTGAAAGTTAAAAAAAATAATCAAATACCAAAAGGACTGGTGGCATATAAACTCTTTATGTTCACCCTGGTATTCTCAGTTGCTAGGTCAGTGAAAAGCTCACTATAATCTTTCACATAAGAAATGTAGGTACATGAAAAAGTGAAATTTGTATTAAATGAGAGGATGAAATTTTCACATCAAGTTAAAGCTATGTTAGCCAGAGCTTTCGGGGCGGGGACGGCAAGGGACAGCGGGACAGGTTTCCATGACAACAAATGTTTTTGGTGATTTTGGGGACAAGGTGAGGACAGCAAATCGAAACGGCTATATATATATATATATATAGAGAGAGAGAGAGAGAGAGAGAGAGAGAGATTTACAAATATACATGTCATTCATATGAAACTAAGCACAAAGCATGTCATTTAAATATTATAGAATTATAACATACAACATTTGAATGTCATCTAGGAAATAATATTCGATTTCAGTACTCAATTGTCAAAATGCATATTAATATCAATGAATAATATCATTATCATAAACATGATAAATCTAAAAATCTAAATCTAAATATGCCTAAAGCTATACGCTCAAATGCTAGAGGGCTGCCATGAAGTAATGAGTATCAATGTATCATAATCATGTTCACGTTCAACATAAAAATATAACAAACAAAAATGAAGCAGATTGTTGCTCCTATTCCGCCTCTACCGCATTTGGAGGGGTGGGGCCCACCTCGGCAACCCAGTTGGGAGCCTTAAAGTTATTTTTTAATATCCACTTCTTTTTTTTGCATTAAAAAATATTTGGGGATTGCTGGCCATACCCGGTATGGTTGGGGGACGTCTAGGCGTCCCCTTTCCGTACCGGGGATGACCAACCATCCCCTTTTTTCTTCCCAGTCGTCCCTGAGTTTTGGAGACATCCCTTGGTAATTTGCCTTTTTTGGGGACGGCTGGGGGACATCCCATATCCATCTCCTCATCCTCAAGACATCCATGTCTTGGAAACTCTTGTATTCTGGCTAGGTACACATCCCCGGGGAACATAGAGTTAAAGCTTAAAATGTACTCTAAGGACACATGTAATGTGAGCAAAATCTAAAGAAAAAACAAAATTACATTACTCTCCAGAATAGCTCAAGTAGATCAATGGACTCAAAAGTACAACCAATAATAAAATTTAAAAAAGAGGTACTGGACTAAAATGACAAGGTTTTAATAAAGAACAATGCACAAAGTATAAAAGACAAGTAAACAGAACAGGACAAGGTAACATTAAGTGTTCAAATGTAAATGCAAGCCATAGGATATAAGACATCTTTTCACTTTGAAAACCAACTAAATCTTTGATTATCCATACAAATAGAAACATCATCCTCCATTTCATCATCTGCCTTGAGAGTCCCTTTTATTATTACGCCTCCCACTCTTAGTTCCATCCCAAGCACTATCCCCAAAAAAGAGAACAATCCAAAACAAAGCTACCAAAAAGACACGTGCTGCTTCTTCGATTTAGTAAAAAGTACCTAACCAACCTGCCCATAAGAGCAAAAATTGCAGAAAATGCCAAATCGTCAATGCATTGATAACATGTTAACTTTGTGATGACAGTAGCAATTACTGCCTGCTAGACAGTACCTTGCACAATCATTTCTTTAATTGATTTCTACTATATCTGCCAGAAGATAGAAAGTGTAGACTTTTAACTCGAAGTGAAGCTATAGTGCTAACTTGAAAGAGATGAAAGAAATGCAGGGAGGGCAGAAAGTTAAAAGCATTAGCAGAAGACTTTGCAAATCTCTTTAAAAAGCACCAACTTCTTGGATAGAAAGCTCCTTACATCTCTACTAAAACAGGCAGCCAGTACAACATTTAAAAAACATCACTCTGAGTGAAATTTCCAGATAATATTTGAACCATTATGCAGTTGGTTTGGTAAATTTAGCGCCGTAGGATCATTTACTGACCTCATCACAATGTGAAGCAATTTCATTTTCAAATTCAAATAAGATGTCTAACCAAGAATTTGTTACATCATTGAAATAATTAAAATACACCATATTTTTTCTCTCTTTAAAGTTTATTATAAAATAAAAGAAAGATAATTATAAGTGAATTATAAATTAAATATATAACTATGATGACAGCACAACAGTTTACACTGGCAAGAATTGCTCATGAAGAAAGACAAGAGTGACCTCAGCTGTGAGAGAAGTGCAGGGTGAAATATGGTCCATCTTCAATCAAATGCGTTTATAGATGATGAGAACATTCTTATTACTTTCATCAGATGACAGAAATTTCATTGTAATCTAAGCAAGGAAAATTGTCAAAACAGATTTTGAATAATTTAAAAAACTTAAAAAGGATGGATTTAAAACTGTTTGTAATTTACTCCCATGCATCTCAAGGAATTTTATCTGACATTCAAAAAGCAATAGAACCCAAGGAGAAATCTATAAATGAGAATCATTAAAGGCCAACTGAACTGAGTTTTCAAATCTATTAGAGCAGTGTTTCGTGATTGTACTGATCAGCAAGTTTAGAGAATTGCATACGGTGTAGAAGTGTATTGGCAAGTAGGGAAACACTCATGACAATATTAATAACAAACATCATAATCAAAAGAGCCTAAAATAGATTTGTGACATAAATGAAACAAAAAATTCACTATCAAAATGGAACAAATAAAGGAAAATAGCCAGATATCCAAAGCAAACAAAAAGGTTTAGGTATCACAAGTATACCTGGGCCAAACAGATAGTTGGAGGGATAGCTTCTTTGATTAAAATAAAGTTTCATGAATCAGATATATGTTTACCTAAATCTTTACTAGAGTCATTTATAAAACCCAGCCAATTTAACTAAGTAAACTTTATGATACTTTCATGATCTCTCTTTGCATAATATAGCATTAAGCCTTGAATGACATTATGCTAAAAACTATAACCTTTTAGGCTAAAAAGATCATTTTAGTACCTTGTAAAAGCACTAGTACAAGTGAGGTGGTGTTGGGCCAATTCATCCCTTGAGATTTCATCAATCTCGAGGGTGGTGAATTCCCTTCACACTTCTTTTTACCAACATGCTTCCAGGCTATCCTTGATCTGGATTCATTGTCCTATTTCTAAGGTGGCAACTATTTCTAGCCTCAGCTATTGCAGTAATAGTAAGAGATCTGTTTTCTTCTTCTGATGGTCTTGTAGAACTAATTTCCTTTCTACTTGAATTGACAACATTCACTTGAGCACTTTGCAACTTGTTGGGTGGATATTTTGCAACCGATAGTTTGTTCAAATTCAGTCACAAGATAGGATGACCAGCTACAGCGTATGAGACAAAGTCTCTCCTACCTTAAAGGAAAGGCTCCCCCTTCTCACCATTCCTTGGATCAACTCAAGGTAAGCAAGAAGTTGAGAGATTTTGTAAAAGGTGTCACCAATACTCTTTCCTCTCATCTTTCGAGAAAGAATCTACTTATCCGTGGAGCGAGTAATGGGAAAAATTAAATCTCTAAACTACAGTTCTATCTACTAGCTAGAAACCGTGATACCGATACCAAACATCAACTCAAAAGTTGATTGAAGGCTTGGATCTAAGTCCTATTTAGTCTATTCTATAAGAAAAACCTCGACCATTGGGGTGCAAAGATTTCCAAAAGTAAGGAAATTCTAAATATTTTCGTGAATTTGAGACAGTAACACAAGCTACAATCAAAGCTTCTAGTCTGTGTATTACCACAATCGCTCTCAGTTAAAGCTTCGGCTCCAATAATTTCTTAAGTCACTGTGCTCTATTATTAAACACACAATAATAACATGAATCAAAGACAATAGGAACAAATTACAGTCAAAGCTTCTAATTTACACTATCACAATTGCTTCCAATCAAAGCTTCAAATTCAACTTTTGTGTTAAAATTAGAGCCCATAAATCCATAAAATAACCAGCAAATAAAAAAGAGACAAAATTGAAAGGAAGAACACCAGAAATATCCTAGGAAAACCCTTTGAGAATGAAGGGAAAAACCCAGCCACACAAAAAAAAAAAATTCTTTATTGATAATGAAAATGTTCAAGTGTACAATATCCTTTCCATGATGCAAATATATAACAATAGAAGAGACTCTTCACATGATAACCGAAAGGTCTCTTGAGATTCCCATAACTCCTATAATTAATAATAACTCTTCGAATATTCATGCCTCAATGCATGTGAATGACACATGTCATTAAATTCAATATTATAATTTAAACATAAATGTCTTTTTCAGCTGAACGTAACAATAAAAGTAATAATGTTCATATTTCCAAAGATAAAAATCTCTATCGCAGTTACCATCTTCAACACTCCCTCTTAGCCAGAGAGATATCTTTAGCTACACAATCACACAAGACTGCAACCAAAATGTTAATGATGAAATCTTATCCCATATATCCTATAAGATTCATGAAAAAAAAAACTATAACAATCAATCACATTCATGAAATTGCTCAACATGAAACCTTGTAACAATCAATCATATTCATGGAATCACTCAACATGAAAAGATCTACAAACTAAGTCTTTATTCACAGACTCTCTCAACGTGAACTGTCATGGAATCTCTCAACATGACATTCAACTCCCATCACGGAATCTCTCAACATGATGACATCATGGATTCTCTCAACATGTTCACTGTCGCATAGTGAAAGAGTTATCATAGCTGATCTTACAATCTTGTTTATTCACACAAGAATAAAAAACTTAACAGAATAAGACAGTTCCATTTAAGTCTCAAATTTCACAAATACCATAAGCATCACAAGCGTTCATGAGAATGAAAGGAATTCCAAAAGCACTCCCTTTTAATCATGAAGCCTCCCTCTGAAGCTAAAATCTCTTTCTAAAGATCAACATCTCCCTCTAAGGATCATTATTTTGCAACATCATTGTCCAAACTGCATAATATCATTGTAGAAACACAGTTCTCTTTTTATTTTCAATTAGAAATGAAATCCCAATGAAATCTACTTAGAGGTTATGCATATTAAAACTTTTGGGATTTCATTTCTAATTGAAAATATGTCCTAAGTCTGAAATATCCACAACTCGTTATACAAAATAACAAAAAGAAAAAAAGGAAAAAAAACAGAAGTTTCAGAAAAACCTCAGTGTTGATTTAACAATACCAAGATTAAACTCCTTCATATGCTGTTATTGAACCAGAGCTCTGATACCATGTTAAAATTAGAGCCCAGAAATCCATAAAATAACCAGCAAATAAGAAAGAGACAAAATTGAAAGGAAAAACACCAGAAATATCCTAGGAAAACCCTTCGAGAAAGAAGGGAAAAACCCAGCCACACAAAAAAAAATATCTTTATTGATAATGAAAATGTTCAAGTGTAAAATATCCTTTGCATGATGCAAATATATAACAATAGGAGAGACTCTTCACATGAGAACCGAAAGGTCTCTTAAAATTCCTATAACTCTTATAATTAATAATAACTCTTCGAATATTCATGCCTCAATACATGTGAATGACACATGTCATGAAATTCAATATTACGATTTAAACATAAGTATCATTTTCAGCTGAACGTAACAATAACAGTAATAACGTTCATATTTCCAAAGATAAAGATCTCTATCGCAACTACCATCTTCAACACTTTGTATTCACTTTTCTTCCAAAATGGTACTACATAATCAAAGTTATGCTTGTAGAAGTTTGGCAGATCTCTCTTGCATAAAATAAAAGATGATTTTTACAATGAGGGGGACACTCCTTATATATGAAAAAGGAGTGAGAAGAAGGATAAAAAGGTGGAAGCAACTCAACCACCTTGATTCGGTCAAACCAGGAAAGAAGATTTATTGGATTACATGTACAGAAAGTTTGTGTAATCGTGATTACATGTAATCTATATGCTGCATCTACAAAGCTGAAGAAACATTTGTAGAAAATGTTGTAAGTTGTTCATTCGAAATGAATCAATCCTAGAGATTATTAGCAAAGGCCTTGTACTTGGTGGTGTAATTGTGGACGATCGCTGAATCGGGAGTTCCTATATTCTACGTGACTACATTCTCTTTGATGAATTGTCAGTTGTCATTTGAAAACTTGATGTAATCAAGCCTTTCCTCATTCCACAGTTGTTGTGAATTCTTCTTTATCAAATCTGCACAATTTTGGAGTTTTCAACACTTTCAAAACCTTCTCAATGGTATTCGGATGTAAACCCAAAACAACTTTCCCATCAGCATCTTTAACTAATTTTATTTTTATTTTTTTGGATCAAAATCCTTATCGCATTCCCACACGAGCTCAGGTTCCAAGGCTGCCATTGCGAAAGTGGAAACCACATGAATAATTGCTTCTTTAGAATCAAAGCATGTCTTCTCAACATGTTGTCTTTGTTCTTTAAAGAATTTTCGACATATCTTGAAGAATGTGCCAAACATGAAGATTAAAACATCTTCCAATGAGATTGGATCCATGAAAACTTTGGGATTTGAGTTACAATGACAAATCCATGAGGGGTGAGTGTTTGAAATATGGATTAAATACTTATTGAACACTTTGGAAGGCTGGAAATGTTTAGGACAACTTGTATTTTGGGCAAAAATGGCCAAAATCGGGTTTATGGATTGTATGTGGCCAAAATGAGGCTTTTGTTTTGGACCAAGAATGCAAGTTGGAAGCATATGGATATATGCAAAATGAGAGTTTAGACATTTAAAAATGTGAACTTTTACCAAATCGGGTTAAGGAGATGCAATTACATGTGGTAAAAACTCATGATTTTTACTTGATGTAAATACGTAATCAGATTTAGAGGATGAAATTTTATGTGTAGGAATAGGGAGTTTGGATGCATTGGGTTGATGGATGAAAATGGAAGGTGAAAGCATAGAAAGGTATTTGCATTCTTGAGGGAAGATCTCCAACTTTTCTCTAAAAACAAACCAAAGCAAGCAATAAAATATATACAAAAACTCAAAAACAAAAGAAAAACATACCTCTTTCTTTTACTCAAACTTTGACAAACTCCAAAACCTTTTTTTGCATGCAATTTCACTTTTGAGATGGAAGAGTTTTGCATTTGCAACAAACATAAAGATTTCAAGCTTCTTTAATAACTTCATACAAAAAACTAGAGCTGCATTTGAACAAATGGATAGCAATGAGCCAAAGAATGGAATAAATTAGGAAAGCAAGCAAGATCGAATCCTCACACTTACTTGAAGATCAATGAGAAAAATGTGGAAGAAAGAGAAGTTAGGATGAACTTGTCTTCTCCAAAATCATGTTGTCCAAGTGCATTTGCATGTGGTAACCAAATGTCTTTGAAAAATTCAAAATTTAGCTTTAAATCGTGGTTGCAAGATGCAAATGCATATGCAAGGGATTGCCAATGTGATTGCAAATGTCTTCCTAAGTGCAGATCACACTTATGAGAAGGATCTTCAAGTTTGAAAATGCATCAATAAGGCAAATCATGGTCTCTAATGGCAAATGCATGCAAATGTGTTGAAATGCTTTTTCCCTTCTTTATGCAAAATTCGATTCTTGGAGCCCTAATACATGGGCATTTTTACCTTTGAGAAGAAAATTGTGGTCTCAAACACCAAATACATGTAATGCCTCTTTACATAATAGAAAATCGTGGTCTTAGACACCAAACGCATGAAGCCAAATGCATGAGAAATGCAAGCTTTTAGGTAATGCAATGCGAAAAGCACTCTACAAGGACAAATACAAGGGATGTATTTGGCTAAAATCCATGGCTCCCATGTTAATCGAGGTCTTGGGATGCAATTGCATGTTTTAAAATGCAACAAGGGAAAACATTTTCAATTGGAGAACAAAAACACACTCTCTAGATGCAATGACATGTCACATTTTTGGGTGCAAGAGGCAAATTGCACTCTCCAAGCACATTTGCGTGTTTTAAATATGCAAGGAAATGACATGTTTGGGCGATTTTGGCCTTCAAGTGGAAAATCATGGTCTTGGAGGGCATTTGCATGTGTACAAAGCCAAAATCGCACTCTCCAAGTGCAAATGCAAGTTTTAAAAAGTCAACAAACATACATGTGCAAAATCGGGGTCTTGAGAGGTGATTACACGTCACGTATTTGCTCTTAGAAGGAAATCGCATTCTCTAGATGCAAATGCATATTTTAAATATGCAATGCATTTGCATGCTTTTACATATCTAAGCCAAAATTGGGTTCTCTAGTATTCCAAACTATTATGATCGGTTCTAATGGTAAATTTAGCTCCTACTAACTAGTATCTAAATTTAGCAAAAGCATGCATGATGGCTAACATTTCTATGTCATAGGTGGAGTATAGTTTTTCTGGATCTCTGAGCATCTTGCTCTCAAACACAATAGGATGTTTATCCTACATCAATACTACAATTCCCTATCCTAAAGCATCACACTCCAAAATGAAAGGCTTTGTAAAACCCAGTAATGCTAACACTGGACATGTACTCATAATACCTTTGAGTTTCTCAAAGGTAATGTGTGCTTCTATGGACCAATGAAAAGCATGTTTCTTAGTAACATCAGGCCATGGCAAAGCTAATTGGGAAAAACCTCATACAAACCTCCTGTAATAGCAACATAACCCCAAAACCCTCTAAGATCATAAATATTTTTAGGAATTGGCCACTCTTGAATTGCTTGAATCTTCTCTTGACGTACCTTTACTCCATCAATACCTATCACATTTCCCAAGTAGAGAATTTTTGACATTCCAAACTCACACTTGGAAGCTTTGGCAAAAGAAAGCACGTTGTTCCATAATGCTTAAGACAATGTCTACGTGTTGCAAATGTTCTTCTTATGTTTTATTGTACATTAGTATGTCATCAAAAAATACTAGAACAAACTTCCTCAGCTGTTCGCAAAAAACATGATTCGTGCAAGACTAAAAAGTTACAAGAGCATTGGTCAAACCAAAAGGCATGACAAGAGATTCAAAGTGCCAGTGATGACAACAAAATGTTGTTTTCTATATATCTTCTTCTATTACACTTATCTGATGGTAGCCAGACCATAGATCAATTTTGGAGAAGAAAATTGAGCTATATGGTTCATCCAACAACTGGCCTATTCTAGGAATAGGGTACCTACTCTTAATGATTCTTTTATTCAATATTTTGTAGTCTATATGCATCAGTATTGTAACATTTTTCTTCTTGACCAACACTATTGAAGAAGCTAATGGACTAGAGCTTTGTCAAATATGACCCATTTTCAGCAACTCTTTAATTGTCTTTTGAATTTCCTCTTTGAAGTGTCGAGGATGTTTGTCAAGGGTGATTATCACTGGTTTCAAACCTTCTTATAGATCAATCACATGCTCGAATCCTCTATTAGGAGATGTCCTGGTGGAATATCTCTAAACACAACACTGTATTTGTCTAACAAAGATTGTATGCCAACATGGCAGGCTGATTCCTTTTCTTTAACAACATTATTAGAAACAAAACAATGGGCTGCCCACTCAATGTCATCATGACAGAAAAAACCTCCATTCCTTTGTCAAAGACACACTAAGTCCTCCATCCTCCATGGCTTTCAACATTGTTTCCTTACCTTCAACCATAAACTCCAACTCCCTTTGTTTTGAGTCTTGAACATAATTGCCGAAGGATTCAAGCCACTGGAGACTTAAGACTGCATCTACATTACTTAGATTTAGAAAATAGAAATCTCCTACCAAGGTGTAGTCTCCCATTTGAATATTAAGCTGAGGTAAGACTTGGGAACAACTCGAAGGAAAATCATCTGCCATAATCACATTAAAATTTAGGGAACTCTGCTTGCAATCCACATCTACTAACAAGACTCATCGATAAAACTTATGGGTAGCATCACTGTCAACCAAACATACTGTTCGTTGTCCCTTAATGACTCCTTTCAAGCTAAAAGGTCTACCTCTGTAATGTCCCCACTATTAGAGTTACAATGGGACACATAATAATACTAAAGATCACAATGAAACTATTTAGATATTTCATATTTTAATAAATGATCCAAATTGGAATAATTAACATTCACATGTTCTCCACCAAGATTCCTTGGATTATATTATGACATTCAAATGGAATGCCCTCCACCAGGTTATACCTGGATCAAGTTATGACATTCATAACGAATGTCCCCCCACCAGGTTATACCTAGATCAAGTGATGACATTCGTAACAAATGCCCTCCACCAAGTTATACCTGGATCAAGTTATGACATTTGTAACGAATGCCCTCCACCAAGTTATACTTGGATCATTCTCCACCAAGTGCACTTGGATCGTATTATGACATTCATAACAAATGCCCTCTACCAGATTACATTTGGATCAAAGATATAAAATTCATTTCTTTAATTACCTCTTAATTATTGATGATGATGATATATATATAAGACGTTGTATCTATATTCATTATCTCAAAGACTTATCATATGATTTATTAGTTTCATTATTTTGTGTATCCTATATTTGTTGGTTAAATGAATTTATTCCAAAATATACATACTCTTACTAATATATGAGACCTGATGTATTTGATATCATTAGGAACCCACCTTTCTTTGGTTAGTACAGTCAACCTCCTTAGCCTTATACCATCAGTGCTATACTATTTCTACACTTGTCACTCACACGTGGTTGCCACAAATCATTGCATTTGTTGAATTCCAACTTCCGTAGGATCTGGTGACTGTACCTCTCTTTGTACAAAATGCAATCCACCGCTCCAATTCCCACCCCCTTGCTCGCAATGCTCTCCCGCTAATTTATATGACTGGGTCCCGGGAGACACATCCATTCAAGTGTGTGGGGTTCACTTTACTTGGCAATATTTTGATCCCGGTTCCCATCTAATTAATATTTATTTAATATTCTATAATATGCTTATTTATGTAAATGTTATTTGCATAGTGATAATAATTTGTGCATAGGCTATAGTAATTGGTAATTGATTTAATTAATTTATTAGATAAAGTATCATGATAGTTTATTCAATGGTTTCTTTGCCACTTATAATTATTTATCAAATATGATCATTTATTAATATTTTCCTATTTTATATTATATTAATAATAATTCAATATAATATTCTATATTAATGTAAACGATCGACATTAAAATGGACCACACAAAAATGTACTAATTATACTAATGTTGAGATTTACATTAGTTATATATCATTACTAGGGGGATATTACAGTCCTACCCTCCCAAAATTGCTTGTTCTCAAACAATTATTATTTTCATTTGATATGTTAGATTATCGACCAATCCTTAAATTTCCTGTTAACTCTCTTTCAATTTCCAAAATACATTTCAATAAAATTGATTATATATCAAATGATATGAGTGATCGGATTAAGTGATTGCATCACATAGAATGACATATTGTGGGTCATTAAATGGACTTCATAATATTTAGCTTGATGAGTCACTCAAAACATAATTTTGAGTTATGACTTCATGAATAAATGTTGAATGTAGATGGATCAAAAGATATAGTATAATCGATCCTTATAGTTTCAATATATTTTTTGTGGATGATTTATTTAATGAAATAGATTGAATAGGTTAGCATATTGAGCTCAAGTCCTTTTGTGCTTCATACATTACCTCTTTAAGAGGATGAAAATCTGAATGTTGCAAAGCACTAGATACCTATCTACGAGTAGGTTTCCTCAAAGCATTGAGACCACATGTTCGTATGCATCTTGGAATTTTTCCTCAGGGATTTTGACCTCATGGTCTTACCTATCTTGGACTCTTTCCTCAAGGTATTCGAAACCATGTCCTCACCCATCTTGGATTCTTTCCCCAAGGTATTCGAAACCATGTCTTCACCCATCTTGGATTCTTCCCTTAAGGATTTGTTCTTTTTATATTTTTCTTCACCCTACAAGATGGCAAGATCATGCTCTGGTACCACTATAATGTCCCCACTATTAGAGTTAGAATAGGACACGTAATAATACTAAAGATCATAATGAAACTATTTAGATATTTCATATTTTAACAAATTGTCCAAATTGGAATAATTAACACTCACATGTTCTCCACCAAGATTATTTGGATTATATTATGACATTCATATGGAATGCCCTCCACCAAGTTATACCTAGATCAAGTTATGACATTCGTAACAAATGCCCTCCACCAGGTTATACCTAGATCAAGTTATGACATTCGTAACAAATGCCCTCCACCAAGCTATACGTGGATCATTCTCCACCAAGTTATACTTGGATCATTCTCCACCAAGTGCACTTGGATCATATTATGACATTCATAACAAATGCCCTCCACCAGATTATACTTGGATCAAAGATATAAAATTCATTTCTTTAATTACCTCTTAATTATTGATGATGATGATGATGATACATATATAAGGCATTGTATCTATATTCATTATCTCAAAGACTTATCACATTGTTTATTAGTTTCATTATTGTATATCCTATATTTGTTGGTTAAATGAATTTATTCCAAAATATACGTACTCTTACTAATATATGAGA